>CM069157.1:12713294-13913294 GCA_035221665.1 Okamejei kenojei
TGAAATACATCATATCTCTCCTGATCTTGTGGCCACTTCTCACCATCAATCATAATGTAGAGGTCAGTGACTACAATCAGCGACTGCAATTTTGTGCTTCTTTGGCCACAAGGGTACAGAAGCAGAACAGCCCCAAAGTCAGAGTTTCTCACTACTCAATCCAACATCTTTCTATAGTTCACATTGGATACTGACCACATTGTATTAATAAATGCTATTCTTTCAGGTTTTTAAGGTCATGCTGATGTCTGAAAAATCATATCCTCCCACCATGTGTCTTTATATTTAAAAATATCAATAACTACTTGAAAAAAAAAGGTTTGCATCTTATCCAAGCTATTTTAAAGCTTTGCAATAAAAATAAAATATCCCTATTACCATTTCCAATTGTTGTTCAAGTTCCACATGTGTCAGGAATTTCTAGAACTGAGAAGGTTTCCAAACATATAAATTAGGATGAGTTATCAAGTCAGCCCATCAAGCCAGCTCCATTATCTAATAAGGTTATGGTTGATTCGACAGTAAACTCTAATTCCATTCTAACTGCACATTTTCAGCCTCAAGAATCCTCTATTTTGTTTAATATTCAAGATTTTCCTTCCACCACCTTCTGAGAAAGAGGGTTACAAAGGTGCTTGGCCCTCAAAGAGAAAAGGTTTGCCTCATCTCTTTATAAATGGGCAACCCCTGATTTTTAAACCCATTTCTAGATTCATACGAATGAAACATCTTCTCCCTATCACTCAAGACTCCTCAGGACTGTAAACAAGTGCCCTCTCACTCTTCTAAACTCATGCTGTGACAAGCTTACCCACTCAACCTTTCCTCATAAGATAAACTGGCTGAGTATATATTCCGATTTAATTCCAATGCATTAACATCCTTGGAGAAAAGGAATAGGTGATGTTTCGGGTCAAGACCCTTCTTCAGACTGAAGAGATGCTGCCTGACCTGCTGAGTTACTCCAACATTTTGTGTCTATCTTCGGTGTATACCAGCCTATGGAGTTCCTTCCTATGCATCAAAATCCTTTATGGTTTCACTACATAGCAAGACAGTAAAGCCATACTGTGCAGATTCACATCATTCATGTCAATGCCTACCAATAAAAAATGATTTCAGCTTGACCTTAAATTATATACAGTTAAACCTTTTAGTCTGTCAATATGCAAATAGATTTAGATAATAGGCTAGAGGTTGATAATAAATTGTTTACAACATATTTATTTAACATTTCTGGATAAAATTAGAAAGATTTAAAGAAGTAACTTTTGTAGTTCTAACCTCTAATAGTCGTGACTCACTTGCTCACAGTAGTCGTTGACCTCAATGTCATCACTATTGGAATGTCCACCAGGACTCTGCACATCAATCCCATGACTCTCCAGGATTGCTGCTTCTTTGAAAAGAAGAATGATCAGAAACTAAACTTAACTTTTGAAAATAAATAACTACATTTAAGTATCTTACAAAAGAAAATCAAACTGAATGCAATAAAGTATGCTTTTTTTCCAGGATGATTAGAACCCCAGATGGTGCTGAATCCAAATCATTGTCCTTCCTGTCACCTTGGCTGGAATAAGATGCACGAGTGCTGACTGAACTTGGAACTTGAGGTATTTTTCTTTTGAGTGTTTTTATCAACAGTTATTGCAAACTCAAATTTTTTATTTCAACTTTCTTTGAAAGAAATACTATTTGAAGGAAATACATTCAGGAACTGTTGCTGCCATGTAGCACTTAACAATGTACTCAATTCCCACCAGAATAGTAACAGTCTCACTCCACATTTGGCCAGTGCTGTTTTGTTTTCAGCACTGTGAGTTGAATTGTTTGCTTGAACCATGTCATGTCACAGCTTATAAATCATCTCAACATCAGTGGAGAGCTGATGAAAATGGATGATATTAGAAAATGAATATCCTCTGGATATTCAATTCTGCAAATGTATGCCTAGATAGACTAGACATAGAAAGGATGTTTCCAGTAATGGGAGAGACTAGGACCACAGGGCACAGCCCAAATTAAAATAATGTACCTTTAGAATGGAGATGAAGACAAATTTCTTTATCCAGAGGGAAGTAAATCTCTAGGATCCATTGCCACAGGCAGCTATGGAGGCTGACATTTGTATTTTTTAAAGTGAAGATAGCTAGGTTTTTGATTAATAAGAGCATCAAGGTGACAGGGAGGAGAATGGGGTTGAGAGGGAAAGAGACCAGCCATAATCAAATGGTTGCGTAGACTCGATGGGGCAAATGCCCTAATTCTGTCCTATGTCTTATGGTGTGAAGCAAGTATCCTATGGGCAGTAAATCTTTTAAATAATAATTCTGGTTGAAGTTTCAATAGTTAAGTCAATCATTTGGAATTGATTGTCCTTACCGTCAAAAGCTTTCTAATTGTCTTACCTATGTTTGCTCTTCTCTTCATCTCCTTCCGACGATTGGCAAACCAGTTGTACACTTTCAGAGGAGTAACTCGCTCAAACTCTGATAGTTTTTTACCTGAATAATGAATATTGGGAAAGATAGATATTAAAACAAAAATCGCAATAAATAGATAAAGTTAAAGCCCTGTCCCACGGTACGAGTTCATTCCAAGAGCTCTCCCGAGTTGAAAACAAATCAAACTCGTGGTAAGCACGGAGAATGAACATAGCGGGTGCGTTGGAGCTCGGGGACGTCTCTTAGCACTAACGGCTGGTAAGCACAGCAAGACACGTGAAGATTTTCAACATGAAGACCCGAGTACCGACGAGTGGCCATTACCGTAAATCACCGAGTTCGAATCAGGGCAAACTCGGGAGAACTCTTGGAATGAACTCGTACCGTGGGACAGGGGTTTTAGTACTGCAATTAACCAGTGTCGCCATCTTTCCATTTTTTAATAACCAAACTCGATAGTAAGAACATTGAATAATTGCTTTATTATGATTACTAGCTTGAAAACGGCTTTTAAATTGTATGGGAAAATTTGTGTAAACTTGGATTTCTGTAAGTCAGGTAATTCTAAACCCTGTATATCATATTATTGAATTGAAGATATCAGCTTTATTAAAAGTCTCAGCTAATTGTTCCCGTTATTAAGTTACCAAAGATAGCAGACTTCAAATGGTTACCCACATTAAATCCATAATTGTTTTTGAGATTGTACTTGTATTGGAGCAATTATTTTTTGTTTTAATCTGTGGCTAAAGAAATTTAAATGCATCTTTGTGTTGGGAATTAACAGCTTTGCATGTCAATGATTTAAATAACTACAACTCGGATTAGTATTTCTCCCAAAATGCTAATTACATCACAGACATAGCATTTTTGTCAATATATCAATTATATATCTTTCCACAAACAATATAATTCATTTGGAAATCTACAAGGTTTGTTGTATAAATATTATACAGGTAATTTTCAAAAAAGTGCCTTTCCACTAATCCTATTTTCAATAATAAGATATACTGCTGTGTACGATAATGGTGTTTGCAACACCTCATAAATTAAACTGGGCACTTCATGAATTCTTCTCACTGATTTCTTGCTTTTAATAAAAGAAAAACTGCAAATGATGAATGGCTGCAGGTGCTCATACCTGGTTTCTGTATTACTGTATTGCAAGCGTTTGCAATTTCTTCACGTTTTGCCTCATCCGGATACTGATTTTCACCAAAATAACTGCATTGGAATGGAAAAATACAAGGATACAATTTTTGAAGCAGGCATAGTTTAATTTTAATATTTGGACCACTGTAGTTAAATCAGAAGAATATTGAATTGCTTTGTCACTTTAATGTGCAATTGGTTATTGGTAAACATGAGGTGGTTGGATAAAGTTCAACCTCCATCTGTGAGGTAAATTGAGTTCTCAGATGTTTTTTCAAGTAAGTAAGAATTTTGAGGCACAAATTCCATCAAAGTGGCCATGATATAAAGACAATTCACATCATACAAAACAAGTTCACAGCTAAATGAAATCCCTTGTTTAGAAATACAGCGTTGAAACGGGCCCACCATGTCCATGCCAACCATCTACACTAGTACACCAGTTCTACGTTATCCCACTTTCGCATCCCATACACTAGGGGCAATTTACAGAAGCCAATCAACCTAAAAACCTGCATGTCTTTGGAATGGGGGAAGGACACCAGAGCACTGAGAAGAATGCCACTCGGTCACAGGGAGTAATGTACAAACTCTGCACAGGCAGCATCTATAGTCGGGATCAAACCCAGATCCCTGGCATTGTGAGCAGCAGCTCTACCACTGCGCCAATTGTGTCTGGCCAATCTGACAAGCATTTCTCCAGGAAGCACTTCTCCAGGCTCTGATACAAATAAGATAGACATAAAAAGCTGGAATAACTCAGTGGGTCAGGCAGCATCTCAGGAGAGAAGGTATGGGTGCTGTTTCAGACCCTTCTGAAGGGTCTCGACCCGAAACAGCACCCGATCCTTCTCTCCAGAGATGCTGCCTGACCTGCTGAGTTACTCCAGTCTTTTGTGTTTATCTTCGGTTTAAACCAGCATTTGCAGTTCCTTCCAACACATTTCGTCTGATGCAAATAATGCAGCTCTCTGACCAAGGGCCTCAGATCTGAAGCACTGGCTCTGTTTCTCTCTCTGCAGATGCTTCCTGCATTGTTGAGTGTTTCTGCTTTTGTTCCAGATTTCCAGTATTTGCATCTAATGCAAAGAAGGTTTACTGTTCCACAGGGGATTTTCTGATAATTTATTTTTAACTGATGAAAGAATCTCTTTAAAATGTTAACTAGTTGACAGGCCGGAGTTTTTGCTATTATCAATCTGTCCTGGTCACTGTGTATGCTTTGGAATATAGAAGGCTGAAGAAAAGATAAAATTATGTTTATAAAATTAAGGCGACAGAATCAGTGATCGGGTGAGCCTACCTTTATTACCTGGGATACTAATAACTGGAGGACAAAGATTTAAGATTTTTTTATAGAAGGATTGGAGGGGAGTTAAGGAAATTATTTTTTACTCGCGACTTGGGTGTCTGAAAAGGTGGCCAACAGGAAGTCACCATCACATTTAAAACATAATCACTGCCATGATAATTGGTACAACTTAAAAGGCAACAGAATGAGAGTCCATAAGAGGCACAAATATAATGAGTGTGAATAGCCTAATTTAATGTTATGTTTCCATGATTTTATGCTGTTGAGACACAAAGTGCATTCAGCCTCAGCCATGGCAATTAACAACCAGATTTAGGTGACAAATTGTAATTTATCTCTGTATTTTTACCACTTAGCTCTTCCCTTGTTGCAAAATGCCTTAAATAGAGCAAAATCATTAATAAATGTTCATTGTTTGCTCTTCTTATGAAAATCTGGATACAAAATCAACCTTTATTCGCCTTTGTTCCAAAAACACAAACACACCACTTGTTGGTTAGCAGTTGGAAACTTAATATTTATCATCCAACCCAGATTAATATGGGAGACAAGGCTAAATATACACGGTATGAGTAAGTCCTTCCTCCTACTAACCTTTCCATGACAGACAGGCACTCTTTGCGCCAGGTAAATCGACTTCCTCTTCTGAGACGAAAGTTTCCAGTCACCGGGCTGACATTTGATCGCCATTCAGGATCTTCTGTTGTTGTGGTTGAAACAGGCCTCATACTTAAAGTTGCTCCTGGATAAAATGGATAAAAAGAAATACTATTGATGATGGGTTATGTTTAAGTTGTTTTTTCTAAATTATTTCAAACATTGTTGACATGATGGAAGATAGTTGAGTTTTACATGATAGGGAAAACTGACAGTCCATTGAAGGAGATGTAATGCTGTGAACTGTGGTTACAGAGAAACAAATTAATTGATGGAATGTTTGTCTCCAACAGTTTTTTTAATTATCAAACTATATCTTACATTATGAATCATGATGTAATTTTGTTTGCATAATTACAAGTTATTACACTGTTATACAGGTTATAAAAGTATTTGATTTGTATTTTTAGGACAACATGATCTGTAAGTGGATGCAGCTATTTTATATATTTCAGTCTCCGCTACTGTGTTCTAATAGTCAGAGGGGATCAGCGATTGACAGCTGAAGGATTCTGCAATTTTTGCTGGACATGTATGGGTTCCTTCCACACACCTGTTGTTAAAAGGAAACAACTTGAAGGACCATGGATCAGAAACAACTTCAATTCTCTAAAACTTACTTGGTGGGAATTAGTTATTAACTGCGTAATGTAATGTTTCTTTTCATTTTAAAGCAAATGTTTTCCTTAAAGATAGATCACAGAATTGTTACAGCATAGGAAGACAATCAACCCATGTCTATATAGGTCTATACATTAAAACACCAATATAACCAATATCATCCTTACACTTCTGTTGTTGGCCCAGTGTGATGATGAGTGTGGCATCAGATTGGAAGAGACACACAGTTCAAAGTTGGGCCCAAGCTGCTGCCCAACTAAATCAGTGTCATCTATCCTAACAGCAATTAGTAAGCAAGAAGCAATCCAGTAAGTCAAAGTCTTTTCTGATATAGAGTATCTGTGGATGGGCTGGTAAATGAAACAGGGGACTTGTCGTTAAATGATTCATGGTAGAGCGGGATGGACTGTCAGTTGCTAGACTGAACTTGCTGTGACTCTGCCCCACTTGCACGTTCAAGGGGTGCTCCCTGCACGATAAGTACTTTTCAACATTGCTCAAAAGGCCTAAGCCAGGGAAACGGTGTGCTTCATTCATTACAGATGTCGACAAGGAAGAAAGAGAGAGAAAAAATGCATTTACTTCTTGATTGTTGTCAAATATGCTAGTTTTAGCTTAAGTGTACATGCACGAGTTCTGAATTTTTTCCCCAGATATAGATGAACATTTCCCCTACCTATTCCTCCTGTCTCCTTTTTTATCATTTAAAGAACTCAAAGACTAATCCTCTGCACTCTAAACTCAAGTAAGTACAAGCCAAGATAATCTAGAATGAACCTATTTCCCTGAACAGAGAGGTAAAAAATTAAGGTGGTATGGAATTAAAAGTACAGTAAAAACTCTTTTATACAACACGTGTACCAATTATGCAGTTGGCCTCATGTTGGCTCAGAAATTCCCTATTATCTTCATCGATCTATTATATTAATGTAATTGTCAATGTAACACATTCCATTATGCATCAGTAAATCAGCCTCACCTGACTGAATTAACATTTCTTAAAAGGAAGCTAAAATCCAGCTTCTGAACGGAAAGCAATATCTAGCTGTCATGATGATGGACGGGGAGCTCCATCAGCACTATCCCAATTCTAGCCCAAGAGATCGCTCAGTACTGTCCCATTGTTGGGTCAGGATTTCCACAGTGCTCCCCAATGTCAGCTAGGGGATCCCACAGCAATGCCCTGATGTTAACTCTGTAGTGCCACTTGCAACAACTTGGAGCTCAATGCTCTTAAGACTGTGGAATCGATTGTAGAACTTTAGGAGAGCTCCCCCTCCCCTCACCCCACTCACCATCAACAACACCACAGTCACATCTGTGGAGTCTTTTAAGTTCCTGGGAACCATCATCTCCATGGACCTTAAGTTGGGGGCTACCATCGACTCCACAATCAAAAAGGCACAACATCCTGCGGCAGCTGAGGAAGCACAATTTGCCACAGGTAATGATGGTCCAATTCTACACGGCCATCGTAGAGTCTGTCCTCACCTTCTCCATCATAGTCTGGTTTGGCTCAGCCACCAAGCACAATATCCAGAGGCTGCAGCGAATCGTCCGATCAGCTGAGAAGGTTATTGGCTGCAACCTTCCCTCCATTGACGAACTGTACACTGCAAGGGCCAGGAAGCGAGTGGGCAAGATCATCTCTGACCCCTCTCACCCTGGCCACAAACTCTTTGAATCACTTCCCTCTGGAAGGCGACTTTGGACTGTCAAAGCTGCCACAGACAGACATAAAAACAGCTTTTTTTCCAATAACCAAAAATCTCTGTAGACTCCTTTTGCTCTGGTATTTTATTTAATTCACATATTTAATCAAAAATGTTTTATTATTAATGTTTAATGTTTTATGTATCATTCTTAACTGTCACTGTATGTCATGTCACTTGCAGGTGGAGCACCAAGGCAAATTCCTTGTATGTGAATAAACTTATTAATTCATTCATTCACTTAATGAAACAATCCAGTCAACAAAGTGCTGGATAATCCGTTTTTTAGTCATAGAGTAATACAGTGTGGAAACAGGCCCTTCAGCCCAACTCGCCCACACCAACCAACAAAGTCTCGGCTACCCACGTCCCACTTGCCTGCGCTTGGTCCATAACGCTACAAACCTGTCCTGTCCATGTACCTGTCTAACTGCTTCTTAAACTATGGGATAGTCCCAGCCTCAACTATCCCCTCTGGAAGCTTGTTCCATACACCCACCACCCTCTGTGTGAAAAAGTTATCCCTCGGATTGCTATTAAAACTTTTCCCCTTCACCAAGAACCTATGTCCTCTGGTCCTCGATTCCCCTACTCTGGGTAAAAGACTGTGCATCTTCCTGATCTATTCCTCTCATGTTTTTTTATACCTCCATAAGATCTCCCCTCATCCTCCTACGCTCCATGGAATAGAGATCCAGCCTACTCAACCTCTCGCTATAGCTCACACCCTCTAGTCCTGGCAACATCCTCGTAAATCTTTTCTGAACCATTTCAAGCTTGACAATATCTTTCGTATCACATGGTGCCCAGAACTAAACACAATATTCTAAATGCTGTCTCACCAACGTCTTATACAACTGCAACATGACCTCCCAACTTCTATACTCAATACTCTCACTAATGAAGGCCAAAGTGCCCAAAAGTCTTTTCGACCACCTTATCTACCTGCAACTCGACCTTCATTGAACCATGCACTTGTACCCCTAGATCCCTCTGCTCTACAACACTACCCAGAGGCCAACCATTTAATGTGTAGGTCCTGCCTTGGTTCTACATCCCAAAATGCAACACCTCACACTTCTCTGTATTAAATTCCATCAACCATTCCTCCGCCCACCTGCCCAATCGATCCAGATCCTGCTGCAATCGTTCACAACCATCTTCACTATCGGCAAAACCACTAACTTTAGAATCATCAGCAAACTTGCTAATCTTGCCCTGCATGTTCTCATCCAAATCATTGAAAGATTAAAGGGGAGATGAAACATATTTTCAATCAGAGGATAGTGAGAGTCTGGAATTCACTGCCTGAAAGGTAGTAGCAGATGAAAACCTCATTACAAGGGTACAAGAGACATACAGTTGAAACGCTGTGACCTGCTAGGTCCTTCCTAGTGCAGGAAGGGTAAATTAGGCTGGTCGCTCTTTCAACCAGCACAGACATAATTGGCTAAATGCTCTCCTTCTGCATTGTAATTTTTTTAAGAGAAACCATTTAGTGCAGAATATGTTCTAGCATTGTTTATTTTGTTTTCTATAAAATGTCTGAATTTTTTACTGACCTCTGCCTACTGTGCTCTGCTTTTTTTTCAGACCACATGAGAGTGGCGCTTTGCAGAAGTCTCCTCATCTAAACGCATTGAAATGTGGAAGCATTTAATTTGTTTAATTTTGTTTAGCAATTACGAATGCTATAAAAAATAATCAGCTTGCTAAGTTACTGAAGGGTTTACTGGACACGTATTCTGAATCAGGCAACTCTGAAATGTCCGTCAAAAGGTTAGTTAATTTTCACGTTAAATTTGCTTTCCAAGAAATTACGTTCATTTATTCTTCCAGGCTGTTAATTATTTAAGAACATGAACACACAAGAAATATAAACAAGAGTAGGCCATTTTACTGGAGTTACTTGGCTGGTCAGGCACCATCTCTAGAGAACATGGATAGATGACATTTAAGGGCAGGTCCCTTCCTCTTCAGAAACGTCACCTATCCACGGTCTCCTGAGATGCTACTTGATCCGCTGAATTACTCCAGCACATTGTGTTTTTTTTTGTAAACCAGCCTTGTGTCAAGGCCACTTTACCCTTTCACTCTGGTGTACGTTCATGTATCTCATTGCCATTTTCCTGCATTTTGCTCAATTCTCTCAATGTTCAGAAATCTATCGATTTCCACTGAATAAACTTATTGATCGTATCTCCATAGCCCTCCCAGGTAGAACATTTTAAAGATTCACCATCCTTTATCCTAATTCTCCAATTCATGACTTTTTTATCCATTGAGTTATCCTCATGAAATATAGGCCTGATTGACTCAATCTATCTTCTTATGGCAAATCATATGAAACTGTCCAGGATATGAACTTCCCTCCCTCTATTGAAAGATTATTTTTAAGATAAGGAGATTAAAGTGCGCACGTGTTCAGCGACAATCTCACTGCAGTCTTTATAACTGCGGTGATATCCACACTCCTTAACTTAAATACTCTGATTGCTTCAGTGAGTCGTGTCCAAAATAACATCTCTTTCCATTTATGCATTAACTTTGCCTGGTTTTATGCTTTTGTTTTGTGCACCAAATAGGATAAATGTATCTTTTTTCTAATTACATTCTAACTGCCCTGCTGTTGCCCATTTTCTAAGCATGCATGGATCCTGTTGAAGCTTATTTATATCCTCGTTCTTACTCAATATTATAATCCCATCCAGTAACATCCCAAAATAAAAGTACTGGAAACTCAAAAGGAAAAATGATAAAAAATTGAAGGATTTTTCTTTGACACAACTTAACCATGTCATCTACAAATACAGATAATCCTCATCTGAATGTAACCCACCTGGACTATTTTTTTCTAGAAGATACCACCTATAAAATGCCCTCTTCTTGGGCTCACTCATATCAAGACCCTGCTGCAACAGCCATTGAGATATGTAACTTTGGCTAATACCTGTATAAAAAAATACAATTATTAGAAATTTCAAAATAAACACATAATCATTCAATTTATTTTTTTCTAAAATGGAGGGAATTATGAGTGGGTGGGAACCAAGAACAAAAGTAAAGTTTTAACTTATGTAAAAATGTTTTCAGAGTAAATTCTGTCGCATTGGTCAATAATTCACTCATACCCCAATTATTAAACATTTAGGGTTCAAAACTATTGACATATGACTTGGGATAGTGTTGAATAACAGTCACACTATGACTTTCTTGAAGTTGCCACGCAGACATTTTAAAATTGCAAACAATATCTACTGCGATTATTTTGCCTCATATCTTAAGTCACAAATTTCTGTGTATTCTATGGATCCCCAAATCTATGAATGCACAGTAATTAGGGAAAAAGTGTCTGTAGCACTTTACATAAAATAAGACAAAAGGCGGTGATGAGAAACAGGAAAGAAAGGAGTCACTGCAAAAAGAGTGGAGAGAAAGCAAAAGGAAAGGTGAACCCAGTGCGGAAGGAAGGTGGAACTCTAAGTATTGCAAGCTGTGTTTCCCCAAATCACAGGAAAGTTTATAGGTGAGTAACCCTTGCCCTCATGTGATCACACTATCCAGCGTCAACAATCAGATAAGAAATATGAGAGAAAAGAAAGACAGAACAGTAGAACGAAGACAAAGGGTAAACCGTGCACCGTATCAATTGAGATCTATTAAAATAGAATTATTTCATGTTTAACTAACCGCAGTAATGCTTTGAATGTTACATTTTAAAATATCAGATATTTTAAATGATAAATGTTATTTTCTATTACTTTTAGCCTTGTTGATGTTCAAGAACTATTTCAATTTTTTTCAATGAAAGAAAAACTAAGTGCTCAGTATCATGTTAAAAGAATCATAATTCTTATGACAAACAGCTTAGTGATTTTAATTTCATGTTATTCCTGTTTCGTTGACACTTTCTGCCCTTACCTGTGACTTGCCCAACTACGGCCTGAGAAATCCTCCGATTGGCTAAAAATGCTTTGATTTCTTCTTTTACTGCATTGCTGTCTCTTCTGGGGGAAAAAAATGCTATTACTTTTAATGTTTGTTTACCTCCTATCATTCCTATCACCAAAAGATCCCCCACCCCACTCCCCATTTTAAGACAGCTCACCCCCACCTGGTTCCTTGCAGCTGGCAAACAAGCTGATTCTGATCATGGATTCCATTTAATGCATTGCCACCATCAACGCCGCCCCGTTCAATGGCCAATAAGTGGATCAATTCAGACGACATCGCGTTCCCTAAAATGGAAACACCTCTTTCTACATTGCAATTCCTCTAAAATAAGTGAACCAAGAAAAACTAAAACTCGGACTGAGATTCATGGACGTGACCCAATCCATGATGTTTTAACACGTGGCGCATTATGACAAGGTGACATTATTCTCAACATTTATTTTATCACATTACCTCATGTACTCCTCCACCTTCTCCTCCAGGTCTGCATCATCATCTCCTGTGTCAAAACTATATGATCTCTGACTGCCACTGTTCTGGTACCGCGGAGATAATGTTCCGCTGGCAACAAGTCTCTCGCTCGCCATGCTTTCTCGTCCAGTGTGGCTTGCATTGTAGGGCGGAGGCGATGTGTCGTAGCTATTACTAGGTGAGGGTGATTGCGCAATACTTTGTGTTTGTGTAGCAGCAGAAGCAGTTGAAGAGGATGCAGAAACATTGTTGCCATAGTTACTACTGTAGTTGGGCCGCCTAACAAACTTTTCATTTTGTTCCTGATCAAGGCGTTCCATTGTTTCAAGTGCATGAATGATTTCATGTTTAGTCATTCCGGATCGGCGCAGGCGCTGGAGAAGATCAATTTGTTCAATGGTGTATCGAGGCTCATCATTGTAGTAAGACATGATGTCATCTGCAAAGAGAAATATAGCAGATCAGTGGTCAGGTAGACACCAAGCCTGGACTTGTCCAACTACTACATTATATTGAGTCTGAAGAATGGCCCCGACCCAAAATGTCACTTATCCATGTCTCCAGAGACACTACCTGACCCATTGATATACTGCAGCACTTTGTGTCTTGAACATGGTTCCAGCATTTGCAGATCCTCGTGTCTACATTATATGAATTCTTCAAATCATTTTCATTAATTCAAATTTCTTTTAGCTGTTTCTCAAATTGCTGACCTCCATCACTCCCTGAGCAATTTAACTCAAAACATGGCAAACAATCAACTGTGCTATCAGTTCTTCGGGAAAATTAGAAGCTTAATAACTTTTGTACTTAAGCATACAAGTACAGAAATCTTGCTTTGCCCAGCCAAAATCCAATACAGTGTTAGCCATATATTTCAAGTTTGTCAGCTACATGTTCCTACAAGCAGGCACTGCAGTTGCTGAAAATCTAAATTAAGACAAAATGCTGGAGGCGCTCCACAGATCAAACGACATCCGGGATAAAAGAAGGGTCTCGACCCGAAACGTCGCCTATCTCCTTCGCTCCTTAGATGCTGCTGCACCCGCTGAGTTTCTCCAGCCTTTTGTGTATCCGGGATAAAAGAGACGATTTGGTTGGTCTGAATACATAACAAATATCAAAATTGGGTGGTTTCCCAATTCTTCATACATGGACATTTGGAGGCTGTCTACAGAAATCATGATTGTACAAGATTGATGTTTGTCTACAGTGATGCAAGGGTGCATCAAGCAGTATCAACTACTAATACACTGATACACATCTTGGGAACCAATGTTAAGTCGGAAATGAGATGAAGAGAGAGCAAATTCAACTCGCAGTGTCTACTGGATCAGCAGCCCAAAATATCTGTTGACCACATTCTTTCAATATGGGCTTTAAGTTATTCCACATCATTATTCCTAGCTGTTTTATATTCAATGTTGTTGCTCAATTATTTTAAAGTGTTCATTCTTACCTAAAAAGGGTAATTTTGAGTGAGTATTTGGGTTATAAAAATGGTCAAATATAAAAGTAACTTTTTCCACCTGTTAATGTTCCACTTTGTAGATAAAACATGCTTGAAGAAGTTATCATCACTGCATTAAATCCCCAGCCCCAGTTACATTACAGTCCAGCAACTATGTTTTAAAATTAATTTTACTTCTTCAATGTCTAAGTGAATTACACAAATTGCCATTGGCGTGAAACTGAACTGATAGATTTCCGCACCGCTTTATTCGTAGCCAAAAGATGCCAGTATGCATATTCACGTGACAAATTTTGCTGCTGTATATCAATCTAATTTTAAACTTTTGAGAGGTGCTAGTACACAGTACTGGAGCGAACTATCACAAAAAAAAGCACTGGATTTCTGTTTGTTTCTGGCTGTCCACCTCAACTCGGATCTCACTGGATCTTTCTACTGACATTTGTAAAACTACCTTGGCTGTAGATTATACTCACCCTTGCACTAAAATGCACCAAGAGAATGAGGCTTGGACCATAAATGTGTGGGAAAATAATATCAAGCTGAACACTAACTGCCGCTTTAACTCTGAATTATAGAAACATATTGTTCTAAAAAGTCAACACTGAAATGACTAGTGCAACAATTTCAGATGTCAGTGGTACGGTTGGTATTCCACAAATGAAATGTTTGTTAAGTCAGGACCTCTAGCCACCGTTCTGTGCTGCAACTGACTATTAAATATGAAGTGTCACCCCAGGCAACATCACATTACTGTTATCACACTTATACAAAAAGCACCAAATCATGCAGCAATGCAGACTGTGCCACTAATTATTGTAATGGTTCCTCTTAAAAATAACATCAGAAGAAAACGAGTAACTCACCTGAGGTGCAGAGGGTCCAGTTACTACAACTGTCCACATTGGGCCTCCTTGAATTATGATTTGTTTCAATCTTCTTGCCCCTTCTTGAGAAACATGGAATTCCATAAAAGGAAAAAAACCAAAGTAAATCCTATTTAATTTGTGAGACCAGTCTACAAGTCTGAAGAAGGGTTTCGGCCCGAAACGTTGCCTATTTTCTTCGCTCCATAGATGCTGCCTCACCCGCTGAGTTTCTCCAGCATTTTTGTCTATCTACAAATTCAAATACTTGCTCCCAGCCACAAACCTAAAATATTCTCCCCTTGTCACGAGTGAGCAGTTTTGCAACCTGACCAAATTTCAAACAGTAGATAAATGCTAATAATTTCAAGAGATTTATCATCTGAAGTTTACTCTGGTTTGGCTGTGGGAAAATTATTTCATGGCATCTATAATCTCTATAGAAAACTTAGAAAACATAGAAAATAGGCTCAGGAGGAGGCCAATTGGCCCTTCGAGCCAGAACCGCCATTCATTGTGATCATGGCTGATCATCCACAATCAGTAATCCGTGCCTGCCTTCTCCTCATATCCCTTGATTCCGAGCCCCAAGAGATCTATCCAACTCTCTTTTAAATGCATCCAGTAAATTGGCCTCTACTGCCTTCTGTGGCAGAGAATTCCACAAATTCACAACTCTGGGTGAAAACGTTTTTTTCTCATCTCAGTTTTAAATGGCCTCCCCTTTATTCTTAAACTGTGGCCCCTGGTTCTGGTCTCCCCCAATATTGGGAACATATTTCCTGCATCTAGCTTGTCCAGTCCTTTTATAATTTTATGCATTTCTATAAGTTTCCCTCTTATCCTTCTAAATTCCAGTGAATACAAGCCCAGTCTTTCCAATCTTTCCTCATATGACAGTCCCGCCATCCTGGGGATTAACCTTGTGAACCTACGCTTCATTACCTCAATAGCAAGGATGTCTTTCCTCAAATTAGGAGGCCAAAATAGTCTTATAAAAAATGTGGTGATTATTGTTCATCATCATTGTTGTCACCATGATGATGACCAATTAGAAGTAAATTTCTTTCAAAATTTTACCTGCATTTAAATTGGCATTGCCTTTGGAACATAAAATAATACCAAATAGAGGCATAAAGTCCTGACAACCTTTATAAAATACTGGTTTAGCCTAAACAGCAGCACTGTTCAGCACATTTTAGGAAAAATGTGTAGGCTTTGAAGAATGCTGCAAAAGAGATTTCCTGAAATGATTCCAGCGCAGAGGGCCTTTGTGGATAGATCACTGGTTGTTCACCTTTGAATAGAGGAGCACGAAAGATGGTCTGGTAAAGATTTAGCTCGTGGAGCTAAAGAAATCAAGGGATATGGGGAAAAAGCAGGAACAGAGTACTGATTTTAGATGATCAGCCATGTTCATATTGAATGCCGGTGCTAGCTCAAGGGGCCGATTGGTCTACTCCTGCACCTGTTTTTTTTTATGTTTACAATTACGAAGGGTTTATACAAGAGATAGAAAGAATCTGCTCCCTTGGACAAAAGTATCAAGGAGACAATGAGGGTGTTTGGAAAAAGGATCAAAAGTGACTAGAAGATAAAACTTTTTTTTGTAGTAAGGTGTTATGTTCTGGATTAGTGGTGGAGATGCAGTTGTGTTATCAAAGGGTTATTAGGCATTTGAACATGCCATTCAACTGTAATTGAAAAGGAAAACTATTGTCATAATTACAGAGAGACAACAGCAGCATGGTGGATTTCTTTCTAAAAGAAAGAATGGACTAGATTGATTAAAATGGTCGCCCTCCATTCTTTAACTTTTCAGTGATTCTATCAACATGCGACTTGCTCATTTCAGCATACGTGTTAATTTATTGTTTTGTAGCTCGGCATTTGTTTTTGTGTTGTTTGCTATCAATTTTATACGTAATAGAACATTTAATTGACTTTAAGAATATACAAAATACTTATCAACTTTACTCTCTAAATAAAAGTTACAAATTTACAAATTTGTCACAAATGATTGTCACAATTAACTGGTCAGTCAGTTTCACATTTTTCCCGCTTACGGTTTTCAAACTGAAGCTTTCAAGAAACCCACAGTTATTACTACTAAAGTTATGTGGATAGACTAATAAGGCAATAACAGAGGGAGGAAGCAAATAACAACTGTGCCTTAAAACAATTGTTTTCAAAGTAGAAGCCATAACTAGAAAGAGTGCCTAGGAGATTTCAAAGGATGTTGTCAGAACTCGAGGGCCTGAGCTATAAGGAAAGATTGGGCTAAGACTTTATTCCTTGGCTGAAGACTGGGAGGTGATCTTAGAGGGCTGTGTAAAATCAAGAGAGAAATAGACATGGTGAATGTACAGTCTTTTACTCAGGTTATCTTAATTAAGAACCAGTGGACATAAGTTTAAGGTGAAAATTTAATAGGAACCCGAGGGGCAGCATTTTCACTCAGAAGATGCTGGGTATATGGAACGAGCTGCCAGGTGGAGGTAGTTGAGGAAGGTGCTATAACAGCATTTAAGAGACACTTTGACAGGTGCATGGATAGGGAAGGTTTAAAGGGATATTGGCCAAATGCGGGAAAATGGGACTAGCTTAGTTGGGGACTTCATGATTGGCATGGACAAGTTATGTAAGTTAGGAACTTTTATTTTATACTGTTAAACCTTTTACTGTAAATTTGGCGACAGTCAAAATGTTCTTCTCAATTTAATGCTATGCTTTTTAGTTTTAATTTAGGAATACCTCATAAGCCTAAATTCTTACACTAACACTGTGTATCAGCAAAACGACTTATGTACATCCCCCAAATTTACATGGCCTTTGCTGAATGATTGAGCAAATAAGCCCAATTCCTTCTGACACTAATTAACAGTTAGTTTTAACAATTGGCTGGTAGCTTGTTAATAACTAACGTTATAAAGAAAACTTCAAGGTTCATTTCCAAATGCAAAACGTAACAAAATGTTACCAAATTATCTACACTCACCGAATTCTCAATGTTGCACCAATCGCCAAATGGCCTCCTTCAATGCCTTAATGACTCTGACGAACTCTATGAATGCTAAGTGCTAGAGTGACTCAGCGGGCCAGACAGCATCTCTGGAGAAAAAGGATGGGCGACGTTTTAGGGCAGGACCCCAAACTTCACCCATTCTTGTTTGCCAGAATTGCTGCCTGCCAGAATTGCTGCGTTACTCCAGCACTTTGCGTCTATTTTTAGTATAGACCAATATCTGCAGTTCCTTTCTACACATTAGAACTATGAAATTGCACTCCGATAAAAATACACACCGTGCTACCAAAGAAAAGATCTATTAGACACAAAAAGTTAGAGAAACTCAACTGGTCAGACGGCAACTGTACATTTTCAGTACTTTTTAAAGTAAATTTTATAGAATATCATAGGGAAAGAGAAGGGACAGAGGCTAACAAATTTGGAGAATCAATCTAGAATCATGTTCCTGTGTAGCTGAAAGCACGGTTTCCAATGCCAATTAGGTGAAATAACCCTCTAATAATTTATATAATAGTCCTGAAAATAATGTGTTTAACCCTGATACTATTCTGAGACGTCTCCCTGTGCCTCCCTATGCCATATACCTATCCTTGGGTTGTGTGTTCACAACTGAAATGGATCCCACTAAATCAATCTTACAAAACCATCATGTTTACTTTCATGTTTAAGAAAGAACTGCAAATGCTGGAAATTGAAGGTATACAAAAATGCTGGAGAAACTCAGCGGATGAGGCAGCATCTATGGAGCAAAGGAAATAGGCAACGTTTCAGGCCGAAACCTTTTTGGCCTGAAGATTGAGGGGTGATCTCATAGAGACTTACAAAATTCTTAAGGGGTTGGACAGGCTAGATGCAGGAAGATTGTTCCCGATGTTGGGAAAGTCCAGGACAAGGGGTCACAGTTTAAGGATAAGGGGAAGTCTTTTAGGACCGAGATGAGAACATCGTTTTTCACACAGAGAGTGGGTGAATCTGTGGAATTCTCTGCCACAGAAGGTAGTTGAGGCCAGTTCGTTGGCCATATTTAAGAGGGAGTTGGATGTGGCCCTTGTGGCTGAAGGGATCAGGGGGTATGGAGAGAAGGCAGGTACAGGATACTGAGTTGGATGATCAGCCATGATCATATTGAATGGCGGTGCAGGCTCGAAGGGCCGAATGGCCTGCTCCTGCACCTAATTTCTATGTTTCTATGTTTCTATTTCCTTCGCTCCATAGATGCTGCCTCACCCGCTGAGTTTCTCCAGCATTTTTGTCTACTCACCCTTTAATGTTCTCTTTCTTAAAAAAAAAGCCAATATCCATGAAAATATTAAGAAAACTGCAGGTGCTGTAAATTAAAAATAAAATAGAAAACACCTGAAACACTCAGCAGGTCAGGCAGCACCTTTGTAAAAAGAAACAAAGTTAACTGTTTCTCTTTACACAGATATTACCTTGTCTTTGAGATGTTTTCACAGTTTGTTTATATTCCCAAATTCATGAGACTGTTTGATAATATTGTGTGCCTATGCGCAGTCCTTGAGTGATTAGAGTCCATAGAGGAACCTCTCTCCACAGCTCCCATTTTCTCGCTATTGGGATAATATTCAATACAATACAATAATATTCAATATAATACAATAATACTTTACAATACAATAATACTTTATTAGCCAAGTAACATAAACATCCACCACAGTGACTCCTCCACATTCCTCACTGTGATGGAAGGCGAAAAAAAGTTAAATCTCTCCCCTTCTTTGTTCCAGTTTGCTCCAAAGATGTCCACTTTTCCCTTGACTTAACTCCATCTCCAATAGCTGCTCACTTGGCCACTACCCTTGTAATGTCTTGATCCTCTGTTCATAACTTTCTATAAGTCCTACTTCAAGGCCCTATGCAATAATCAATGTGCAATAAGTCACTGATAACAGGCTGTAAAGGGGCTTAGTCTCTGAATATTATGTCTCTTGAGAAACACAAATGATGAGGATTTCAGTTGTAAACTGCCCTGAGGCACTACTGAATGTGAAGACAAGTCACTGTAAACCTTAATAATATTCACTCATCTGTATTTATGCATAAACTATGACAATTTAAAGTCTATTGGAGAGGTGCTTGAAAGGTCGTTGGTGAGCATTCAAATGCCAGTTTAATGTTTCTGGATGAATCATAAACCACTAGATTGATTTGAGATCCTGCAAGGAATCGACAACTAATGAGCAACAGTAACCCAATGATTTACCTTCATTGATGTAAAAAAACTGATTTAAGTACAATCTGTAGTTACTGTAAATATTCAACACAATTTCTTGGTCCTACAACCAACAAGGAGAATTACAGTGCTTTTTTATCTAGAAACACAGAATATGAAACAAGGAACTTGTACAAAACCTTAAACAAAAAAAATGCTGAAAATGCTCAAGAGATCAGAGAGCCTCTGAGGAAAGAGAAAGAGGCAAGCCTTCATTTGAGGGTCTGTGAACTGACCATGTAAACTTTTGGTTAAAAATTAGCTGATCTGCCGAGTGTGCCCAGCTTTTTCTGTTTAATTTCCAATTTCCAGCATCCACAGTTGTTTGACCATCTTCTACAAAACTTTTGTTAATTGGGTTGCTTTCATGATCAATGATGATTATAACAAAGAAAGAAAAAGCAACATGAGATTGTGAGTAGGATAGATTCACTAGTTTAAGAGATTGTGTAATGAGGAATGACTTGAGAATTCAGGACTCTCACTGGAATAGAATCAGGATTTTTACTGGAAAATGAAAATCACGTTTGCAATCCTGATGAAAAAGATTGCAATATCTTTCTGTTAGTTACCAAGATGAAAATCAAAGGGCACAATTTTAGAAAAATCAGAAAACAGTTAAGGGATATTTTGAGCAGCATCTGTTGAGGGGAAAGGAATTGCTGGTGTTTCGGGTCCCGATTCAGGATCTCGACCCAAAACAGCAGCAATTCCTTTCCTCTTTATCGATGCTGCTTGGGTTACTGAGTTTGTCTAGCAGATTGCTTTTTGCTCCAGATTCCAGTATTTGCAGACTCTTGGGGCTCCAGGGGATATTTTGAATGTGAATGGCTTTACTGTAAATTTCTAGAGAGATGTGTACGTTCTTTAAAATGGAATTAGATAGCTTATGAAAAACAAATATGAAAAGTAAATAAAAGTTTGAAATTGAGGAAATTATTCATGTGATGAAAAACAGATTCACAGGTTGACCTGGTTAACAAACTGCTTGAAATTCATTTGATTAGGTCACGGAAAAAGGAAGCTTTACAATCATTACAGATGTGCAGCAGTCTGATCTGATTAGCTGTGACTAAACTAGCTGAGACTAACAAGGAACCCCCACAATGCGGCAGAATTGGAGAAGTACATGTGCAATAAACTTGTAAGATTTATAATAGGTATAATGACAGGAAATACTAGAAACACTCAGTGAGTCAGAAGCACCTGTGGTAAAATAAATGGTTAACGTTTCAGCCTGAAAAGTCTTCACCAGCACTGAGAATCAAGAGATAATAGACTTTGGTTTCAGATTTCCAGCATCGGTAATATTTTGAAATTTTCAGCTACAGTAAATAAATGGTTATGTACAATGTACAATGTCAAATGCAGATAAGATAGTGGACCATAAAGTTGGACTACATTGTGAAGTAAAACTTTTGAAATAATATATTGCTTTGCATGTCATTTAGGGAAATTAAATTCAGAAGATATGCTTGGAGATATATAAAGTTTGATGCAACTACCTTTTCATTACTCTATTCCAGCTATTAATTTCAGTGCAGACAAAGGCAGAATCAAATGACGGGGATGCATATGGAGAGGCTGCACCACTACTAGCTAGCTACAAGTATAAACCAAGATAATCTTGTTATGAAATAATGTTAAATTTATCAGAAGTAGTTCGACTGGTTCAAAGCTTAAATGATCTATTGTTTTTTAATCAAAAAGTACTGACCATTTTTAGCAATAATACAGCTGTTTTCCAGAATAATTCTCATTCACGTCAAAATAATGATTAGGTCTTTCCTGAAAGTGAGTTTCAAATCAGATTCATCCAATTGGAATGAAGGCATTGGAACTAAGACACAAATTTGAAGTGGGGCTGACTTCAATATTGGAGTAAAGTGACAGTCCCAGGATTTAGATAACTACAAGCTTTATTACTAAAGTATTCTGCACTTTACTTATATTGTGGAAAACTTGTGTTTATTATTATATGCTAATACAAGTTGTTATGATTGTGCCAACTCAACTGCTTGTAATAAAAAATTACAACTGAACTTTTGGACTGGTGAGTAAACAATTAAGCAAAGAAAAAATGAAACCAGGATTCTCATTCTTAATCACTTTCCAACAAAACTTGCTGCAAATTGCCCTTTACGACTGTCGAGTGAGAACATTACTTGGTTCTACTATGAGATCCTCCTTAAAATAATAGTCTGCTGAAATTAACTGTATTTATTAAGGGACCGAGCTAGAAGAATTGGGTGGGCAGGCTAAGACTATTTCTTGGAGTGCAGGAGGATGAGGGGTGATCTTATAGAGGTGTATAAAATCACGAGGGGGGTAGATAGAGTGAATGCACAGAGTCTTTTACCAAGGGTAGGGGAATCAAAAAACAAAGGACATAGGTTTAAGGTGAGAGGTGCAGAATTTAATAGCAACTTGAGAGGCAACTTTTACACTCAGAGTATGGTGAGTATATCGAATGAGCTGCCAGAGCAGGTCGTCAAGGCAGATATTATAACAGCATTAAAAAGACACTTAGAAAGGTACACGGATAGGAAAGGTTTAGAGAGATTGGGCCAAGCAAGCACAGACAAATGGGACTCGCATGGATGGGGCATCTTGGCCCATCAAGATAACTGAGGAATATAACTTAAGTACAACTTATTAAGGAGTCCCAATGCAGAATTTATTGAATTGGAGCTCTGCTGTAAAGTGTTAATTATAAATCTATTCTGTAAAATGTTAATCCAACTGGTGATATTTCTGGTTATCTTGAGAGAGCTGGTACAAATGTAGGGATAAAATATCACATCATAGATTAGTTATGAATTTACAAAATGAAGGGACAGCAATGGGAGGGCGTGGGTGATGTGATATGAAAATGGTGATATTTCCATTTTCTTGTGATATTGAGATGCTTTTGGTATTCCTAGCACTTATTAATGTATATAAAAGTATTTTTTAAACTTCTTTTTCAGGATCTGCACTAATTAATATTGCAATTGTATAAAACATGAGAACCCAAACTGAACACAGTGTCCCATCACCAATTCATAACTTTTTTTTAATATCCATTTTCAGTTTTGCAAGTTTAAAGAACCAAAACACAAAAGAAAAATGCATTTTACTACCTTTTTTTATTTCAAGAGAAATGTTACAGCACATATATTTATTGCAAGGGTTAAGCATTAGAACTAAGATTTGGCCTGCATTCCGGATGCCAATGTATATATAGTGGTAGATTTCCCAACCAATTCAAAACACTGTCGTTTCTTAATTACACAGTAATTTATGTGTAAATCTATTGGAACTTAGTTATGTATGTGTGTGTGTGTGTGTGTGTGTATAAAGTTTCTATACAGCATATAACCATATAATTTGGTTATATGTAGTCACTAGCAAAACAAAACTAATCAGTTCACATCCATGGTAAACTCCATTAATCCTACTTTTATAACTAACTTTATGTGGCTTAGTGGTTTCTGTGTGGTAATACTTCTCCTTAGCATTTTAATTCATTAAAAGTTATTACACAAATCCAAGTTGTAGTTATTAAAATGCCCGACCAAACATTGAATACTTGATGCAGCAGATACTGATTTTATATATTGCTTTCGTTGAGGAAAAGATGATGACTAAGCTACTTCTTCCCAACATCTCTATAATCAGATAAACTGATTTCGCGAAAAATGTGCTGCTTTTATGCTGTGAGGGAACATTTTGCTTTTGATGACATTTTCACACAGGAGATTGTGGGATTAACCTAGATCTCCGCGCTTCATTGACGCAGGAATATTTCTGTCTTTGAACCAATTCCTTTGGTCCACACTGGTTAAATAACTGCACAAATGGAAAAATAATTTGGTAAAGCTTATTTAACATCAGCAATCAAAAGACTTAGTTCTTCCCATTGTTAAAATACACTTTTTATGTTAGTGCGCTGCTGTTCCTACGGAATCGTTTTTATCTGTTGTTGTCCTGCCTTTCAATAATGGGAATTTGAAATTCACTCAACTCATTCTGAGAAGATTAAAGGCTCTATTTTCAATCTGATGTAAATTTGAAAGCTAACACTGTTATAGTATTAAAAATGAATGAATCATCTTTGTTTAGGAACAACAGTAACAAAAGTGAATAGCATTATGTGTTTAATAAGTTGTGATTCACATAGCAAAGATACCTATGTACAAAAGCAATAAATTAAATAATCCAGTTTGACTGTGATAGACTACCACCTAACAAGGCCAATCAAATAATGGCAGCTCTTCACATGTTTAATTGTAAGATTAAACGAGAACTCACCTGTTCGAAGTTTGATCGTTATTTTACGAGGAGTTACGATGAGGGATTACGTGAAGAAGAGCCCGCCTCACGCTGGTAACGGCATACTTCAAAGCAACGGCATGAAAAACACAGAACACCAAAGCCGGAGTAACATAGTAAGGCTCATAAAAAGACTTAGAACCACCATTTGATCATTTATTTTACGAGGGTGGGAGTGGAGGGCACGTAATCCCTCATCGTAACTCCTCGTAAAATAACGATCAAACTTCGAACAGGTGAGTTCTCGTTTAATCTTAACTATTTTACTTCGGAGTCACGTGAGTGACTACGTGAAGAGTTTTAAAGCTTTCTGTGTTTTTTATGTCGTAGAATTAATCCGTACGACAGTCCGGCTAAGTAAACTCACATACATGAGAAAGCACACAAATGTTAGATCTTTTCACAATTAAGTTTTTTAATGGCTGAAAAACCATATAATACCCTCCTTATATTTGAGGGAAAAATGATTACAAGTGACAAAAAGATATCAGTGACTACACAACTGATTATAGCAATTAATAGCAAACAAAGCAGGTGATTATAGTGCTCCCAACACCGCGTGTCCAAAGCTTGTCATAGTGTGAACAGGTTTGTTGTAGAACTTTGAAAAAGTTTCTTCTTTACTCCACCCTGCGATTTTTTAAAAAATATGCTCGAGAGGTACGTCCCGCCCCTTCGCCGCGGACGTAGCTGCCGCCTGGTGGAGTGAGATTTGAAGACATCAGTGTCTACTCCCGCTAAAACCAACACCTGTTTCAACCATTTTGAGATAGTTTGAACTGAAGCTTTTGTGTGTGGCTTTTTTGTGCGTAAGCAGCAATGTCTTTTCGTTTCCTCGAAAAGTGTCCGTCACTTTAATACATTGGTTCAAATGTCTAACCACACACAAAGCAAGCTCAATATGAAAAGCTTGAAAGGTTACCTTTGTTCCAGATCTCCCTGGTCTACTTTGTTTGATCAGATCGTAAACATAGAATACAACGTTATCTGTAGTCACATGCATACAGTCTAAACGCAACATTTGTAAAGTTTGCACTCTTTGGGGTGGGATATCGGGGGGGCGGGTGGTCATGGGTATGGTTCTGGTCACAATTGGGATTGGGGGTGAAAGTGAATTGGTATTCCCGGATTGGGGAGGAATGGGAGAGCTTTGGTCGTGATTGGTAGTGGAGATATGAAATTTGAGAGGGTGTGAAGTGGGGGGGAGAGGTTGGATGGGGTTTTTGGGAAGGTGTGGTTGAGGGTGTGGTTGGGTCTGGAGTCAATTGGTGGGACCGATATAATGGATGTTGGAAAAGTTCGTGGTAGTAATTTGATAGGAGGGACGGGGGTTGGGATAGGGTTAGCAGTTTGGGGCGGAAATTTTGAGATTTGGGGATTGGTTGGAAGTTTTTATGGTGGTTTATGGGATATGTTGATGATGTTTGGTGGCGGGTCGGGGGTGCGATTTTGGAGAGAAATGTGAGGTTGTGAGGGGGATGTGTGGGGGGGGAGGGGGGGAGTGGAGAATGGTAAGCTGGAGAATTTGTTATCGGATTGGCGGGGGCAAGTATATTGCAATGGGAAGGGTTGGGGGTGGTGTGAGAACGGGGATTTTAAGGATTGAATGGTTAATTTGGATGTGTGGATCGTGTTGGGCGGTTGAGGATGGGGGGGTAGGGTGGTGGATTGTGTGCTAGGCTATGGGCTCTGTTGAGGATGTGTAGGGGCAGGGGCTTGATGTTGGAGGGGCATTTACTGGGGGAGGAACCCATAGGTGTTGTTTGAGGTTGGCCTATTTGGCACTACCTCAATTCCGGGTTAGCGGTAATCGTGTACTATTTTTCTTCTAGCCATCTCGGGATCTGATGCAATTCGGGGGTGGTTTTGCTGTTTCTGTTTTTTCTGGGGGCCACCTGGGGTTGTTTTTTGGATGGCCGGTATGCTATCTGGCTACGTTCGGGGGGGCCTTGACTCAGTTGGTGGCATTTGGTTGGTGGTTGAATGGTGGTGTGATTTTTTGATTGGGAGGGCTTAAATTGTGAGGAGTTTATTGTGGAGGTTTGTGGGAGGAGAGGTTTATGAAGGAAGGTGGTGAGGGGTTTTTGAGGGTCAGTTATTCGCGAGTACTCTGGGGCGGGTAGGGTGGTTTGAGGGTCGGCTTGAATGTGAGGAAGTCATTGTATTAATGGGAATGTGCCAGATCCGGGTCCCTGTATTTGATGTGGGATGTTGCGTGAATTAGAGCACATGGGGTGGTTTGTTTTCATGTGATGGGTGTGGGGGGTGGGGTTCTATTGGGATGTCAGGGGGGTGATCTTTCATTTGTGGCGGTTGACATTGGTTATGGAAACATTGCTTAGTATTTGCTTGGGATGTCAATGGTCGCGGGGTGTTTATAGGGGGCGGATGGGGGAATGCGTCCGCCTAAATTGGTGGTTGTTTGAGGGGAACCTGAAGTGGAACGAGAGTGCTAGTGATGCTGTGGGGTGTTAAATGGCGCTGGAGTGGGGGTTGATGTTTTGGGTGGTGATGAGCGGGGGGAATCGCGGGTAAGGGGGTTAAATAATGGGGTTTGGGCATTTCGCTATGAGAGAGGGGGCCCTAGGTTTGTATGTGGAAAGGGGATTTGGGGCAGGAAGGACGCGTGGTGTGGGGGTGAGGGGTACAGTGACGTTGTGTGAATTGTTTGGGTTGGTTCATTTGGATTCGGCTGGTTGGATGAGTGCTTGGGCTCTTGGGGGGGCTCACATCCTGGGCGAGGGAGGTGGGTTAGGTGTAGGGGGGGTAGGTTTTGTTTGTCTTAGTGTCCTTTTTTTTCATCGTCTGTTTCTTGGGGGGTTAGGGTTGGTTCTGTGGCTATGGGTGTGTAGGTCTTTCCCATTAAGTATATTGTTTTGTGCTGGCGGCTGCTGGGCTTTTTTTATGTGGTATTTAGTCTTTGTTACCTCTTCAGCTTTAGTATCTGGATTAACTGTTTGTCCTCAGCTGACTCCTGAATTTTCACTTTTGTCCTAATCTGCATTGTGTTATAGCTCTGTTTGATGGGCAATCTTTTGTGGGCACTTTAGTTTCGGGGTGTGACTTTATGGGGAGGGTCTTGTGGTTTTTGAGGTTAGTATACGGGAATTGGGGGGATTTTGCGGTTAGGAATGTGGGGGAAACATATTAATTTGGGGTTTTGGGTGGGTCATAATTTTAAGGTGGATCGTGGGTATGTTGTTGTGTTGAGGTAGGCGGAATGGTGGTTGAGGTGACTGTGTTATTAAGGGGTTGGTTTGTGGGGGATGGTGGACATGGTAGATGGGGTTATGGGGGGTTGGAGTAATGTAGGTGGCTTGTCCTGGTTTTGTCCTGTTGTAGGCGGATTAATGCTGAGGGTTGGAGCGGACGCACGTTATGGTTTGGTATTTTGTGTGGAGCGGGGGACTTTTGCAGGGGAATGGTAAGAGGGGACTGTGTTGGATGGCACTTTCCGGGGTTATGTTTTGAGAGAGGGGGCTTGGGATGTTTTATAGGGGGGTGTTTTATGTTGTGGGGGTGGAGGGTATGGTGGTGGTTAAAGAGGGGGGGGGGGGGGTGAGTTTTGGTTGTGGTGGGTTTGGTTAAGGAGAGGTTGTGGTCGTTGTTTTATGTTGTGGGTGAATGGAGGATTGTTTCGGGGGGGTTGATGAAAGAGTTTAGGGTGTGTTGACGATAAGGGGAGGTGGGTTGATGTTTTTATTGGAGGGTTGGAAGAGGACTGTTGCCGCTGCGGGGAGGGGCGCCGGTCCCCACGGGTGTAGGGGGGTTGGTGGGGGGTGGGCTTGTTCATTGTATTTCGGAAGGGTTATGTGGGAGGAAGAGTGGTCACTTGGTGCACTTTGCCCCGGATGGGCGGGGCTTTATTAAGGGGGAGGAATTTGTCGTTGGGGGATGGGATGGGATTTTGTGGGTGAGGGGCTGACAGCGTCGAAATTGGGCTTGTTGGGAGGACTGATTTACTGCCTTTATGTTTTACTAAGTGCTTTTATTATCATCCACTTGCTCGTCACATGGTATGCAACCTTGGGTTTGGGGGTATTTTTATATTGGCACTTTGTGACTTGGTGTGGGCGTGTTTCTGGGAAGTGGTTTGTTTGGCATATTTGAGGAGGGTGGGGTGGGGGTGAGGGCTGCGGCAATTTTGCAATGTAGAGTGCTGTTTATGGTGTGTGGTGGTGTTTTACTCTGTGTGGTAGATAGATGTGGGGGGGGTCATGGGTGGCAATGTGGTTAGGTTTTATTTTTTTTGTTTTTCCGGTGGAGAGGGATCTGGTTGTAGGATATTTGGGAAGGGGAGGGGCTTGTTGTCTGTGGGGATTGATAGCATTATGTTGCTGGTTGGGGCAGGGGGTCGTGTAATGTGTGTGTGGGGGGATGAGTGGTGGGAGGCCTGTGAGATAATAGGCAGGATGTGTGTGATTTTTTAAGGGGGAGTGGAATGGATGAGGGGGCAAACAGCACGGGGCTGTGAGGGGCATGGGGTTTTTTTGTTGGTTTTTGGTGGTAGTGCTTTCTAAATTGCCTAATAACCTTCATCTGGGGTCTGCCTTACCGCAGCCCTTTTAATGCATTTGGGTGGTCTTGACATGGTGTCGGCGGAAGGACACCTTTTCATGCGGGGACCGGTGTGGTTGGGCCTTCGGACCTTGGTCGTGAAACTGGGAATGTGGGGATGATGTTGGTTTAACAGATGAGGGTTGAGGAGGTTCCGGAAGAGGGTAGTGGGTAAAAGTGGCGACTGTTCGGTGGGGGTGGTTAGGGAGAATGGTGGCAGAATGTTGATTGGAGACTTGTGGGGGTAGGTGGGGGTGGTTAAAGGGGAATTGGGGGGTGGGTTGGGTGTGATGATGTGTATGATGTTAATAGGGAAAGAGATGTGGGGGGTGGGGGGGGTGGGGAAATGGGTGATTTTGCTGGTGCTGGGATAGTCCGTGGGGGTTGCTGGGGGGTTTAGTTGGCGCTAAGGTTAGGGTTGTTCGGAGGGAATAACGCAGGGAGAGAGGTTCCGGCAGACGATAGTGCAGGGAAAGGTGTGGGTGGTGGATATCATGGTCTGATGGGTTAAAGAGTTGGTGTTAGGGTCTGCTGATTTGGGGAGGTGCAATGCATATTTGGTAGAGGTAGGTGGGTTATGTGGGAAAGTTTCTGCTGGGTCTTCCACACTTACCAATTGCGCCCGGAGTTTTTTCACCTAATTTACGGTGCCTTCCTGCGGGGCCGTTACGTCGCTGCGGAGGAGATGTCTCCGTACTGCTGCTCCACATTCTGCCGTCTGCGTCGGTAGTCTTGACTGGGTCATGAGGGGCGTGGAGGGCGAGGAGGATAGGTGGGGATCGATCGTGTATCCGTTTCTGGTTTTTGTGGTAGTGGGTGATACCCGTTGCAGGGTATTCGGGTATGGCTGGTATTTTGATAGTTGCTCGGGCGGGTGTTGGTTTGGGGGTTTTGAGGAATGGGTCCCTGTGGGGTGGAGGTGGGTGTGTGTATTGTTGTTTGTTTGCGTTTCATGCGGCATTGGGGATCGTTAGGGATAGAAATATATTGCCCGCATGGGTAGGTGGGTGGAGGGGCGTGGAGTGGGTAATGAGATTGGGACTGGATGGCGGATTATGTAGGATGGATGTATGATATTAGTGTATTCGAACTCTAGTATGAAATGTAGGTGGAGGGCCCCTGACACGAAGGAAAAATATGCCACATATTTGGACAGTTATAAACTGAGAGGATGCCAAATTTAAGTTTCATCTTATATCAGTGTCTGTTCATAGGTTCTTTAGCTTGAAAGTGGTCGTTTCGCATCCCACTTTTTGACTACTTAGATATTTGAGCGAGATATTAATTTGCTGGTGGGAACTCTGCGGCCGCGGGGCTGGGAGTGTTTGTGCTATCTTGGGAGTGTTGGTGTGGCGTCCGGGCGGGGGGGCAATGTCAGGTCGGCTTGTCTGTGTGGGGTGGGGGGGAATGATGAGGTTGGGGGAGAGGTGAAGGAGTTGACGGGGAGGGACATTGGTTAGGACTTGGGTGGGGTTGTAGGTGGGGTTTGCACTATGCTGTTGTTAGGTGTTTGGTGGGCAGGGGCTTTGGGGGTAAGGGGGGTACTTGGGGGGGTCTTGAATTATTTTGGTGTAGAGGGGGGGGGATGGGGGTTCGTGGTTGATGGGTTATGTCACTGGTGGGGGTCTGTTCATGTGTGGTTTTTGGTGTGGGGATGGGAGGTTCAGGGAATAGTTTTTAAGGTGGCGGGACAGGATGCGGGTGGGTGGAGGGGGATTCTGGGGGGGAATTACATGTAAGCGTTAGCAATATGGACGGCCTTCAGAGTGGGTCCAGTGAGTCTGGTGGCAATGGTCGTTGTGGGTGTTGTTGGTTTTTTACTGCGTCATGGTTTGTTTGGAGTGTGGTAGCAGTGGAGGTGGGGGGGTCGCCAGTAGGTGCGGGTGTGTAGCGTGTGGCTGTGGGATCCGGTGTGCGGTGGGTATAGGATATTTTATTTTGTGAGTGCCGTGGCTGGTCTGTCCGTGCCCAGTGGGTGGTGCTTCCTATTGGTTTGATGTGTTTTGGAGTTGTTGTAATAGGTATACATTATGGGGGCAAAGAGATTTATCTGTGTCGGGAAACCATTTTGTTTTAATAGCCCTTATTAATTGTAAACTGAATTGTTCTTATCAGTTGATGTACTGAATGACAGTTCCATTGATGCCCTTTAAGAAGGAATTAGTTTAATGTAAGGCATGTATAAGAAATGTGGTAAGTATAATGAAGTTGCTCGGCGGGATTGTGTGTTCTTAATGTGTTAGAGCCACAAGTATCGATCCAATGGGCTAAATGGTCTTATTCTTCTGCATTGTATCCACTCTATTTTAATTTATTCAAACTTCTTTCAGGATCTCGGCTGCGTTTCGGGAAAGTTTAAACAAGGTCGGTTCTCTGGCTTAAGTAATCCAGGGGACAGAGTTCAGGAAATGTGCTGTGCCATTCGACAGGGTGAAGGATTCTTATACCACCTAAACAAGTTTGCGGACTTACATTCATGGTGGAGCGAATTATGGTGGATTCAGTAAAAGTAGAGGTGGAAATATGGTATTCGAGGTTAGAGAATGACTAATTTCCATTCACTACATAACAATGCATTGCTCAAAGGCCCTTTTGGCTTGCTCCCACCTCTTTTTGTCTGGCTGCTAATTGCTGAATTTGCATGCAATCTCTTATCATTGATTGCTAGCAGGGTCTGTTGATTGTTGGTTGGACTTATATCTATCTTACTCGGTGTTTTCTTCAGGGTGGCCACTTACCCTTTGGGGGTGGGATAATGTTAATGAGGCGTGATGTGGTGTTGCTGACTGAGATTGATATTGAGGGGCGGGCCTTTGTTGGGGGTGGGGGTTTGTTTGTTCGGTGGATGATTGAAGGATTTATGGATTTTATGAGGCTGGTGTGATGGTAAGTTTTTAGGGTTAAGGGCTAAGGAAGGAAGAGAGTAGGGAGAATTCAAAGAAAGAACCAAATTATTGCTTTGGAGCTTGGGGTTTTGAGTAGGGGTGGGATGGGGAGAGGCGTCTTTTCTTGTTTTGTTGTGTGGTGGTGGGTTTTTATTTGTTAGGGTTTTGGAGAATGCGGGTTTTGACTTTGAGTCTCCTCCCTGGTTCGTTTTTCGTGAATTACAGATTGGTAAGAATCTGGATTGTCACTTAACATAATTTGTCAGACGTTTTGTTTGTTGATTTTCTCTTATCTTGTAGGTGTTATCCAGAAAAATTTGTCATGCCCGTTTGTTGTTCCTTTTGTTATTTGTTTTTTTTGGACTTTGTGGGACGATGGGGAAAGTTGTTTTTGATGAAATCATAAGCAATCTCCTTAACTTTAAATAGGTCAATTGGAAATTCCTTTTTGTAGGCTCAATATGGACTTTAAAAGCCAAGCGTGTATGTTTTACCAATAGTTTCATTCTTTTTTCTGCAGTATTGCGGACAGTTATCATTAGTTGGTATGATAAAGTTTAAATTTACTGTTTGGTTTGTGTTGTTCTTTTGTTTCTCGTACTTCTGGCTTATATGGTAATGGTCCATCTGGTTTTCCTTTGTGTTGTCTCGATTCGCTTTGGGTACTTCTCTCTTCCCGGGCAAGATTGGGCTCTTTCCGGGCTGGGTCCTGTGGGAGTTAGAGATTGATGGAAAAAAAAATGTTAGGTAGTCCTCATACTCTTCGAGGGGTTATCAGCTTTAATTCCAGAAGTATCAAAATACCTACATTGAACGGGAGGATAGGGCATTCCATTATAAGGTAACTGGACATGTCCATAAGGAACGTCGTGCCAAGAGAGCAGGTTTTTCATGGTAGCAATGTTTTAATGAGTCTTAAAGTTGGGGATTGTGCATCACTATTATAGTACTTTCATCTGAGGTGCTACTGCATGACAAACATTGTGTAAGGAAATTTAAGGCCAAAACAGCCCGATTACCCATATTTGTCAACCATACCTACAGCAAAGGCACCTCTAACTGTGACAATAGTGCACCCCCCCCCCCCCCCCCGGGAACCCCCAAATTCAACTCAGAGAGAAATTTACAACTTCCAACCTTCATGACAGGCGTTCCACAACCAATTCAGAATAGTAATTGTATTTCAAATGTAAAGTTGGGAGAAACGGCAGCAGATTTACGAAACAAAAATGAAATTACAATCAGAAAAAAATGCTTTTGATGATCGGCATTGGCGGATTCCTGCACTTCTTTACATAGACCAAATCAGCAGTAAATCAGATGTCGAAACTGATCTTCTTGTGGCCATGTATATAGCCTTTATGGTTTGACAATACCAGTTAGATTAACAGCCAACCTGAATCTACAACTCTCCAAACGTACCACAACACTAATTTACAGACGTGCTTTGGAATAGGGAAATTTTGTTTTAACTACATTATTCACAGCCACTTTTACTTCAATATCGATCATAAAGCAGATCAGATGCTTTACTGTTGCAATTATTCACTGTACACTTCTGTACGGAATCCATATATTGATTCTTTTTCTATTCATATCAGGTTTGACAATAAGCAAACTAATCTGCATTCACAAGTAAGATGCTAATGGATTGGACTGTGTCCTGCAAGTTTCGAAGATCGACACAAAATGCTGGAGTAACTCAGCGGGACAGGCAACATCTCGGGATAGAAGGAATGGGTGATGTTTCGAGTCGAGACCCTACTTCAGTAATTCAAACGTAACAAAACTTTTTATGATGTTTTTGTTCTGAATCGGCCATTTCAAAGTTCTTCCAAATACCTGAAATATGACAGGAGCAAAATCTAAGGATACTAAGGGAATCAGTAAAGAGATACTGTGTTGGAATGATCCAGCATGATCAGATTTATATGGGCGGTGCAGGCTAGGATATGGCCTACTCCTGCAACTATTTTTCTTGTTTCTATGTTTCACACAATATATATGTGTGTGTATGGGGGTATGTGTATATATTTAAATTCATACATACATGCATACTTGTATATTTGAATATTATCTGCAGTTGCACTGGTACAGTGAGATATCGCTTGTTTTGGTGTTGTGTTTAACAAAGTTAGATTCTGCTCTATAGATAGATATTATTATATATTATATTTATATATATATATTATATGTGTTGTGTGATTGTGTGTGTGTGTGTGTGTGTGTGAGTGTGTGTGTTTGTGTGTGGTGTGTGTATATATAATATATTATATTTTTTCTTTTTTATTATATATATTTATATATAATAAATATTTGGCATAACTTTTTCTGAAAGCAAGATACTAATTTAAGCAACCAAACCATGAAGTTACTTTCCTACTTTTGCTTAGGATCTTCCTCGTCGCCGTTTTTAAGTATATAAACAATTAAGAGGTACAGTTATGGAGGAGGAAACATTGGGATTATGCACTATCCTTTATTTGTATATGTACTTTGAAATAAACATTAACATATTACCCCTTTACAGTCCAAATTACATTAAATATAACACTTGGTATTTTGCCTAGAAAGATATAACACAATAATTTCTAAATTATAACATTTTAGATTTCATCTTTACAAGTTAAAAACCTTCCTGTAGTTATTTATTCAAACAAAATTTGATATGATAAATAACTAATGCAAATATTGAAATAGATAAGACCATAAGTTTTGGACCAGAGAGGTACATTTTAAGATGCAGGTGTTGAAGATGGTTCTCGACCCGAAGCATACCCATTTACTTCTCTCCAGAGATGCTGCCTGTCCTGATGAGTTTACTCCAGCAATTTCGTGTCTCCTTCGATGTAGAGGAGATACGTTTTAGCAATTATTTCAGAGCTTTTACAGATACCTGATTGACAATAGGTATAATATTTAATCTTCATTTTTAAGAAGTATAACTGCAGATGCTGGAAATCGAAGGTAGACAAAAATGCGGAGAAAAATAGCGTGTGGCAGCATCTATGGAGCAAGGGAAGTAGGCAATGTTTCGGGCAAAAACCTTCTCTGCAGGACTTCGACTTCAGTCTGAAGGAAGGTTTCAGCCGGAAACGTTGCTATTCTTGCTCTAGATGCTGCCTCATCCGCTGAGTTTCTCCAGAATATTTACCTCTTAGGTGACTATGTTCCTGTTACATATAGCCAGGTTTCTCACAAGTTTTATTTTTAATACTTACCATACATTGAACCGGGTTCAACACCTTGAATTCAACATCACATTTCATTGCCTTTTGTCTCTTTTCATATCTGGTCTTTGTCATACCAATATGTCCAAATCTAACCTCCTCTCTCATATAGTCTACCTACCACTTGCCTGGCTTTGTCCCCTTGTGCCACCTCATTTCCTGTTTTCTCTCCCTACTTCAACTAGTCCCTGAAGAAGGGTTCCGACCCAAAAATATCGCCTATCCATTTTTACTCCAGTGATGCGCTGACCAGCGTAATTTTTGTTCTTGTGCATTATTCATTTATTTGATTTTATGTACTTCTTTGGGCAATGCGTACAATTTCTGTACCCAACCCAGAACCACTTCCCCTGCCTGTCATTATGCATGACGGACAGAGAAGATTCTGCTGTCAATCCTTTTACTTCCTTATTAAAATAAAACCAATGCGCAATCCGCAACAAAGAGGTGTATTAGCACTTTAATTTCACAGTTAATTAATATCTACTAGTAAAGGTTGAAATGAATGCATCACATTCCAGTTCCCTTTCGACTTGGTGTAGGTTGTTGACACTAAACACAAAGTTTTACCACCTTACATAGCTGCTCTTTTGTTCATTCCCAATCAAATCATACTACAAATCTTTTAGCTTAACTAATGAAAGCCATTTCTCTCATAGTCTTTCTAATTATTGGGGAAAACTATCAAAATATTTAAAAAAATACACATATTGATGTGAGTAACTTTGCGGCCAAGCAGGCCAAATATTTTTTTACCCTCTGGGCAGGGGGGCATTTATGTGACTTTCGGGTCGGGACCCTTCTTCAGGGGACCGTTTGAAGTGTCATGTTCTGATGTTACCTTAGACATGCTTGCTCTCCAGAGATGCTGCCTGACTGCTGTGGGTGTCATGATCCTGAATCAGTTACCTACATGCTCTCCAGAGATGCTGCCTGTACGCTGTGGTACTCCAGCATTTGTGTTTTTTTTTTGTACAAAGCTGCTGGCTTGCACTTCTTTAAATCTCCTATATCAAAATATTTAGTTCGTGTCATAATTACACTGAAGAAAGAGGTTTTTCTCGCGCTTTATTGTTTTGAATTTCTATAGCTTTGTAATATAGAAAGGGTTTCTAGATTTACGAATCAAAATAAAACGTTATTTTCAGGACGGAAATTGATCATAAACAGTCATAAAACATTAATATACATAAAATTAATGTGAAAAGTGGAAAGCACTTGGGGATGTGGAAAGATTGGGGAGGAGGGGCAGGGGAGGAGAGTCAGTCTGTCTACCATGGCAAGAGGTAGGAGGAGTGTAAGTTTGATAGCCACAGGGAAGAAGGAGCCCCATGTGGCATTCTGTCCTGATTTGGAGTTCATCAATTGGTCTAGTTCAATATAATGTTATTGTAGAGTATGAAGATCAAGCCTTAATTTTTTTCGACCTGTTTATGATGAGTGGTTTGATAGTTTTCAACAAAACTGAAGGGAAAAATGTTCAAAGTAATTTATTTTTCCATAACATACCAGTTACTTGAATGTTGAAGCTACAGTTTCCAAAATAGAATATGTGGTTATTATATTAAACTATTTTAATAGTGATGGCATATGGCCCCCGTAAATAGATTAAAAACCACTATTGTAAATGCGTATTTAACTCTTGTGAAACTTCAGTTATAATTTGGTTAAAATAAGTGTTTAAAGTAAGATGTTTTGATGTATTAAGTAACTTTTAGTATAAGTAGTCATGTTTATTTTTTTTATGGTTGGTATGATATAACATGTTATTTTAGATTAAAGTAAATTTAACTCTAAATTATGAACATTACATATCTATGTATCCACAAATGGACCTGATATCTCCTACTATTATTTATACCTTTTTTGAAGAAGATTAATCAATCACAATGGACTTTAAATCATTTTGTATTTAGTAGAGGCATATTCGTTTCATGTCCATCACATTTTGCTTACAAACATGTAATCTCTTGAAACGAAGCCAAAAATTGTTATAAAAACATGCAGCAGAGCAGATGGCATCCTGAATTATTTTGTAATCATTTCCGGTTTCCGGTTTTATATGAACCATCGTTGTGTGAGATGATAATACGAAAAAAAATCACAACTCCGCACACAGGCATCGAGTTTTTAACTTTTTACACTGCCTGGATTTTCTTGATGGCGAATTCAGTTTTAGAAAAAAAAGACTGTTATGCTAAAATATAAAATAAAAGAACCATTGAAAGAGCAGAAAGAAAATAAAATTAAATAACTGTAAAAAAAGCAGACCACTACCAATCATTTAACGAGTAGGTGATTCCTGGATTCAGTAGGATTAACTGTAATAAAAAATTGTTGTTTTATTATAGTTTAGTACACAATAGTGTCAGTGAAAAATCAAAACCTCACACAAAACATCTGCTTAGGGAGGGGATTTAAAAGGCCCGTTAAACTCCTGAGGGGAAGCCTTTCGGATTCGATTAAAGAGGATTGTTGTTGCTGCGAAAACTAGCGATCAAAAACACTGCAAATAACGTGGTCTCCGTTCGTTAAAAAAACTCCATTTCTCAGGAAGAGCTACCGGCCAAGATAATCCTGCCCCCGCCCGGATCCTGCATTTGTCATGCAAACTCACCGAGTGTCTGCCGCCTGCAGCTCGCGATCCGTCCGTACCCAGACAGAGAGCTTGCCGAGTCACAGCAAAGCCCAAGGCCCCGCCTGCTCCATTCATCGCCATGACAGATGTGAGGAGCTTCACCCCTCACTTCAACCTCCTCCCTCCCTTCGCCACACTCTTTCCACGCCCCTGCCCTCCCCCCCCTCTCCCCCTCCTGCCCGCGCGGCGAAGCCGTGATTGCCGCGGCACATCGCGCGCACCAGGCTGCCGCTGGAGTCGGCACGAGCCCGAGCCTGAGCCCGGGGCCCACGCGCGCGCGGGCTGCTGTCCATCACTCACCCCCCCCCAATAGAGCACCGTGTCCTGGGCGCTTGGTCTTGTCCAAATGTTCATAAAGCGGTCGGCACACACAGAGCGCTGAACGCGTGCACGAACACGCGGCACGCCCACTGTCAAGTCCTCCCGCACGGGGTGTGCCCGCGCCTCCCCCCCCGCCGGGTTCCCTTGTCAGTCACTCTAACATTCCCTCCGAGCACCGGTGGCTGGCACGGCCGGGGGCCGCTGATGTCTGGTCCTCTCGAGTCACGTGCACGGCGGGACAAAGGGGCCTGGGAGGTCCGAAAGACCAGTGCGGGCGGTTCCTGTCAGTCTCTCCCAGACCGAGCGAGCGCGGTGGGGGGGGAAAAGGCACTCTGTCGAAAGGCGGGGGGGGGCCGACCGATGCGTGGCACGGCGGCCACTTGGTCAGTCCGGAGCGCCGCCGTACACGGCGGCACGCTGTCTGTCAGAAACTGTGTTGGGTAGGTCGCGCACACGTGCCGCCAGTAGACCACAGTCACTCCGAGCTACCGTGCACGGCGGCCACCTGTCAGTCCGAGCACCGTGCACCCGGCGGCCCACTGTCAGTTCCGAGCACCGTGCACGGGCGAGCCACTGGCAGTCCGAGAGCGCCGTACACGGCAGGCCGCTGGCACTCTGAGCCCGTGCACGCGCGGCCACTGTCCACGCATCGATCCGAGCACCGTCACGGCGGCCACTGTCACTCCACGCCTAGCACCGTGCCCCGGACGGCCCCTGTCATGTCCGGATCGCCGGATGCACGGCGGCCGCTGTCCACTCTGAGCGCCCGTCGCACGGCGCCATGTCATCTGGCTCGAGCGCCGTGCACGGCGGCCGCTGTCACTCCGAGCACCGTGCACGGCAGCCACTGTCACTCTGAGCACCGTGCACGGCATCCACTGTCACTCTAAGCGCCGTGCACGGCATCCACTGTCACTCTAAGCGCCGTGCACGGCGCCCGCTGTAACTGAGCACCGTGCACGGCGCCCGCTGTAACTGAGCACCGTGCACGGCGGCCGCTGTAACTGAGCACCGTGCACGGCGGCCGCTGTCACTGAGCGCCGTGCACGGCATCCACTGTCACTGAGCGCCGTGCACGGCATCCACTGTCACTGAGCGCCGTGCACGGTAGCCACTGTCACTGAGCGCCGTGCACGGCAGCCACTGTCAGTCGGAGCGCGCTGCACGACAGCAGTTGTCAATCAGTCCGAGAGCCGTGCATGGCGCCCCGTGCTCGCCCCCGAGTGATTGTCCAATTAATGCTTTGCAAAGAATCATTCAACACAAACATCAGCATTTGGCAATCTTCAATTTATTTAAAATTCCTTATACCAGAGTCAATTTATTTTAAATTCCTTATAACATAGCTGCCAAGTCTCAGTCGTTGCTTAAATAAGCAATAGACAACAGTTGCAGGAGTAGGCCATTCGGCCCTTCAAGCAAGCACCGCCATTCAATGTGATCATGGCTGATCATCCACAATCAGTACCCCGTTCCTGCCTTCTCACCAAATCCCTTGCCTCCACTATCTTTGAGAGCTCTATCTAACTCTCTCTTGAAAGCATCTAGAGAATTGGCCTCCACTGCCTTCTGTGGTACAGATTCACAATTCTCTGGGTGAAAAAGTTTTTCCTCGTCTCCGTTCTAAATGGCTTACCCCTTACTCTTAAACTGTAGCCCCTGGTTCTGGACTTCCCCCAACATCGGGAAATGTTTCCTGCCCCTAGCGTGTTGGGGGAGTCCAGTACCAGGGGCCACAGTTTAAGAATAAGGGGTAAGCCATTTAGAACGGAGACGAGTAAACACTTTTTCTCACAGAAAGTTGTGAGTGGGTGTGGAATTCTCTGCCTCAAAGGGCAGCGGAGGCAGGTTCTCTGGATGCTTTCAAGAGAGAGCTGGATAGGGCTCTTAAAGATTGCAGAGTCAGGCGATATGGGGAAAAGGCAGGAACAGGGTACTGATTGGGGATGATCAGCCATGATCACATTGAATGGTAGTGCAGGCTTGAAGGGCTGAATGGCCTACTCCTGCACCTATTGTCTACTGTCTATTATCCAATCCCATAATAATCTTATATGTTTCAATAAGATCCCTTCCCATCCTTCTAAATTCCAGAGTATACAAGCCCAGCCACTCCATTCTATCAACATATGGCAGTCCCGTCATCCCGGGAATTAACCGTGTGAACCTACGCTGCACTCCCTCAAGAGCAAGAATGTCCTTCCTCAAATTTGGAGACCAAAACTGCACACAATACTCCAGGTGTGGTCTCACTAGGGCCCTGTACAGCTGCAGAAGGACCTCTTTGCTCCTATACTCAACTCCTCTCAATATGAAGGCCAACATGACATTAGCTTTCTTCACTGCCTGCTGTACCTACATGCCTACTTTCAGTGACTGATGAACAAGGACCCCCCAGATCTCGTTGTACTTCCCTTTTTCCCAACTTGACACCATTCAGATAATAATCTGCCTTCCTGTATTTGCCACCATCGTGGATAACCTCACACTCATCCACATTAAACTGCATCTGCCATGCATCTGCCCACTCACCCAACCTGTCCAAGTCACTCTGCATCCTTATTGCATCCTCCTCACAGTTCACACTGCCACCCAGCTTTGTGTCATCTGCAAAGTTGCTAATGTTACTTTTAATCCTGTCATCTAAATCATTAATGTATATTGTAAACAGCTGCGGTCCCAGCACTGAGCCTTGCATTACCCCGCTAGTCACTGCCTGTCATTCTGAAAGGGACCCGTTAATCCCTACTCTTTGTTTCCTGTCTGCCAACTAATTTTCTATCCATGTCAGTACCCTACCCCCAATACCATGTGCTCTAATTTTGCCCACTAATCTCCTATGTGGGAAAGTCCAGGTACACTATATCCACTGGCTCTCCCTTGTCCATTTTTCTAGTTACATCCTCAAAAAATTCCAGAACATTAGTCAAGCATGATTTCCCCTTCGTAAATCCATGCTGACTTGGACCGATCCTGTTACTGCTATCCAAATGTGCCGCTATTTCATCTTTTATAAGATTCCAGCAGCTTCCCCACCACCGATGTCAGGCTAACTGGTCTATAATTCCCTGTTTTCCCTATCCCACCTTTCTTAAAAAGTGGGATAACATGTGGGCAGTCACGGTAATGCAGTGGTAGAGTTGTTGCCTTACAGTGAATGCAGCGCCGGAGACCCGGTTTTGATCTCGATTACGGGTGCTGTCTGTACATGTTTGTACGTTCTTCCCGTGGCCAGAGTGGGTTTTCTCCGAGATCTTCGGTTTCCTCCCACATTCCAAATATGTACAGGTTTGTAGGTTAATTGGCTTGATAAATGTAAAAACTTTTTTTTTAATCGTCCAGTATAAAATTGCCCAATGGACTCGTCGGAAGTGATGACCGCAAGGTACAAGGTACATTAGCTACCCTCCAATCCACAGGAATGGATCCTGAATCTATAGAACATTGGAAAATGGTCACCAATGCATCCACGATTTCTAGAGCCACTTCCTTAAGTACCCTGTGATGCAGACCATCAGTCCCTGGGGATTTATCAGCCTTCAGTCCCATCATTCTACCCAACACCATTTCTTGCCTATTGTGAATTTCCTTCAATTCCTCCATCACCCTAGGTCCTCTGGCCACTAGTGCATTTGGGAGATTGTTTGTGTCTTCCTTAGTGAAGATGGATCCAAAGTACCTGTTCAACTCATCTGCCATTTCCTTGTTCCCCATAATAAATTCATCTGTTTCTGTCTTCAAGGGTCCAACTTTGGTCTTAACCATTTTTTCCCTCTTCACATACCTAAAGAAGCTTTTACTATCCTCCTTTATATTCTAGCTAGCTTACCTTCGTACCTCATCTTTTCTCCCCGTATAGCCTTTTTAGTTATCTTCTGTTGCTCTTTAAAAGTTTCTCAATTTGGCGTCCCGCTCATCTTTGCTTTGTTATACTTCTTCTCTTTTATTTTTATACTGTTCTTGACTTCCCTTATCAGCCACGTTCGCCCCTTACTCCCCTTAGAATCTTTCTTCCTCTTTGGAATGAACTGATCCTGCGCCTTCTGTATTATTCCCAGAAATACCTGCCATTGTTGTTCCACTGTCATTCCTGTTAGGGTATGTTTCCAGTCAACTTTGGCCCGCTCCTCCCTCATGGCTCCATAGTCTCCTTTGTTCAACTGTAATACTGACACTTCCAATTTTCCCTTCTCCCTCTCAAATGATTTTGGCCCGAAACGTTGCATATTTCCTTCGCTCCATAGATGCTGCCGCACCCGCTGAGTTTCTCCACCATTTTTGTCTACCTTTATTACTGAGGGAACTAAACTTCAGCTTTAAAAAACAACGTTATTAGGACAGCCAAGAGTTTATTTATATTACCCTGAGTACTGATAAAATAATGTATGGAATTGAACCCTGTCTACTGGGTTTCTCTATTTGAGTCCCTCCCCCAACCGTTCTAGTTTAAAGTCCCCCCGGTAGCCTTTGCAAATTTCCAAAAATTGCAAATACTAGTCCCACCTGCCCGTGTGTATCCCATAACCCTCCAAACCTTTCCTCCCCATATAGCTGCCCAAATGCCTTTTAAATGTTGTTATAATACCTACCTCAACTACTCTGGCAGCTCATTTCCATATATCCACCACCCTCTGTGTGAAAACATTGCCCTTCAGGTTCCTATTAAATCTTTCACCTCTCACCTTAAATTTATCACAAAAAAATGCAAACCTAATAGCAGAGGACTCTGTAAAATGTCAACAACTGTCAATGGCAGTTGGATGGCAATGGCAATGGTTCAGAAGCTTTTAGTAGCTGGAGCAATTTGTTCTTGCTAAAGTTAATACATTCATTCAGATAACAGTATTTCTTGGGCTCAGTTGACTCAATTTTCCCTGAGGCAAATTTTCCTTAGCAAACACATCTCACAAACCAAGTGGTTTATGATGAGTCTGCATTTACAGGTTACAGTGGCATTGATCAGATATGTTATGTGCTCTTAAGATTGAAAATTAGGTGCCAGGCACACATAACAATGTAGTGATATCAATTTCACCATTCCCATTATCTTTAATCCTTGATCGCAGTGTACTTTGATGAGTTTCTGTAAACCCTAGTACAGTACACCAATAGAACTGAGTGTCTGAATCAATGTTTGTATAATTCTGTTTGTCAAGTCTTGATTTTATGCACAGCTGAAGTTCATTGTTATTCAGATGAACATTTGCACAAACTACAATAAAAAACAGAATGCTAGAAGAACTATGCAGGTCAAACAGTATCTATGGATGCAAATGTATGTCAAAGCTTCGGCTCAGGACCCTGCATCAGGAGTTAGAGGGTAAAGGAAAGATTACCACTATATAGCACTATGAAGGAGGATGGGATAGAGGCTGTTTGGTGATATTTGAAACTGGATGGAGAAGGGGTATTGGACAGATGGAGTCAAGTAGGAGGGTAGGGAGTGGGAAAAAGCCTGGTAGGGGATAAGTAGAACCAGGTGGCGAGGGTATCATGGACAGATGGAGGCAGATGGAGGGGAGAGGGTGGTATGAAGTGATAAGAGGAACCAGATAGGGATGGGGATCAGGAGCAGAAGGGGACAGGCCATGTGAGAGGTGATCAAAGAGAAAAACAAATAGTTGGGTATATGCATATGTGTGGGAGAACCAACAGTGTGGGTTAGCTGAAATTGAAACATACAATGTTTATATCAGTGGGTTGTAAGCCACCTAGGCAGAATATAAGATGTTCTTCGAAATTGCAGTTGGCCTCTCTGCAGTAACGGGGAAGACAGAGGATAGACAGGGTGGTTCAGGAATGGGAAGGAGAGTTAAAATGACATGCAACATTACAGATGGAGCGGGGGAACTCTGCAAAGCAGAGACCTTGTCTATACTTGGTTTCACTAATGTGAAATGGTGGGCATTGAATGCAGTGAACAGGTTGCAAAAGGTTGTGTGGCTGTCCTATGAGAATTACATTGTCAGAGATTATAGATTTTTACATGCGGCATTAAACTTAGATCTCATTGATTTTCTCACTTAGACATAAAATAATTTACGGTGTTATTCTGAAGAACTTAAAATGAACTTTTTTTCTCATATTCCCAGTTCTGACAAAGGGTTTTCAAACTGAAAGGTTGAGTCTATTACAGACTCACATATGCTGCCTGACACACTATTTCCAACAATTTATGATTTAATATAAGCCAAACACAAAGATTTGTATTCAATACATTTATAGGATGAGAACATCAGTGGCAATACGCAGCACTTAATATTCATTACAAATTACCCATGAGCCTGCAGTGACAAGCTCCCTTCCTCTACCACTGCAGTCCTTCACTGATTGAAATAAAGTTCCAAGATTATGACCTAGTGGTGATGTAGGAAGGATATTTCTAAGGAAAGACACAAAATGCTGGAGTAAGCCAGCGAGTCCGGCAGCATCCCTAGAGGACATGGATAGGTGACATTTCGGGTCAGGACCTTTCTTCTCACTGATTGCAGGGGTGAGGGGAAGAACGCTAGAAGAGTTATATATATATATTTCCAAGTCAGGTTTGCCTGTGAATTGGAGGTGAATCTACAGGCTATGGTAAAAATCAAACTGCTGGAGGAACTCAATGGGTCAAGTTGTATTTGTGGAGACAGAGGGATAGTCTGTGAACCTGAGTCCTGCAAAAGGGTCACAACCTAAAATGTCATCCATTCCTTTGCCTCCACAGAAGGTGTTTGATCTGCTAATTTCCACTAGTAGTTTGTTTGTTTTTTGCCCCAGATACCAGCATCTACAGTGTCTCATGTTTTTTGTAGTGCTGTTCCTCTATTTCCTTGTCCTTTCTGCTGTGTTTAGGAACTATTTTCAAAGTAGGCATGTGAGTAACTCAAGTGCAATTTGTAGGTGGAGAACACTGCAGTTACATTGCTCTAGTGTTGGAGAGAGAAAATGTTTAGGCTGGTGAGCGAAGTGTTAATCAAGTAAGTTTCTTTATTGTGGTTTTTCTTGATCTTTGTTGAGCTGCACTCATTTAAGCAAAAGAAGAGTTTTCATCACATGCCTTGTAGATCATTGAAAAGATTCATTGAACCCTACGATGTATAACTTACCACAGAAATCCCAGCCTATGACCTGTCCTTCTTTCCATTTAACTAAAGGGGCTGTCCCACTGCGGCGACCTAATCCGCGAGTTCAGACAAGTTTGCCCTCGATTCGCACTCACAGCATGGTCGACACGAGGTCCTAGGAGGTCTTTGTGACTCTCCTTCATGCTCGAGAGTAGTCCCCGCCTACTCAAGGTCTCAGCTAGGTCACGGCGTTTTTTCAACATGTTGAAAAATGCCCGCGAGTTAAAAAAAAGGTCGCCATGGAAAAAATCGATACATTTTTTAATCGTAGGTTTAGTCAAAGTAGGTCGTAGTAGGTCGGCATGTTAGTCGTAGGTAATGAAGGGTAGTCAAAGGTAATCAAAGGTCGTTGAAGGTAGTCTTCAACATAGTCGAAGGGAGGTCGAAGGAGATCGAAGGAGGTCGTCTTCACTCTCGACTATTCGGTGTCCAATTTTCCTGAAGCTAGTCGAAGCTAGTCTTCAACATAGTCAAAGGAGGTCGAAGAAGGTCTTCTACATAGTCGAAGGAGGTCTTCAACATGACATTTTTTCAAACTCTCCTAAACCCTTCTAAACTTGCCAATTAGGTCGCCGCAGTGGGACAGCCCCTTAATGCAGCTAGTCGATTAAGTTACATGTAAGAGGGATATCAAGAGGAACTTTTTCACGTGTACCTCAGGAAGCTAGGGAAGAATGTACAGTATGTGATGTTAAGTATGTACAGTATGTGCATCCTAGATTATGCCAGTGAATTTAATATCCACTACTGGTACATTGCCTCAATTTTTAACTTCCTATCAATATATTCTTAGTCATCCCACCCTCATAACTGAGTGCTTACTCTCTCGATTTTAGTTTACTAGCATATTAACAGACCCTTCAGCCCACTTGGTCCACGCTGACCATAGATCACCCATTGACCATAGATCGCACTAGTTCTATGTTATCGAATTTCCTACAAGCTAGGGCAATTTACAAAGGTCAATTAACCTACAAACTCGCACATCTTTGGGATGTGGAAGGAAACCGGATCATCCGGAGGATCCCATGGAGAATGTGCAAACTCCACACAGACAGCAATCGAGGTCAGGATCGAACCAGGGTGTGAGGCGGCAGCTCTACCAGCTGCGCCACTCAAAGGTGTCGCGTTATTGCTTCTACTTTTTTAGTATTTTGTCGAGACACATCATCTTAATCTATTTTGGTCATATATCCTTGACTCTCCTATTCTCAAAGCGTATATAACTTATGTCAGTTTTAACTTGCGGATATTCTCGGTGTCTCGGGCAAACAATTTAATCGGAAGACAATATCCTTGCCTGGAAGACACCCTGATTGATGAAAGATATACGTCGATAGTTGAGCAGATCGCATGACGAAATATAAGGTCGGTAGTTACTAGCGGCACAAGAAAAAAAAACCTTCCGTCCAGCACGAGTGAAGAATGCGAACACAACTCGCTTCCTCCAAACTCCACACACCCTCCCTCCCTCCCGTCACAAGACCTGTTTCTTCCCTCGTGGCAGATTTTTTCTCCCACCAGTTTACAGTTTGTCTACCGGCTACAGCGGTGAGGCGACAGCATCCCAAGGGTGGGTGGGGAGGGAGATGACTTCAGGTGAAGGACATGCCACCAGTGCATCGGTTGGCCTTTTAAACTGTTTACCACACTGCAGCTGGCAGTACCAACAGCCACGGAAAATATCGGTGCGGCGAGCCTCAAAGTGCTACTGCATTATTTATAAATGGCGCCTGTTTGCCCTTCACTGGCATAACGTCATGTCTTGTACGCACAATTGTTCTGCATCTGTAATATCCATGAGCAACTGTCAGCATATGGATGTGTAGGAAGGAACTGCAGATGCTGGTTTGAACCGAAGATCGACACAAAATGCTGGAGTAATTCAGCGAGACAGACAACATCTCTGGAGAGAAGGAATGGGTGACGTTTCTGGTTTAGACCCGAAACGTCACCCATTCCATCTCTCCAGAGACGCTGTCTGTCTCGCTGAATTACTCCAGCATTTTGCGTATATTTTCAGCGTAGAGGGCTGCTTTACCTTGTTACAATACGCAACCCATATTTCCCCTTCCTTCCTCCTTTGCAAGTTGCATCCACCGTCTCTTTTCTCGGAATCTATCAGAAAATCTCACCTTGTGATCCGACTCCCTTCTCTGTAAAGTACCCGAGAAGAATAGCAAGTCAGAACATTCTCAAAATGAACGTTTTTTCCCCCTTTATTAATAAAACCGTCAGGGGAAACGTTATTAAAGAATGGAAATACAAAACACCACGGATGACTCAGATGGGTTGGAAAAATGCAGTACATATTGTTTAGAGATGGATGCTAAGCCTGTTTAATGTCGGAAATATGAACTCGCTGATTAAGTCAGACTAGAGGAGGGGTGGAAGATTGCAACCTTCACGTGGTCCGCCCTGTTTCGACTAATGCAATCAACTCGACGTGCACGCAACAGAAGATCAAATAGAACAAGTTAGTTGTCCTACAGCTTTAGGCTGTGCACGCCACACGAAAGAAGAAGAGGAAAAGAGGAGAGTGAGAAAGGCCAAGGTTGCTACAAGGATCTCGACCCGACACGTCGCCTATCTCCTTCGCTCCTTAGATGATGCTGCTTGCTGCTGCACCCGCTGAGTTTCTCCAGCCTTTTGTGTGCCCGAGGTTGCTACACTGTTGGTTACAGTTACCGCAGCCCCTCACACACACACACACACACACGTGATCCTCGGCGTGACGTATCGTGACTCCTCCCTCCCGGACCACCACCGCCGCTGCCACGTGACCCCTCCCCCTCCCCCTCCCGGACCACCGCGTCACTTCCGGCTGCGTCAGGCTTGCCCCTCTGCTGTCCGACGGCCGTTGGGCTGCGAGTGTCTGTCGGTGGCGGCCGGTGAGTTGTTGATGTTGTCGACGTCGTGGTGGTGGTCGTGACTTGAGGAGGGGGGGGATGTGTTTCTTCTATAACTGCGCGGCTGCCTCTGTTGGTCGCTTCGTGTTGAAGCTCCAGGGCCGTGTTGTCGGGGTGAGCGTTGGCCGTGAGGGAGAGGGAGAGGGCAGCGTCCCGTCATCAAATGCTAGGCTGTCGCCTTGTCCGCAGGCCACACGCCGCGCCTGGGGCCGGGGTTGTTGGACCGCCGCCCAGCCCCCGCTCCCGGCACCCCCGCTCACGCTGGCACCATTCTGACCCAGCGCTTTATATTCCCGAATGTTAGTGCCATATGGCGAGAATTCAGCCGAGTGTTGTCTCTTGTTGTTTGGGAGGAAGAGTTGTCGGTCCACATTTATAAAGAAAGGAAGTAAATTGGCACATCTCGATGGCTTTCCAGATTATCCCCGAAATAACTGTAATGGGCGTAAAATGAAGTTGAAAAGCGTTGCATAGATTTCGTGGGCTTTTTTCCTCGACAAATATGTTGGAAATCCAAAATAAAATCGGAAAATACAGGGCCCACATAGCAAGTTAGGTAACCGCCACGGTGTGATTATTGATCCATTCTGTTCTTCAAGCAGAATGCTCCATCAGTGTTACACCAAAGTGCTATCCAATATTATGAGCTGGAATGCGGATTGAATCTACAGTCTTCTGACTTGATTAGTACCGCAGGGGCAACTTTAAAGTACTTCAACCTGCAACTCCCAAATTTGCAGGTGGTTATTTTTCTGTAAATTTGGGAAGATTTAGCTGTTTGGGGGTATGTGGAATTCATGAGATGAGGGGATTCTATGCTTAATTTAGACAATTCGCTCAACAGATACCAAATAATATAAAAATAGAAATCGCTCTCATGTATTTGAAGCAAAATATGTGTTTCAGTGGTTATTCAGGTTAAGACTTTGCATATTGTGGTTTTGTGTGGTAAAAAACACAGATTCCCGAGTCCACCTTATTTGTTTCTTTCTACTTAAGTGGACTCGTTCTGTGTTCTTCAGCTTGCACCACATTTTCTTGGTACTTTTTCCACTTACCTTGGTAGAATCATGATATTTGTTTGGACTAATGGAAAGTACTTGATAAAAGTATGAGACAATACTAAAGTTTGCAGTTCTCCGAGGATGAATTATTGATTAGATTTGGAAATTGAGTGGCAGATAGACTCAATAAGATCTGTATTACAGCCTTAACTTTGCCTGGGCAGCTTGTCAAGACTGAGATAGCTTGCTTCCATTGGAGGTCTGAGATAAGTATATGTGAATGGCAGATTCTTCCACCTATGGGGCAGAAGGTGCTTGTCAGGATGATTGATTGTGCAATTGAAACATAGGCTTGAGGTTTGAAAATGTTCACAAATGTTTGTTAATTTTGAAAAGCCGAGGGCTTGAGATTTTAGGTCAATAGAGATGTATAATTTTCAAGGTTATTTTGTTTTGGAGGCTAAAAATAGATGGGTGAAAATCATGCATGCGACTTACACTTTATGGAATAGTGATGTCACCAAAGATCTGGATGTTTTACACATGTTTTAAGTGAACATGGACAAAGTTGGAAATGTTTTTCCCCTTGCTTTGTATTTACTTACAATATAGGAGGTCACCTGGTCAATCAAGTCTCATTCTCCCACATTTACCTGGATTTCTCCTGCAACACCACCATATCTCTACCTGCCTACCCTGGGGTAATATACAGTGGCCAAGAAACCTATCAGGATGTGGGAGGAAATTGGAGCACTTGGCAGTGATGGAGAGAATGCACAAATTCTACGCTGACAGCACTGGAGGCCAGAATCAAACCCTGGGTTCTACAGCTGTGGGCAGGCAACATTGATATTGGTTTATTATTGTCACATGCACTGTGATACAGTGAAAACCTTTGTTTTGTGTACTATCCAGGCTGATTATACAATACACAAGTATAACAGGTGGTGCATAAAAGAAGATAAACAGTGGAAACTAGTGTTGCAGCTACAGAAAAGAGTGGAGGGATTGTAATAGATGTACGTAGATCCTGTGTTCAGCATGCAAAGTCTCCATGCTTCAGTGTCATCTTGGGTAGATTAACTGCTCTGCTACCATGCTGCCTATATTGAAAACTTTTATTCCATCCTTAGTGTAATATTTGATCATGAGGCGATGAACTAAGAATTGTGTGCATGTCTACAGAAATACTGCCTACTTAAAACTCTGTAAAGTGGACTCTTGACTCTCATTTGTGCTTTTTTTAAATCCAACCCTATCCCAGTGTTTACGTTGTTAACTTTGCACTGCTCTCCATAACCTTGAAGTGATTCCAAACTCAAATATCTTTGTATTTCCTTGCACTGTTCCAGATCATTATCAGATCCAGGATAAGCAAGGCGATGACTTTTTAAAAGAAAATATTACTCTTATAATTTCCCCATTGCCTTTGTCTCTAACCCTTCCTATTTCTAATTTCCCCCCAGTACTTTAACCTAGAGAAACCCCGAATCCTCCAGGTTGTTTCTTAATTAATCGCAAATTAAATTCAGTCTACCCCCTACTTTACAGCAGTTTGGGTAAAGAAAAATTGCCTTTGCAATGTTTACAAAAAAATTGAGTTAGAATAAAATTTCACCCTTACTGGGGCAAAATATTTTAAAGAATTTATTTTTTATCTAGCGTTTTTACTCGGGCTATGGAAATTTGCAATACGGAGAGTTTTCTGGGAAAGTAACCCCTGCATAAATATGGGGTCATATACTACATCATTGGGAGCAATACTTTTGACTCTGCAATATCACTGTCCAGAAATTTAAAATGCTTCTTAGATCAAGCTCTTTAAAATGTTTCTTAAATCAAGCTCATTGAGCAACTTTTTTAATGTTAAATGTTTGAAATCTGTTTTTTGGTTTGTTGCAGGTTTATTTATAACACAGGTTATTGTGAATGTCATTTTCTGTCTATTCTGCTTAAACTAAAACTTTTACATTTGGAATTTGAACTAATCAATGTGCTAAAGTAATTTGATTGCTATTTCCCCTTATTTATGGTGAATACACTGTGGGAAAAGTGTCTTCGTTTTGGTGCCTAGATTTGGAATTTGGAATTGAATTCATTTATTAGATAGGTTAAAATGCAAGTGTTTTGATGGCTTCTGGGTTACATTACAAGGCACAGTAACTGATGCTTTACATTTTGCTAGATTTTGTGAATTTCATCATGGCTCGTGGGCAGCAGAAAATACAGGCCCAGCAGAAGAATGCTAAGAGACAAGCTGATAAGAAAAAGGGGGGATCTGATCAAAAAGCAGCAGCAAAGGCAGCACTCGTGTATTCATGTCCTGTCTGCAAAGTAAGATATTAGGCCAATACTCCAATTTCCAACTATGCGGAAATGTATTTCAGAAAAATGGTATACTGCACTTTTGTTTGTTTAAATTGTGATTTAAAATCATTGACATTTCCAGAATAATTCCTACGGTGTGAATTAAACCAGCAACGTTAACTTGATTATATTCACTAAATTGTCCAAAATGAGAGAGTTTAACTTGAGCCCCCCACATAATTGTCCTGCAGACTCTCCATTGCCCAGACACTCAACTGGACCAGCCAGGTAAATAATGTGGCTGTATGAGCAGGTCAGGCAGGGAGTACTATGTCAAATGGCAACCAAAAGACTTTTCACATCCACAAATTAAGCCAGCAATGTGCCTGCCTGGATGATTGCATCTGCACTGACATTTGAGAAGTTTATCATTGAGACAAAGCAATCTGCGTTATTTGTAGCCAATCCACTACCATAAAAAAAATATTCCTTTTACCACTAGCACACCATGGTTGCAGTGTGTATACCATCTACATTCTGCATTGCAGTTACATTGGAAACTCCAATATCACTTGCAAACCAATTTGCTGCCTTCTATCTATTTTCTTTTAATGAAATGGACTGATTTATGATCCAATTCCTTATGTCCACCATTGCTTCATATCCATACTTTCGCTTACCGTTCTCATATTTAAGACAAACATTTAACCATTAGTTACTATTTTGCTGAAGAATTCCACTATCTTTGTGTATAGAAGAATTTCCTAACCTGAAAGTAGACACAACGCTGGAGTAACTCAGCAGGACAGGCAGCATCTCTGGAGAGAAGGAATGGGTGACATTTTGGTGTCGAGACCCTTCTTCAGACTGACGTCAGGGGAGTGGGCAGTACAGAGATCAAATGTAGTCGGAGACAGTAAGACTGGTGGGAGAACTGGGAAAGGAGTGGGAATGGAGGGAGAGGGAAAGCAAGGGCTACTTGAATTTAGAGAAGTCAGTGTTCATACTGCTGGGGTGTAAACTACCCAAGCAAAATATCATGTGCTGTTCCTCCAATTTGCGATGGGTCTCACTCTGACAATGGAGAAGGCCCAGGACAGAAAGGTCAGATTGGGAATGGGAGGGTGAGTTAAAGTCCTGAGCAACCGGGAGATCAGGTAGGTTTAGGCGGACTGAGCGAAGGTGTTCTGCGAAACTATCGCCCAGCCTGCGCATGGTCTTGCCGATATACAGGAGTTGACACCAGGAACAGTGGATACAGCAGATGAGATTGGAGGAGGTGCAAGTGAACCTCTGCCTTGCCTGATAAGACTGTCTGGGTCCTTGAATGGAGTGGAAGGGGGAGGTAAAGGGACAGGTGTTGCATCTCCTGCGGTTGCAAGGTAAAGTACTTGGAGATGTTTGGGTGAGAAGGAACGAGTTGACCAGGGAGTTGCGGAGGGAACGGTCTCTGTGGAAAGCAGAAAGGGGCGAAGATGGGAAGATGTGGCCAGTAGTGGGATCCCGTTGGAGCTGCCGAAAATGTTGGAGGATTACAAGCTGTGTGTGATGGCTGATGGGTGGAAGCTGAGGACAAGGGGGACTCTGCCCTTGTTACAAATGTGGGAGGGGGAGCAAGAATGGTGCTGCCGGATATCGATGAGACCCCAGTGAGAGCCTCTTCCTGGGCGCAAATGCAGCATAGACGGAGGAATTGGGTGGAGGGGATTGAGTCTTTACAGGAAGCAGGGTGGGAAGAAGTGTGGTCTAGATAGCTATGGGAGTCGGTGGGTTTGAAATAAATGTCAGTTGATAATCTGTCTCCTGTGAAGGAGACGGTGAGATCTAGAAATGGTAGGGAGATGTTGGAGATGGTCCAAATGAATTTGAGTGCAGGATAGAAATTAGCCGTGAAGTTGAAGAAATCTGCGAGTTCTGCATGGATGCAGGAGGTAGCACTGATGCAGTTGTCAGGTAGAGTTCAGGGATAGGGCCAGTGTACACTCACCTAGTCCTCACCTGAAATGTTCAGTCATTTTTAAAATTTTCAGTCGGTGACCTACCAAAATATTTTCTTTCCATCCTCTCAGATCCCCTTAAGATATTAAACATTGGTCAAAAACAGTTAGGACAAAAATTTTAGGGAGTTATACGTTTAGTTTGAATCTCTGTTTGTAATTTCATTTGTATCTGTGTTGCACTTTCTCCAAGGCCAATAAGGTATGCAACTTAGAACTGCACTTGGTATTTCATCTGTGGTGTAATCAGGAGTTTGTATAACTAGTATTTTGCTGGACTTTCAATTTTAATGGCCACTCAGATAATTGTGTTACTTATCATTGACCTTTATATTTTCTATTCTTCCAGACACAGATGCCAGATCCTAAAACCTTCAAACAGCATTTTGAGAGTAAACATCCTAAATCTCCCATGCCTCCTGAACTGGTAGATGTGCAGGCATAAATAAAAACTCAACTTGGATTTGGGTGAGAAGATTTTCAGTGTTAATCTCTTATTACCTAGTAAGAGAAAGGAAAGAGCACAGCTTTTTGATTTTGGCTGTAGTTACTGTCATTATGGGGAGACAGTAGCATAGTGATAAAGTTACTGGTGTAATGACCAGAGAGTTGGACTATTAATCTGATGACAGGAGTTAATACCCCAATTTTGGGAGAAAGGGAATATCATTAAATAAACATTGAGTAGATGAGGCTCTTCCAAGAAATTGTGAGATTATAGTTGTTTTCAGTCATATATAATTGAGATTTGAATCTAATGAATTATTTAATTCTGACATTGAGCCTACAATGTTTTTATGCAAAAATAAAAAAAAACCTTAGAATAAAAGTTGTGAACTGTGTTTTGTCTTGTTTTGAAACTGTAGTAAAGAACAACTTCTTATCGAGTCCACACATAAGATTAGAAGTTGTTCAGCACACTTCTCGGCATCTGCATACAATGGTGTCTGTCTTGCGCTTCTTGTGCGTGGTGGTGGAAAGATTGGTGAAAACAGGGCCGCGACATGAATGCTCTTTCCTTGACCCCATTAAAGAACTGACTAAGTTTATTTTCAGGTTTTTGTTGTTCAATGCTGCTTGTATGTAACCCAGTTAAGATGCTCAAGGTGATTCTCTCCAAAGCACATTCAGTTAATGCATCACAAAAGAATGTGAATGAATTCCACCAACATGAAGTGGTCATCTGTCACCAGAGCTAAAAGTTTAGGCACAAGTTTGCATCCTGTTGGTTTGCATGTCACTTATGAACAGGATTCATAGAATCAGCAGCAATTAAGTAGCTTTCAGCAAATCCAAATGTCTAGTTATACAAACCTTATGGGATGCTTTTAAACTGTGAAAATGGCACTGCAGTTAATATAACTAACTTGCAGCTCCAGTGAACTGGGTTCGAATATGATCTGTGCTGAATGTGTAGTTTATATTCTCCCAGGTATTTCAGACCTTTCCCACATTCCAAAATGGTGTTAATTAATTTTTGCAATTCATTTCCCCCCCCCCCCCCCAATGTAGGATGGATGATGGGGTGCAGTGGTGAGATCTTCTAATGGGCATGTGCGAAGGAATATGTTAAAAGAAAATAAGTGGGGAGAATGGGGATTGCTCTCAGCTGGAATTAATAAATACACTTCAGTACGATTTTACACAGCAAAGCTCCTGCTTAAAAATTAAATATGTCATTTGTTCATTTAGTGATTAATCTGCTATTCAATTAGTTGCCAGTTAATATTCAGCTGCAAGTGTGACTTTTTAACCCAGTGAATTACAGTTTACCAGACGTCAAGCATTTTGCTCAGTGTTACGATGTAAATTCTTGCATTGTCTGCATTATAGAGCTATGACATTCAAACTGGGGTAGTGTTTAAAAAGGGCAAATGTTTAATTAATTGTACATTTTCCAAATGTAAATTCTTAATTTCAAATAGAGTACCATTCTGGTTGTGGTTAGACAAAAATGCTGGAGAAACTCAGCGGGTGAGGCAGCATCTATAGAGCGAAGCATAGATGCTGCCTCACCCGCTGAGTTTCCCCAGCATTTTTGTCTACCTTCGATTTTCCAGCATCTGCAGTGCCTTCTTAAACATTCTGGAGGACCAATAGCTGGGATATATTGCCTTTCATTGGTTAGTTGTGTATGACTGGAAGCTCATAAATTTGTGGATATCCAAAGTATTCATTTAAAAGTAACATAAATATCCCAAAGATAGACACACAATGCTGAAGTAACTATGTGGGTCAGGCAGCATATCTGGAGAAAATGAATAGGTAATGTTTTGGTTGGGACCCTTCAGTTAAAAAAAAAATCCCTGCACCTTACATTTACTCTATTGATTGTATGAAATGTGCCTTCTTGAATAGGTTCTTTCTTTATTATTCCTGTTTATCTTTTTTGTATTATTGTTACTTCTCCCTTTCTGCAAAAATAATATGCTGATTGATTATTAGACAGCTTGTACTCGCTAAAGCAGCTTCAGTGCAGCTGAATATTCTGGGGTGTTTTATGAAGGTGGGGGGGTTGGAAATAGTTAAACGGGGGAAAATTGATACCAAGGGGGACTCTCCTCCCTAACCATAGGTGACAACAGAGAGAGAGTTAGGATGTGATAGTTTTTTTTTTAGGATAAGGGAAAGGCTCTGGTTAATTAAGATATTCCTTGATATAAATAATACTGCACAATATCTATACCATCTGAGACTTAGTTATATTGATTTCTAACAAACCTATTCGTTTCCGTTTTGGGACGTATGACAATTACTTGTCTCTTGTTTATATGGCATGCAACAGATATTTTGCTAGAAGATCTATCTGTACAATCTTTTCTTAATTGTGTACAACCATAATTGATGTAAAAGTTAAAGCATTTATTAATTAATCCCAGATTCATTTATATAGAAGTTTACAATTTTTGCATTAAGGAATTTTATTGTGTATTGTAACATCATAAAATAAGTTTGTCAAAGAATAGTTTGTTTATTGGCACTAAAAAGAATTAAACAAATCTGTACAACATCAATTCCAGACCCGTGTGAATATACTTTTACAAAGTGAATATCCCAATGAAGATATCTACAGATTTCATTTTTTAAATTATAAGTAAGATTGGATAGTGCAATAGAGCTTGGTTATATGTGGCAGTATTTGTTAACTTTTTTAATGTTTGCTTTTAGACTTGGAATTCTGCTGACATGATGCACTGAATACTACTACACAAGGCCTGGAAAAGATGAAGAAAATTTAATTCTTCAACCTTTTCCATTTCTACTTACTACTGAACTGTTGATGTTTAATCTTTTCATGTTTTGGGACAAAGAAGCATTGAAGATTTTTTGTTTGGGCATTACAAAGGTGCCAATTCTTCGAGTAGGCTCGGTGAAAGATGTGGTACAGATCTCGTGATAGTTCAGTACTAATATGAACTTGTCTCTTCACTACTTTTAAGCACTGGTATCATTGTAATATTAGGACTGTTGGAGTCTGTTACTAAAAATATCGGGAGTTTGAATCTAACTTACAACTATATTGGTTTTTTGAGAACCACTATGGGTGCATACTGTGTTAGGTTAGAGTACTGGTCTATGACTAATAAAATTCCTTGACCTCCCTAAGTACAGCCCAGTCAGCTATGTTAGCATATGTATGCCTTGTACCGCTTGTGTTCGGCACCTTCTTTGTAGAAGGGATGTTGCAATATATTAAAACTTGTATCCCTGTTGCAAACTGATAATTATGATCAATCCATAAAGACAATAGGGTCTATCTCACTAGATGCTCCCAGATGATTGCAGGACAATTTATTCTCGTGACCACCCGTCTGATTTTAGTTTGCCTTATGTTTGATTTTCTGAAAATAAATAACAGATTTCATGAGCTCCACAAATCATATAGTAGGATTCCCAACAGTTTAACAGGCATTATTGTACAGACATCAGATGCTTCAAGTAGACGTTTGAAGGAACACAGACTCATGATGTGAAATCAGAGGCTGTTTGAGCTCTACAGATATTGTTTGCAAACTATTAGTTTATAGCTACAGTTTGCAGGGTTAACATCTTGTTGGTAAACTGTTTGTATATAACAGGTTATTAACGAGTAATGGTTTTGTGAAATTTGGTTGAAGGGGTTACTCCATATAGAGGGAAACCAATTATCACATTGACTACAATTCCAATTTGAAATGACAATATCTAGGATTGCAATAGCTTTTATTACACCTGGATATGCTTCTAGTCCTTAGCCTTATTTTCTCTGTTCTGCAGCAATCGTGCATAATCATACATACAGTATTTTGTGATTTAACTGGAGCTCACTGTAATTTCAATAAATATCAAAAGCACATTTTCTTATAGAATGGCTCAATCACCTTTATTTGTTTAAATGACATTTGTGACAATGCCTGACTCGTACTGTTTCCCACAATATGTGTAGCTCTTGATAATAGTCTAATTAAAGAAAACCTCGACTCTAAACTGTAGTCTAACACTGAGTTTCTTGTAACTATGCTTTGGTTGAAGGCAAAAGTAAACACTGAAGAAGAGAAAGATGATTGCTTTTTCTTTTAATGTGCCATGATTTCAGTAAAGCTTTTATGTCAAGGAATGCAGATAATGAATACAAGTGTGTCGAGATCAATTTTGAGCACTGTTTTCTGATACAGCCGAGTTAAAGCTAACTAGTATATAAGGACACTGTTTCAAAAAAACCTAACTAATTCAGATGTAAGTGTTATTAAAAAAAAATGTCTGCCAATCTGGGCCATTTCCATACAAATACTTTATTTTCCTGCTAGTGTTTGGATTCTAACAATTTCTGCCCATTCTATCCAATGTCATACAATACATTGACCTTCACTGGTTTCTCACCGCTTAAATTTGGAAACCTTAAGTTCTTTGTACTAGAAATGTAACCACAATTAGTTTTATACTATGACTTTGCCACTTAGGAATTTAAAATGATGGTATGGTATGGAAACCGAACTTTTGTAGGTTTTTTCAATTTTCACACTGCATTTAACAATGTGTTTAAATATTCTTAATGGTTCAAATTTTATTACATTTTCTCAAATGCCAAATGCTTAACAAAGAGCTTGTGTTTAATTTGGCTACTGAAATTGTTGCCACCTTCTTAGCTTTACTCCTTGTCTCAGTGGTTGTAATTTTGTTTGAAAAGGTACTTGTATCCTGAGATGGTTGGTCTGTTGGAGTCTGACATTAGGAAGAGAGCTAAGTGTTTAATACATCGGGCACAGTATATCGTGTCCTTTGTCCTACAGTAAGGCATTCGACAAGGTTCCGCATGGTAGGCTGCTCTGGAAGATTAGATTGCATGGCATCCAAGGAGAGATGGCTGAATGGTTAGCAAATTGGCTCCATGGAAGGATGCAGAGTGTGATGGAAGGTTGCTTCTCGGACTGGCAGCCTGTGATTAGTGGTGTGCCTCGGGGTTTGGTGCTGGGCCCATTACTGTTTGTCATCTACATCAATTATTTGGATGAGAACATACAGGGCAAGATTAGCAAGTTTATTGATATAAAAGTGAGTGGTTTTGCAGATAGTGAAGATGGTTGTGAAAGATTGCAGCAGGATCTGGATCGATTGGCCAGGTAGGCTGAGGAATAGTTGATGGAATTTAATACAGAGGGGTGTGGGGTGTTGCATTTTGAGATGTCTAACGAGGACAGAACCTACACAGTAAATGACAGGTCTCTGGGGAGTGTTGTAGAGCAGACGGATCTAGGAGTGCAGGTGCTTGGTTCCTTGAAGGTCGAGTCGCAGGTAGATAAGATGGTCAAAAAGGCTTTTGGCACATTGGCCTTCATCAGTCAGAGTATTGAGTATAGAAATTGGGAGGTTGTGTTGCAGTTGTATAAGATGTAGGTGAGAGACAGTATTTAGAATAAGCGAGTTCGGTATTCCATTCCGACTGCGCATACCCAGGTCAAAGTTCACTATGCATACTCAGCCCTGGAAAGCAGTGGACATTCATTTCTTCTGTTTTTTCCAGCTTTGATTCTTCTAGGTAAGAAAATACTGCTTTCAAACTTTGAAATTGTTGTATTTATTGTTCCTTTGTTATGGACCTCTATTCCTTGGAGCCTCTATTCATTGGAGCGCAGGAGGGTGAGGGGTGATCTTATAGAGGTGTACAAAATCATGAGAAGAATAGATCGGGTAGATGCACAGTCTCTTGCCCAGAGTAGGGGAATCGAGGACCAGAAGACATAGGTTAAAGGTGAAGGGGAAAAGATTTAATAGGAATTTTGAGGGGTAACTTTTTCATAGAGGGTGGTGGGTTTATGGAACGAACTGCCAAAGGAGGTAGTTGAGGCTGGGACTATCCCAACGTTTAAGAAACAGTTAGACAGGTACATGGATAGGACAGGTTTGGAGGGATATGGATCAAGCGCAGGCAGATGGGACTAATGTAGCTGGGACATAGTTGGCCAGTGTGGGCAAGTTGGGCCGAAGGGCCTGTTTGCACACTCTATTGGGGACACATAGTCATAGAGTGATAGTTTATCTAAAACTATCCCTGACGGAGGACTTATTGCATTTGAATTGCAATTTTTGTTTTGTCAACCAGTTACATTGCTAAAATGTCCAGGAAAGCTCTACTTATTATTAAGTAAAAAATACAAGGCAATTATAATAACCAAAGGATGTTTTCCATAAGTTATTTTGATTAGAGCTTGTAGCGTACCTTTTCATGCCCCTAAGATATAGTAGAAGAAAGCTGTCATTTGTCAAGATCACAGGTGATATGCCTTCAGCTTTTCTGCCCACCCTGCTTGCCGCCCATCGCCAATATTAATCAATTCCACTGGATTCTAAAATCCATCAATTTTAGCCCCTATAATACTGAATTACTTGTGCGGTAGGTTTGGAGCAACTGATTTAATAACTTTGTTGTTTTTGGTGAAGAAATAGTTGTAAACACTATTTCAAAACTGGTTCCAAGCAAACAGCTACTGTAGAGGTACGGAGAAACAAGGAACAGCAGATGCCGATTTATAAATGACACAAAGTGCTGGAGTAGGCGGGCCAGGCTGCATCTCTGCAGTATATCAGTCTGAAGAAGGTTTCCGATTTCCCCCCCCCCCCCCCCCCCCCCGCAAGAGGTAAGGCAATATGTTTGCAACACCTGGCCAAAACGCGAGCAGCGAATCGGACCCCTTGTTTAACCTCACATCTTTGCTGGTATATGGCGTTGATAGGAGCAATTCTGCACACCAAAACTTCTGCCTATTCTCTGAGAACAGCCACTACACAAATCACGACCCATTTAGATGAAGGAATGGGCGGTGTTTCGGGTCGAGGCCCTACTTCGGACTAATGTCAGTGGAAGGGGTGAAAAGAAGATAGAATGTAGGCGGAGACAGTGGGAGAACTGGGAAGGGGATGGAGAAAGAAAGCAAGGGCTATCTGAAGTTAGAGAAGTCAACGTTCATACCGCTGGGGTGTAAACTACCCAAGTGAAATATGAGGTGCCGTTCCTCCAATTTGTGCTGGGCTTCACTCCGACATTGGAGGAGGCCAGGACCAAAAGGTCAGATTGGGAATGGGAGGGAAAGTTGAAGTGCTTGGCCACCGGGAGATCAGGTAGGTTATGTTGGACTGAGCGGAGGGGTTCAGCGAAAAGATCACCGAGCCTGCGCTTGGTGTCGCCGATGTAGAGAAGTTGACACCTGGAACAACGGATACAGTAGATGAGTTTGGAGAAGGTGCAAGTGAACCTCTGCCTCACCTGAAAGACTGTTTGGGTCCTTGGATGGAGTCGAGGGGGGAGGTAAAAGGACAGGTGTTGCACCTCCTGCGGTTGCAGGGGAAAGTACCTGGGGAGGGGGTGGTTTAGTTGGGAAGGGACAGGTTGACCAGGGAGTTTTGGAGGGAACGGTCTCTGAGGAAAGCAGAAAGGGATGGAGATGGGAAGATGCGGTCAGTAGTGGGATCCTGTTGGAGGTGGAGAAATTGTTGCAGGATAATATGTTGCATGCAACGACTGATGGGCAGAAGGTGACGACAAGGGAGGGAGAGGAAGAATCCTGAGGGCTTTAAGACCCTCCTGGTGGGGGATGGAGGTCAAGGAAGAAACGGAGGGCTTTAAGACCCTCCTGGTGGGGGATGGAGGTCGAGGAAAAAACGGAGGGCTTTAAGACACAACTGGTGAAGGGATGGAGGTCGAGGATGGACACTCCATTGTCAGAGTGAGGCCCAGCGCAAATTGGAGGAACAGCACCTGGTATTTCGTTTGGGTAGTTTACACCTCAGCGGTATGAACGTCGACTCCTCTAATTTCAGATGGCCCTTCCTTTCCCTCTTCATCCCCTTCCCAGTTCTCCCACCAGTCTTACTATCTCCGCCTACATTCTATCTTTGTCCCGCCCCCTCCCCTGACATCAGTCTGAAGCAAACCGAAACGTCGCCCATTCCTTCTCTCCAGAGATGCTGCCTCACCCGCTGAGTTCCTCCAGCTTTTTTTGTGTCCACCTTCGATTTAGACCCGCATCTGCAGTTCCTGCTTACCCATTTGGATGAGTCAGGCCCGTCCCATTGCAGCCTTGGTCACTCATTGACGTCATCGCCAGGGCGAGGCCTGGCCGCGCATGTGCAGGCGCGGTCTGGGGGGGGGGGGGGGGGGGGAGATCTCAACCGCCATTTGGTTTCGAGGACAGAGAATCGGAGGGAAAGAAGGCGGCGCGGTGCTCTGCTCCTGGCTGGTGGTCGAGGCCCGAAATAAATCGTCAGGCGCGCTTTACTGGTGAAGAAAGGGCGAAGCAAAATATTAAAAAAAATAATAATAATAAAGAAAGGAGGGGACCATGGATAAGAACGAGCTGGTGCAGAAAGCCAAGCTGTCGGAGCAGGCGGAGCGGTACGAGGACATGGCGGCTGCCATGAAGGCGGTAACTGAGTGGGGCGAAGAGCTGTCAAACGAGGAGCGCAACCTGCTCTCGGTCGCCTACAAGAACGTGGTGGGGGCCCGCCGCTCGGCGTGGAGGGTCATCTCCAGCATCGAGCAGAAAACCGGCGAGGGCGGCGGCAGCGAGAAGAAGTTGCACATGGTGAAGGAGTATCGGGAGAAGGTGGAGGCTGAGCTCCGGGAGATCTGCAATGATGTGCTGGTGAGGAAAAAAAAGGGGGGGCTGGTTTACTGGCTGATAAAATTAATGCAGTCTCCAATCACTTCCGCTGCCTCTGCATCATTTTTGTTTAAAACGAAAATGAGCTGTAGCTTCCCTGTCATTGACATGCCCCGAGATATCGGGGACTCGGGGGTGGTATAAATACCAAGCTGCCGCATTAAAACGGTTCCTCGCCATCATCTCTGGGTATCAGACACGAGTAACCTGTAGAAAATGGAGGAGGATAACTAACCTCTTCTCTGCAATGAGCTGCGGGTAAACGGGCGGGGTGGGCCGTTATAAAAGCCAACGTATACCAAGCAAAATAAAATCACCTAGCAGCTTATGCAGTTGACTCGGTTTTCAAAAGAAAAACATATTCACATTAAGAAACACGAATTGTCATTGCTTTGATGCAGTAATTTCATTTATCTGAAATGAAATATTATTTCAGTTGCTTTGTTTCCCAGCGTCGAGTTCCTTTCTATTGAAAAAGCAGCACATTTACATAAAATTGCAGCCTCCACGTAATAAAATAATGGGAATCTTGGAGCCTGTATTTTAGAGTTTAAGATTTTTTTTTCTAAATATAATTTTATTTAGATGGAAATGGTGCAGCTAACCTGGTATGTTGGTTTAGGAACGATGTGCAAATGAACATTTCCTTACAAATTCGGTCTCTCGTTATGTAGGTGACCTGTACAGAGGTCAATAACAGGTGGTGTGCAAAAGTGGGCTTGAAGGTGAATTGCTAATTCATTAAATATCAATATTTTGGGGACATGGTCTTCACCTATCAATGCCATCATCAGATAAGACATTTTACAGATATTTTTATTTGAAACATTAACTGTTTCTTTCCCCCCAGATGCTGCCTGATTTGTTGCGCATTCGAAGCACCTTTCCATTCTTGTATTCGATTTCTAGCTATCATATTTTTGCTTTTGGCGGAAATCCTGTATTGTTATAAACAAATAGTATATAATGCAATAAATCTTTATTAAATATTGGGAAGTCTGAATTCCTTGTCTTCGGTTAACTGTACATCTCATATCATAGCCCCCAACTCAATCACTTTCTGTTTGAATTGAATTGAACTGTTCACTTTCTCAGTGTTACATTTGACCCTGAAGAGATTGTGGGTCATATATCATAGCCAACCCTAATCAATCTTGATTCATCAACTCTTTCTTCCAATAAAAGATGTAGCCATTGGCATTGACCATATCCATGCCATTCATTTCATTGTTTAGTTTAGAGATACAGCACGGAAACGGGCCTTTCGACCCACCAGCGATTCCCGCACGTTGACACTGTCCTACACGCACTAGGGATAATTTACACATACACTGAGCCAATTAACCCACAAAGCTGTAGGTCTTTGGAGTGCGTGAGGAAACCGAAGATCTCGGAGAAAACCCACACAGTCACGGGGAGAACGTACAAATTCTGTACAGACAGCACCCGTGGTCATGATCGAACCCGGGTCTCCGGCGCTACAAGTGCTGTAAGGCAGCAACTCTACCGCTGCGCCACTGTGGCTATGCTGAACACTTTGTTCCACGTTTATCCAGGCATCACTTCCCAACTCTTGTTGACTGTATTATGGTTGCCACCTATACCCTGCAGAACCTGGTCGATTTCATCAGCTTTACCCCCAACATTGTTTTTGCCCAGGGCAGGGAAATCAAGAACTAGATGACATCGATTTAAAATTTAAAAGGAACTTGAGGAACTACTTTTTCCATACAGAGGGCGGTATATAGAGCAAGCTGCCAAAAGAAGTAGTTAGGGCAGGAAAAATAACATTTAAAAGAGGTTTGGATAGGTATAGAGATAGAAAAGGTTTAGACAAACAGGGCAAACATGGACAAATTAGGTGAGGCATCTTGGTTGACATGGACAAGTTGGGCCAAAGGGACTGTGCTGTGTGACCATTACCCTAACTTTCCCATCCTCAAAAGCACTTGGACCATCACTGACATCTCTCCATTTCAGGACGCAGACCCCCCCCCCCCTATTGATTCCCACAGCTACCTTCACACTACTGCATCTAATCACCCTGCCACTTACTTGCAGTTTCTCCACCTCTGCCTCATTTGCTCTCAACGAGACTATTTGAGATGTGCCTTTTCTTCAGCCGGGTTGAATCCTCCCCACTGTAGTTGTGGGTGGAGCCCTCACTTGTGTCTCCTCTGTTCCTACAAGTCTGCTCCCAATTCCTGTAGACAGAACAGGGATAGAGTTCAAGAGTCAAGAGTGTTTTATTGTCATATGTCGCAGAGAGAACAATGAAGTTCTTACAATCCACGAGCCTCCGCATCCAACACCTCGTGCCCCGATGTTTCAGTCAACTTTATCATCAACAGCCACATTTTTCCATCCCCAGGCCTTTCTGCTTTCTGTGAAGACCATTTTCTCTCCATGACTCATTGGTTTGCCCATCCTTCCCAACTCGCCTCTTTCCCCTCCTTATCCCTTGCAACTGCAGGATTGCAACATATGTCCCTACACCATCTCCCTTACCTCCATTCCGAGTCTGATAATAATGCCCTGCAGTATTTTGTGCCAATCTTTGGCATAGACTAGCATATTCAGTTCCTCTTATCCCAATAATTCTTGTAGGTAAGTCAGGTTTTCATGAACCTCCAACCTCATCTATTGCATTCAGTATCCTCATTATGGCTTCCTCTAAATCGGTGAGACTAATTGTAAAGTTGGCGAACCCGTTACCAAACACTTGCATTCTGTCCACCAGGGCAAGCTGGAGCTCATGATTGCTAGCCATTTTTATCGCTCTTCCCATTCAAATACTGACCTGTCAATAGACAATAGACGCAGGAGTAGGCCATTCGGCCCTTTGAGCCAGCACCTCCATTCAATGTGATCATGGCTGATCATCCCCAGTCAGTGCCCCGCCCCATATCCCCTGACTCCGCTATCCAGTGCCTTCTCCCATATCCCCTGACTCCACTATCTTTAGGAGTCCTGACTCTCTCTTGAAAGTATCCAGAGAACTGGCCTCCAACACCCGCTGAGGCCGAGAATTCCCCAGACTCCCAACTCTGTGTGTGGAAAAAGTATTTCCTCATCTCTGTTCTAAATGGTTTACCCCTTATTCTTAAACTATGGCCCCTGGTTCTGGAGTTCCCCAACATCGGGAACATGTTTCCTGCCTCTCGCGTGTCCAAACCCTGAATAATCTCATGTTTCAAAAAGATATCCTCTCATCCTTTTAAGTTCCAGAGTATACAAGCCCAGCCGCTCCATTCTCTCAGCACATGACAGTCCCACCATCCCAGGAATTAACCTCATAAACCTACGCTGCTCTCCCTCAATAGCAAGAATGTCCTTCCTCAAATTAGGAGACCAAAACTGCACACAATACTCCATGTGTGATCTCACTAGGCCCCTGTACAAATGCAGAAGGACCTCTTTGCTCCTATATACAACTCCTCTTGTTATGAAGGCCAACATGCCATTTACTTTCTTCACTGCCTGCTGTACGTGCATGCTTACTTTCATTGACTGATGAACAAGGACCTCCAGATCCCGTTGTACTTCAACCTTTTCCAACTTGAGACCATTTAGATAATAATCTGCCTTCCTGTTTTTGCAACCGAAGTGGATAACCTCACATTTATCCACATTAGAAACATAGAAAATAGGTGCAGTAGTAGGCCATTCGGCCCTTCGAGCCTGCACCGCCATTCAATATGATCATGGCTGATCATCCAACTCAGTATCCCGTAACCTGCCTTCTCTCCATACCCCTTGATCCCTCTAGCCACAAGGGCCACACCTAACTCCCTCTTAAATATAGCCAATGAACTGGCCTCAATTACCTTTTATGGCAGAGAATTCCAGAGACTCACCACTCGTCTCAGCCCTAAAAGATTTCCTGTTATCCTTAAACTGTGACCCCTTGTTCTGGACTTCCCCAACATCGGGAACAATCTTCCTGCATCTAGCCTGTCCAACCCCTTAAGAATTTTGTGAGTTTCTATAAGATCCCCCCCTCAATCTTCTAAATTCTAGCGAGTACAAGCCGAGTCTATCCAGTCTTTCTTCATATGAAAGTCCTGACATCCCAGGATTCAGTCTGGTGAACCTTCTCTGTACTCCCTCTATGGCAAGAATGTCTTTCCTCAGATTTGGAGACCAAAACTGTACGCAATACTCCAGGTGTGGTCTCACCAAGACCCTGTACAACTGCAGTAGAACCTCCCTGCTCCTATACTCAAATCCTTTTGCTATGAATGCTAACATACCGTTCGCTTTCTTCACTGCCTGCTGCACCTGCATGCCTACTTTCAATGACTGGTGTACCATGACACCCAGGTCTCGTTGCATCTCCCCTTTTCCTAATCAGCCACAATTCAGATAATAGTCTACTTTCCTGTTTTTGCCACCAAAGTGGCTAACCTCACATTTATCCACATTATACTGCATCTGCCATGCATTTGCCCACTCACCCAGCCTATCCAAGTCACCTTGCAGCCTTCCAGCATCCTCCTCACAGCTTTCACTGCCCTCCAGCTTCGTGTCATCCACAAACTTGGAATCATTAATATATATTGTAAATAGCTGGGGTCCCAGCACTGAGCCTTGCGGTACCCCATTAGTCACTGCCTGCCATTCTGAAAAGGACCCGTTTACTCCTATTCTTTGTATTAAACTTCATCTGCCCACTCACTCAACCTGTCCACGTCACCTTCAATTCTCATAGTATCCTCCACACAGTTCACGCTGCCACCCAGCTTTGTCATCTGCAAATTTGTTAATGTTACTTTGAATCCCTTCATCTAAATCATTGATGTATATTGTAAATAGCTGCAGTCCCAGCACCGAGCCTTGCAGTACTCCACTGCAAGAAGTGCCTGCCATTCTGAAAGGGATCCTGAATCTATAGAACATTGGATAATTATCACCAATGTGTCCACGATTTCTAGACCCACTTCCTTAAAAGTACGCTGGGATGCAGACCATCAGGCCCTGGGGATTTATCAGCTTTCAGTCCCATCAGTCTATTCATCACCATTTCCTGCCTAATGTGGATTTCCTTCAGTTCCTCTGTCACCCCAGATCCTCTGGCCACTAGTACATCAGGAAGATTGTTTGTGTCCTCCTTAGTGAAGAAGGATCCAAACTACCTGTTCAACTCATCTGCCATTTCCTTGTTCCCCATAATAAATTCACCTTTTTCAGTCTTCATGGGTCTAACTTTGGTCTTAACTATTTTTTTCCTCTTCACATACCTAAGGAAGCTTTTACTATCCTCCTTTATATTCTTGGCTAGCTTAGAGGGTCTTTTCATACCCTCATTGCCTTTTCAGTTATCTTCTGTTGCGCTTTAAACATTACCCAATCCTCTTGCTTCCTACTCATCTTTGCTACATTGTACTTATTCTCTTTTATTTTTATACTGTCCCTGACTTCCCTTGTCAGCCACGGTCGCCCCTTACTCCTCTTGGAATATTTCTTCCTCTTTGGACTGAACTGATCCTGCACCTTCTGTATTATTCCCAGAAATACCTGCCGTTGTTGTACCACTGTCATCCCTGCAAGGGTATCTTTCCAGTCAACTTTGGCCAGCTCCTCCCTCATGGCTCCAATAGTCCCCTTTGTTCAACAGTAACACTGACACCCCCGATTTACCCTTCTCCCTCTCAAATTGTAGATTAAAACATACCATATTGTGGTCACTACCTAATGGCGCCTTAACCTCAAGTTTCCTTATCAAATCCGGTTCATTACACAACGCTAAATCCAGAGTTGCCTTCTCCCTGGTAGGCTCCAATACAATCTGCTCTAAGAATCCATCACGGAGGCACCCCACAAACTCCCTTTCTTGGGGTCCAGTACCAGCCTGATTTTCTCAGTTTACCTGCATGTTGAAATCTCCCATAACAACCGAAGCATTACCTTTACGTAGCATTACCTTACCGTAGCACCCTATATCCAGACTACTGTTTGGGGGCCTGTAGATAACTCCCATTAGGGTCTTTTTACCCTTACAATTCCTTAGTTCTATCCATACTGACTCCACATCTCCTGTTTCAATGTCACCCCTTGCAGAGTGACACTGCCAGAGTGGAAGAACAGCACCTCTCATTCCACCTGGGTAGCCTATATTCCAACAGCATGAACATTCAATTCACTAATTTCAGGTACACCCTCCTCTCCTCCTCATCCACCCAGCTTCTCATCCCCCCCCACCCCCACCCCGTATATTATTCTTTCCCCGCTCGAGGGTGTCACCGTTCTTTTCCCCTTCTTCACCTCTTCCAACCGCCCATCACTCATCTTTCCCAACTTCGGGTTCCTCATTTTACCTCCCCTCCCCCCTTCAATTGGATCCACCTGTCACTGTTCCTCTTCCACACCTCTTTCTACCAATTACCTTCCCTCTGCTCGTATCAATCGGAGGAAGGACCCCAACATGAAATGTTGGCAGTCCATTTCCTTCCATCAAAGTTGCCTGACCCACTCCAGCAGTTTTTCTTGCCTGATCCTTCTATGCCTTTATAATATTACCCCGTTTCCTTCCTCAGTTCATTTGCTGATGAAACTGTAATCCATGCTTTTAGTACCCCTAAACATGTTTATTCTAATGCTTCCATGACTGGTCCACCTTTTCCCTATTCTTTATAAATATGTCATCTGAAGTACAGATGTTTGTATCCTAACTTCAATCCTAGGACTTCCGCTCTAGAACATCTAATTTGTCATCTTCAGTAAACATCGGTCCCACCTGCTGTTGTGGATGGATCCTCACCCATGTCTATATTTTGCATTTCTCCTCTCGCTCCCTCTCCCAGGCGGAACAAGGATAGAGTATCCCTTTCACTCCACTAGTCTCCATATCCAACACATCAATCTCAACATTTCTTTCACCTTCATTGTCAGATCTTCCCCCATCCCACCCCTTTTCTACAGAGACCACACCCTCTGTAGCTCCTTTGGTTCACATCCCTTCACACCCAAACTGCCCCGTCCCCAAATACTTTACCCTGTAACTGCAGGAGATGTAACACCTGCCCTTATACCTCCTTACTCACCTCTATCCATGGACCTCAGCAAGCATTTCAAGTGAGACAGGGGTTCATATACACCTCTTCAAACCCCATCTACTGTATTCAGTGCTCCCAATGTGGAGAGATATTGGAAAGACCAAGTGCAGACCAGGGAAACATTGCTTTGACCACCAAGGCCTGCTACATCTCCCAATTGCTAAACATTTTAACTCCTATTCCTATACTAGCCTTCTGTCCTGGGCCACCTTCATTACCAGACTGAGGCCACATACAAATTGGAGGAACTGCACCTCATTTTCCACTTGCGTAGTTTACAACCCAATGGTATGAACATTGAATATACCAATTTTATGTAATTCCTGCACTATCCCGCCCCTCTACCCATCCTCTTCCTCCTATATTTAAGTGATAGTTAGATAAGTTAGATAGTAAGAGATGGAGAGCTCTAGGGGCTCGTGGAATCAAGGGAAATGGGGAGAAAGCAGGCATGGGTTATTGATAGGGGACGATTAGCCATTATCACAATGAATGGCGGTGCTGGCTCGAAGGACCGAATGGCCTCCTCCTGTACCTCTTTTCTATGTTTCTATATCCCTCTTACCCCTCTTCTCTCCTTATCCGACAACTTTATCTCCATTTCACCTCTAGCATTTGTCACTTACTCCACCCATCTGCTAATCAAACCCTTGCTCCACTCCATCTGTATCTGTATCACTTGCTCAACTTCTTTTTTCCAGTTTTGCTCCCAACTTCCTGAGGTGCAACTGAGCCTCAATTTATTAACTTTGACATTTTTATATCAAATCTCACTATGGCTTTGCCCGCTTCATGTTTATAATTTATTCCAGGCTTACAAACCTCCAAGGTGTGTGTGTTTCTTTTACTCATTATTGAACCTTAAACTGCAATGCAGTAAGATTTGAAATTCCCTTGTAAACTATTCCAACTTTATATCTATACTAATTAACAAAGATTCTTTTCATTAACCTTTTAGTTCCTGTCTACAGATATCTTCAAGCGGTGCGATATCAAATTTTGTTTGATTTAATCTTCCTGCAGTGTCTGGAATCAGCCCTTCAGCCCATTGCCTCTATGTCAACCACTATCTAGACAAATTCTTCTTGCCGCATTAATTCCGTATCCCTCTAGGCCTCGCTCATTCAAATACCTGTCAAGATGTCTCTTAAATGTTGCTGCTATTCTTACCTTAACCATCTCCTCTGGCAGTAGTTCCAGATTGCAATTACATTGTTTAAAAATGTACCCTTCATATCCCCTTTTCACTTTAATTTTAGACACCCCTATCATGGGAAATGAAGTCTGGGTATCTGGCTAAGAGAAGACATTGAGTGCTGGAGTAGCTCAGCAAGTCATGCAGCATCTCAGGAAAAAGTGGATAGATAATGTTTTGGGTTGGACCCTTCTTTTGACTGACTATCTACCCTGTCTTTGCCCCTCATAATTTTATATATATCTCTATTGTGTCACCTCTCAGCATACTTTGCTCTGGGGAAAACAGACCAGTCTATACACTCTCTCCTTATAGTACAATCCCCAAGGTCCAGATGATTTTTTTGGCGCCCTTTTTAGATTCATCGCATCTTTCCGAAAGTGTGATGACCAGAACTGCACATAATACTCCAACTGCAGCCAATCCAACATTTTATACAACTGTAGCAGGCGCTCCACCACTTTACTCAGTGCCTCAATGGATGAAGGTATGCATCCTATGAACCTTCACCGTACTCTGACCATGTTTCCACTTTTAAGGAATTATGCATTATGTATTATCCCAAGGTCTCTCAATTCAACGATACTCCCAAGGGCCCTACCATTCACTGTGTATGTCCTATCATCTGCCATGGTTTTACTTCCAAAGTTTTACACTTTCGGATTGTTTTGCTACAAAGGGAATGTTTGTGTGACGTAGCTGTGCATACTTAACAACATTGTATATTACGTACAAATGTTCAGTTAAGCTGATTTGAATTTTTATCCTTTTGATATACTACTTAAATAGCCAAGACAGATTATATTATAAGATTTTCATCATTTATTCATTCTTCATTGTATTCTTATGAAAGGAAACCTAACATTATGTCACTTAAATATATTCAAAGAGTGTAAATCTGAAGATGGTGGAGAATTTGCTTAAAATATTCAACGTCAGACAATACATGTCGAGAGAGAGAGGGAGGTTAATATTTAAGATGGATTTTTTAAAGTAAAACAACATTTTAACTCTGCTCCTCGCTTTATAGATGCTGCCTTATTTCCAATATTTTCTGTTTCCACTTCACTACATTGAACTCTGCACATAATTGCTCTGTATTAAAATATGAATTTAATTATTTGGACATTTTGCATTGAAAATCCAAATTTATTTTGCTTTTCTGTGCCTATTGGAGATAACAGTACTCTCATTGCGAGCATATTCCCACGGTGCTGTGTGTGATTTTAGGATAAAACATTTACAATTTCAATGATTAACACTTGATACATTGTAAGACAACAATATTCACTTTGGTTTAATTAAATTTGGAGGACGACTATTAGAGTTACTGAAAGAACTAACGTTTCAGGATTTATGGCGAGTGGAAATAAGGTTAGTGGCGATGCATCAAGCACTTACAGAATTTAAAGTCATGGTTGAAGCTTGACTAATGGCAGATCAACTGGAGTGATGGAACAGTGCATGATTGACGGAAGCAATGCAGGATGGATTTGAGGAAGTTGAAAAGTGGAAAGGAGGAGACATTGTGGAAAGATTCAGTATGATGTAATATTTAAAGGTAGGAAGGATAAGATTGATTACAATAAGCTTTTATATAGGATAGAATGGAAGCACAAAAGCAATACGGCAGGGCAGATTAAAAAGTCTGAAGAAGGAAATGACATGGAACAACAACTTCTAATACAACTGCATCATGAATCCCTAACTTCTGTATTATACTCTGGCTGATGAAGGCCAATGTGCCAAAAGGCTTTTTGACCACCCGATCTGCCTGTGACTCTACCTTCAAGGAACCATGCACCTGTACTAGATCCCTCTGCTCTACAACACTTTCCAGAGCCCTACCATTTACTGAGTAGGTCCTGCCCATGTTAGAGTTCCCAAAATGCAACACCTCCTATTTCTCTGCATTAAATTCCATCAACCATTCCTTAGCCCACCCAGAAAATTGATCAAGATCCTGCTGCAATTTTTCACAACCATCTTCACTATCTGCAAAACCACCCACTTTTGTATCATCTGCAAACCTACTAATCTTGCCGCGTATATATTCATCCAAATCATCTATATAGATGACAAAATTCCACAGATTCACAGCTCTCTAGGTGAAAAGGTTTTTCCTCATCTCAATGGCCTATCCCTTATTCTTAAACTGTGACCCCTGGAGCTGGACTCGGCCCCAACATGGGCAACATTTTTCCTGCACCTAGCCTGTCCATTCCCTTAAGAATGTTATATGTTTCTATAAGATCCCCTCTCATCTTTCTAAATTCCAGTGAATATAAACCCAGCTGTGCCCTCATCTGCCTTTTTTGTCACATCTTCAAAAAAAAACTCAATCAGATTTGTGAGACGCTACCTCCCACGTATAAAACCATGCTGGCTATCCCTAATCAGCTCTTGTCCGTCTAAATGCCTATACAGTGCCCTGTGTTTATACCTAGTTTATACATATGTTGTTGCATATCCTTTGCAGGCAATGACTGCTTGAAATCTGCAATTCATGAACATCACCAGTTGCTAGGTACCTTCTCTGGTGATGCCCTGCCAGGCCTGTATGCAGCCATCTTTAGCTTATGCTTGTTTTGGGGGCTAGTCCACTTCCGTTTTCTCTTCATCATATAAAAGACATGCTCAATTGGGTTCAGATAGGGTGATTGACTTGGCCACACAAGAATTGACCATTTTTTTAGCTTTGAACATCTCCTTTGTTCCTTTAGCAGTATAGAAACATAGAAAATAGGTGCAGGAGTAGGCACTTCGAGCCTGCACCGCCATTCAATTGATCATGGCTGATCATCCAACTCAGTATCCTGTACCTGCCTTCTCTCCATACCCCCTCTGATCCCTTTAGCCACAAAGGCTACATCTAACTCCCTCTTAAATATAGCCAATGAACTGGCCTCAACTACCTTCTGTGGCAGAGAATTCCAGAGACTCACCACTCTCTGTGTGAAAAATGTTTTCCGCATCTCGGTCCTAAAGGAATTCCCCCTTATCCTTAGACTGTGACCCCTTGTTCTGGACCTCCCCAACATCGGGAACAATCTTCCTGCATCTAGCCTATCCAACCCCTTAAGAATTTTGTAAGTTTCTATAAGATCCCCCCTCAGTCTTCTAAATTCTAGCAAGTACAAGCCAAGTCTATCCAGTCTTTCTTCATATGAAAGTCTGGACAACCCAGGAATCAGTCTGGTGAACCTTCTTTGTACCCCCTCTATGGCAAGAATGTCTTTCCTCAGATTTGGAGACCAAAACTGTACGCAATAAATGTTTTGGATCATTGTCTTGCTGTAATGCTCCGTGAAGATGAATAGGATGGAGGGAAGTGACAAGACTGTGATGGACTGGGTTATGTTCGCCACCCTGCAGATGAAGGTGGTAAAGAACAGAGCAGTTGCCATTCCAGGCTGAGATGCATCTCTTCAGAATACATTCTAAAGTGCATCTGCAGAAGTTTGAGAAAATCCTCTCGAATCAAAAAAATACACTGTTGTGCTGTTTTGAACATCACATAAGCGTGAAGGGATCAGGTTAGCTTGCTGGTGATAGAAATGGTAAGCGCTAACAAATTGTAAACGCATTACAAATCTTTTAGCTGCTTTTCTTGTGCTCTACCGGTAGTGTTAAAAGTTGGTTCTATGACTGATCCACATTCTTCACCCCATGGATTTGATGCATTTTGTGGTACCTCCCCTGGAGCTATCTGGACTGTGATCAGATATATTTCACGAACCAGGAACTGAATTTGATTTCCCTAACAGACTACGTTTATCAATTCTACTTTAACGTTAATATTTAAAGAAAATCTGTAGTTTCTAGCACTCTTCTTGATGAAACTGGTGATTATGGAGTTTGCAAGTAATCCAGAAACCGGAAATATTGTTTTGGCCCCGTTTTTGAAATTTTCTCTGCTTTGTTTCCAGGTGCCAATTCTATTGTTGGCGGTGATAATGGCAGAGAACCTACTGTCTTGAGAGTTTTATTTATTATTCATGAATGGTTTGTATTAGCCTTGTCACTGTCATGCTAAGAAAACTTTTTCAATTAAGTTCAATTTTGCATAATTTCACTGGTTCCCAGAAGATATAAATCAGCAAGCTATATTAAATAATTAACAACTTTGTACTAAGGTAATATAATATCTCAAACTCTAGTCTCGCTTTAAAAAAAAATGGTATATGATCCCATGTGTTTGTTTTTTTTTGTTAAACCATACTTGGAATCTATGGCATGATCTGGTCAGTGCCAGTTTTGAACAAAGTGCCAGTTTAAAATGTTGGAGTGGGCACCTAATGCTGAGTGGAGAAGGGTAATCCATAATACCTGTAACACAACATTATAAAGCATTTACATTAAAATGCATCGTCAAAGTGCCAAATGCCTTTGTCAACTGCATAAATGTCACCTCAGAAGAAGGTGAAATTCACAAATTTTGGATACATATAAGTGAAATCAACGTTCTTATTTTAAAAGAGAACTTGAATTGATATGGTGTTTCTTGCCTTCAGAGTATCTATTGAAATGTTATGCAATCAAGTAATTGCTTTTATTGAAATATGGTTGTTAATGTAGCAATATTCCACGATTTAAGCAACTAACAGATAAAACTATACATCAATACAATACTCAAGAATACTAGGTAGAGCAAAGGGAAATATACAGTGTGCAGAATATAGTTCTCAGCATTGAAGTGCAACGGTTTCATGGACTAAGTTCAATGTCCGTAATGGAGTAGAGGTAAATTGGACCAAACCCTAGCTTGTGGAAGGACCATTCCGAAGACTGATGAGAGGAGAAGAAACTGTTCTTGAGTCTGATGGTGCGTGCTTTCCAATTGCTGTGCCTTTTACCCAATGGGAACAGGAAGAAGAACGAATAATCGGAATTGGTCAAGTCTTTGATTATGTTGGCTGCTTTTGATGTTAACGTGAGGTGTAGATGGAGTCAATGGTGGGGAGTCTGTGTGATGGACTGAGCTACATCTACAAATCTCTGCAATTATTTGCTATCTTGGGCAGAGCTGTTCCCAAACCAAGCTCCTCTTGTCAATGAATCCACTCATCTGCAATCCTTGGAGTTCTCTTTCCATACATATTCACCCATCCGCCTTGTTTTCTTCCTCCTTTGTTCATTCATCCCTGCCCCCAGTTGGTTCTATCTGTCCATCATCCCCTCTCCATCTGGTTTACCTATCATCTTTCACACTCTTGTGTAATCCTCTTTCTCCCTCCACCCCACATACCTACACTGGCAATCTTTCCTGTCCTCCCCACCACCCTCTGTCCTAATGCAGCGTCTCATCCTTAAATGTTGACACACATTTTACATCCACAGATGCTGTTTGACCCACCGAGTTCTTCCAGTATCTTGTTTTTGTTTTAGATTCCACCATCTTCAGTCTCTTGTCTCATTTATCTTTCTTGAAAGATATTGTCTAACTCATGACACTTCCTGCTATTTGATTATTTTCCGTTTCAACGGCATTATTCCGGGAATCATGGTTAGTTTTGATTTTCCTACTCTCATCTGCTGACACTCAGGAACATATAGGCACTCGTCTCAGACTTAACTGATCCAGTGCTAATACTGTTCAACTCCACAAGCTAATGCATCAGAGAGCAAGCATCAGATCTGAAAACGTCCAAATCTACATGAGTCATTACTACTATAGAAAGTGCATTAATCTAATAAATAATTGACAAAAATGTAATGCGGACTTTCAATTTTGGAGTGTTTTTACTGTTCTCGGTCTATTTCATTGTGTTTCATCACTCAGTTGTTATCTTTTAGATTAATTAATTGATATTAAGGCAAATGCAACAGATATCCACAAAGGAAGGTTAACAAATAAATACTGAAATAAAGGATCAGTTAACTATTTTGTGATACTGGTATAGTCTTCATATGGACAATGGTATAACAACTCGTTTCTTCATTGTTGACTTTGGTTCCCAGAGGGCACCAAAGTCAAGAATACCGGTGGTGATACTTTAAATATTCTTAAAATATCGCTGTGGAATCTTTTGAATACATCAGTTTTTGTGTTTCTGTTGCAGAATTTCTTGAAGATTGCACATTTGAAAAGGAAAATGCTGATAATTTTAATAGCTTTAAATAACCGTCTTCAGTGCCAATATTACTCTCTCCTTTGCCAAGATTAAATGTTTTATTTGACAGTGCGCTGGACTGGAAGATAAAATAAATTTCTTAGCCTATTTGTGGCAGCCAGTGATGCTATGCAGATTGATTTTGATTTTGAAAATGTGCTGAGTTAGCTTGAAGTGCTGCCGCATAGATGTTAAGTCGTTGTCATAGTCATGCAGCACACAAAAAATGGCTGTTTGGCCTTCCAAATTTGTGCTGACCATCAAAGACGTGGCCAGTTATGTCCTCTGAATGTAAAGGCTGTTACCATTGACTGTCTGTTTCTTGCCTGCATTTTGTATTAGAATGCATAAGACATCGGTTGAATTATTTTTCTGTATTGGTGATCATTTGGTGAGTGAAGGTACAACATTTATTAGGAAAGCAAGGAGCGAATGAGATCAAATGGTATTTAAAAACTTGAACAATGGTATGTAATCCATAAAATGCTGGAGCAACTCTGCGGGTGAGGCAGCATCTATGGAGAGAAGGAATGAGCGATGTTTCTGGTCAAGACCCTTCTTCAGACTGATGTCAGGGGAGGGGACAGGACAAAGATAGAATGTAGGCGGAGACAGTAAGACGAGTGGGAAAACTGGGAAGGGGAAGGAGAGGGAAAGCAAGGGCTATCTGAAGTTAATACTCCTCAAGGTATGTAACCCATTTATTGTTTTTGATGTTAAAGTACAAATCACAGGTTGAAATGTTTATCTTGTAATAAAGATTTGTATTCTTAAGCAACAGTTTAGAAATTACTGAATGCAACCTAATAAACAATCAAGGTTTTAGAAAGCAGGTCAAGCATGTGGAATCCTAGGCTTTATGAATGGGGACAAATCATTCAAGAGCAAGGAAAGCGTGAAGAATCTTTGTAAAACACTGGTTCACAAACTGAAGCAGTGGTCCAGTTCTGGGCAACATGCATGAGAGATGTCAAGACCCTGGAGGCTGCAGGAGATTCCTGTGATGGGGGTCTGGTGAGCAAACTGGAGAAAGGGTTGTTATTTCTTGGACAGAGAAGATTACAAGACGATCTTGGCGTATTTAAAATCATGATATGTCCATACAGATAAAGTAAAACTGTACCCATTGGTGGAAGAATTGAGAACTGGAGGGCATAGAATGAGGTAATTGGCAAAATAACCAAAAATAGCATGAAACTTGAATGTAAGAAGCAGGAGCTGGGCATTTAGCCCCTCAACCCTGTGTTGACTCTCAATGTAAGCATGGCTGATTTGTCTTGGGCCTCATATCCTCTGGATTGAGAACTTCATAAATTTGCCGCCCTTTCAGAAGAAATTTCCATGCACCTTGGTTTTAAATATTCATCCTCTAATTTTGTAATTGTGTCCTCTCTTTCAAGAACAGGGAATGAGTGGTGGAGTAGACTTGAGTGAAGAGGCTGCCAACTGCATTTTTTTTTTGGTTTTTGTTTTAATAATTCAGGATTTTAGCAAATGGTTGCTTAACCCTTTTCTTGTGTTAATTATAGCACATATTAGAAGGATTATCAAGTGAATAGTAAAATATATTTAATATAGATATGAATTAATTCAAAAGTGGAGACTCTGCATTTGAACTAAAGCTTCAATTTCATATAAAAACATGCTTTTTATTTAATCTAAGCTATTACTAGATCATGCCCATAAAAAATGTGACCACGAATGTTTTAAACATTATGTTGTTATGATTTCTTGCAAAATCAGTTTCATTCTTGAATATGTTGTGGGAAGAACCGATCTATAAGCTTGAATTGGTTGTGGCACTTGCTCTGCCATTCTGGAAACCGAAAATGATTTGGAGGTGAAGGGTGCAAAAGCACACAGTGTGGCATTTTTAAATGGTTTATGCTCGGACTTCTTTCCTGTTCAAGCATAGCTGAATACCACTAGAAATAGGCAATACTTTGTAAATTTTTACAAGATTATTTTTAATATATCTTCAAATATTCCATTACCAGACATGTATCTTAATGCTTGAATGAATGAATGAATACTTTATTGTCACATGTGCAAGTCACAGTGAAATTCTTTGTTATGCATACCATGGGTTGTCACATAAAGTGTGCTGACAAAGTTGCAAACTATCCTGCATCAGGTCCTCGTTTGTACTCCCCACCCCCCCTTTTATTCCTGGCAGTGCATCCTCTGGCTCCAACGTGGCCCTCCAACCTCGACGACCGCCACACCCAACTCCACTCCTGACGCCTCTGCTCTGTCGCCATGTTATGTTTCCGTCTTTAGTTGTATAATAAATCATTAAGTCGACGATTTTCAATTGTTATTTAAAATTGACTTCCTTTTTTTTGCCTTTCAGCAGATGTTTGATTTGCCTGCATGCCGATGCCCTTAAAATGAATGTCATTTATACAGCAAGTGAAACATTTCACTTTTGTAGATGATTTTTTTTGGTTAATCACAAGTTCCACATGTTAGAATTGTGCAATTTTGCAACTTTCCCAACAGAATTAGCAATTGATTGTCCGGGTTGAAAAATTGTATGTCATTTAAACACGTTTATAGCTTTAAAGAAAAAAATTGAAAAATATACAACGTTAACAACTCAAACAACTTTCTTTTTTACAGGGTTTACTGGATAAATATCTAATACCAAATTCTACCAATTCAGAGAGCAAAGTCTTCTATCTTAAGATGAAAGGAGATTATTACCGATATCTTGCAGAAGTAGCAATAGCAGAAAGCAAAAAACGTAAGTTTGCTGCACGTGAACTTTATCTAAGTTACTACTATTTTATAGTAATTTTTTCAATATATCATGTAGAATGGTAGTTTAGCATGTATGATTATTTTTTTAATATGCTATGTTGTGGAATTCATTTTGGTGAAAATTAAATGATGTGTGCAAATAGTTTAAGGAGCTTTAACATACATGACATGGATGATTCTCCATAAGAATGTACTTTCTAGAAATTGACATATTAAATGGATGATGAATGTGACAAATTCAAACGAGGAGGTGTTGGGATCTCTCCAGCAAAGGGATTGAAGTAATAACTTTTTAATTACACCTAGAAATGTAGAGGCTCTGAGTTGCTAATTTGAGTCTTATTCCGTCTTGTTTCAGAAACTGTTGACAACTCCCAGGCATCCTACCAAGCTGCATTTGAAATTAGCAAGACAGACATGCAACCAACACAACCCATCCGATTAGGACTTGCCCTAAATTTCTCAGTATTCTACTATGAAATTCTCAATTCTCCGGAGCAAGCTTGTTCATTGGCCAAGACGGTAAAAAGCAAAGACAGGGACTTGTTTTCATAGATTTTCATCAGTGGTTTTTTGAAGTTTAAATGCAGTATTTTTTTTGTGAGTATAGATGGGTGATTGATAAAATGTTACATCAAAGCTAAACTAATTTTGGAAATTTCATTAGTACTTTTCTCTTAACTTAAGTTGGTACAAGATATAACTGTAATTAATAGTACACTTTTTAAAAATCCAATGCCTATGTAACATAGGTAGATTTGTTAAGACTCTTAGATTGAATCCACATTTTGATTAATTGACTTCTTCCTTTTTTTTCCAAATTGTCTACCTATCTACTAGCCATCTTTAAATGAAAAGCTCATGACATGTCTTCAGCCCAGACATATTGAGATATGCTATTTGACGGTCCATCATTGTCACACTCCCTGAACTCTCTTTTAAAATTACATTAAAGTCTTACATGAATTAACTTTTTCTTTCCAAATTAATACATTTGCGATCATTCTATTCTTTAAATTATTTTGTATTTGTTCTTCATGTTCTTCACTGCATCCTTCCAACTTCATCTATTTATCCACACTTGCCATTTACTTACTCCATCTCTAACCTCTTGTATATGCCTTGTTTGTCTTTCCCTTGACATTAGTTTTTGACATTTATTCCCTTGGTCCTCGGTTGTGGAGCTAGCAAGTCATACATGGTCTCATGATGAGTAATGAACCAGATTCAGTAGAGTGTTTAAAGATAATGTGATCAACCTAATACTGATCATGGTATAATTGAATTTAATGTTGTATTTGAAATTGAGAAATTATATTAAATAAGGCTTTTTTTTCTGTAATTGAACATTATTAGATTGTGAATGGCAAATTTGCAGCAGACACAAAGATGGGTGGCAGTGTGAACTGCGAGGAGGATGCTATGAGGCTGCAGGGTGATTTAGATAGGTTGGGTGAGTGGGCAGATGCAATATAATGTGGATAAATGTGAGGTTATCCACTTTGGTGGCAAGAACAAGAATGCTGTCAGATTAGGAAAAGGGGTGGTGCAACTGGGTGTCCTTGGACATCAGTCGCTGAAAGTAAGCATGCAGGTAAGGCAGGCAGTGAAGAAAGCAAATGGCATGTTGGCCTTCATAGTGAGAGGGTTTGAGTATAGCACCAAGGAGCCAATTCACTGGATGTATTCGAGAGAGGGTTAGATATAGTTCAATGGAATTAAGGAATATGGGGAGAAAGGAACGGGGTACTGATTTTGGATGATCAGCCATGATCCTATTGAATGGTGGTGCTGGCTTGAAGGGCCGAATGGCCTACAGAGAACATTTTCCTATGTCTAAATGCAAATTAAAAATTAATCAGGAACAGAAAATGGCAATGATTATTGCAGTCATAATTTTATCTGCTATGGGAGTTGTTCGATTTAAATTAGAAAATTACACACTAAGTAAGGTGAAAAATGAAAAACAGAAAATGTGCCTAATGGCTGTTACTAGGAAATGACCAATGTCCATAATGAGTGAGTGACTGAATACCCTGAAATATTTCAGCTCATGTCTGACACATTTGATTGGATTGTGTGAAGATGTGGTAATGTAGAAAACAATATACAATATCTGTAGCTATTTGCATGGAAGTCCAGAAGATAATCAATGGTTGCTTTTCCAAGGGAATGGTGGTTAAATTCACTGGTTATCAAATTTTGAAATACATTTATTGACCTGGTTGAAAATTTGGTTTGAGCTGGAGAAGGCGATAAGGACAGTGAGCAGGTTCTTCCTAAATGGCAGCATGGATTGAGATGGTGAGGCCTCAACATTGGCCAGGTTTGTTTATGAATTAAGTGATGTGATACAAAATCCCACATGTCCAGCTGTCCCAAAGAGACAGCTACACATGTTTATAAGGGATAATAATAGATTAACCAAATGGATAAACATTGATAATTGGTTTTTAATGTTGGCAAATGCCTATTAATACAATAAAATTAAGAGCCCATTGTTACCACTTGCATGAAATGTTATCTGCTGTACCTACTCATTTTAAAAGTACATTTTCCAGATAGCTTTTTCCATTATCAGCTTAATTTTGGAGTTTTAAAATGTATGCAGGGGCTTGGCCGGTCATCATTAATTTCATTAAAGGTACACAAAAATGCTGGAGAAACTCAACGGGTGCAGCAGCATCTATGGAGCGAAGGAAATAGGCAATGTTTCGGGCCGAAACCCTTCTTCAGAAGTTCATTAAAATGTGTGCACAGAAATACATGTATATAATTATTTTTTAAATGGCCCTCTAAAACCAGTTAAATTAAATTTACTGCTTGTGCCTTCTGCTGTTAATTTTTGAAGTGATGGCTGTCATTTTGCTCAAATTATAGTGTTAAAGTGAACAGATCTATGGGGAAGTAATGTAATATCATCCATTCAATCTGAGTAATGGCTGCTCACTTGTCCCTTGTACTGTTTATTTATATTATGCCTCTGTCCCTTTTAAAGTACTTATTTTTTTTGCATTTTGAAAGTCTTTGTACATAACGTTAACTGCGCTACCCTCGACAATGCTATTACTTCATCAGAGCTTGATAAAGTTTCCCTTTTAACATTCATTTCTCAGTATGAGCTCATTAATTTTATTTGATGTCCTTCCCTCAAAGTTTCCGCATCATTGCTGTAAACTAAATTTATTTTAGACTTTATGGATGCAGCTTGGATACAGGCCCTTCGGCCCACCGAGTCCCACTGACCAGCGATCACCCCATACACTCACACTATCCTACACAAAGTCAATTAACCTACCAACCTGCATGTCTTTGGAGTGTGGGAGGAAACTGGAGCACCTGGAGAAAACCCCCGCAGTCACAGGGAGAATGTACAAACCCCGTACACAAAGCACCCGCAGTCAGGATCGACCCCAGATCTCTGGCAATGTAAGGCAGCAACTCTACTGCTGCGCCACAGTAGGATAAGGATTGCAGTTGGAGCTTCTGCAATTGCATTCTTCCACGAACATCAAGTGCCTTTTGCACTTGCCGACTTTTCCACTGGCAAAGTCTGGCACAGTGTGTCTTTTTTTTCAAATTTGTTTTCTTGTGAAGCTAGAAATGCACAGATCAATAAAATTATCTTCTTTGTGCTTCGGAGCCCACCTACTCCTTACATACCAAATTGTTTATGTCTCGGTCAATGTTAAGATAATGGGTCCCCTGCACCGATTGTATTGTTTTGCATCCATATATAACCAACGCTTTTGTCCTTCCGCTGCTAGCTGGTTTACAGGATATATTCCCTAGAATTGTAATTCCTCTGTTATTGAGTTTAAAGTATTGGATTCTGTCTTTGATTAGTGATGCCAACCAATAAACTCCTTCACCTTTTCCTTTTGACTATTTTGTAGCTAGGAATATTGTACCTCCATGCAGCACATTGCAATGCTTATATGTGTACCAAATTAACACTGCAATGGCATGAGGACATTTTGTTACAATTCTGAAGTGAAGAGATCTATCCTACTTCAGAGCTGACTTTGAAGCCTTGATTTCTGCTTCATTCCTCAGCCACACATCTCATGTTTCATCTATCTACGTACACTACCAGTTAAAAGATTTTGAGGCCTGGCTAAAGTTCTTCATGTTTGGACTTTAACCCCTTTCTTTAATTTATTGTATCCAGTACAACCTACAACCTGTATCCAGTACAGCCTACAACCTGTATTCCTGTAATTTTCCATCAACAATTAAATGTAGATGGTTCGCTGTTAACCAATAGAATAGCATTTCACTAAAATGGCTTACTTTTTTCATTTAATATGATAATCTCATTTACATAAAATGTTTTGCAAACATGTATCAACTGATCAAGCTCAACGGTTTTTGTATTATGCTGTTTTCAGGCATTTGATGAAGCCATTGCAGAGCTGGATTCACTGAATGAAGACTCCTACAAGGACAGTACACTCATCATGCAATTACTCAGGGATAACCTGACGGTGAGTGAAATTGTCTATGGCAAGATTTAAAAAAAACTAATGAAGAAGTGTGAGGCATATAGAATTAGTCCCTTGTCTGTTAAAGCCCGGCTGATAAGCTCCTATATTTCAATTTAATTGTATAATATTAAAAATCCAGAGAGACTTGTTTTGAAAAAATCTAAGATTTTTTTTTCTTTTCTTGCAGTTATGGACATCAGATAATGCAGCAGACGATGCTGATGGTGGAGAAGGGGGAGAGAACTAACTGCACAGAGGGACCTGATATCCTCTTTTACATGTCTTCATTTCTTAGTGTTCCACTGACAATTCCAAAAAGGAATTTCTCAATTCACCAATATTGAATAGATGCACATGTGAATGCCACAATTTAGCCTATGAAAACCTGCAGCTTGGAACAAATGCCATTCCTTAGCTTTCTTTTGCTAATTGTTCTGACTTTGTAGTGTGCATTTGGGCACTTGCTACACAAACAGCAGAGATTACATTTGCTGCGCAGTTGTGAATAAGTTGACATAGGTCCTTTTTGGTTTGCAAAGGATTGCCATGATTGCCAAGAGCAGCTATTTTTAATGAGTGGAAAGTGGAAAATTATTAAAAATCCAAAACAGAATAAAAAGTGTTTGAGCATCACTTTTTATTCATGGCCACTAGCTGTTGCTCATATTTCGGATTTGATTTGTGCTTAGTTTGGCATACATCGGGTGATATATGCCTGATGTAAGCACATTCTTACCCAAAGAAATTGTGTTTCCAGTTTTGAGTGTCATGGTTCTGAAAGTGGATCAATATTTATTAAAGTAAAGTTTTTGGAGCAATATGGTAATCTAGCATTTTACGTTTTGGGTCTGAACTAGCTATCAAGGTTCAAATCCCAGAGCTGTCTGTTGCTCTGAACTCATTGAGTTTTCTGTATTATTCAGATGCCTTGTTGGAATCCCATTATAGTAATTTTTTGTACTGCTTTTCATTCCTACTAAGAGGAAATTGCATGGCAGCTACTAGTCTTGTTTTTGTTGGGTGGGAGGAGTTGTGAAGAAATTGAGTCATGGGAAACGTTTTTGTTAAAAACTGTATGTCAAAAGCAAATATCAAATTAATTAGAATTCTAACTCCATCTCTGTCCTGGTAATAGTAATCCTGAATGTATAGGTTAATCAATTTCTATTCCAGTGCTTAAAACCAGCGAAGACCATTTACTTTTTGCTTCCAATTCTACTAAGTCTGTTGCCTGTCTTTTAGATTTGTCCACAAGTAAACATGATCAATTGAGGACTGAGAGGATAGACTAGATAGGAATAATGTAAGAAGACAGAATTTCAGCTGGGTTAATGAAAGGAATAAAAAAAAATTACTGTCGGTACAGAATACCTGACTGTCAAATTCTGCGGTGTTTTGGTAAAATTGCAAAATGTTGACTAAACTATTTCCTGTAGCTTACAGTAGTTTGGTATATTTCTTATCGGCTCATGCAGTGTTAGATCCTCTGTGCCCTTTATTTTAAAGCGTAACTTGTTTTATTATTGATTCAATTCAAGATCTTGAAAGTGCTGTTATTTTCTATTAAATATTTGAAAGATGACAACTGACAAAACAAATTGGGGACATAACTTGAAGGGACTTATGCTATGTCAGATTTGACAGTAGTTTTGTCATTGTGGAAATTTGGCAGTATTTAATCCAGCACTGTGCTGTATTTTAATATACAATTATATGTATGTAAAATTTTAATGAAGGATTTACCCTATTTTGTTTTAAAGTTTGAAGCTGGTAACTGAAAGTAATATGCGATGCAAATAAAACATTCTTCACAAATGAATCCGTTTTTATTTTTCATGATCATATTGGTTCTCGAAATTGTTAAACTTTCACAAATTACTATCCCACCATTTCCTTTCAAGCGTCTAGGAACCATTTGGTCCTTCCAAGTGAAGAGACTATTCAAAGACGTACAGGTTTGTAGGTCAATTGGCTTGGGTTTGTATACTTGGCTTGTGTTAATGTGTGGGGATCGCTGATCGCTGATCGGTGCGGACTCGGTGGGCCGAAGGGCCTGTTTCCGCGCTGTATCTCTAAACTAAACTAAACTTGTATTTCCAAAGCGGTCTATTGCAATTGGTATTTACAGTGCGGCCTCCTCTACATTGGGGAAAAAAAGATTTGTAGATTGGGAGATTGTGCAACGGCTGCATTCAATCCCTGTAGGCAATTTTGAGCTTCCTGCAAGCCATTTTAATTCTCTGTCATACTGTGACATTGACTCATCTGTGGCTTTCTGAGCTACTATAATGATATCCAACATAACTGCGAGGAATAACGCAGGCAAATTTTGTTGTAAGTTATCCAAATGTGATATTTGCCTGCTTTTTTTCTTATCTCTTCGCATTGTCCAGCATGCTCTACAGCTCTATATTTCACACCCTTTCACATTCTTTTCTATTCTCACTGTAACCATTCTCATCTCATAGATTGTCTTCCATTTCTTCTCACAAACTCTCCCATCAATGCATTGAGTAGGTGACCATGCAACATTCTAGCACAGTAACTCTGGCTTCATTCTAGTAGAGAGATTCACTTTGAGCTATTTATCTCTCCCACATCTCTGCAACTTTAAACATGTTCCCACTTCTGATGAAAGGTCTTCAAACTGAACCATTAAATCTACATATGTTGCCTGCCCTATTGAATTCAGCATTTTCTGTTTTTATTTTAATAGTGCCACCCAATGTTTGTTGAGAAACTTGCATGATTTCAAAATGTACCTCTGCTAATCACAATCCAAAAATGTTTCAGTACCATGCCCACATCGTTGTTTCAATTGATGCGTCTAAATATGTTTTGCAAGTAAATTTAAGTTATTCATTTTCTTGCTCGGAGCGACTCACTAGAAAGAAATTCAAATATCTCTGCTTGAGAAACCAAAACAACATTGTTTTTAGTTTAGTTTATTATCGTACTGAGGTACAATTACAATCTTTTGTGTGTGCTATCCAGTCAAAGTAAAAACTATACATGGATAAAATGTAGTCTTGGAGGAACTCAAATATTTTAATTGATTCCTAGAATTTATCAACTGGTCATAGTTAGACAAAATGACTGGAGAAGCTCAGTGGGCGAGGCAGCATCTACGGAGCGAAGGAAATAGGCAATGTTTCGGGTCGCCTGGTCAAAGTAATCTTTTATGCTCTGCTCATGTTTGGAACGGAAACAAAAAATTTAAAGTCACCCGCCTAAAAATACACCAGAACACACTGCCAGCCTCAACCAGGGTAGAAAAGGTAGTTGCAGACCAATCAAGGATGAAGCTTCGAAAGACTGCAGCCCTTGGACAACATGAAAGAAGTCACTTGCCAGCAAGTCATACGTACAAATAACAATAAACTACTCAACTTGAAAGGTCAAATGTCCTATTTGTGCACCTGTTTCTCATGTTTTGCCTCGAGAATTAAGAGGCGGTTTTAATGTTATTACGCTTTTACCTTAGTGAACTGGAAAGGGTATCTCTTCTGATGGCGATCAATCAGAATTTCATTTAATATTTCACTTAACTATTAAATGACAATTTTGTCACAGGATATATAGTTAAGAACGGAAAAATTTAACTTTTTATTCAATGATTTATGACTAGAGGCATAACTTGCTGGAGTACAGGTCTTCAGTACTGGGATGTGTAAGAAGGAACTGCAGATGCTGGATTAATCTGAAGATAGACTCAAAAACCTGGAGTAACTCAGTGGGACAGGCAGCATCTCTGGAGAGAAGGAATGGGTGACGTTTTGGGTCGAGACCCTTCAGACTGGGATGTTGTCTAGTCCCATAACCTTTTTATCCAGTGTTTTCAACTGTTTCTTGGGGGGGGGGGGGGCATTGAAGATTCATCTGACTTGTTTCAGAGCTGGCAGAAATGTGGAAAATTTAAGGCACTATTATTTAAAGATTAGAAAAATGAGAAGTCAACTCATCCGAACAGATTCTCAAGGCTCCAGATATTACCTGGATGTTGCCGGTTGCTGACACATTTAGAAATATGTTCTAAATGTGATAGATAAGAGTAGCTATCTTAAAAAAAGTTGACTAGAAATAGAGATTTATTTTTACGCAGAAGGTGATAGGTTTATGGAATCCTTTGTCTCTAAGGATGTACAGTCAATGATTTTGTTTATCAATAGATTATTGTAGCGATGTTACAAAACCTACCATCAGCGGCGCTGCAGATCTGCCACTGCCAGTGCGTGCGATTCCGGAGGCTTTGGGGGGAGGGGCGGGTAGGGTTAAAATGCAGGTTTGTATTGGTTGTTGGAGAGGAAGTTTCCTCGGGCTGCTAGCTGATGAAGAAAAATCGTTCGCATTTCCATTCCCCGGTATTTAAAAAAAAAGACCATTGCATAGCTGGATTGAAGTTAAACGCGTCTTCTAACGCCTTCAACATCACAGATTGCAATATCAGGACAAAACAAAAGGTATGTCATTTATTTAACATATCTTGCTTTTTGATGTGGCTTCATTTTAATCTTATGATGCAAAAAATATTATTTAGGCCCCATACGAATCGGCCGTGTCTTGCATGCCGATATGGGCTTAACATTTATGGCAACGGCAACATTCCAATCGATCACATTCCAGAAACATCCATTCTCAAGACAATGAAATTCATTATTTTTTTGCACAATCATGTCATAAAAACATCTAAATCATCTATAGTTTGTGTTATTGTCTATTCATGATCAATATTTTCATACTAAATATCCACAGTACAGTTTTAGATGTATTGTGCAAAAAATAATGATTTTGATTATCTTGATAGTGGATGTTTCTGGATTAATTTATGGGAATTAAACATTAAATTCCTTCCATTTGGCATATAAATTCATGATGAAGTGAGATTTAAAAATCATATTATATTGTGAATTCTTGTGTGAATGGGATCAGTTTGTTATTTTGGATACTTAGGCTATTTAAAGTAGCTGTAGCCTTTTCTTAAAAAATGGATAGATGTTTAGATCTAGTAATTAAATTTAGATGAATTTGATTAGATGAAGTCAAAAATGTGATATTCTCAAAATCTGAACTTTAATATTATTTGATGAAACTGATGTATATGATATTTTTGTTACTATTTGTTTTAGCATTTAACTATCATTTGCACCTTTTTTTCTAAAACTGCAAATAATAACGTTTCTGTTAATGCTGTTCAGCGATTTCTTTTTCTTTACAGTTTGCAAAAAGCAAAATAATATGTTAAATAAACGACATACCTTTTGTTTTGTCCTGATATTTTGATCCGTGATGTTGAAGGGCTACTCCAAATGTGATGATCTACAGGACATTCTTAATGGGAAAGTTGTGGGCAGAAAGACATGTCATGCGTGGTTTCAAGAGCAAAAACTTTTAGTTTACAATGCCAAATTTGAAAAGTTGAAGAAAAACAAGGTGTACAGAGTTGCTTATTGGTTACAATTTGAGGAGTATGATGATGCTACTGATTATGATATGCCAAATTTACCAGCTAGCAACTGACCTTTCCATAAAGACTTGGTCTTTTGCTAGAAATTGTCTGTTACGGATTTACAGCATATAATACAATCATATTAAAGTTCAGATTTTGAGAATATCACATTTTTGAATTTTCAAGGCAGTCTCGATGTTTATTACTATTTCCATCACAACGGTCAATTTTGTAATTAGCTACAATTAGGTAACTAACTAATTATAGGCTTTAATTTCAGGTCATCCAAGTAAGATATTTCATATTTGTTTCAGAATGCTTCAATCTATAATAACTGAAAATTTCATTCAGTTCTCTTAATTTTTAAGAAGGTTATGGGCTTTTGACTCTCCTCGATCACAGCTTTTGTGTTAAGTCAATGGAAAAGCAATAGGGAACAAGGTGCTAATTTCCGAGTATGAAAATGACCATATTTTTTTTAGTACTGAAGATATGAAAGTGAATAAGGTATCACATTAAGCTTCTTTTTATGCTTTATCTGATGGGATAAATTGCAGACTTGATTTTTTAAATCTCAAAATGTTGTAACATTCCGAATTATTGGATATTGGAAACTTAAGGAACGGCAGATGTTGTTTTACCAAATAATAGTGCTGAGATACTCCATTTTGTTGTATTATTGCATATTAAAGAAATTGTGGATTCATTCGTTCTATCCATATCTGCTGTCTGTCCCGCCATTTCCAACATTTTATGTGTGTCTATGGATTTTCGGAGTTATTCCCGGAGAGTAGACAGAGGTGTAAGAGGAGCAATGATCTTGTCGCAGGAGAGAGCAGACTGGACGGGCCGAATGGGTTCCCAGGTGACATCATGTGGCCCTGGCAGCTCTCCCCTCCCGACCGCGCGACGAGGATCACGTGATAGACATGCGTCACAAGCAAGGCAGACGACGCAACAATCCACCCTTTGAGTGACGGCTCCACCGAGCAATTGGAGGCCGGGCTCGGCTGAAGAGGGGGCGGGGCGGCGGCGTGGACGGGCCAATCGGGCGCGGGGAGCAGCGCGCCGAGCTCGCTCACTGGGACGGACGGACGGACGCTCGCAGGTTGACGCCATGGCCAGCTTCCCCTACGACTCGGTGAGGAAATGGGGGCATGAATGGCCCTGGGATAGGGAGAGGGAGAGAGAGTGAGAGCCGCGGCCGGCAACCCTCCCTCCCTCCCGCCCGTCCGTCGAGGGTCTCTCACATTTAGAGTGAGGGGAGCGGCGACAGACCGTGATGGAGTTTGCCGAGAGTTAAGGGAGCGGCTCAGGACGCGGGCCCGCGGGGTGTGGGAGCGGGACGGGACGGGTACAGGAGGGGTGGGAGCGGGGGACGGGATGGGTACAGGAGGGGAGGGGACTGGGCGGGAGCGGGAGGGGACGGGTACAGGACTGGAGGGGAGGGGATGGGTACAGGAGGGGAGCGGGAGGGGACGGGAGAGCCGGTGCCGTCCACCAGGCGCTGCCTACCAAAGATCCTATAACGGAGGATCTTTGCTGCCTGCTACATCTCTGATCCGTGTACTGGTGGGAGCTTTCCTCTCAACACCCCACTCCTGTGTAAGACGGAACTGCAGATGCTGGTTTTAAACCGAAGATAGGCACAAAATGCTGGAGAAAAAAGGTCTCGACGAGAAACCGCTCGTCCCACAGTTACTCCAGCATTTTGTGTCTGTCCCCATTTCTGGTTCACTTCACCTATCGGACCAGTCTCAGTCAGCAGCTTCCGCCATGGGATGATGTGTTCCTGAACTATCCACACGTCTGTGACAGGCTCCTCCAACTACTGTTTTACACCGGTAGCTCCCAGACTGCCACACTTTATCTTACTGGATGGATATTGTCCACATGCCTGAAGTCAGAGGAAGATTACAGATTCGAAACCTCATCTGTTCTTTTCCCTCCCCGAATACTGCCTGACCTGCTGAGCTCCTCCAGCAATTTGACTGGAGTTCTAGTATTTACAGTCTCTTGCGTGTCCATTTGTTGCCCGTTCCCGACCGAAACGTCCCCCATCCCACCTCTCCCTCAGCCCTTGGGCCCTGACATTCCCTCTATCTCTATCTCCCTCCCCCACCCCAGTCGCACCAGCTTCTCATTTTCACACCACAAACAGCTTACAATGGCTTGTTCCCTTTATCACCGATACTTTTTTGCATATCTTTCACTTATTGTTCCTTATCTCTCCACATCACCGTCTATATCTCTCGTTTCCCTGATCCCTGACCAGTCTGAAGAAGGGTCTCGACCCGAAACGTCGCCTATCTCCTTCGCTCCTTAGATGCTGCTGCACCCGCTGAGTTTCTCCAGCTTTTTGTGTACCCCCCATCTACGTTGTCCAGAGATTTTGCCTAACCTACTGAATTAGTCTCGCACTTTGTGTCCCTTTCCTGTCTCCTTTGTTTGCTTCAGTGCTACTTTAAGTTATTGATTAAAGTGTAGTAACTTTGATAGAAATCTAATGCAATGCAGAAAGTCTTGCTGTGATTCCTATAAACTGTGATTTTTTAAATATTCTGCGAAAATATGGTTTCCATCTTAGCAAATAAATCCACCAATATTGACTTCTTTAGCTTAGAATTGTATTTCAACCCACTTGATAATGCTTGATTGAGTATACATTTCTGGGAATAGAAAACAAATCTTCATGACTCTGTGTAATAGAAATCTTTATCTTGCGTCTCTCCTGCCCTATATTTGGTTATGGTGACAAGAAACTATAGACTTGGGCTTAAAATAGTTTTGTAATTGAGAAATTTATTTCTTAATTAATTAATTTCATAATACTAAAACTCCTTAATTTTGCATTATGAATAATTAAAATTTATTTTGGTTATTTTCAACTGCAATGAAGGATTGTTGATACTTTTCATATTATTTGAGATTTCAGCGATGAACTTTATATTCCTTCGTGGAACATTTGGTTTAAAAGTTTTAGTAATATACTAGACCAAGTGGGATCCCTGTCGCACAGGAAGGCTTGTCCCCGAACGCAATATTCCACCTCTCACCCATAGCCCCCAACTGCGCACGTGCGGCTGATGGGTTTCCTTTGTTAATATATTTAATTGAGATAAATGAAATATTGGGCTGGCATTTTAAACAGTGAATTGTACTAACATCTATTTGATTTATTAGCAATGTTTTGTTTTATCTTTCAACCTTACAGAATTACCATGGGGCATCAGGGCCTGCACCGGGTGCTCCACCAGGCAGCTACTATTCAAGGTCACACCAACCTGGAGGTCAGTATGGTCCCATTTCTGGGGGCCAGTTTGGTGGTCCTCCACCAGGCAGTCCTTATGGAGGCCCACAACCAAGTGCACCTTATGGAACAGCTGCAGCAGGTGGACAATATGGAAACCAAGCACCGGGAGCACCATATGGATCCGCACCTCCAGGAGGGCACTTTGGAGCCCTTGGACAGGGAGGCCAATATGGACCTTCAGCTCCTGGAGCCCCCTATGGAAGTCGAGCACCAGGTGGTCCATATGGAGGACAGGCATATGGAATTCCACAGCAAGGGGCATATGGATCAGGTGTTCCTTCAGCCGGTAACTATTGTTGAAATAAATTAAACATGTTTTGAGATGGCTGATCTGAGGTGGTTCAGATATCTGTGTGCAGAATAGATAAATGTGTTTATCTCTTCAAAGGCTAATGTGTCCACCCATGTAATTTTTTCTGGAGCTGAATATCTGAGCTGCAAAACAAATTTATTTCAAAAATGAAACCAAAAGGAGAATGTTCTGCTGCAGTTCGTAAGGCAAAAATGTAATCCCTTTTTTCTCTCGCAGCCTTTCCACGTAACAGACAGGTTGAGAGATAGAACTCAATTGTGCATGACAGGTGGTCTCGGATGTCCAACACTGTTGTGTCTACACGTGTATGAACATTGAAACTTGAGAAGAAAACATCTTAGTTACAACTATTAATTAAGGATCATTGGCAAGTACTGTAACATGATCATACAGTATCTCCTTTTATCACTCTGTTCACATAATACCCCACACATTCCAATATATGTGCGTCCAGGGATTGTCAATAAATGTGCCAAACCAGTATTCGAGATATTTCATCTGGATAGTATGCAGACCTCTTTTAAAATGTATTTATTGTATTTGAATGATACGATGCAAAAAAGTACCTGAAACATAGTGAAATGAACATTTGTAATAAATGTGTAGTTCCCCTGGCTGTAGTTTGTTTTACTGGCGCAATCTGAGTTCATTGTCTTCATTGAAATAAATAAATAGTTCTATCCATTCCAAGACATTGTCCTTTCAGTGAAATTAATAGGACAGTCTGAAAATGTGGCAATCCAAAATATAACTCTTATCTGAAATACTTCATGAATGATTATATTAAAATTAAAAAAACAAAAATATATTCCCTCTGATATTTGTGATATTCCCTTTGACTTCGCTTGAGTTTACCTTCTGCCCATACTTTGACGAAAATGAAATGCCTGAATATTTGTTTGGACATTAATTAAGGACACATAAATGACTGCAGCTGCACATTGGTTTCATCTAGTATTTTGTGATTTTTAAAATGTCATATTTTCACTATTTTGAAAGTTTACGAGAAATGTGCCTATCTGATTTGTAGCTCTATCTGTTGTTTTAAATGAGAAGTTTCCTTTGAGTGGCAAGTAATGTATCAATAACTTTTTGCTCATAGCAGTATTTTTTGGTGTAGTAACTAGCAACACACTAAAAATTGTAAATGATCTTGCTTTTGCCTGTTACCCATTTAATGAGATTGCCATAAAACGCTGTTACGTAGGTGCTGCTCCTGCAGGCATTGATCCTGAAGCCTACTCCTGGTTCCAGTCAGTAGATGTGGACCGTAGTGGTTATATAACTCTGAAGGAACTCAAGCAAGCACTTGTCAACAGCAACTGGTCAACATTTAATGATGACACCTGCTATATGTTGCTGAGTAAGTTTGGAACCCTATTTTCTTTTAATTACTTGCACGTATTCAACAATGAACCAATATCATACAGAATTGTATATTACTTGATTGATTAACATTTCAGTTTTGCCATCTAACATTTTGAGCACACCTTACCATGTAGTCTTATTTGCAAGCCAGCTGTTCTGAAGAGTTGCTATATGGTCATTGGAGTGGTCCATAGCTGGGGCCTGAGGCCCAGTCAAAGCAGCAAAGCCTAATGGTTGATTAGATCTGCAGGGTTACAAAAGGCAAGTGAGGCCTTGGTGTTAGCATGGCTGGTAGAACATGAAAGGGGGAGGTTGGGAGAGAAGAAGTTGGATAAAGTACTGCCTGGCACACTAATGAGCTTTCAGTTCCCCATTTATTTGATTTCTGGAGGGTTTCTTCCCATATTATAATTTATATGGCATAAATCAATTATTTGTAAACTTTAGAGAGAAGTTGAGTTTGGAAATGAACACCCTTTCTTGTAGCTTCTGCTGTGTTGCTGCAACCTGATGCACACATGCACAGTAATAGTAGATTGTCTGGTAAGTCAGAGATTTATCGGTTTTAATTTGTGTACCAGGAGAAGTCCATGTTAAAGGCAGGACGCAATGGAGCGTGTCTGTGCTTCTGACACATATTTAATTAAATTGGGTAATAGTGCAATCAATCTGTTTGAAATTGTGAAATAGTCATTAGACAATAGCACCTATATGTTCAGGCATTCTTCAAAAGTGTCCATAGAATTGAAACCTTGAGGCCTGTTTTGAGAAAACAACTACATAGAATATTTTTGACGAAACCTCACAAACTAAGGAACAGTTCATTCATTAATATTAACTTTCATGTTTTTAATTAATTGGTCGGAAAGGTGTGGATTTTGCAAAAATTTGAGGATATTAGCTGTTCGGAAAGATTGGGCAAACTTGGAATGTTTTGTCTGGAGTGTCGATCTGATGGAAGTATATAAAATTATGAGAGACATAGATAGGGTACAGTCAGAACCTTTTTCCCAGGATAGAAATGTCAAAGACTAGTTGGCATAGCTTTAGGTGAAAGGAGCAACATTTTATGGAAATGTGTGGGACAACTGTTTTTGCTCAGAGGGTAGTGGGAGCCAGCGACTGTGCTGGGGGCAGATACAATAAACAACTGTCAGGCAATCATTTTTCTTAGATTTGACTCGCATGTGACATAGTTTATGGCATTTTAACCCTTTGTTCCTCCAGATATGTTTGATCAAGGCAAAATCGGTAAGATCGATTTGATCGGCTTTTCAGGCCTGTGGAGGTTTCTGCAGCAGTGGCGTACCATGTTCCAGCAGTTTGATCGGGATCGATCGGGAACCATAAACCCCCAAGAGCTGCAACAAGGTGAGCTAATGGAGCTTGTTTGTATTTGTTTTTTGTTTTTCCTTCTTCCTCGAAAGAGTAACCTTTGTTCTGAATGCTACAGAACTAAGCAAAATGAAGGTGGGGGGTGGGGGTTGGTGATGGTGGTGGTTGTTGGTCAGCTGATTTCAAGAAGTGGGATGTCCATTTTACCTTCCGGATGAGAATTTGAATCTGTGTTGTACTGAATGCCTATTGGCGATATAGTAATAATTCTAGGTTGATGAATGTTAGGAATGGGCTGACTGTTTGACAAAGGTCAGCTTGGCTCAGGTGATAGCATTTGGCAGTGCATGGGAATGTGTTTCCGCACTGGTAGCTGGTGAATGCTGTCTGCATTAAAGGTTGAGCATTGAAGATTCCTTGGCAGAATCTGAATAGCAGGATATTTTCAGAGATCCTAGTGTCCCTTCCTATCGGTTTGGCTTCATACAAACTACAGTGATTGCCCCCCCCCCCCCCCCAATTATATTTTCATGATGTCCTTTGGATTTGATATGATTACGTTTATTTTAATATGTGACCATTAGTGCTAGATGGAAAATAGATAAACCATGCCTTCTACAATTAAGATGTATAGTGTTTTAGTAGTTTGAATAAATATTAACGTGGGATTATTTTTGAATTGGATATTTCTTGTCCTACTTTTTAAAATCTCATGTACAAGGATTTTTATTAACCATGCATCTCATAATTGTATACAGAAAATATTTTTCATTGGAATATTTTTTATTTGTAATTAATCTACCATGGGTTTGTTTTGTTCTGTAGCTCTTTCTCAGATGGGTTACAATTTAAGCCCACAGTTCATCCAGTTCCTTACATCGCGATACGCACAAAAAACAGCTCGATCCACCATTCAGCTGGACAGTTTCATCCAGATTTGTACCCAATTGCAGCGCACAGCTGAAGCCTTCAAAGAGAAAGACGCCAATCGTTCTGGAAATGCCCGCCTCAGCTATGAGGATTTCCTCATTCTTGCCATATCACACATGCTATGATTTGTCTTAATGTTCAGAATGCCAGAAGAAGTAGGAGTGTTAAGATTAATTTCCATTCATCTACTATGGTCAGCTAAATGGATTAAATATAAAACTGTAAAAATACTGTAATGCAAAGAAAAAATAATTTAAAGCGGCACAACGTTGCTCTCCCGAACAACTAGTTATGGACCAAGGTACCAAAGTTGTACTTTCACAACATTGCAAAATATCGCACTTGCATATTACAGAAACACTCTGCTTGGAGTCTATTAAAATGCCAATTTTAAGTGTCCATGCATTAAGATGAAATGAAACCTGATCCAGCTGTAATGCTATAACCTGGGTAAAGTGATTTCATACAATGTTTGCCAAACTCCAGACTGGTTTGGAATGGATGCAATTCCAGCAAATCTTGTTTATACATTTGTATAGAATAATGTGTAGATTATACTTTCTGTGTAATGATCCAATAATTAAAATAATTTCATTCCACATCGGCTTTGCTTTATTTTAAGGAAAATAATTAACAAGAAAATGTGAACATTGAGTTTTGTTGCCCTAAATACTTTAAGGCTCAATTAGATTTAGTGCACTCACAAAATGCTCAGCCATAGTGTTATTTATAAAACAGGTATAGATGGATGGCAATAAATGCTTCAAATGGAGAATGTTCGGCGATTGTATTCAGTACTCCCGATATGGCTTACATCGGTAAGATCAACCGCAGTAAGTGAAGCTCTTTCCCAACGCTTGCACGCTCTGGCAGGGCCTGCTGGAGCTCCCAGTTGCCAACCATTTTAATTTTCCTTTCCATTCCCATATTGACCTGTCTGTCCTTTGCCTCCTCCACTGCCAGACTGAGGGCACAGGCCAACTGGAACAACAGTACTTCATATCCTGCTAGGATAGTCTACTACTCAAGGGTATGAACATTGAATTCTGTAATTTCAGGTACTGCCCCCCATCTTCAGCAGTCCATTTCTTTCCAGTTTCCTTGCCCCTGTAACACCCATCCATCTCTAATCCAGGTCTTCCATTTTTCTCCCACACCCACCCTGTCCCCATTCCCTTCTATCCACAATCTGTTCCTCTTGTTCTACATTTCAATTCCAGGCTTTCTAATTTAACACATTCCACTGTTTGCACCTTTTTGTCTTCTCTGCATATCACCTGCAACCTTGGCTATTTCTACCAGTCAACCGATCCACCTATCACTTGCCAGCTCTTGCCCCATCCCTTCCCCTCACCCTTTTCTACCAGCTATCTCCCCTCTACTCCATCAGTCTGAAGAAGAACAATCTTGAACCAAAACGTCATCTGTTCATTTTCCCTCCGCACATGATGCATGACCTGAAATCCTCCAGCAGTTTTTTCACTAAAGATGGCAGAATCTGCAGTCTTGCCTCACAAGATAACTCCAATTGTAGGCCTATTGTATCGGCCCAGGTCATAACTGACCTAATACATGGAAAGTTACAATAACACCACACTGCCAAGCAATATTCAGCTAAAATACAAGAATTGTCAATGACGCTGCATCCATGAGGTCCACCATTCACACCGATCAGATGCTTGCAGAGTTGACATAAATACCTTGGTTGTAAGTGCAGGTCAAAGTCCGAGCATCCTGTGCAGTGACCTCCGTCCTGACTAAAGCCTTTCTTCAACGTAAGTGACATGGAGGATGGTGGATAGAAGGGAATGGGGTCAAGGGTGAAAAGAGGGAAAATGGAGGATCTGGATTAGAGCGGGATGGATGATGAGGGGGTGAAGGGCAGGGAAATAGGGAAGAAAGGTGTGTGCAGCTGAAAGGGGGAGGTGTGGCATTTCCTGAAATTGCAGTGAATGCCCTTAACTGTCCAGATAAGCGTAGTCCAGTAAAATGCACTGCCAAAGCTATTTGTGGAATTGGCAATTAGTGATGGCCAAAAAATCAGTGCAAGGTCTGCTAATACAAAAGTCAGTTCTCTGTGAAATACTGGAATAAATGTTTACTGTTTCTAACAATTTACATCAAACAATATTCTCATGGCGGTGTCTCCAGAGAGGTGAATCTTTGGCATTCTCTCCCCAGAGGACTGTAAAGGCTCATTCAAAATGGGTTCATGTACTTCTGGATATTAATAGAATCAAACTATAGGGACGGAGGGCAGGGAAGTAGATCAGTTATGATCTTGTTAAATGGAAGCAAAGACTCGATGAGTTTAATGGACTTTAGACTTTAGAGATACAGCATGGAACCAGCTCCTTCAGCTCACTGAGTCCACGCCAACCAGCATTCACCCCATACATTCGCACTATCCTGCACACTGGGGAAAATGTACTATTTTACTGAAGCCAATTAACCTACAAACCTGCACGTATTTGGAGAATGGGTGGAAACCGGAACACACAGAGAAAACCTGCATGTTTACAGGGAGAACGTACAAAATGTACAGACAGCACCCGTAGTCAGAATCAAACCCATATCTCTGGCAATGTAAGGCAGCAATTCTACCGCTCACGTCTGTGCCACTGGTTCTAGTTCTAATGTTCTTATGTTACCTGAAGTGAGTGAATTTCAGAAAATATGTGTTTTCATTAGAAACAAATGCAAAAGTAAGGGCATCATCTAATACCATATGTAACTTGCTTTCATAAATTAGTACTGTTGCATAAGGTGGTATTGTTTTTTTAGGTGTTTTTGTACAGAAATAAATTTCAAACCCAGCTGTTTAGTTCCTTTAAAAGTAATTTTCTTTTAAAATTCATCTTTCAGGATGTTGACATCCCTGACTAGACCAGTATTTACTGATCATCTGTAATTGCTCGTGGAGATGTCAGTGATTGTTGATGCTGGAATCGTGAGCAAAATAACAAACTGCTGCAGGAACTCAGTGGTTGCTTGCCTGACCTGCTGAATTCCTCCAGCAGTTTGGTTTTTGTTTTGGCTTTTCTAGTCTATCTCAGAAAATATATGAGAACATATTTATGTGTCTGAGGTCACATGTAGATCAGATTAGGAAGAACTGCATATTTTTTTTCCACTGAAGGAAGTAAGTAAGTTTGTTGGCCAAGTATTCGCATCCAAGGAATTTGCCTTCGTGCTCTACCCACAAGTAACAACATGACATACAGTGACAGTTATGAATGAGTCAGCAAACACTAAGCATTAATAATAATAAAACATTAATGATAAAACACCATTGATCAAGCATGTGAACCAACAAAATACCAGATCAGAGGGAGGCTACAGATGTTTGGCTGTTGAGTAGAGCAACTACTTGTGGATAAAAACTGGGTTAATACAAGAATCCAGTAGTTTTATTATGATTTCAGGTTTTTATCTGAAGGTAACTCCCTCACACCTGCTGTGGTGAGATTTAAACTCATTGTCAATCCAGACCTCTAGCTGGATTGACAATGCAGGCCCGATGCAGGGTCTTGACCAAAAACATTGACCATCTCTTTGCCTCTTCAGATGCTGCTTGACCTGCTGAGTTCCTCCAGTAGTTTATTGTTAGCTCCAACATTCAGCATCTGCAGTCTTTTGCATTACTTCTGGCTTACTAGTTGGATCAACATCCGTTAATGGTTTTGGTCCCATTTCTGACCACAGCCTTAATAATGGACCCTTTGGTGATGGCAAGCATGAGGGTAGTTGCCAGTGTCCCCACCAGATAGCTGTTGCTGATTATGTGGCATCTTGACCTGCACGAAAGGGAGGGGTAAGCACGTAAATGAAAGTCATGCACGTAATGTGCCTGTCCAGGCTGAAATTCATCTCCATCTTAGTTTTACTTTCGAGATACCGGGTGGAAACAGGCCCTTTGGCCCACAGAATCCATGCTGACCAACGATCACCCGTATACCACACACTTGGGGCAATTTATTCAGGGGCCAGTTAACATAAAAACCTACACATCTTTGGAATGTGGGAGGAAACCAGAGCACCCGGAGAAAACTCATGTGGTTACATGGAGAATGTGCAAAATCTGTACAGACATCACCCTACAGTGAGGATCAAAGCCCGGGTCTCTGGTGTTGTAAAGCAGTAGCTCTGTCGCGGCACCACTGTGCTGTCCTAACATTGTGCTCCTTGACAACAAGCAAGCTGTGATACTAACCAATGGGTCAACAACCAAATCAATCCCTGTGAAGACCAAAGTTAAGAGTCACTGGCCTACCACTTTTCTCGATATTTGTCGCCGTAATGTTGCATCTTACCTTCAATAAACCTCCTGCGGGAGTGAGGTTAGAGCTAATTTTCAGAACTAATGGGAAATTCTCAAAACCTACAGGTGACTACATTCTAAAATCACCTGACCATCAATAGGAAACCAACAGAATGCACACAACATTTGCTTTAGCTCGTGCTCAGCAGTCAAATCGCCAAGGCTCTGAAGTATGTGGGCAACTCACACTCAATATCAACATGACCAAGGTCCTCCACTGGCCTGCCCTTGTTGCACCACACTTACCTCTAACAATAGAGGCTCACAACTGGATCCTGAAAAATGTGGTCCACCTCCTACATGTTGGGAACCATCTCTCCACAAAGTCGTATTGACATTGAAATGCACCACAGCTTTCACAGCACCAGAACAGTCGTTGATCGATTGGGGAAAAAGTTATTTGAAGATCAAGACTTCAGATGTGGCAGATGGTTCACCAGATAGCAGTGATTCCTAATCTATTATATGCTTCTAAGACCTGGGCCATGCACAACGGGCACCTCGAGGCACTGGCAAGATACGATTAGCATTATTTCTGTAAAACCCAATTCACTGGAAGGGTAAGTGAACCAACATTAGCAGCCATCCCTTGACCAACATTCCCAACATTCATAAGCCTAGTTGTACATCAGTCTATGAAAGTAAACATGCAGGTATAGCAGGCAGTGAAGAAAGCGAATGGCATGTTGGCCTTTATAACAAGAGGAATCGAATATAGGAGCAAAGAGGTCCTTCTGCAGTTGTACAGAGCCCTAGTGAGACCACACCTGGAGTATTGTGTACATTTTAGGTCCCCTAATGTGAGGAAGGGCATTCTTGCTATTGAGGAAGTGCAGCGTAGGTTTACAAGGTTAATTCCGGGGATGACGGGACTGTCATATGCTGAGAGAATGGAGCAGCTGGGCTTGTACACTCTGGAGTTTAGAAGGATGAGATGGGTACTCAATGAAACATATAAGATTGTTAAGGGTTTGGACACTAGAGGCAGGAAACACGTTCCATGTTCCCGATGTTGGGGGAGTCCAGGGGCCACAGTTTAAGAATAAGGAGTAAGCCATTTAGAACGGAGACGAAGAAACACTTTTTCTACAGAGAGTGGTGAGTCAGTGGAATTCTCTGTCTCAGAGGGCAGTGGAGGCAAGTTCTATGGATGCTCTGGGGTACTGATTGGGGATGATCAGCCACGATCACATTCAATGATAAAATAAAGTCTCCTCAGCTTCTCTCTCATTCTTTACATCACAATAAATGTTGGTCTCTCTGCTGAGGATGTAGGCCAAATCCACCGTGTAAATGATTCCATAATTTTAAACAGCTCCATTACAGTTCTCCTCAGACTCTGCCAGTTCTGCAAACATCCCGGTCGAGACACTTTTTCCTGGCAAGATCTCCACAAAAATTTCTGCTTTAGTCCAGTTACATTCCATGAGAGCAGAATCTTTTTAATGGTAAATGGGAATAATAATGTTTGGAAAGTTGTCAGGACCAGGGGACTTATTTTACCACTAGAGGGTAGCCTAACCCAGCAAACACCTGAAGCTAGACACAAAGTGCTGGAGTAACTCTGCAGGTCAGACAGCATCACCGGAGAACATGGATAGGTGACATATCAGGTTGGGACCCTTCTTCTGACTAAAAGTAGGGGGTGGCGGAGACCAATTCTGTTCTTTTCTTGCCTCCAGCTCTTCACCTGCCCACCCATTCCCTGCTTTCAGTCTGAAGCAGGGTTCCGACCTCAAACGTCACCTATCCCTTTTCTCCAGAGATGCTGCCTGACCTGCTGAGTTACTCCAGCACTTTGTGTCCGTCTTTGGTATAAATCAGCATCTGCAGTTCTTTGTTTCTAACACCTGACGTTACTGGAGACTGAGCCTAGAAATTGGATTTGGTGCATTCAGAGATTGTTGGGTTCAATCCTCATGCCATGACGATTCTTAGATTAGATTAGATTAGATTTATTACTTGTCATTCGAACCCCAGAGAGGCTCAAACAAAACTCCGTTTCTACAGCCATACAAAACAAAACAATTCCGACAAAACATACAAACAATTCAATTTACACAAACATCCATCACAGTGAATCTCCTCCTCACTGTGATGGAAGGCAAAGTCTTCTCTCTCCCCCATTTTTTCCCCGATGTCGAAACCCCAGGCGGGCGATGTTAAGTCCCACGGCCATTAAAGCTGCGCTGGGCGATGTACGGCTCCGCTCCGGGTCGTTCCAACCACGCGACGCGGACGGAAGAAGTTGCGTTGCGGGAGCTCCGGAGAGCGGTCCCCCACCCGGGCCTGCGAGCTCCTGATATCACAGTCCACCGGCAGTAGTCTGCCGCTGGAGCTCCGGAGTTGGGCCGCAGCTGGAGCTGGAGCTCCGGACTCGGGCCGCAGCAGCGAGCCACCACCGCTGCCCACGCTTCGAGGCCGGCCAGCCCCACGATGGTAAGTCCGCAGGCTCCGTGGCTGGAGCCCCAGGTCGTCCTGGTCGGAGGCCGCTCCACGGCACTAGGCCCCAACGACAACGGAGACCCGATAGGGAAAAGTCGGGTCTCCCGTGCATGGAAGAGATTTTAAAAGTTTCCCCCTCCCCCCCCCCCCCACATAGACACAGTTAGAAACAGTACCAAAAACAACTACATTTAACTAGACAAAAAATTAAAAAAAGACAGACCGCTTTAGGGGCCGCTGCAACGTGAGTCGCGCCGCTGCACTTCTTCCTCCAAAAGTCAAGAATTCAATCAAGGACATTTTGGAAACAGCATTTGGACATTTTACAGAAGTTTTAAAAGATGATTTGCACGATGAAGACAGGAGATGCTGGAATCTGCAGCAGTGGCGCAGCTGGTAGAGCTGCTTCCTCACAGCGCTAGGGACCCAGGTTCGATCCTGACCTCGGCTGCTGTATGTGTGGAGTTTGCGCGTTTTCCCTGTGACCTTATCAGTTTCCAGTGATGGTGCTCCAGTTTCCTTGCACATCCCAAAGACGTGCGTAGGTTAATTGGCCTCTGTAAATTGCCCCCTAGTGTGTGGGGAGTATATGAGAAAGTGGGATAACATAGAACTAGTGTGAACGGGTGATCGATAGTCTGGACTGGGTGGGCTGAAAGGTCTGTTTCCATGCTGTATCTCTAAACTAAAAGAGAAAACACTGGAAGAACAGTGGATTAAGCAATGTATGAAAGGTGTATGAAAAAGATTATGATCAGTCCTTTTAGCTGTAATCAGGGAAATAAATCTTTTCTCACAGCCTCAATATTGTTATCAATGGCAGAAACAAGTTATTCAAGGCTGCTGACTCATGCAGCTGGTGTTGCTTAATGTTAATGGTAGCCTAGTAGATTTTACAGTTGGCTGCTAAACAACAAGTGTCACCGAGCTGCTTAAAAGACAAAAGGACAGCTGCAATGTTGGAACAGGGTGTGTGGCTAATAATGAACAGCAAGAGAATGAAGGAATGTTCCCCTGGTCCTTACCTTTCACCCCCTCCAGCCTCCAGGCCAAACACATCGTACTCTGACACGACTGTCACCTCCAACATGATCCCACCACCTTGCCATCTCCATCCAATCATCCACCTTCGACAGAGGCCGTTTTCCCTCAGCTCTTCACTTCCCACCCAATCATCCCCATCCCAGGTACGTTCCCCTGTAACCACCAGATATGTGACACCTGACAGGATCACGTGCACCTCCTCCAACCTCACCCGCTGCATCCCAGTGTTCTCGATGTGGCCTCCTGTCCATCAGCTAATCAAAGGGTAGACTTGTCGACCGTTTCGGTCCTCCAAGGCCGACTGCATCTCCCGGTTGCTAACTATTTCGACTCCCCTTCCCATTCCCATACTGACATCTCTTCCCTGGACCTCCTCCATTGCCAGAGTGAAGCAGCACTTCATATTCTATTTGGGTAGCTTACAACCCAATAGTACGAACTTTGAATTCTTCATTTAGATAACCTCAAACTATCCCCAAACCCCTCCTTTCTCCCCATAACCCCCCCCCCCCCCCCCCCCCGTTCCCCTCCCTTCCATGTATTCCTGAACATAGATGCTCACCTATCCCACCCACCCGCTACTTTCCTCCCTCTGGCCTCACAATCATATCAGACAATAGTGGTGGAGCCGCTGCCTTACAGTACCGGAGACACGGGTTTGATCCTAATCTGCACAGAGTTTGTTCATTCTCCAGGACGTGCTAAAGCTTTTCACTGTACCTCAGTACATGTGACAATAAACTAAACTGAAACTGACAGCCTTGGGCTTCTCCAGTTTCCTCCCACACTTCAAAGACGGGCAGGTTAATTGGCAACTGTAAATTGCCGCCAGAGCATAGGATAGAACTAGAGCACGGGTGACCGTTGTTCTGTGGATTCTGTGGGCCAAAGAGCCTGTTTCCATCCGGTATCTCTAAGCTAAACTCTTCAAGCTGTCTCATACCTTCTGTTCTTATCTCTGGTCTTTGTTCCATCTTCAACCCCCCCCCGCTTATGTTGACATATTACCTGCCATGCTTTATCCTGCCTCTCTCTATTTCCAGCTTTCTTCTCCCACCCCACCCCTCGTTACAATCAATCTGAAGAAGGACCCTTGACCCGAAACATCACCTATCCATGTTCTCCAGAGAAACTGCCTGACCTGCTGCGGCCTAACTAACATTTTGTATAACTGTAACAAGATGTCCTAACACTTGTACTCAGTGCCATGGCTGATGAAGGCAAGCTTGACACAAACCTGGCTAATTGTGTTCCTCTTTTCAGGGAACTACATACCTGTTCAACAGCACACCCCAGGGCCCTGCTATTCACTGTGTATGCCCAGCAATGGCTTAACTTCTGAAAATACATCACTTCCCACGTTTTAGTTAAATTCCATCTATCATTCTTTTGTCCACTTTCCCAGTTATTCTACACCTTGTAGACAACCTTCTTCACTGTCCACTATGCCATCAATTTAGGTGTCATCTGCAAATGTGCTTATCATGCCACCTACATTGTCATCCAAATGATCCAATATATGATGAACGACTGATCTCCATCTCTTGGCACAGCCTCCAGCGTGAACACCGCTCCACTGTCATTACCTCCTACCATCAAGGCAATATTGTATCCAATTTAGTAACTAATCCTGGATCCCATCTATTCCAATTTTCCAAATCAGCCAACCATACTTGACCTTGTCAAAAGCCTTGCTAAAGGCCATGTGGACAATATCTACTGCTCTGCACTCATTCATCTTCTTGGGCACCTCTTCACAAATCACAATCATACTTGTGAAACCTGGACAAAGCCATGCCGACCATCCCATATCAGTCCTTGCCTTTCCAAATGCAAGTAAATCCTGTCTCACAGAATACCTTCCAGTAACTTTCCCACCACTGATGTAAGGCTCCCCATCCTATATTTTCACGACTTATCACTGCTGCACTTCTTTTAAATAAAGGCACAACATTAGCTATTCTGCAAAATGCAGAGATCTCTGCAAATGCCCCAGCAATCTCCTCTCTTGCTCCCCATAGCATCCTAGGATACACCTGGTCACAGCCCGGGGATTTATCCACCTTTATGGATCAAAACCTCCAGCACATCCTCCTTCGTAAAGTGATGGATGAGATGGAGGCTTTTTGAGCTGCCTGATGTGTCTCCGAGCCTTATTGTTTGGGTTGTGCACGAGGCTCCTGAATGTCCAAGTCCCAAACTCCACGATGTGAAGTAGACGTTTCCTCCGTGTGTTAAAGAAGGCACTGCAGATGCTGGAGAATCGAGGGTTACACAAAAGGCTGGAGAAACTCAGCGGGCGTTAGATGGTGTTTCCTCCGTGTGACTTCTTTTAACAGGGCAAGAGGTAACTGTTACCCACCAGATAGCACGAGCTCGGCAAAGCCAGGTCTTGATCTAAATATGAAGATGTCCAAGATGACTGGACAGCTGGCTATGCTCAGAGGTGGAAGTCAGTCCGTATGGGCTGGTACAGTGACCTGCTGCATGCATCCAGGCGGACAGGACCATAGGCAGCTCTCAAGGTGGACATTGACACGGACACAATGCACACACGGATACATGACCTGGTAGTTTCATTGCAAACTGCTTCTAGGTGAGAAGTAGGGTCTGGAGAGAGTTCATGGAAACGTCGGAAGAATAATGTGTAGGAAGGAACTGCAGATGCTGGTTTAAACGGAAGATGGACACAAACGCTGGAGTAACGCAGGGGGGCAGGCAGCATCTCTGGAGAGAAGGAATGGGTGACGTTTCGGATCAAGTCCCAGAACATTCTGAAGAAGGGTCTCGGTCCGAAATGTCACCCATTCCTTCTCTCCAGAGATGCTGCCTGTCTCGCTGAGTTACTCCAGCATTTTGTATCCATCTTGTGGGAGAGAATAAAATGTGATGGGTGTAATAAGTGTGTGCTTACGGCGGGCTGACGTTTACTGTCTGACTGAATCAGTAAGATGGTTCCGAAAAGCTAAACAAGAGCACCAGCACAAAATGCCTACGAAGACTGTAGGGCTTTAAAGACTAAAGACTTTCTACTTTGTGGAGCAAGGGGCTGTGCAATGCCAAGGTCGCAGTGAAGAACGGCCCCGTGGTGCGTCAATGTTCCAGCAACATGCATTCGATACTGACCCCCAGCACTACTGTCTGTCTGCAGTCAGTGAGTTGCTCTGGGTTGTTATCTGGTAATGTTAAAAGTAACATTCGCAAATTTGCAGACGACACAAAGCTGGGTGTCAGTGTGAACTGCGAGGAGGATGCTATGAGAATGTAGGGTGACTTGGACAGGTTGGGTGAGTGGGCAGATGCATGGCAGATGCAGTTTAATGCAGATCAATGTGAGGTTAATCACTTTGGAAGCTTTCAAGAGAGAGCTAGACAGAGCTCATAAAGATTGTGGATGATCAGCCATGATCACATGGAACGGCAGAGCTGGCTCGAAGGGCCGAAAGGCCTACTCCTGCACCTATTACCTATTGTCTATTGTCTATTATCTCCCAAAGATATACTGAATGGTAAGTCAACTGGCCAGTGTGAATTAGCCCGAGTGTAGATGGGTGGTCGGAGAATCGGGGCAGAGTCGATGGGCACGTGAGAGAGAATAGGCGACGGGGAGATGGGGCTGTTGGAATTTCTCTGAGAGTTGGCGTGCGCTGTATCGTTAATTAAGGAAAATAAAGCATCCCATCCTGCAAAAAATACCGACACTGTGATCAGGGCATCTGGGCTGACGAACTGGAGGCTCTATGAAAGGATATAAAGCATCTTCCCTCCTCGCCTACTCCAGTCTCTTGGCCTCATCAGTGCAGTGCAGAGGCACCAACAATGGTTTCAACAGTCTTGGTGTGAAAAATGTAGGTTGTACCGTAATCTGATTTATTAAACATTCTTCACTAGAGATAGTATAAGAACAGTTATTTTATTGTTTTGATTCTCATCAGGATACAGTGGAAAATACTTAGGAAGTAAGATAATACCATACATACAGTATAGCCAGAATGCAAAAATCAGTCACAATTACAACTTTAACTCAGTTCAAATATTTTCATATTTGTAATACACAGCCAGTTTTCAAACATTTTTTCCTCTCATTCTCATGTGAATAATTTCCTCAACTAGTTTAATTTGCACTCTGAAATACTCACTACCTCCTTATACATCCGCTTGGATCCTTCAGGAGCATCACACAGTGAATTGTTCACATCCCTTAGAAATTAATCACTCAGAATAGTACCAAGATTTGGTACATCCTTGTGTAGGAAGGAACTGCAGCTACTGGTTTAAACCGAAGATAGACACAAAATGCTGGAGGAACTCAGCGGGACAGGCAGCATCTCTGGAGGGAAGGAATGGGCGACGTTTTGGGTCAAGACCCTTATTCAGACTGGGGGTCAGGGGAGAGGGAAACAACATATATTTCTTCTTTCCCTTTCCCCTAAACCCCATTCCGAAGAAGAGCCTCGACCCGAAATGTCACCCATTCCTTCTCTCCAGAGATGCTCCACGTCCTACTGCATTCCTCCAGCATTTTGTATCTATCTTTGGTACATCCTTCATAATTTAATACAAAATCCTTCATAATACATGATTCATACAAAATTTCATTCATTCCACATTCCCCAGGAGAATCCTTTACAATCAATAAACATTTATTGTCATTCAAACGGACAAGATTTGAACGAAATTTCACTCCGAGTCATGACATTACAAAAAAAAAACAAGACACACACTTAACACAATTTACACAAACATCCATCACAGTGAATCTCCAACACCTCCTCACTGTGACGGAAGGCAAAAGTCTTATCTCTTCCCTTTGTTCTTCACCCGCGGTCCAGCAGTCCAACTGCAGCGTCGAGGCAATTGAGGCTCACGATGTTAAAGCCCCCCTGCGGGTGATGGTAAGTCCCACAGTCGTTCAAACGCGCCGGGCGATGTTAGGCCCCTCTCCGAGTCATTTAAACCCCGCGATTCCGGCGGGAAAAGTTGCCGTTGCGGGAGCTCCGAAAAGCGGTCTCCCACCAGGGACTTGCGAGCTCCCGATGTTTCTGTCCACCGGGCCTGTGGCCGGAGCCTCCGAAGTCGGGTTACAGCCGCGCGCCACCACAGCTCTCCCTGCTCCGAAGTCAGCCAGCTCCGCGACTGGAGGCCACCGCCGGCTCCGCGATGTTAGGCCCAACGACATCGGAGACCCGACAGGGAAAATGTCGGGTCCCCGTACAGGGAAGAGATTAAACGGATCCCCCCCCCCCCCCCCCACATATACACAGCTAAAAAATAATAAAAAATTAGAACCTAAAACATACATCGAACGGGGCAAAAATAAAAAAGACAGACGGGACTGCAGTCGAGCCGCTGCCATTAGGCACCGCCATACTCCAGGGGCGAGAGGTTGTGCATGTTTATTCCTGTTAAATCTGGCACTCATGGCATGATTACACAGACATTCCCAATACTATTGTGCCTGGAACTCTCAAGATGTTTGCAGGCTGATTCCCCAATCCCATGGCCTGTGTGTGGAGCAGAAACCCCCCCAGTCCCAATAACTCTTGGTGTCATTCTAGGTCGATCCTGCAATTCCATTACATCGGGCACATTCAATCAGTTTGCAGATCCCTCAATCCCATTACACATACAACTATCCATTCCATGTGGAACTATCCACATGATGCCACTCAGATCCATCCATGTTAAAGTCTCAGCATGAGTGTAAGTGGACCTCTATGTCCCACTGCAGTGTAGAATCACTCAGCAAGAATACAGATGGTTGCCACGCTTCTGTTACATTCATATCACTCAGGGCAAGCCCATTCTTGTTATCGAGTCACTCACAGACATCCCAACCACCCAGTAATATAAGGGGAAGCAAGACAACTCAAGGCAATCAACCAGGTATTTACACATCTCACAGCTTCTTGGAAACCAAAAAGGTCTCAGTTCACCATTAGCATTTCTCGTTTCCTTAATTGAGTGCTGCTACATGAACAAAATAAAACAAATATCATGAGTAGCATCAAAATAATGCAACTCACGATTAAAGGATAGTTGCTTGGAGGGTGATATGTTCCAGTGGTGCTTTCTGAAAGAAGAGGGAGAAAATCTATCATTTATTGAAGAAAGGCTAAAAAATACAGCTGCATTCAAAAAATACGTACAGAGATTCTATTCGGCTGCTAGTGCTGGATAAAACTAACAAAACTGCAGAGTCTGGGGACATGGTCAAATCCTCAGTTTAAAATGCAGTAGCAAGGAAAATAAAGTAATTGTTGACTCAGTCATGATCATTGAACACTAGAGCACTACTGGTATCCATGTCTGTCCTGAGATCTGTGGTGGAGTACATCAATATGGAACTGCCAGGAATTCTCTGGATAAGTGCCACCAAGTCCAGGAATCAAGAGTTGGTGCACCTGAATATCCAAGCTTGTATCTTTGCCAGACTTTTACTGACTACACTCTTCCTGTGCCGGCAGTTCCTCAGCGATTACACCCGGGAATCCATGCAGAGAAACTGTGCGAGGTTGCAGTTGGCGTAGAAACTCATCTCCATTCCTTTGAATGGACAAGATTTCTGTGAGGGACCAAGTACCTGCCCATATTGAATTGGCTGAAGTAAATGGCTGCAATTATATTAATGGATTTTAACCTTTTAAGACTTCCCTTAGTTTAATTATTTGTAGTACTGCCAACTTCCAAAAGCTTCTTTCCAGCAGTTCTGTGGATTGGTTACAATACCCCCTCCTCCTCCACATCTCCTCGCCAAATGTGCGGCCCCTCAGTTCTACTAATGACCACCCTTCTAAATCTTCATATTATTGACCCAGCGTAAATAATACCTCTGCATAGGAAGGAACTGCAGATGCTGGTTTAAACCGAAGATAAACACAAAAAGTTGGAGTAACTCAGCGGGTCAGGCAGCATCTCTGGAGAAAAGGATAGGTGACGTTTCTGGTGTGACCCTTCTGGAGACCGAGTCAGTCCGACTCACAGTCTGAAGAAGGGTCTCGTCCCGAAATGTCACGTATTCCCTTTCTCCCGTGATGCTGCCGGACCCGCTGAGATACTCCAGCATTTTGTGTTTATCTTAAATAATACCTAATAATTACCTTTTATCATAAAATAAATAAAGACCATTCATAACAGGAAGAAACCAGAGGCTTACCCGAATTAACAAGATGTAGTTTCCTGGAAATAGTTTGATTGAGAGCAGAGTTTCTTAGCACAAATGTATAGGATGAAGGTTTTTCTGTGACATTGATTTCCATTTTGCTTTGAACCCAATAAAATCCATCTTTAGATATGTAGGACAAATAGTCGGATGGAAGGGAATGATTCAAATTGTCTCCTTTGTACCAAGAAGCATTAGCCTGAGGATAGCCACGGGATTTGAAAGTTAAAAGGCAGCTGGATAATTTCTGTGTGATCTCCAATATTGGCTCATCGTAGCGTGCTGTAAAAGTAAACATTGACTTTAGCTTCTTCACTAATAAATGATGCAATGCTACCCTTGAAGGTTGTTCACACATGTTTCAATGACAGAACAGTACACAGTCCAACACAGTCCATCCTTATCTCATGAACTGTCTCCGTTTCTACCGATGCCACGGAGTCGATTTTCCCCATACGTTGGAAAACAGCAAAATCACTTAATATGGTAGCTGTACCATCACAGTATAGTAAGAAAGGCGTCAAAAGCACATTTGGCTGATAAAAAAAGGAGAGAAAGAGAGAGAGGGAGGGAGAGAGACAGGGAGTGCGAGAGACAGTGAGTGAGAAAGAACTAATTCTGCTCTTTGTAAGAATTAATGTTTACACGTCAGCCTTTGCATTTAGTAACATTTTGGTAGCTTGTTTGTAAGATGCTGTTTCTGCTAGTATCTCTAAACTAAATAAACATAATTAGCTCAGGAATGGAGACCTGGAAAATCAGTCTCCATGGCACTTTTGAGACATCATAAGACAGAATGTTGCAATTCAGTAAATGCCCTCCATTATGCATGGGAAAAGAACATGCTTGGCTCTTCAATTGTGCGTTAGATAATGGGCTAACTTAGCTCAATGAAAACATGCTGAGTAAATGGTGTGTTAACTTTATAATTTTAACAATTAGCAAATATATATCTCTGACAATGGGGACGAGGCACGAGGCAGCATTTTCAGGGAAGACTGAAAAATGTAAATGGAGAAATGTACCTACAACGTTGACCGATACAAAACTTGGATCAGGTTTAGGTTTGTAATCGATGTGACATTCATACGATCCAGAGTCTTGAAATGTTAATTTTTGGAGTTTCAGGGAAGCATTTCCATTCTTCAATTCGTCTAGAAACAAGCTTGTTCTGCCTGCGTATTGTGGATCCTGATGTTTTAATTGATCTTCTCCATAGTAGTAACTGTGGACAACGTGTTGAGCGTTTTTCTGTTGCCAAGTAATATAAAGCTTCTCCAAAGACGAATTGTTACTCACAGTGAAACTGCACCCCAGCACAACAAACTGGCCGTAGATTGCTGTAATGGTGTTCTCAAATGCAGATTCGACTGGAAATTAGAGAGGAAGAATAAAATGTTAGAAATCTGTAACAAAAGCTGGAAATGCTTCACGTACACATGCACTCTTAGGCTAAGGGGGAGGTCATTTAGGACTGAGGTGCGAATAAAACGTTTTCACCCAGAGAGTTGTGAATTTATGGAATTCCCTGCCACAGAGGGCAGTGGAGGCCAAGTCACTGGATAGATTTAAGAGAGAGTTAGATAGAGCTTTAGGGGCTAGTGGAGTCAAGGGATATGGGGAGAAGGCAGGCATGGGTTATTGATAGGGGACGATCAGCCACGATCACAATGAATGGCGGTGCTGGCTCGAAGGGCCGAATGGCCTCCTCCTGCACCTCTTTTCTATGTTTCTATGATTCTACTTCATTAACTCCAGAAAGGGCCAAATTGCTTCAGGGCTAAGGAGACACAAGAGACTGCAGATGCTTAAATCTGGAGCAACAACAATCTGCTGGAGTAGCTCAATAGATGGAGCTGCACGTTGCAGGAAGGGTTTGAGGGGGCATCCAGATGGGGTATGGAGGTGTGTAAAGACTGGACAGGGAGGATAAGGTGGTGGGGATCGGGGAACTAGAAACTGTCAAAATGGTAGAGGACAGGCTAGGTGCCCAGGATGCAAGTGGGAGGGTATTGGCAAAGGGAGGCAGGTTAGAATTAAGGTAAACATAGAAACATAGAAATTAGGTACAGGAGCAGGCTATTCGACCCTTCGAGCCTGCACCGCCATTCAATATGATCATGGCTGATCATCCAACTCAGTATCCTGTACCTACGTTCTCTCCATACCCCCTGATCCCTTCAGCCACAAGGGCCACATCCAACTCCCTCTTAAATATGGCCAACGAACTGACCTCAACTACCATCTGTGGCAGAGAATTCCACAGATTCACCACTCTCTGTGTGAAAAACGATTTTTTCATCTCGGTCCTAAAAGACTTCCCCCTTATCCTTAAACTGTGACCCCTTGTCCTGGACTTCCCCAACATCGGGAACAATCTTCCTGCATCTAGCCTGTCCAACCCCTTAAGAATTTTGGGGTAGGAGGAGATATGTTCAATGGACATCTAACCTAAGGTAGGAGGAGATATGTTCAATGGACTATAGGGAGAAATTGGGCAGGCTAGGATTTTATTCCTTGAAGCACAGGAGGATGAGGTGTACAGGATCATGAGCTGAATAGATAGGGTAAATGTTCAGAATAAGGGGAAATCAAGAATCAGTGGATATAGGTCGAAGGTGAGAGGGGAAAGATTTAATAGGAACCCAGGGAGCAATGTTTCCACATAAAGGGTGATGGATATATGAAAAGAGCTGCCCGTTGAGGCGGGCACTATAACAATATTCAAAAGGCATTTGGACAGGTACGTGGATAGGAAAAAGTTAGAGGGATATGGGATAATGTGAGCAGACAGGATTAGTGTAGTTGTGGTATCTTAGTCAACATGGGCAGTTTGGGCTGAAGGGCCTGTTTATGGCCTGTATGGGTCCATGATACTATGCTTGGGGTTCAGAAAAAAATAAGTATTATTCCCATTGTACGGGATGTCAGTACTTGGAGTGCTGTGTACAGTTTTGCATAAGGGTTCCTGGCATTGGAGTCAGTCTCTAAGTAATTCCGGGGGTTGAGGATTACAATCTGAGCCCAGCAATCTGTAGCATCCTGCGGAACCAGCAGGATGCTACACAGCTTCTTCCCACAAGCAATAACAATGGTTAACGGACTGTGTCCCCTCCCCATACACATACACCCACACATCTAACCTCACCCAAACTTTGACAGCTAGACGCCTGTCAAGGTAAAGTCACTGTTCGGTCTGAAGTTCAAGTTAATACTGAATACAAGAATGAGGGGTGATCCCATTAAAACATATAAGATCCTACAGGGGCTTGACAGGATTGAAAATTAGATGTTTTTAGTCGTGGGATGGACCCGATTGGGAAGATACGGTTTCATGGTACGGGCCAGCCATTTAAATCTAAGTGTGTCGGAAATGTATTTTTGCAGAGGAGAGGGTGTCTCCGAAATCCTCTACTCCAGAGGCTGCAGAGGCTAAATCACAGGATGTACTTACACAGGAAGCACATATAATTTTGAAAGACCATAGAATTAAGAGCTAGTGCAGAAGAGGAATTGAAGTCGAGGTATATCTTGTTGATCTGAATGGTGGGGTGGACCTAAGGAGAGACTCCGGCTGCAATTTTCTCACGTGCCTGAAATCACCGCTCTTTACGACTCACCCCCAACTCCTGACTGCATCCACAGGACAACAAGATTAAGCCAAAATTTCATTCTGGAAGCAGTTCCTCAAAACGCACCTTAAAGGGAGGACAAAGAAGACTGTCTGTGAATAGAGATGACAGTTATACAGTAATATAACAATTCACCGACAAATAGGCAGTAGTTTGCACAGACTGACCAAACCCCTCTAATTCATCACTGCGGCTCCAACCACCCTCCCCAGCCAATACTCTCCCCTATCCAATAGCCATGGACTGCTTTTATTTCAAAATTTAGTTTATTCACAATAAAAGCTAAAATATACAAATACATACATTCAAGTCAACATTTTCAGAACTATCAATATAATTCCATTACTTAACATTAACGAGACTGTTACAGACACAAGAAGCTGCAGATGCTGGACTTGAGTAAAACAAAGTAGTGGATGAAGAAGATCAGACAGAATCTATGGAGGGAAAGGACAGACCACGTTTCGTGTTGGGACCCTTCTTAACATTTTCACCCTGGGAAAAGATTGTGACAGAATCTTGTGACAGACTGCCGGGGCATGGAAACAGGCCCTTCAGCCCAACTTGCCCATGCTGACCAATTGCTCCATCTACGCTAATCCCACCTGCCCAAGTTTGGCCGATATCCCTTTAAACTTTTCCTATCCCTGTATCTGTCCAAATATCTTTTAAATGCTGTTACAATGCCGGTGTCAAGTACATCTTCTGGCAGCTCGTTCATTCCATTAACCCACCACCCCCCCGGGAGATAAGGTTGACCCTCAGGTTCTTATTACCTCCCACCTTAAACCTCTATCCTCTGGTTCTTGATTCCCTGCAGTCTCAGAGTCTGGAAACCCCTGCCCATTCAATGCCTTGCCCTTGTCTGCCGCCCAGGGTCCCTGCACCAGAGAAGGGTCCCGACCCAAAACCTCACCCATCTATAATCTCCCGAGATGCTGCCTGAGTTACTCCAGCACCTTGTGCCTTGTCTTGTAAACCAGCACCTGCAGTTCCAGAGAGACTATTCCTGCCAAGCAGCAGGCTGGGAGGATGCTCCATGTGTGGGTGTCCCCCCGGGGCAGAAGGAACAGGAGTCGTTACGTGGGTAGGTAGGGTGCACATCAACAACTGACAACTCTGGTCTACACGCGACACGTTCTCCTGAGATGCTGCCTGGCCCGCTGAGCTACTCCAGCACTCTGTGACTTAAAAGCCCCACACGTGGTGATGGCTGTGTTCACCATTCTCCACTCCAGGTCCCCCTTGTAAGGGGAGTGGGGAGGGAGGGGGAGAGAGGACTCTCGTGTGCAAACCCCCCCAGCGAGGAGTTCCTGGCTCCTGGACCGCCCGGGCAGGCGAGGGCGAGGGGTGGAGATGCAGAGGGTGCAGGAGCAGCCTGTGTCACATGTCCCCTCCCCTCCAGAGATGCTGCCCGACCCGCTGAGTGGCTCCGGCGTGTTGTGTCTGGCTTCGCCGTAAACCGGCGTGTGCAGTCGGTTACTCACCGTGTCTCCCCCACCGCTCAGCGGCCGCCAGCTCCCACTCGGTCTACAGCCCGTGCAATCAATGCCCTCCCAGGAGAAGGCTCGACTCCCCCGGGGTGAGGAGAGGAGGAGCGCTTGCCCCGGGTGCGATCTCACCTCCAGCCGCAACTGCCCCGGGACACTCGTTACAACCTCACATCGGCCGGGATCTCTCCTCCTCTCCCCCTCTCCCCGGTCCCTCAACGCCGCCGGTCTGCCCCTCTTACCTCGACGAGAGACAAAGTCGACTCCGCTCCTCGCCCGGCCGCAGTCCCGCTTCTCTCTCACTCTCTCACTCCGGATGGATCAACACTGGCAGCACTTGAAGTCCCTCCTCGTTAAAAAAAAAAAAAAAAGGGCGTTTTGCTCAAAAACTGTTGCCAGGGAGAAAAAAAAAACACAAAAAAAACACCAGTCCGTCTCCCAGCCCGCTCACCGTCTGGCGAGGGATTACGGGGGAGGTTTCTGTCGTTTCGTTTGGCTTTTGCAAACCAACGGATCCACAGGGATCAAAGGAAAATAAACACACACTCGGCGCTCCCTGACTGACACAGGTAAATTGTTGCAACTGTAAACCTGCAGCACAGTTGAACGGGGCAAGTCCCCAACCCACACGTCTATATTTCTACAGAAGCAACTGCAGATGCTGGAGAATCGAGGGTACACAAAAAGCTGGAGAAACTCAGCGGGTGCAGCAGCATCTAAGGAGCGAAGGAGATAGGCGACGTTTCGGGCCGAGACCCTTCTTCAGACTGGGTCTGAAGAAGGGTCTCGGCCCGAAACGTCGCCTATCTCCTTCGCTCCTTAGATGCTGCTGCACCCGCTGAGTTTCTCCAGCTTTTTGTGTACCTCTATATTTCTACATGTGCAGCAGGAAGGAGCTGACACGCACAAAATGCTGCATTATTCATTCACTCAGCGGCTCAGGCAGCATCTGGCTTTAAAGCAATCAAATAAAAACATGCTTCATTTTAACCAGATCCTCAGAAAACAAACGCCGAGATGCAATAAAACCAAAGCTCCTATAGCGGATCCTATCGCTCTAGGGTCTTTGATAAAACTGCACAGGGAGTAGGGGGGTGGGGGTTGAACGTAAGGTCATCTGGTCAAAGGGCTTGACCAAGGATCCCATAGCGGACATCCAGAGCAGCTCAATGTACTACTCACGGAGTACGTGGCAGCTTCCGACACACGGGGGGAAGGGGTTGCACGCAGCTCAATCCATCTGGAGGACATCCCAGCTTCCCGCATAATGTTGTTAACGCACGAAACGCGTACTTTCCTACATGTTAAAAAACCGCCACAAATTGTGAATGTTTGCGCTGTAAATAATTGTGGAAGTCGGGGTAACCGTGAGGGACATGTACCCAACTTCAGAATTCCAAGAGTGAAGAGAAATGAAGGGAAAGAGAAGCGAGAGCTGAAGGGATAACAACAGCTAAAGTTAGCAATGTTACAACGTTTTGAGATTTAAAAAAAAATCAAGCCTGCAAGTTATCCCATCAGATAAAGCATAAAAAGAAGTTTAATTTGACACCTAATTCACTTTCATATCTTCAGTACTAAAAAAGCTATGGCAATTTTCATACTCGGAAATTAGCATCTCGTTCCCCATTGCCTTTCCATTGACTTAACTCAAAAGCTGTGATCGAGGACAGCCCATAACTTTCTTAAGAATTAAGAGAACTGAATGAAATGTTCAGCTATTATAGTTTGAAGCATTCTGAAACAAATATGAAACAATCTTACTTGGATGACCTGAAATTAAAGCATATCATTAGTTAGTTACCCAATTGTAGCTAATTACACAAAATTTAATGACTAGATCGAAACATCTATCCATTTCGTAAGAAAAGGTTAACATTTTTAAAAAGCCTAAGTGTCCAAAATAACATTCACACAAGAATTCACAATATAACATGATTTTTAAATGTCATTGTCATGAATTTATAGGCCAAATGGAAGGAATTTAGTGTTTAGTTCCCGTAAATTAATGGGCATTTTAATCATCTTGCGAATGGGTTTTTGTGGAACTCGATCGTTTGGAACGTTGCGGCTGCGATGAATTTAAACCCCGTATCGGCAGGAAAAATACTGCTGGTTCGTATGGGTCCTAAGTCACCTTTTCGCAACGTGAAATTTTGATTAAAGGCATCCTAAGAAGCAAGTTTATATGAAAAAATAAACGGTGTACCTTGCCTTGTCCCCTACGTGAGATTTGTCCCGTTTTCGGCATTAGAATATGATTTTTAATTTACTACTGCTATTAAATTATCCCGCGCTAATTTTAATAAACTTAATAAAACGGTGGTCGAAGCGATTTTTCTTCAGCAACTAAACAGTCTTTTCAAATTCGATTTGAATAGCCTGAAGAAAAACGCAATTTAAACCCGCCCCCCCCTCAAAGGCTCAAAAGTCGCGCACACGGCCAGTGACAGAACTGCAGCGCCGCTGAAGGTAAGTATTGTAACATACCTACTAAAGTGCTTGGCCAACATTGGCCGTGCAGATATAGACATTGAAAATATTGGGAATTATCGCGTTTGCTCGCTGCATTTCATTAACAGTGAGGCATTATTTGTGTTTTTTCTTGATTCCTTTGGTATCTAAATATTCCTTTGTTGCTTCATAGGCATTTTCTTTTTGTATGTAAAAACCCACTTGAGAACCATGGGCGATTTTAAAATTTTACAGCCAGATTTTTCACTTCTGAAACTTTTCAGATGCCAAAGGAAATAATTGTGAAAGGTGACTGAGCGCTCAGAACCAAACGCTCTAGTATCTTTGCTCTAAACCCGAGCACCAAGGTGTAAGCGGCCGAAGGAGCGCATCCCTCGGGACAGCCCCTACTCTACCCAGCCCCATGCACCAACACCCCCCCCCCCCCCCGACTTCCTCCCCACCCCCGGCCGCGAGGATAGATGGCCCGGGGTCCGCAAGGGTGGAACCAGTCAGCGTGGAGTCCGGATGCTGGAGCAGAAGACGGGCCCGCTACAGTGGAATCCATGGCCAGTGCTTACCTGCAGTTCACCGCATGTACTCCAGTTGGCGTTGCGTGGCTACTGTACGGTTCACGGGTTCTATAAAGTTTCAGAAGTGATAAATCTGGCTGTAAAAATGTTTTAATCGTCCATGGTTCTGAAATGGGTTTTTACATGCAAAAAGAAAACCAAAGGAATCAAGAAAAAACACAAATAATGCCTTACTGTTGATGAAATGCAGTGAGCAAATGCAAATATTGGCAATATTTTCAATCTTGATATCCGCACGGCCAATTGACCATTTCGGCGTATTTTAACAGGCCCGCTACGCTAGAAACAATGGTAAGTGCTTACCTGCAGTTCATCGCGTGTACTCCAGTTGGCGTTGCGTGGCAGTCGGGTCACGGGTCGTGAGCCGACTGCCATGCAACCTCCCTATTCGTTGAGAACATTAAGCTGCATATTTTATTGCAAATTCTTGAGTTGCATCAAACGAGCAAGAAGAATAAGCAGCATAAACAAAGATGCACAAAACGACACAAAGTGTTCGAAAACAAGCTTTCCAGAAAGAAACTCCTGCGCATGCGTGGAGTTTATTAAGTCGTTAAAGGCTCATTACACATATCATAACATCCCCCCTTTTTCCAAAAGAGAAAACAAACAAAACAAAATCAATGGGTCACGTAGTCTCTGAAAAATGGTGGCTTTCTCACAGCTCGACCCGAGCGAGTTTTCATTGTTTCGTTCAGGTCAATGTCAATTTCAGTTTGCTCTTCAGTAGGCGCTGGCTGCTGTTGCAACACCCGTGTGGCATTAGTAGTGGTCGGTGTTGTAGATTCGCCCTGGTCATTGATGGTCTGGCCGTGCGACTAGCTCGTCTGGTGGATTTTCGCAGGTCTTGCGGAGATATACGCGATTACGACGATATATGCCAGATGGGCTCTGAGTCACATACGAACAGCTCGTCAAGCTGGCGAGAAACGATGGCTTTCTCCCAACTCTTCTTTCCTTGTACGAGGGGTTGCATTCGCACTGTATCCCCTTTGTGAAGTGTGGAAAGGTCTTTAGCTGACTTATGGTAATTGTCAGCTTGCTGCTGAACGCTTCATGCATTCATGCTCGTACACTACTCTGGGTTCAAGTAGTCTCGCTGTCGTCGGCAGAAGTGTACCCGTGCGACGATTTATGAAGCACTGTGCGGGACATGCTCAGCCCTTGCGAAGGCGTATTACGATCATCTAACATCGCTAGGTAGGGATCGGACCGGGATTTGCTGCCCTTTGTCAAGATTTGCTTCGCTGTTTTGACGGCTGATTCTGCCTTCCCGTTCGCTTTGCTGTTACTGGGTCTGCTGCACAGGTGCTCAAAATCCCATTCTCTTGCAAATTGGCGAAATGCGACCGAAGTGTACTGTGGTCCGTTACCGCTCACAGCTTGTGTCGGGCTGCCGTATCTCGCGAAATGAGCTTTCAACTTGCGAATCACGGTTGGACTGCTCGTGTCTCTCAGCCGGCCACTTGTATGGAGAAACAATGCCGTCTGCTCGGGTGGTTTGCCGGTCTAGCTGTGCGCCACACTATAGTTTGCCCACATCTGACGCCATGTTTTCCAACCTTCAGTCACTCCGCGGTTGACGGGGAGCGGTCTGGCAGCGTGCTACCGGTGGCCGTCTGCGTGGGCCGCTGGTCTCCCCGTCTCCTTGTCCGCCCTCGGTTCGTCTTGCTGCTGAACGGCCATCTGCCCCTACCATCGGGTAGGCATGTCGTTTTCCGGCGGGTTTAATATTTTCCTTGCCTTGAATGCTGCTCACTCACCCATCCTACAGCGCTTGGCAATTTCGCTGGTCCTCAGCTGCTAACTGCTCCAGCCGGGACCTTCAGGTTGCGGCTGAAAAACAATTCTTTAAGGCACCACCGCTGCCACCATATTCGAAGACAATAGACAATAAACAATAGGTGCAGGAGTAGGCCATTCGGCCCTTTGAGCCAGCACTGTCATTCAATGTGATCATGGATAATCATCCATAATCAGTATCCCGTTCATGCCTCCTCCCCATATATGCCCTGACTCCGCTATCTTTAAGAGACCTATCTAGCTCTCTCTTGAAAGTATCCAGAGAATCGGCCTCCACCGCCCTCTGAAGCAGAGAATTCCACACTCACAGCTCGAAGAGCTAAATCTAACTCTCTCTTGAAAACATCCAGTGAATTGGCCTCCACTGCCTTCTGTGGCAGAGAATTCCACAGATTCACAACTCTCTGGGTGAAGTAGTTTTTCCTCATCTCAGTCCTAAATGGCCTACCCTTTATTCTTAAACTGTGGCCCCCGGTCCCTGACTCCCCCAACATCGGGAACCTATTTCCTGCATCTAGCCTGTCCAATCCCTTAAGAATGTTATATGTACACTATAGTGTACCCAGTACACTAGCTCTATCCTACACACTAGAGACAATTTACAGAAGGCAACTAAATCGAATATGGTAAATCGAATATCACAGTCCCTTAATTGGTCCGCGTGACAATAAAAGACCTTGAACCTACAAACCCTCACTCTTTGGAGTGTGCGAGGAAAGCAGGGCTCCCAGTGAAAACCCACGCGGCCACAGGGAAAATGTGCAAACTTTGTAAAGATAGCACCCCTAATCAAACCCAGGTGTCTGGCAGCAACTCTTAATGCCACAAAATGCTACCTTTACATATCTGTTTTGCTGCTGCAAGGAAGAATTTCATTGTTCTGTTTCCGGACATGACAATAAACCACTCTTGACTCTTGATTATAAATGAAGAGATAATTCCAAATGCAGATAAAATAGTGAAATAGATAAAATGGTGACGCAGTGCAGATGGGTCAGTGGGTTCACAAGACCCAGTCAGTAGAGTTCTGAAGCAGCTCGTTGACTGCTGCTGGCGGCCGTTGGCGTTCTTTAGCCGACAGCTGTAGGCCTCAGAATGCAACTGCAGCGCTTTTGACCGCGAGCTTCTGGCGCTATACCTGCCCGTCAGGCATTTCAGGTATTTCCGCGAGGGCCGCGCGTTCACGGACCACAAGCCCCTTACTTTCGCCCTAGGTAAGATCGCGGACCCGTGGTCCGCCTGGCAGCAGGACACCTTGCCTACGTCTCAGAATTCACAACTGATATCTGACACTTAGCCGGGAAGCTGAACGTCGTTGCAGACGCCTTGTCCCGCCCCGCCATTCCCTCCGTTTCGCCCCTCGATCACGGCGTCGACTACTGCGAGCCGGCGGCCTACTGCACCGCCAGTACTGGCCTTCCGCTGGCCGAAGTGCCTTGCGGAGCGGCCGGCACCGTGCTCCCGTGCGACGTCTCCACAGGGCACGCCCGCCCGGTCATCCCCGTTAGTTGGAGACGGAGGGGTTTTCAACGCTATCCATGGCCTGGTCCACCCGTCCATACGCGCGACTTCTCCCCAAGTTCGTCTGGCACGGGCTCCGTAGGCAGGTGGCTGCCTGGGCCCGCGCCTGTCTCCCATGTCAGACCTCCAAGATCCGCTGCCGGTACAAGATTTTGCGGTCCCCGAGGGTAGGTTCCTGCACGTGCATGTGGACCTTGTGGGTCCCTTGCCTCAGTCCCGTGGCACCACGCACCTGCTCACCATCGTGGGGTGGCCGGAGGCAATCCCACTTTTGGACACTTCCGCCACGGCCTGTGCTCACACCTTCAGTCAGCACTGAAGGCTCGGCTTACGGGCCCGGAGTTGGTGGACCAACTGCCCTGGGTCCTCCTTGGCTTCCGCACTACGCCTAAAGAGGATTTGGCTGCTTCCTCGGCCGAGCTCGTGTATGGCTCAGCCCTGTGGGTACCCGGGGATTTCCTACCCGCCGCCCGCGGGCAAGTCACATCAGCCCCGGCCTTGCTGGCCGGCCTTCGTGAACGGGTGCGCACGTTGATGCCTGTCCCACTTCCAGGCATGGTTTGTCTGCGGTGCATGTGCCCACGGTGTTACAACTGTGTGCCTATGTTTTAATCCGCAGGGACGCTCACCGCTCGCCATTGCAGCGGGTCTATGAAGGGCCTTTCCGGGTTCACGTTGGACGTGGGTGGCCGGGAGGAGTTCGTCTCCATCGGCCATCTTAAGCCCGCCGACGTGGATGTGGACAGCACGGTGGTTGTTGCTGCATCGCGACGTAGAGGTCGGCCGCCGGCTGTTTCGCCCGTACTGAGTACGCCCCTTCCATCCACCACGGTGCCTGCTGCATTTTTGCCCACTCCCGGTTTTGTTTCTCCGGCCCCCCGTGTTACACCCTTTCCACTTTCGCGGTCCTCGCGTCCTCCCTGCCTTGTTTTGCCGGCCCCTCGTGTTACACCCGCCCTGCTTTCGCGAACCAAGCGGTCCCTGCTCGGTTCTGTCCCTCGGGTTCTGGGGGGGGCCTGTAGCGCACCTGCTGGTAATCGAACCCTGCGGTCAGGTGTTTTGGTCGCGTGACTATGGGGAGGGGTTTGTGTTTGTGCGCTTTCTAGGCGATGCCCTTTCACCGTTGTGGTCTGACCTTTGTATTGGCTGTGCTGCGTTATACCATTGATTTTGTTATTTCGATAATAACACTTAATTTGGAAATCGACTCTCGCCTCAACTCGCCAAACTATTACTAATCACACACCACTGACTGATGAACACAAGTTTCAACTTGTTAGTGGATATTTGCTAAAAGTAAAAGTCAGGAATCCCAGAAGCTGTATTTTTAAGGGTGTGCACTGGATAAAACAACTTTTGACATATAGTCCTTGAAACAAGCTGAAGCAAATGACAGTTTATATGTGTGTGAGAGAAAGAGAGAGAGAGAGAGAGAGAGAGAGAGGGGGGGGGGGGGGGGGGAGGGAGGGCAGAGAGAGGCTAGAGAGAGAGAGTGGAGGGAGAAAGATTGAGAAGTGGAGGGAGGGTGAGGGAGAAAGGGGGAGAGAGAGAGAGATGGAGAGGGAGAGAGGAGGGAGGGAGTAGAAAAGGAGAGGGAAAGAGAGAGAGGTAGAGGGAGAAGGAGGGAGAGAGAGGGAGAGGGGAAAGGGAGAGAGAGGGAGAGAGAGAGGGAGGCAGGGGGAGAGGGAGGGGAAGAGGGAGGGGGAGAGAGAGGGATGGAGCTAAGGAGAGTGAGAGAGAGAGGAGGTAGAGGTAGGGAGAGGTAGAGAGAGGGAGAGAGAGAGGGGGAGAGATAAAGAGAGAGAGAGAGATTCAACTATTTATTGCTCTAGTTGCTGGAATTCAATGTTCATAACTACACTCCCAGGGCCAGGGAGAATCATAAAGCATCGGTTTGTGCATTTATTATTACTTGGATACTTCAGGACTACAAAACATTACAAAATATTTGCATTGCAGTTAGCAACGGAAGAGAAGGCTGCAGTAAGTTTCAAATTTTTGTTAAGATAAATGATCTGTAGGTTGTGATAAAGTATGTTACTGCAGGGTATTGCAGGGCAAATCGGACATTCCGATCTTATCAGGAGCGCACCTTTCCTGCACACAGGTGAACTGTCAGAAAGTCTAGGAGATGAGGCACACTGTTGCTCTCCATTTCAAAATGCCACTGTTAATGGTGGTGGACTCCAGACAGAAATTAATAGCACTGGGCAAGAGGCATACTCGGTTTATGCACCATCCCAGTGTGGAGGAGATTGAATTGAATTGAAAGATTTTTTTATATTTCAAAATATACTTTATTCAAGTGATAAATATATACAATACATGAACCTTGCGGAAAACCCATCCGACATTTTCGGAGGCTGTACAATAGATCAATACAGTTTAGACATTTCTTTTCCCCAAATTTCCACAAATCAGTCCCCCACTCGTGCCACAATGGCGTGGGATACCTTCCCTTATTTTTGAGGAGCGACATGGGGGGCACGGTATGGTGGAGACGCCCCAGAATTGAATTGAAAGATGCATGGAAACAGGCCCATTGAATCTGTGCCGACCATCGATCGATCACCTGTTCACACTAGCTCTATGTTCTACGACTTCCACATCCACTTCCGTCGCACTGGGGGAAATTTACTGAAGCCAATTAACCTACAAACCCGCATGTCTTTGCGATGTGGGAGGAAACCGGAGCACCCGGAGGAAACCCACGCAGGGCCACAGGGAGAACGTGTAAAGTCCCCGCTGACAGTAGCTGAGGTCAGGATTGAACCTGGGTCTCTGTCGCAGTGAGACAGCAGCTGTACCAGCTGCACTATTGAGCAGAAAAGGGGCAGGTCTCTTCCCCCCCCCCCCCCCCCCCCCCAGAATCAAATGCTCTGTCCTAATTTGGCACAATGCAGTGGAGCTGTGTAAAACAGCTCAATTTGAAAGATGCTCTTCAAATTCAAAAGAGATGCAATGACACTACTCAAAGACAGGCTCGGACTCACCTGAGCCTCAGTGTCTGCCAAAGAACTGCCAGGAACTTTAGGAGATGAGGCACACCGTTGCTCTCCATGGAAAATGCCACTGTTAACGATGGCAGAACTACACACAAAAACTAATAGCACTGGGCTGGAGGTATATTCGGCTTTTGCACCATGCCCTCCATGCATGTACATTGGTTTAGCATGACACAGAGTCATAGGGTGATACAGCGTGGAAACAGGCCCTTCGACCCAACTTGCCCGGCCAACATGTCCCAGCTACACTAGTCCCACCTGCCAGCATTTGGTCCACATCCCTCCAAACCTGTCTTATCCATGTACCTGTCTAACTGCTTCTGAAATATTGGGATAGTCCTTGCTTCAACTACCTCCTCTGGCAACTTGTTCAATAAGTCTACCACCCTTTGTGTGAAAAAGTTACCCCTCAGATTCATATTACATTTTTTCCCCTTCACAAACCTATGTCCTCTGGTCCTCGATTCACCTACTCTGGGCAAGAAACTCTATGCATCTATCAGATCTATTCCTCTCATGATCTTATACACCTCTATAAGATCACCCCTCATTATCCTGCGCTCCAAGGAATAGAGTCCCAGCCTACTCAACCTCTGCCTACAGCTCAGACCAAGGGATCCCAACCTGGGGTAAATTTGTTGATTCTGGATTTGTACATGTGTTTTCTCATTGACTGACTGTGTTTGGTTGTGGTGTACCGGTATCTGTTCATCATTCAACTTTCATAAATAAGTGGGATAACATTGTCATCTATACATAACTAAAGCTCTGATCTTGTGCTCTTCCAGTTTGTGCGTTTTTTCTAATTGCGCAAAAACGGTACAGGATAGCACTTTCGCTAGCTTACTCACCGTTCTCCTGTGCTGCAAGCTCAACAAGTTTCCTTCCGATCAGTGGAATATTGTAAACGTTAGCCAGGTTTAAACAAAATTTAAACCACTCGTGCGCAGATCGATCTCCTCTCCTGCCAGTCAGCGCCGCGTGGATTTGTCTCTTCTCCTGTCTCATCAGGATGGTCCGCCCCTTCCTGTGCCATCGGGTCTTTACTGGAGCTGAGGGATGCTGTGGGTGGCCGGTGGATATCTCCAACTGGACACACCGGGACCAGAAGCAGCCCGGCCCGGTCCAGCCCGGCGCGGACTTGGAGATGTCACCAAAAGGGAAAGCGGTGAATCTGATCCCGGCGGAGTAGAGCGTCCAGCGCCCGCTGTGAGTCTCAAACGCAACGCCATCACAACTTCTCGCAACTCCATCCCCTTCCCCTCTGGTCCCCCCATTGGCTCCTGCCCCATCCCCCCTGATACCCCCCTCCCGAGCTCTCCCCCACCCGCCCCCCAAACCCCTCTCCCGCCCACACACAAGCGCGGCCGTAGCTGCTGGTACTTCCGGGCCGATCCGGGGCCTGGCTCTGAGGGCGCCGACGGCTGATGCTCCTCGGGGCTCGCAAGAAGGAGAGGAGATCCTGGGGAGGGAGAGTGGGGGAGGAGAGGGGATAGAGGGAGAGTAGGGGAGAAGGGAGGGGAGAGGAGTTATGGAGGGAGGGAGTGACTGAGGGTAGGGGAAAGGAGGTGAGGGAGGGATTGGGGAGGGTAGGAGGAGAGAGAAAAGAAGAGGGAGGGTGAAGAGGGGTAGAGAGTGCTTGGAATGAGGGGAAATGAGGTGCGCCTGTGCAGTTGGGGGCTATGGGTGAGTGGTGGAATAATGCGTTGGGGGATCAAGCCTCCTGTGTGACAGGGACCCAACGGGTCCTGCTTAGTCTAATGTGCTATTAAAGTTGCCTGAGGTAAACGGGATGAAATATGTTGGAAACCCCTGGCTTAGACCCTCTTCTAGTCCTGGCAACATCCTCATTAATATACCCTTTCCAGCTTGACAACATCTTTCCGGTAATATACGGTACCCAGAACTGAACACATTCCCACCTACCAGACCCTGGCTCCTTCAACATACCAGTGTCCCGTTTCCTGCACTCTGTTTCCTCTCACTAGGGCCCCTGTTACCACGCTCCATTTCCAATACCTAGTTCATTGTAAAATGTGTTACATCTAAAGTGAATTTTTGCAGAGCATAGAACAGTACAGCACGGGATGGGCCCTTCGGCCCACAATGTCCGTTCCTAATGTGATGCCAGGTTAAACTGATCTCCTCTACCTGCACAGGATTCATATCCCGCCCCCATTCCCTGCAAGTCCGTCACTGTCTAAAGCCTCTTAAATGCCTTTATTGTATCTGTTTCCACCATCCCCCTGGCAGCACCATTCAGAATCCCACCACACTTCCTGTAAAAAAAAACCTGCCTTGCTAATCTTCTTTAGATTTTGTCCCTCTCGCCTTAAATCATTCCTAATTGGGGAGAAAGGTATTCATGCTTAGACTAATGTTAATGTTAGCATATTTTATTGTTTTGGCTGGATATTTGTTGCAGAATTATTTTGAACACTTGGGGGAGTGGGCGTTTGATACAGTTTTTACCAGATCAGATAGTAAGAAGGGAAAGCTACGATTTGTGTAAGGATAAAGAGGATCTGGTGTGTTTCCTTCTTTGTTTGTACAACTACTTCAATAAAGAATCAATTAAACTGGAAAGAACGACTGGAGGATGCGTTTCTTTTATCTTCTGCGTACGATCACTCCTCCCTACCCGTGTAGTAACGGCAATGGAAAGCTGAAGTTTGGAATAGTTTGAAATTGCCATTATATAAGGAATGAATTGAACATGACCAGGAATATAAATTTGACACAAAAAAAAAGCAGAGGTACAAACTACAGGAAGATCCTAACGAAGGGACCTGGAACAGAGACAGAATCGCAGACAGGTCTGCGCTGTTGAGGTCTCATGTATACTTAGAATTGTGACTGTGCTCAAATGAAAGTTCTTCACTGTGATTAGGCTTACAGGACATGTAAAGACACGTATTTGTACAGTGTTCTTTCTGTGAAGGAGGGTTATTGTAGTTGAAACTGCTGCCTTAAAGGTCACTGTTACCCAAACAAGCCTCGGGTGAATGTTGCAGCTTTGGAAGGAGACCACACCCCTCGTCCTCCTATAGTTCTCTAACCTCATCTATTTACGTTGTAAATAAATGTATATTGTAATTAATTTTAAAAAATCGTTTATTTGAATTAATTTTAATAGTGCAGAAAATTTGCCAGCTAGTGAATTCCTCCAAATTAATTCCAAATTACAACAAAAAATGTAATTGTAAAAAATGTAATTCTAAAATTACAACAAAAAATGTTTTTAAATAAATAAAGTACCATAAAGAAACATTAATTGATTTTATTATATAAAAAAAAACTTATTTTTAAAATTTTCATATGAAAACAATTCTAGCGTATATCAGTCATAAACTTCATATTTTTCTGAAGGGATAGAAACATAGAAACATAGAAAATAGGTGCAGGAGTAGGCCATTCGGCCCTTCGAGCCTGCACTGCCATTCAATATGATCATGGCTGATCATCCAACTCAGTATCCCGTACCTGCATACTCTCCGTACCCCCTGATCCCTTTAGCCACAAGGGCCACATCTAACTCCCTCTTAAATATAGCCAATGAACTGGCCTCAACTACCTTCTGTGGCAGAGAATTCCAGAGACTCACCACTCTCTGTGTGAAAAATGTTTTCCTCATCTCGGCCCTAAAGGAATTCCCCCTTATCCTTAGACTGTGACACCTTGTTCTGGACTTCCCCAACATCGGGAACAATCTTCCTGCATCTAGCCTGTCCAACCCCTTAAGAATTTTGTAGGTTTCTATAAGATCCCCCCACGATAGAGTATGAGTATAGAGTATGTTTTTAAATTAATTAATGCTAGACGGGATGAGGAATGTCTCACTGCCATTGATCCACAGTGAGCACTTTAATGTTTTGTGAAATTCCTCCCACATAGATTCTGCTACCTGGCCACAGGTGGAACATTATACTTGGCAGATGTCCCTCCTTCATTCCCTGTAAGCTGGCACCAATGTCGGCAGTCTGGAATGTGCAGGGACTCCCTATTGCCACGCCTTAATATTTTCCAGGGAAAGCCCTTTCACAACAGGGACTCCTCCACCCACCTTGGGCTGAAATGAATGTCGAGAGTTCCCCCGCACACCTCCCCCGCAGGCTTATCAAATGAAACATAATCCTCATCACTTTGTTTTTCTTTCTGTGGGAAACCATAACAATTATTTTATACTGGAGGCATTGATTACAAACCATCCATGAACAGTTTTGGTGCTGGAGGGAGAGAGAAAACAGGCAATTATAGACCAGTGAGCATTACATCAGTAGTGGGGAAGATGCTGGAGTCGATTATTAAAGATGTTATATCAGCGCATTTGGAAAGCAGTGACGGGATTGGTCAAAGTCAGCATGGATTTAGACAATAGACAATAGACAATAGGTGCAAGAGTCGGCCATTCGGCCCTTCGAGCCAGCACCGCCATTCACTGTGATCATGGCTGATCATCCACAATCAGTACTCCGTTCCTGCCTTCTCCCCATATCCCCTGACTCTGCTATCTTTAAGAGCCCTATCTAACTCTCTCTTAAAAGTATCCAGAGAATTGGCCTCCACTACCTTCTGAGGCAGAGAATTCCACAGATTCACAACCGTCTGTGTGAAAAAGTTTTTCCTCATCTCCGTTCTAAATGGCTTACCACTTATTCTTAAACTGTGGCCTCTGGTTCTGGACTCTCCCAACATTGGGAACATGTTTCCTGCATCTAGCGTGTCCAAACACTTAATAAACTTATATGTTTCAAAAAGATCCCCTCATCCTTCTAAATTCAAGTGAATACAAGCCCCGTCGATCCATTCTATCAACATATGACAGTCCTGCCATCCCGGGAATTAACCTCGCGCACTCCCTCAATAGCAAGAATGTCCTTCCTTAAATTTGGAGACCAAAACTGCACACAATACTCCAGGTGTGGTCTTACTGGGGCTCTGTACAACTACAGAAGGACCTCTTTGCTCCCATACTCAACTCCTCTTGTTATGAAGGCGAACATGCCATTTGCTTTCTTCACTGCCTGCTTGACCTGCATGCTTACTTTAAGTGACTGATCAACAAGGTCCCCCAGATCTCGTTGTACTTCCCCTTTTCCCAACTTGACACCAATCAGCTAATAATCTCTGCCTTCCTGTTTTTGCCACCAAAGTGGATAACCTCACATTTATCTGCATTAAACTGCATCTGCCATGCATCTGCCCACTCACCCAACCTGTCCAAGTCACCCTGCACCCTCATAGCATCGTCCTCACAGTCCACACTGCAACCCAACTTTGAGTCATCTGCAAATTTATGAAGGGGAAATCATGCTTGACTAATCTTTTGGAATTTTCTGAGGATGTAATAAGTAGAATGGATAAGGGAGAGTCAGTGGATGTGGTGTATCTGGACTTTCAAAAAGCCCTGGACAAGGTTCCACACAAGAGATTAGCATGCAAAATTAGAGAACATTGTATTGGGGGTAGGGTATTAACATGGATAGAGAACTGGTTGGCAGACAGGAAGCAAAGAGTAGGAATTAACGGGTCCTTTTCAGAATGGCAGGCAGTGACTTGTGGGGTGCCCCAAGGCTCGGTGCTGGGACCCCAGTTGTGTACAATATATATTAATGATTTAGACGAGGGAATTAAATGTAACTCTCTAAGTTTGCGGATGACACAAAGCTGGGTGGCAGTGTGAGCTGCGAGGAGAATGCTATAAAGCTGCAGGGTGACTTGGATAAGTTGGGTGATTGGGCAGAAGCAGTATAATGTGCAAATGTGATGTTATCCACTTTGTTGGCGAGAACAGGACGGCAGATTATTTTCCGAATGGTGTCAGATTAGGAGAAGGGGAGGTGCAACGAGACCAGTGCTTGCACATCAGTCACTGAAAGTAAGCATGCAGGTACAGCAGGCAGCGAAGAAAGCTAATGGCATGTGGGTACACAAAAAGCTGGAGAAACTCAGCGGGTGCAGCAGCATCTAAGGAGCGAAGGAGATAGGCGACGTTTCGGGTCGAGACCCTTCTTCAGATTCAAGCTAATGGCATGTTGGCCTTCATGGCGAGAGGATTTGACTTTAGGAGGAAAGAGGTCCTACTGCAGTTGCACAGAGCTCCGGTTAGACCGCCCCTGGAGTATTGTGTGCAATTTTGGTGTCCTAATTTGAGAAAGGACATTATTGCTATTGAGGGACTGCAGCGTAGGTTCACCAGGCTAATTCCCAGGATTACTGGACTGGCGTATGATGAAAGAATGGCTTTTATTTGCTGGAATTTAGATGGATGAGAAGGATGGAGCTACCAAAACTTTAATTTTACTTCGGAGTCACGTGAGTGACTACGTGAAGACCCCGCCTGGACGCATGCGCGACATATCGTCGAACGCATTGCGGAAGCGACAGTCGGGAGGAGCACCGCTCCTCCAGCGCGAGTTTTGAAAAATTACGGAAGGTAAGTCTTACCTTTTCTGGTGAGCGTGGCGACTCGGTGTGTTTCTTTTTCGGAACGGAGGAAGCACCATGGAGTCGCGTAAGGGAGAGCAGCAGCTGATACCGCTGCTGTGGAAGCAGCCAGCAGCGTGCCGTCTCTCCAGAGCTGCAGGTGCTGCCAGCAGCTCCCGGCTTCTCGCCGCTACAGACCGCAGGTGCGCCGCGGTCGGCGGCAAAACCACCCGGAAGTCGGACAGGTCCGTTGACTCGGCTGGGTCCGGACCTGAAGACACCCCGTTCACGGATAGGGACGGCGGGCGTCTTTCCCGCGGGAGCGGGTGGGGAGCAGTGCTCCAGCGTGACCTGCTTATGCAGGGGCAGAGTCACAGTGGGTCTCCTCGCAGACCCACGGCAGGATCCTTTCAAGGACTGCCAAATGTCTCACCCTCTTCGCAGGGGAGCATTAGGGGTCAGAGCTGGGCTGACCCTGAAGAAGGGGCAATGGCTGAACAGTCAACTGTGAGGGGTGCCAGAAGAGAGAGCAGCAGAAGATTTGTGGGAATACATGCTGTATCAACTCAAGAAGGACTGCCTATACAAAGCTGCAAGCCAGTACAAAATACATGGCTACAAAACAGCTACAGGAGCAAGCCATTAACTTTATGGCTGGGAAGTACATTGCTCCAGAGAACTCCAATTCTCTTAAAGTACCAGCAGTCTATGACCCCATCTGGGGCAACAGGAGCCCAGAGGAAACTGCTGGCTGCTAAAATCACAGCAGTACCAGGACAACTGATGGGGTTGATTTGCCTGAAGAGTTACTAGATGCTCTAGCAGACTGTGTAATACTCAGTGGAGATTAACAGTTACAGGAAGAGCATCATCAAGAAGTGCGGAATTATGCAAGACAAGTAGCACACAGGCGCCAAAATTGCTGTTGGGGGACCTCCCGAACCAGGTGAAAGACCTGCATGAGGAAGCCAAGGCTATAGGCCTGATCAAGGTGCCAAGCACCTCTAAAACCCCCTATCAACAGCGGCAGCACCCCTACACACCCACCAGACATCGGTGCTATGGAAGACCATCTGGTGGTGAAAGCTCGAAGGCCAGCCCACCTGCACAGCGGTCTTTCAGACCATTGCCTAGCCCGGCCTTCATGGAAAATGCGCCAACCCCACAACGCAGCAACACAATACCAGAAGAAACAACTGCGGAGACAACCCACACAACACCGGTAACCATGGAGGTAGGTGGGTCTGGTTTTCTTAAAAAACATTGCATGTCCGATTCATCAAAAGTTGGGGGACGGTTGCACTTGTTTCATCATGTGTGCTGCACTTTTACCTCTGAACTTTTACATACTCGGAAGTATTCAGAATTACAAAATTGAATTTGTATACGAACTACCGTCCCAGTTCAGCATACGCCTAGCAGGAAGTTCTTTCTTCACAAAAAGAGAGAACAGCAGGCCATGCTGAACTGTTAAGACTAAACACAAAAGGGATTGAGAAAACAATCAGAGAATTTCAAGAGTTCGTATCAAATATATTTATAAAAACTAAAAAGATGGTGGTTGCCATATCATTACAGATTTGACCGAACTAAATACTTCCGTTCAGTATGCCCATTTCAAAATAGACACGTTTGTCACACACAGGGTCATCGTAAATACCTGAAATTTATCTGGATAGGACAGCTATGGCAGTATGCCTTATCCAATGGGTTGTCATCAGCACCCAGGCTATTACAAATTCATTAAAACCAGCTTTAGCATACTTTAAAGAAACATAACCATATCGTCATGGCTTACCTTGATGATATTCTCATTGTAGGTGAAAATTGGAGCTGGCTACATTGGTGGTATCAGCCACAACACAGAGATTTAACGTACATCCAGATAAGTCAAAATTGGAACCCTCCACTACCATGGATTATTTGGGGTTCACTATTGACTCTGTTCATATGTCTATCACCTTGCCACCAAACAAAGTGACAGACTTGATGGGAGTATGCAAAAGCCTCACTGGCATCAGGGAACCATCCATTCGGCAAGGAGTAAGAGTGATTGGAAAATTGGTGGCTGCGTTCCCAGCAGCACAATTGGACCACTCCATTATTAAAACCTGGAAGAGGGAAATTTTAGCTCTCAAAAATCATGCAGGCCATTTCAATAGGCCTATGCAACTACCAGGGAAAGTAAATCAGAATTAAACTGGTGGATAGAAATGTTCAATATTATCCTAACCCCATCACCCCATTCTATATCCCTAGGGTACATTACAGACTGATGCCAGTGCTAAAGGTTGGGGAGCAACTAATACCTCCGCAAGTTGTGGTGGCAGATGAGTGCACAAAAATTATTCTGTTTAAAGCACTAGCAATTAATTATCTAGAAATGCTGGCAGCGTTTCATGGACTCAGGGCCTACTGCTCAGATGAGCACCAGTTGCATGTACGGTACAAATTGATACCACAGTGGGGGCCTATATATAATCATATGGGTGAAATAAAGTCGATATCATGTGATGAATTGCCTAATAATATCTGGCACTGGTGTCTGGGAGAGAGATTTGGATCTCAACCACTTACCTTCCAGGTAAGCTAAATACAGTGGCAGACACCAGGTCACGTAAATTCAACGACAACATTAAATGGATGTTGGATCGGAAAGTGTTTACAGATATTATAGACCGGTATGGGACACCAGATATCGACCTTTTTTCCATCCAGACTAATTCACCAACTACCAACATATGTTGCTTGGGAACCAGACCCAGGGGCAGCAGCGATGGACGATTTCTCGCTGCATTGGGGGGGGGGGGATTTGTTTTGCTATGCATTTTCCCCTTCTGCCTCATCAGGCGAGTCTTACAATAATTAAACAAGACGCCGCAACGGGTACCATGGTTCCCAACAGTACAAAGATGGTCTCAGAACCCTGCATCTGGATCAACAACGGCCAAGGAGGTTGGCACACCCCGTGCGGGAAAGTATCCGTGCCATGACTGTATGAACTTGTTGATTTGCAGTTTCTGAACAGGTCATTTCTGGGATACGGACGCTCCGACAGGACGATCAATGCCATCTCAGCGTCGTGCAGGGAGTCCACGAGAAGACAGTACCTGACATATGTCAGGAAATGGGAAGTGTTCTGCACCAGGACGAACACTACATATGACTCAGCCACCAACACTGAAGTGCTGGAGTTCTGGCCACCCTTCATTTCGATGAAGGATTGAGTTACAGTGCCATTATTGTGCAAGGAGTGCCCTATCTAATATCTGGGCAGAGGGAGCGATCACCTGGCTATAGGATCACACCCACTAGTACCTAAACGAATGAGGGGTATTTGTACTCTATTCCCCCCAGGCCCAGATACACCTATATATGGGACATAGGTAGTACACCATGTTACGAGGATGGACACCAATATCGGGGCTCACTCTGGACAAACTAATATCCTAGATGGGAATGATTATGGCACTTGGATCAGCACAACGGGTCCAGTCCTTACACAAGCTAGAATAGGACGTCATGTCTGTCACAAATGGCAGATAACCTGCTACATACAGGGGTACTTAAACAAGACTGACCCGGTTCCTTTGGCCAATATTAGAGTTCTGGCCTATCCTGCAGATAGTCGGCCCTGCATAGTGACACATATTTTCCAATATATAGTCACCAAGACACTTATGGGCACGGAGAGAGCTTTCTCATTAGCCATAAATGCCCTCACCTAAGGTCACAGTGCAAACCATATCCAGATGGTTCGGGTGGTATTACGTGCAGTGGTGAATACTAATGTTTCAAATCTCACTCCAACAGGGCTGCATCTACATCGGACGCTAAGATGATGGGAGTTCCTATGGACCACATCCTTGCCACAGCGGGGTGGAGCAATGAACGCATTCAATGCTTTATAATAAACCCGTGGCCGATCCTGAGACGTTTGCAGGGAAAAATTAAGTTCTGTAAAATAAATTACCCAATGTGGGGCATATTATTTTAGGTATGAATAATACCTTTATTGTTTTTCAGCACAGTGTCGTGTGTGAAATACGTTCATCCTCCGTCCCAGAATGGCAGTGTGTGAGCATGGTCTCGTTCCAGGGCATGAAATCACAGAGTTTTGAAACCTTCACGTAGTCACTCACGTGACTCCGAAGTAAAATAGTAAGATTAAATGAGAACTTACCAGTTTGAAGTTTGATCTTTATTTTATGAGGAGTTACGATGAGGGATTACGTGAAGACCCCGCCAGGACGCATGCGCGACATTCTTCAAAGCAGTGGTGTGAAATCACAGATACCAGAGTAGACTAATATAGTAAGATAAGAGAGAACTTCCATACCAGTTGAACTATATAATAGAGGGTTTTGGAAGCGGAGGGCACGTAATCCCTCATCGTAACTCCTCATAAAATAAAGATCAAACTTCAAACTGGTAAGTTCTCATTTAATCTTACTATTCTTGAAGGATTCAAAGCAAGCAAGCCAGTTTATTTATTTAGCACATTTCAGCAACAAGGCAATTCAAAGTGCTTTACAGAAAGCATTAAAAAACAATCAAAAGCAATTAAAAACACTCATTAAAAAGAATAGAAAATGAAAACAAGCTAAAATAGAATAAGGCAAGTATAAAATACAAGAATAAAAGTTACAGTGCAGTGTAAGAAATTCATAATTATTTAATTGAATTAAAATTAAAAGCAGCGTCAAACAGAAACGTCTTCAGCCCCGATTGAAAAGAACTGAGAGTTGGATCGGACCTGCATTTTACTGGAAGTTTGTTCCATACATGTGGTGCATCAAACCTAAATGCTGCTTCTCCATGTTGAGTTCTGACTCTGGGGACAAAAAGCAGACGTGTCCCAAACGATCTCAGAGGTCTGGATGGTTCATAATGTAGCAGAAGATTAGAAATGTATTTTGGCCCTCGACCATTCAGTGCTTTATAAACCAACAGTAATATTTTGAAATCAATTATTTTGCAGACTGGAAGCCAGTGTAAAGACCTCAAGACTGGAGTGATGCGATCCACTTTCTTGGTCTCAGAGAGGACTCGGCTGAATCAGCTCGTTCTGAATCAGCTGCAGCTGTCTAGACGATTTTTTAGGGAGACATGTGAAGACAGCATTACAGTAGTCAAGTCTACTGAAGATAAATGCATGGACAAGATTTTCCAAACCCTGCTGAACCATAAGTCCTTTAACCCTTGATATATTCTTCAGGTGATAGTAGGCTGACTTAGTAATTGTCTTAAAGTGGCTATTGAAATTCAGGTCTGAGTCCATGATTACGCCAAGTGTTCTGGCTTTGTCCGTGGTTTTTAACATTGCCGATTGAAGCTGAGCACTGACTTTTAATAGTAAGATTAAATGAGAACTTACCAGTTTGATGTTTGACCATTATTTTATGAGGAGTTACGATGAGGGATTACGTGAAGAAGCCCCGCCTGGCGCATGATCGGCATACTTCAAAGCAGCGGCATGAAAAACACAGAACCAATAGCCGGAGTAAGATAGTAAGGCTAACATAGACTAGAACTACCAGATGATCATTTATTTTATGAGGGTTGGGAGTGGAGGGCATGTAATCCCTCATTGTAACTCCTCATAAAATAACGATCAAACTTCGAACTGGTAAGTTCTCGTTTAATCTTACTATTTTACTTCGGAGTCACGTGAGTGACTACGTGAAGATTTTGAAGCTCTGTGTATTTTCTGTCGTAGATTCATTCCATACGACACTCTGGCTCAGTCAACACAGTAGTGAGTAAATAATATATCTTTTAAAACATTGCTTCAGTTTATGTAATAAGTCTTTTAATTGTAAAAGAACAAAAGTGATAACCCCTTTATCCCAGGGGAAAGTTTACAACAAAGTGATAAAGGTATAAAGTGATAACATAAATCGATAATATAAATCGATAGTGAAAACAAAGCAAACAATCACAGAGAACCCAACAATGCGTGTCCAAAGCCTGGCACCGTGAGAGCAGGTTTATCATAGAACTTTGAAAAAGTTTCTTCTTTACACCACCCTGCGGCCTCTAAAATTTGGTCGAGCAGCACGTCCTGTACCTTCGTCGCGGACGTAGCTGCTGCCCTGGTGGAGTGAGATTTAAACACATCAGTGTCTACTCCTGCTAAATCCAAAACCTGTTTTAACCATCTAGAAATGGTTTGTACTGATACTTTTGTATGTGTTTTTTTTTTGTGCGTAATCAGTAACGCTGTCTCACTACCCCGGAGACTCTTGGTTACTTCAATATATTGAGTCAAATGTTTAACTACACACAGTGTTTGATCAACAGGGTAAGCTTTAAACATTACCTTGGTTCCAGTTTTCCCTGGTCTGCTTTGTTTGATTAGATCATAAACATAAAACACAATGTTATCTGAAGCCACATACATGCACTCTAAACGTAACATTTGCAATGTTTGTACTCTTTGTGCTGACACTAATGCCATTAACATTACCACTTTAAATGTTAATTTTTGCAAAGACATTGACATGATTGGAGTCCATTGCCTAAGCAAAGTAAGCACAATGCTGACATCCCAAATTTCTGTATATCTGGGTTTGGGAGGATTTTTATTAAAAATCCCTTTCATAAACCGGGATATTAATGGATGAGACCCGATTGATTCACAGTCAGAAATTTGTCCTAAATAGGACGATAAGGCACTACGAGCACTATTAATGACACTATAGCTTAAGTGCTGATGAAAATGCAACCCATCAAGGAACTCCAATACATTTGATATGTTCGCAGTATGATAAGATATCTTTGACTGTCTACAGAAGACTTCCCATTTCTTTATATGCGACATATATTGTTTTTTAGTGCTATTTCGCCAAGCCGAAGCTATAACATCCATGGTCCTATCCGACAGTCCAAGCCCTTGCAATGATCTAGTCAGAACCTGCAGATTAATAAATTCATATGATCATGCAATGGATGAATTTCTTTTGTTACTGGTTGCACCAACAAATTACTGCAGCTAGGAATTGTCATAAATTGTTCCATAATCATTTTAAGCATCAATGGGAACCATGGCTTTGTAGGCCAATTTGGAACCACCAATACGCCTGTGGCAGAGTCTTGCTCTATTTTCGTAAGACATTGCCCAATCAGGCAGAATGGGGGAAAAGCATAAAAGAACATATTCCCCCAATGTAGCGAGAATGCATCTACCGCTACTGCTCCTGGATCGGGTTCCCAATACACATATTTGGGCAATTGGTGATTTAATCTAGATGCAAACAGATCAATGTCTGGTAATCCATACCGACTGATAATATTATTGAAAACTTGTGGATTTAACATCCATTCCGTATTGTCTTTAAATGTTCTTGATCTGTTGTCTTTCCCCTGGGAGATAAATTGCTGAAAGCCAAATATTATTATCAATACACCAATGCCATATCTGGTTAACCAGACAATCACATGATAATGATCTTACGCCACACATGTGATTAATATATGCAACAGCTGTGGTATTGTCTACTTGTAATTGAACATGCAAATCCCTCATAGTAGAACAATAAGCTTTTAATCCATAAAATGCCCCCAATAACTCCAAATAATTGATACCATATGTTTGGAGAAACAATTCCTCTTGGACAGTCCATCTGCCACCACAGCTGGTGAAATTATTCGTAGCCCCCCATCCGAGAGCACTTGCATCAGTTTGTAAAAACACTATTAGCTGTACTGAAATGTTTTTAGCAGCTTGGGGAACATTCTCAATCCACCACTGTAACTCTGATAAAGCCTCCTTCGGTAATTGCATGGGCCTATCAAAATGGCCTGCTCGCTTTTTTAATGCTTGTGCTTTTGCCCTTTGGAGATTTTGGTAATGTAGTGGACCAAATTCCACTGCAGGAAATGCTGCTACTAACTTACCAATAACCTTTGCTACTTCTCAGATGGAGGGATAAGGTTTGTGAATAAGGCAACAACATACATTTGTAATATCAACAATTTTGTCTATTGGTAAAGTCACTAACATGGTAACTGAAATAATCACAAACCCCAAATAGTCAATTGTTTGGGATGGCTGTAGCTTAGATTTTGTTGGATGGATCAGGAACCCTAGCCTTTCAAACAGGCTTGTAGTTGCTGAAACTGATTTTTCAGCTGACTCCTGATTAGCATTGACAATTAAAATATCATCCAGATAAGCCATAACAATGTGTTTTTGTGCCCTTAGCAGTGCAAGTGCTGGTTTCAACAATTTTGTGAACAGCCTAGGAGCTGAGCTTAATCCATTAGGTAATGCTTTATATTGCCACAGCTGTCCCATCCAACTAAACTTTAAGTACCTTCGAAAATGACGATGAATTGGTACTGAATAATATGCATCCTTTAAATCTATAGTAGTTATGTAACAACCTGCTGATAACAACTGTCTTGCAGTGTTGAAGGTATCCATCTTGAAATGTTTATACTGGACAAATGTATTAAAGTGTGCAAGGTCCAGAATGATTCTACAACCACCATCTTCTTAGGTCTTGGAAAAATATTTGATACAAATTGTTGTGGATGCTTAACAGTTTTCTCAATAACTCCTTTTTTAAACAAATTATTTACCTCTTCTTTTATTTCAGCTTTTTCATGTGCAGAAAACATCAAAACACGATTAGGTTTATTCTGCACTGGTGGATCAGTACCTTCTACAAATTTTATTGGAGCTCCTGACACTGTATCTAATATAAACCGGTCAGATGTTATACAGTCCCATTCATCATAAAACAATTGTAATCTACCACCAATAGGAGATTCATCCAAAGATTCCTCTGTGATAGAATAAAGTTTTTGTACCTCTCCAAACGCACGTGATGTTCTCCTTCTCCCCACATATGTGTGAACATTAGGCTGTGCTGGATGGTAATACTTCCTTACCATACTCCTGACTGCTTGTTCCAGCTCCAAAATCAAATCCCCTTCTCATTGCACCGGACCTTCTCTGGCCAAAGACGAAGGGTTTCATGAGGCTGATAGATTTTGCCTCTTCATCCATATCTTTGATTTGCTCAGGCAGGTTTTCTCCGAACAAATAACCAGGAGTTTGAACATTACTAGTTCTGCACAGACCTGCAAATCTAGGGTGCAAAATGGGCCGAATGGCAATTTCCCTCATACAATTGAGCTCAAAAAATGAATTGCAGAATAAAGCCAACATATCTTTTTTAAATTTTGGTCATTGCAGAACCTTCCACTTGCTTCCCAAAAGCAGTGATGCCAACTGAAATAAGTTTGAGGACTCTTTGAAAACGTATTTCCTGCGCCCGCATAATTGACGACATGGGCGTCCAAATAGTCGGATTCACCGTAGGTACCCTCAGTGAGGCACAATTCACAGGTGTTTTATATAATTCTGCTGATTCAACCATAACAGCCTGTTGAAGCTGGTGAGAATGTTGGCTACCAGGTTTTCTTCCATGGCCTCACCGCTTCCTTCAGGTATAGCAAAACTTTGTGCCACATCAGGCACACCTGGTTTCATCTTTTTGTATTGTGGTGGGTACTCATGGCCAATATCACCACCTTCAGGGTCTGTCTCTTGCAGCCCTGGTACTCCTGAGACTTGCTCAAAGGAGACTTCCTCCAGCCCAATTCCAGTCTCTGGAGTTTCAAATTCCCAATTTGGCATAGTGCCATATTCTTGATATGCAAACCCCTCAGGGCCTGCTTGGGAATATTCTGGGTTCTTGGACCCTTGGTTGATAATTGTCTGGAGAACTTTCTCCATGTGTTCCATTCTTAGCCACATGGCTTTTCTATCCGGAGGACTTTCACTATCAGAGTCATTAGAAACCACGGGCCTCTCGGATTTCCTTTTACTTTTCTTTGACACAGGAATTTCCTCCGTGGCTTTTGTTTGTGGAGCAACTACAGGCTCACTAACGGGTATTTTCACAGCCACCGGTATCGGAACCGGCTCCGCACTAATCTCATGTCCCGACTGTTTTTCTTCTTCCCGGGAAGCTTGTTTAACCCGCGGTGATTTTTTTGGACTTTCTCCATTTTAATTTTTAACTCCTCCTGGCTCTGTACGCCAGCAAAGTGGAGTTTGAACTGCCCTGGAAGTAAATTAAATTCACTTACCTGCGGGCCTGTTCTTACCGCTGGTGGAGCTGCGCTCTGCAGCTCTTTCCCTACCGACAGCGTCGACGTAATGCTGATCATGCGCCAGGCGGGGCTTCTTCACGTAGTCACTCACATGACTCCGAAGTAAAATCGTTCCTCTTTGCCTCCAAAAACAACTACCTCAGTTTTGTCTTTGTTTACTTGATGGAAGTTTTGGCACATCCAATCGTTGATGTGTTCGATGCACTTACTCAGTATTCAGATTGGACCATAGTTCCCTGGTGATATGGTTATGTAAATGTGTGTGCCATCTGCATCAAATTAACATTATGAGCATTATAAACATAGCCATAAATAGCAATAATATCAGAACACAGCTCCATATCTCTGAGAACATGTCCAATTTAGTTTTAAAGGTTTCAAAGGTCTTTTATTGTCACATGTACTAATTAAAGTACAGTGATATGCAAATTACCATACAGCCATACGAAAAAAAACACAACTACATAAAAGTCAAAGACACACAACTACATAAAAGTCAACATAAACATCCACCACTGCGGATTCCCCACACTCCTCACTGTGATGGAAGGCAAAAAAGTCCAGACTTCTTCCCCTTTATTCTCCCGCGGTCGGGGCAGTCGAACCATCCGACGGGGCGATCAAAGCTCTTGCAGCCGGTGGTCGAAGCTCCTGCGGCTTGGAGTTCCCGAAGTTGCTCTGACCTGAGACCGTGATTTCGTAATGTTAAGTCCGCAAGCACCCACGGCTGGAGCTCCGAGGTCGATCCCTGACAAAGGGGTCGCGTGCTCAGCGATGTTAACGTCCCGTAGGCTCCCGCGGAGGAGCTCTCAAAAGTCAGTCTCCAGCAAAGGCCGCCAACTCCTCGATGTTAAGCCGCAGTGCGGACAGAATCAATTGGAAATCTCCGTCGAGGTAAGAGATTAGAAAAGGGCAAAAAATTAGACAATCCTCCCCCCCACCCAGCCTCCACATAAAACAAGCTAAAGCACACTAAAAACATACATTTAACACATATTATTAAAACACAGAGAAGAAAGGGATGGACAGCCTGTTGGCGAGGCAGCCATTGCTGGCGCCACCCGGTGTTTAATATAGAGATACTGCGTGGAAACAGACCCTTTGGCCCATCGAGTCTGTGCTGACCAGTTATCACCCGTACATCAGTTCTATCCTGCACACTAGGGACGATTTTACGGAGGCAAATTACCTGCACATCTTTGGACTGTGGGAGGAAACCTGAACGCCTGGAGGGATCCCATGTGGTCACGGGGAGAATGTGCCGACAGCACCCATGGTCAGGATCGAACCCGGGGCTTTGGCTCTGTAAGGCAGCAACTCTACCGCTGCGCCACCGGGTTGCCCTCTGCTGCACCACTGTGCCTCCCCAATTTGTCTATAATTTAATTGCTGGTGAACGAAGGATCCACAATAAACCAGAAGAAAGCTATTTACGTACTGCTTGATTGAATTAGGAAGACTAGTTTCAGTGTAGGAATATTACTGTAATTGACACAAACTGGGATGTAACAGTCAGGCCATGAGGTCACAGAGGTTGCTATGACCTGGCGGCACTGAGGGACATTGCCTACTCAGTTTAAATGGCAGCAACTTGCAGAAATCTTGATTCATGGTTAATTTGGAAAGGGATCTTGACTGACAGTGAAACTGTTTGTTGGCAAGTACGATTTGATGAAATATACTTGAACACAATTAGTGATCGACCCGTGCCTAAAAGAGTCTCTAAAGAATACATTGATATTTGACAGGATCTATTCCATAATTAATCATTTTCTGACCTGAAGTGTCATGTGACAAGCCTTTATTGATGTATGACTCTAATCTGAAACTGGTAAGTTTCCTGTCTAACACCAAGCAACCGATGGATTGATTTGGTTTTGATTGTGAATTGACTTGGGCACAACTAGGGAAGACAATTTGTCATCATTTCATCAGATGGACCCTTGATGGAGCTGAATCAGTCTGATAAATCACTGATCACAATCAATGGTCAATTCAGAGTCACCACAAATTACTAATTAATAATCTGGTCATCTGAAGTAAAAAATACTTTTATGAACAAGGCAACCATGGAAAAGGGTACTTGAAAAACTCAGTGCCCACCCCAAATTATAGACTGGAGCCTGCTATTATATTGGATTGTGGAGAGACTTGAATGGGGAAGCTGCCATTCCAAGTCTTTGATGCCAAGCGGTAACACTAAAGTGAAACCATAAAGCTATGACAAAGTGCAGGAGGTTTCTCAGCAGAGAAGAAGAATATACAGTTTATTGGACTTTAATCGTCCAAATGAAGATACGAACACAGCGTTGCATAAAATATGTGGTCAAAAATGGGTGAGAAGCAGGGAAGGGAGTGTAACGGGAAAAGTACATCATGGTCAAATTTCTATACAAATCTGGCAAAAGGCTTAGATCCAACATTTAAAAGTACGGGTGTAGCTTTAAGGTGAGAGGCGCAAAGTTTGAAATGGATGTGCGGGGTAAGGTTTTTAAGCCTAGAGTGGTGGTCCTAGAGCACGCCGCAAGAGGTTGTGGTGGAGGCAGATATGATAGTGACATTTCAGAGGTTTTTAGATAGGCCCATTGTATAAGGGAATGGGGAGATGTGGGATCATGTGCAGGGAGAGGAGATTAGTTTCACTTGGCATCATGCTTAGCATGGTCATTGTGGGCCGAAGGGCAGTTTCCTGTGCTGTACCGTTCTATATTCTATGCGACATGCATGGAAATACAGACAAGCCCAAACTCCTCAAAACTGAGATTAGCGATGGGGAAATGTCTGCAAGGAGACAGACAACACACCAAAGGCTGACAAAGTAAGTCAAGAATACCTGGCAAATGGATTTCAATGTGGACACATGGGAAATCATCTAGTTTTGAACAAAGAAAATTATTTTTTTTAGATGGTGAGAAATACAAAACCGCAGAGGAGTAAAGTGATTTATGAGTCCAAATATATGAGTCATTAATTGTGGTAAACAAGGATTAAAAAACCATGGAAGCCAATTTACTAAATCCCTTAATCTCAGTGGTAATATAATGCATTGCATGAAAGGAGTGATCTTTTGGTTTCAATCCCCATTTTGAGTTTGTTCGCTGTGGGATAGATTCTGACGGAAGATTATTGACCTTAAACATTGCCTTTTTTTTTAGTTTAGTTTAGAGATGCAGCACGGAAACAGGTCCATTCGGCCCACGGAGTCCGCGCCGACCAGCGATTCCCAAACTCTAGCTCTATCCTACACACATGGGACAATTTACAATTTTACCCAGCCAATTAACCTACAAACCCGCACGCCAAAGGCACTCCAGCTTCCAGCATTTTCTGTTTTTTTGTTAAATTGCAAATTTACATCATTCACATTGCATATTGCTTTAATCAAATATAATCTCTCTTGGATGGGATGTAGCACAGATTCACCAGTCTAATACCAGGATTTAGAGGGTTAAGTTGTTAGCATGGGTCAAATTTAACTTAGCCTGCGTTCCCTTGAAAATAGAGGAGGCTGAGGAACTATCTGCTTGAAGTATTTCAAATGTTAAGAGAATTCAAAGGACAGACACTAATGCAGAAAGGACCAATTTACACATAGAAATTTGGCACTCTTCTCCCAAAAGGTTGTACAATTTAGATTAAGATTCCAGGCTTCCAAGATTAGAGCAGAGGAATTTGTAATGGAGGAAGGAAGAGATAAGGTGAAAAGCTGAGAAAATGAAAGGTCAATAAATAGCTCACTGAATGGGTGGGCAGGTGGGCTGTGGTACCTCACTGTCGCAACATGAGGGTAAGTCTAGAATGATTAGTTAAAATGCTTCTTGTAAGAATATAGATGACTAAAAAAGGCGCCTATTCTGTCAGTCATGTCAAGCTTAGTTCAAACGAGACAGACAGGATGCGATGTGTGTTGAAAAATGCATGTCAGTACAATCTAAAGGTAGATTACAGATAGTTGATAAAGTTGGAGGCATACAGATAACAAGTGATTTTAACATGGAAATAAGACTCGCATGAAAGTTGCAGCTGCATGAATTAACATAGAAACATAGAAACATAGAAATTAGGTGCAGGAGCAGGCCATTCGGCCCTTCGAGCCTGCACCGCCATTCAATATGATCATGGCTGATCATCCAACTCAGTATCCTGTACCTGCCTTTTCTCCATACCCCCTGATCCCTTCAGCCACAAGGGCCACATCCAACTCCCTCTTAAATATGGCCAACGAACTGGCCTCAACTACCTTCTGTGGCAGAGAATTCCACAGATTCACCACTCTCTGTGTGAAAAACGATTTTCTCATCTCGGTCCTAAAAGACTTCCCCCTTATCCTTAAACTGTGACCCCTTGTCCTGGACTTCCCCAACATCGGGAACAATCTTCCTGCATCTAGCCTGTCCAACCCCTTAAGAATTTTGTAAGTCTCTATGAGATCACCCCTCAGTCTTCTAAATTCCAGCGAGTACAAGCCGAGTCTATCCAGTCTCTCTTCATATGGAAGTCGTGCCATCCCAGGACTCAGTCTGGTGAACCTTCTCTGTACTCCCTCTATGGCAAGAATGTCTTTCCTCAGATTAGGAGACCAAAACTGTACGCAATACTCCAGGTGTGGCCTCACCAAACCCTGTACAACTGCGGTAGAACCTCCCTACTCAAATCCTGTGGTACTATTACTAATTACTAATTTAAAGTTTAATCATTAAATCATTAAATCTACGTGTCTGCCATTTGCTGCAGTGATGAATAATTTGGTCATACCTGACCTTTAAAACATTTCAAACCATGACTCAGCTATGTATTGACTAAGGGTCGGACTTCCAATTCAATTCTCAAATTGACTAACGTCTGAATTGTAATCACTGTCTCTGCCAGCATACAAAATGACCAATGGGATGGAGGTGTCCCATGATCCGTGTACAGATGCAGGAAATTGGAGTGAGCTGCCAGAGGTATCCCTGCGGCAGGTGTTCCGGTGGCTTGGAGACCAGGACCGAGTGCGGGCGGCACTGGTGTGTAAATGCTGGAACCATGTCATGCATTCACCAGCCCTCTGGAGGTCCCGGACGTTCACCTTCTGCGGAAGACCGTCCAAGTACCGGCGGGCTGAGTACGAGTCTGCCATCTGGTACGCCAAGAAGTTTGGCAGATATCTGGTCAACTGCGAGATCAAATTCATGAACCCCTACAATTCCCTCCTGACTCGGAGATTCCAGATAACAATGAGGAGCTTCTTGGCGCGACTGGGAAATGAGAACAACAGGTTAAAGTCTTTCACCATCCAACACCTGGAGTTGGACCGCCTTGTGTGGAGCTCGTCTGTCAGGAATGCCTTTCTCAAGGTACAATCATGTGCAGCGAATATGTTTTGAATGTTCTAATTTATACTTTCCGTGGTTGGTTTACTTCATAATCTTCCTCTGAGGTGATCCACTCATGCTTATAGGCCTTCGAGCCCGAATTTTATACTGAGTGGTGAAATGAGCCTACAATTGTGCCGTAACTATGGGGACACAAGGATCATCTTGAGTGTAAAAGACAGAGTGTAGAGTTTAGAGATGCAGCGCGGAAACAGGCCCTTTGTCCCAACAAGTCCGCGCCGGCCACTGATCCCCGTACTTTGGCACAATCCTGCACACTCGGGACACAATTTACAATTTTCACCGAAACCAATTAACCTGCTCGTCTTTGGAGTGTGGGAGGAAACCGGAGCATCCGGAGAAAACCCACGCGGTCACGGGGAGAACGTACAAACTCCGCACAGACAGCACCCATGATCATGATCAAACCCGCGTCTCTGGTGAGCTGTAAGGCAGCAGCTCTACCGCTGTGCCCGGTGCTGGAGTAACTTAGCGGATGCGGCAGCATCTCGGGAGAGCATGGAGAGGCAATGTATCTCGGAGAAGGGTTGCCTGTCCGCGTCTTCCAGGGAATGCTGTCTGACCCGTTGCGTTACTCCAGCACTTTGTGTTTTGTTCCATGACCATTCTTTTTTTTTTTTGAGAGAGCAAATTGGATTGAATTGGGGGCAGAAATTCAGGAATATTAATGTAGGAAAACTAGTGATGAAGTAAGTAACAGTGCCAAAGCGCTTGTGGAATGCATCACACATTTCTGCCCCTTTGGCTTCTCCTCATCTTACAGGCTCTTCTGATTCTTCTTGCACGCTACCCACTTTGCCTTACAATTGTTGTCCATGATGACAACCTCCTGAGATATAAATGCAGGTGCTATCCGTTCCTGTAGCAGCAGTGAGTTTGAGTTCAGTTCATTGTCACGTGTACCGAGGTGTACCAAAGCTATTGTTGTGTGCTAAGCAGTCAGCGGAAAGGCAATACATGATTGCAGTGGACCCATCTACAGTGCACTGATACATGATAAAGGGAATAATGTTAGTGTATTAATGCTAATGAAGTGTGAAAACGCATGCCTCCAGATTCGGGGACAGTTTCTTCTCAGGCAACTGAATCACCCTACTGTTATCAGGCAACTGAATCACCCTACCACATCCGGAGAGCAGTGCTGAAACTGCTACCTCTTTGATGTCCCCCGGACTATCCTTGATCGGACTTTGTTGGCTTTTCCTTGCAATAAAAGTTATCTCTCTGTTACCTCCTGTTGTCATCATTGCTGGTGGCAATGGATCGGATGTAATCATGTATTGTATTTCTGCTGACTGGTTAGTACACAACGAAGGCTTTTCACTGACAATAAACTAAACTGAAACGGAAGTTGCAAGATAAAGTCCAGTAAAGTCCGATCAAAGATAGTCCGTGGGTCTCCAATGAAATAGATGTTACTCAGGACTGCTTTTTATTTGTTGGTATGATGATTCAGTTAAAATCTCCTCGCCTAACACCGTCTCTGGTGTTTAAACATATAAATACACATGTTTATTCACATTTCTATTGGATACTGTTTACACAAGGTTCTTGCAGATGAATTAACCAGTGTGTCAGAAAGGTAAAGAAATGCAAAGAATGCATATTTTACAGGCAGAAGTCCACATTAAAAACATCTGACATCAGTAGCAATGGGATTGAAATTGTCAGGTTGCTGAGGAAGTCGATGAACTCAAGTCAAGGAAATGTGCCAAAGATAGACACAAAGTGCTGGAGTAACTCAGCGAGTCAGGCAGCATCTCTGGAGAGAAAGGATGGGTGACATTTTGGATCGGGACCCTTCTTCAGACTGAAAGTAGGGGGTGGTGGAGGGGGAGGGGGAGGGGAGGTGAAGAGCTGGAGGCAAGAAAACACCAGGCCCATCACGACCTGCTGAGTTACTCCAGCACTTTGTGTCTATCTTTGGTGTAAACCAGCATCTGCTGTTCTTTGTTTCTGCAAGGAAATGTGCCATCCTTACCTGGTCCGGCCATTATGTCCGACCTGCACCTCTGCCTATGCAATGGTCTCATGGTCCCATAAGTCACAATCAGAAAATGGATTGACACCATTTGGCCCGTTGAGTCCATACCAGCTCTATGTAAGAGCAATTCAGCTAATCACATTCCCTGCCCTCTCAGCGTGATCTTGCTCATTCTTTCCTTTCAAATAGGATTTGCTCAGTAAACACTTTGGTAGGCAAGAAAGAATTGGGCTTGTTTCCATGCGGTATAAATATTTGTCCAGTTCGGCTTTGAACACTACAGCCTTCACTGCAGCCCCTATCAATTACATCTCTTCTCATGTAAACCCAAAGGGTTTCTCCAGCTATATTAATAGCAAAAGGATAACGAGGGATAAAATTGGACCATTAGAGAACCAGAATGGACAGCTATCTGCAGAGCCAAAAGAGATAGGGGAGATATTGAACAATTTCTTTTCTTCGGTATTCACCAAGGAGAAGGATATTGAACTCGGTGAGTTAAGGGGAAAAAGTAGAGTAGCTATGGAAACTATGAGATTCAAAGAGGAGGAAGTACTGACACTTTTGAAAAATATAAAAGTGGATAAGTCTCCAGGTCCTGACAGGATATTCCCTAGGACATTGAGGGAAGTTAGTGTAGAAATAGCAGGAGCTATGACAGAAATATTTCAAATGTCATTAGAAACGGGAATAGTGCCGGAGGATTGGCGTACTGCGCATGTTGTTCCATTGTTTAAAAAGGGTTCAAAGAATAAACCTAGCAATTATAGACCTATTAGTTTGACGTCAGTGGTGGGCAAATTAATGGAAAGGATACTTAGAGATAATATATATAAGCATCTGGATAAACAGGTCTGATCAGGAACAGTCAACATGGATTTGTGCCTGGAAGGTCATGTTTGACAAACCTTCTTGAATTTTTTGAAGCGGTAACTAGGGAAATTGATGAGGGTAAAGCAGTGGATGTTGTCTATATGGATTTCAGTAAGGCCTTTGACAAGGTTCCCCATGGAAGGTTGGTTAAGAAGGTTCAATCTTTGGGTGTTAATGGTGGAGTAGCAAGATGGATTCAACAGTGGCTGAATGGGAGATGTCAGAGAGTAATGGTGGATGGCTGTTTGTCAGGTTGGAAGCCGGTGACCAGTGGGGTGCCTCAGGGATCTGTGTTGGGTCCACTGTTGTTTGTCATGTACATCAATGATCTGGATGATGGGGTGGAAAATTGGATAAGTAAGTATGCAGATGATACTAAGATAGGTGGTGTTGTGGATAATGAAGTAGATTTTCAAAGTCTACAGAGAGATTTGGGCCATTTGGAAAAGTGGGCTGAAAGATGGCAGATGGAGTTTAATGCTGATAAGTGTGAAGTGCTACATCTTGGCAGGACAAATCAAAATAGGACGTACATGGTAAATGGTAGGGAATTGAGGAATGCTGTGGAACAGAGGGATCTAGGAATAACTGTGCATAGTTCCCTGAAGGTAGAATCGCATGTAGATAGGGTGGTAAAGAAAGCCTTTGGTGTGCTGGCCTTTATAAATCAGAGCATTGAATATAGGAGTAGGGAAGTAATGTTAAAATTGTACAAGGCATTGGTAAGACCAATTCTGGAGTATGGTGTACAATTTTGGTCACCTAGTTATAGGAAGGATGTCAACAAAATAGAGAGAGTACAGAGGAGATTTACTAGAATGTTGCCAGGGTTCCAGCAACTATGTTACAGAGAAAGGTTGAACAAGTTAGGTCTTTATTCTTTGGAGCGCAGAAGGTTAAGGGGGGACTTGATTGAGGTCTTTAAAATGATGAAAGGGATAGACAGAGTTGACGTGGATACGTTTTTCCCATTGAGGGTAGGGAAGATTCAAACAAGAGGGCATGACATGAGAATTAAGGGACAGAGGTTTTGGGGTAACGTGAGGGGGAACATCTTTACTCAGAGGGTGGTGGCTGTGTGGAATCAGCTTCCAGCAGAAGTGGTGGAGGCAGGATCGATTTTAACATTTAACAGTAAAGTGGATAGGTATATGGACGTGAAGGGAATGGAGGGGTATGGTCTGAGTACAGGTAGATGGGACTAGGGGAAAACAAATGGTCGGCACGGACTGGAAGGGCCGAGAGGGCCTGTTTCCATGCTGTAATTGTTATATGGTTATATGGTTATATGGTTCTCTCCATATTGTGAGAATATTTTCCTTTCAAAGACTTGAACACTGAGATGGAATTACCCGTGAGGGCCTGAGCTGCAGGGAGATGTTCAGCAGGCTAGGATTGTATTCCTTGGGGTGTAGGAGGCTGAGGGGTGATCTTAAAGGGGTATATAAAATAATGAGGGGTGACAGGTTGAACATGTTTTTTCCCCCCAGGGCAGTGGAATTAAAACCTAGAGGGCATAGATGTAAGGTGTATATGGCACGAGCTGCCAGAGGAAGGATTTGAGGAAGACGTCAAAAGCCTGCCTCAAATACTTAAATAAGGACATTTAAAAGACATTTGGACAGTCCATCGAAAGAATAAATAATTTGCAACAATGCAATTAACGGTTTAAATAACACACCTAATACTACACAACACCACACACCTTAACAAAGAGTATCATAACTAGTTCACATGTCCAATAGCAATGACCCTTGGTACTAACTTTCTTAGAAGGCAGAATTCACCCGATTCACAGGCAGTTTTCAAATTTGTGAAGCTCTTTTTGCATAAGATTTATAACGTCATGACTAATTTAAAGGAAAAAACTCCCTGTTTGGTGAGATATCTAACTGAAGACTCTGTATGCTATAATAGAGATTTCCTTCTGTTAAAGAGCCTGAACTTCTTCCTTCGTCGCGAGTGCAGACATCTACAGTCATTCAACCTGCGAGGTGCTCGGCTGGGCATGGAGCAAGGCTTTTCCATCCTGAACTCACTGATCCACCAGAGGAATAGAAGCTCCATCTCCGAGCTGAACATCGAGGACTTCTTCAGCCACCACTTGGCCATCTACACCAATCCCACCTTCCCCAAAATCCTTCGCAGCTTCTGCGAACTTACCAGCATCTCGATCAATTATAATTGTATCTCAGATGACCTCCTGGACACCTTGTGTGAAAGCTGCTACCAGACCCTCAGGACGATGAATATTAAATGCCACATCCATGACCCTCACAACCAGGTTGTGTGGGGCCTCTCTTGGTCCAAACTTGCCAAACGAGCCACCAGCCTGAAAGTGAACTTCTACTTCGAGCTTGTGATGAAGAATGATCGGCTGACTCGGATATTGGTGCCAGAGATCCCAGTGAGGAGCTTAAATTTCAGGAGCTGCTACTTCAGTGACCCTGACTGGACCATGAAGCCCACACTGTCTGAACTAATTCCACACTACAGGAGTACATTACAGGTAGGTTTGAGAGGGGCTATGTATGAGCAGGGTCGTTGCCATGCAACAATGACAAGCCAGGACCTCTCAAAGACACCTGGGAGAGTTGGCTGATCCCATTAGGACAAGGTTTGGTGAGGGCCCATTTGGAGTATTGTGTTCAGTTTTGGTCACCTCCGTTCCCGGAAAGACGTGGTTAAGCTGGAACGGTGCAGAGAAGATTTACAATTGTGAGGGATAAAGTGATTAAACCCCATTAAAGTAAGGAGTTTTAAAGAGAATTCGAACTGAGAGGGGCCGGAGAGAGGGTTCTGACACAGCTGTGTCTGAAGGTTACCAGACCCATCCTTGAGTCCTTGAGTAAGAAGTAATAGCATTGTATAGCGGTAGAAGGGAGTGATGTAGAGAGATCCCTATCAGTGGAATGGAGTGATAGATGGGACCCTTGTCACTATAGCTTAGCTTTAGTACTGATATAGGAGAACTGAGAGGGTTCACTAGGAGGTGAGTAAAACTAGGGTAGGTCATGAGCAACTGAGCATGCTTAATAGAATAAATGAATATTACAACACACCCCTGGTCAAGAAACTGCTCATTACCATGAACATGTTTGAACATGCAATGTATGATATGGGAGGTGCGAGGGGATGTACGGTGGGATGTACCTACAGATTGTGCACCTCAGACCCTGATTGGAGAAGGGTCCGGAGGGGAGGTTGAATGTAAAATTCTGTGTATAAAGGGGGATGACTTCTTTGGCTTCGGTGTGTCTCGACTTGGAGAGGCACCCGGGTCTGCAGAGTCGTGAGGAATAAAGAAACTCTTGCTTCCAAGATTTAGTCTTTGAGCAGTGATTGTGGGCACAAAGCGTATCTCACACAATGATGTTGCCCAGACCTGAGTGCCTGAGCCACAGAGAGAGTTGAGCAGGGTAGGACTTTATTCCTTGGTGCGCAGGAGGATGAGGGGAGATATTATAGTGATGCACATGATCATGAGGGAAATAGATGGGGTAGATGCACAGTCTTCTATCTAGAGTATGGGAATCAAGGACCAGCGGAGATAGGTTTAAGGTGAGAGGGAATATTTAATAGGAACCTAAGGATCAACTTTTTCACACAAAGGGTGATGGTTGCACGGAACGAGCTGCAAGAGAAGGTAGTTGAAGCAGGTACGATAACAACATTTCAAAGACATTTGGAAGGTACATGGGTAGGAAAGGTTTAGAGGGATATGGACCAAATGTGTGCAGGTGGGGCTCGAGTAGATGGGACATCTTGGTTGGCAAAGCAAGTAGGGCCGAAGGGCCTGTTTCTAAGCTGTATTACTCTATGACTAAGATCAAAGATACACGGGAAACATTGGTGGTGTACATTGGGAGAGTCTGAAGGAATTCTTGATTAGTCCGGGTGTCAGAAGTTATGGAGAGAAGGCCTGAGAATAGTGTTAGGAGGGAGAGATAGATCAGCCATGATTGAATAGCAGAGCAGACTTGATGGGCCGAATGGCCTAATTCTACTCCTACTCCTTATGACCTTCTGAGAATGTGATTGAGGCCTATATCAGCCTTCAGATTATGGCAGCTGGGCTTGCAACGTTGTATGCTTACGGCCTACATTCCCTGTGGGCAACACAGTCTGTGGCAGTGTTTGCAGAGGCCATGTTTTATCAAGGAGTTGACAACTGAGAGTCAATCTGCAGAGAGAGGAGCTGTCCGCGCTTGCCTCTAAGGCTTCAGTTGTGCATGAAGGTTACCTGGTCTCCAAGCATTCTCTTGCAAACTCTGGGTCTGTTGTAGGTTAGACTGCATGTGCATAACCCAAGCACAGGCACCAGGCACCAATAACTGCAAGCACACTTGGTACTGGAGGCTGTCTGAACAAGGTTCTCGTCCCGAAACGTCACCCAACCATGTTCTCCAGTGATGATGCCTGCCCTGTTGAATGGCTCCAGCACTTCCCATTCACTAATCTGAAATTGTGCCCTCTAGTCCTAAGGGCCCTCAGCTGCCTCTTTGGAAATATGGCTGAGAACATGGGTCAAATGTGTAACCAGAGCCCAGGGATGTGACTGTGGGCCTCAGATGCACAGCCAGAACTAGGCTTGGGTTCAGGGCCAGGCTTGTGAACGGTAGGAGTTGGGAACGTGGGTTGAGGATGTTGCCGGAGCCAAGGTCTCGACTGTGGGGCTGGATGCACAGCCGGTTCTAGGGTTGGGATCAGCACCAAAATGGGAAGAATTGGGGTTGGCAGCAATGGGTAGAACTGGGATCTGGAATGTTTATGTTCAACTTGATTTCATGAGCATACAAGATGGGGGGCACAGTGAGGGCATGATTGAATGGCAGATTAGACCCGATACAGGCCTGAGTAGAGCTGCTGCCTCAGAGTGCCAGAGACCCTGGTTCAATCCTGGCTGCAGGTACTGTCTGTGTGGAGTTTGTACGTTCTCCCTGTGACTCTGTGGGTTTTCTCTGGGTGTTCCAGTTTTCTTCTACCCTCCAAAGACACGCAGGCTTGTCGGTTAATTGGCTGCTGTCAATTGCCTCTAGTGTGTCGGATAGAATTGGCGTATGGGTGATGGTTGGTATGTGCATACATACACAAATGAATATAAACACACACACACGTACACACAAAAAAAGCAATAATAGTGCGATAATAACAATAATAGCCTGTGTAGTTCGGAGCTTATTTGAGGTTGAAGTGTTTAATAGCCAAGTTGTTCCTGAACCTGGACGTTACTGTTTTCAGGCCCCTGTACCTTCTTCCTGATGGCAGGGCTGAATTGAGTGTGTGACCAGAGTGGTGTGGCTCTCTGATTAGGCTGGCTGCCTTTTTGAGGCAGTGATTCTGGTAAATCCCTTTGACGGTGAGGAGTGGTAAGTGATGGACTGGGCAGTGTTCACAACTATTTGCAGTCTTCTTCGCTCCTGGGCGTTCAAGTTGCCGAACAAGGTTGTGAAGCAACCAGTCAATATGCTCTCTACTGCATACCTGTGGAGGTTGAAGAGAATCCTCTCTGACATACCAAATCTCCATAATTTTTTCAGGAAATAGAGGCGTCGATGTGCTTTCTTTATAATTGAATCAGGGTGGGTCCAGGAAAGATCTTCAGAAATATGCACACCTAAGAATGTGAAGTTTTTGACTACAACAGGTTTGTGGGTTTTCATCCTTCCTCTTTCAAAGTCAAAAATCATTTCATTGGTTTTACTGACATTGAGAGCCAGGTTGTTGTACTGGCACCATATGGTCAGTTGATCGATCTCACTTCTATACGCTGACTCATCGCCATTTGTAATTCGTCCAACAATGGTGGTATCGTCGGCAAGCTGGAAGATGATGTTTGCACTGTGTCCGGCTACACAGTCATGAGTATAGAGTGAGTAGAGCAGGAGGCTGAGCACGCAGCCTTGAGGTGTTCCCGCACTGATTGTTATTGAGGAAGAAGTGTTTCTGTCAATTCAAGCATTCTATAGTCTGTTGATGAGGAAGTCGAGGATCCAATTGCAGAGAGATGCCAGTGACCCAGTTCCGTGAACTTGGTAACCAGATTTTTTTTTTTGAATGGAGAACATGAGCCCCCATATCTGAGATGGTATCACAGTCACAGAGGAGTATGGGGGCTGCAGAATGGGGGCTCGGGTATGGGGGCTCGGGAACCCACCACCATACTGAACGACAAACGATAAACTATGATGCACTGTCCAGGGGCTCCCTCTCTAACACCACCCGGGCACAGACGTAACCCCAGAAACGGGGCAGGCAGCTGGCTCGGGCAGAGCCCTCGTCCGCCTGGTGCCGTGACGCGCGGACGGCCAGCTTGGCCAGGCCCAGGAGCTACCCAACCAGGACATCTTCAGCCCTACCCTCTCCCCTACGCACAGGGTGTCCGGAAATGAGGATGGTGGGTGAGAAGTGCAGCCAGAAGGCGAGGAGCAGCCCCTTTAGATATTGGAACAGGGGCTGCAGCCTCACACACTCCATGTACACATGGTACACGGACTCTTCCAGCCTGCAAAAGTGGCAGGCGGCTGGCGAGTCTGTGAGCCACGAGAGAAACAGGTTGCAAGGAACTCCTCGGTGCAGTACCCTCCACCCCAGGTCCCCGATGTAGAGGGGGAGAATTCTAGCGTAGTGTGGTAACCAGCTTTAAAAATAAAATTATTCTATTATTAAAAAAATAATATTTACACTACAATAAAACAATCCAGAACCCACCACCATAATACAATACAAACATATATCCATAATAAACTATTATGCACCTATGTTACAATCCTTATTGAGGATACATTCAACACCCTGCGGAGCCCACCGTTCCCCAACTCCCCCAGGGTGCCCGTGGACAGTGTGTATTCCCTTTCTAACATCACCCGGACACGGACGAAACCCCGGAAAATGGGCAGGCAGCTGGCTCGGGTAGAGCCCTCCACCGCTTGGCGCTTTGACTCGCGGATGGCCAGCTTAGCCAGGCCCAGGAGCAACCCAACCAGGATATCTTCAGCCCGACCCTCTCCCCTAAGCACAGGGTGTCCAAAGATGAGGATGGTGGGTGAAAAATGCAGCCAGAAGGCAAGGAGCAGTCCCTTTAGATAATGGAATGGGCAGCAACCTCACACACTCCATATACACGTGGTACACAGACTCTTCCAGCCTGCAAAAGTGGCAGGCGGTTGGCGAGTGTGAACCGCGAGAGAAACAGGTTGCAGGGAATTGCTTGGTGCAATACCCTCCCCCCCAAGTCCCCAATGTAGAGGGGAGAATCCCTGCGTAGAGAGTGGTAACCAGCTTAGAGGGGATGATGGTATTGAATGGCGAGCTGTAATCAGCAGCCTGTATGTCCAGAGTGGAGAGCCAGTGAGATTGCTTCCTCCGCTGACCTGTTGTGGCGGTAGGCAAACAGCAATGGGACGAGGTTCTTGTTGAGGTAGGAGTTGATATGCACCATAACTAACCTCTCAAAGCATTTTATCACCACGGACGTTAGTGCCACCGGTCGATTGTCGTTGAGGCACGTCACTTTACTGTACTTGGGCACCAGCTTTAGTGATGCCCTCTTAAAGCAGCTGCGAACCTCAGTAATGAGAGGTTGAAAATGTCCGCAAAAACTCCAGCCTGTTGGTCTGCACAGCTTTTGAGAACTTGACCGGGTATACCATCAGGTCCACACGCTTTCCGAGGGTTCACGCCCCTGAAGGATCTTTTGACGTCGGCCTCTGTGACTGACTGTAATACCATCAGGGCGTATGGGGGCTCGGGAAGGCACATCAGTGTTCTCCCTTTCAAAGCGTGCGTAGAATGTATTGAACTTGTCAGAGAATGAAGCTTCGCTGTCGGGTCTGTGTTGGGCCTCAGCCATTTACGTGAAAGACGTGGTAGAAATCCTGAGGAGATTATTGTGTAGAGTGCTGACTACGCAAAGTAGGTGGGTCTGAGATGCGAAGCCGGCGTAAGGGGCTACAAATGGATAGAGCTGGGCAGATGAGCGGACAAAGGTCTGCCTGAGGGTAATGTGGGGAACATGTGATATTGTCCATTTTGGACAAAAATATAAAAAAATATATTAAAATTGTGAAAGGCTGAGGGGTTTTGAGATGCATAGGGATCTGGACACTACAGTGAGTGGTTTGCAAAAGCAGTCTGCGATTATTGTGGAAAAGGTAGGAAATTTAACAGAGCGTTATTATTTATTGTGTGGGGGATTGAAAGCAAAATGAGGACAATGGTGAGACAGCATCTGGAATACTGTGTAGAGTTGCTGCCTTACAGTGCCAGAGGCCTGGGTTTGTACCTGACTACTAGTGCTGTCTGTACGGAGTTTGTACCTTCTTCCTGTGACCGCGTTGGGTATTCGCCGGGTGCTCCAGTTTCCACCCACATTCCAAAGACATTCAGGTTTGTGAGTAATTGGCTTTGGCAAAATTGTAAATCGTCCCTAGTGTGTAGGATAATGCTAGTGTTCGCTGGTTGGCGCAGACTGGGCGGGCCGAAGGGCCTGTTTCTGTGCTGTATCTCTAAAGTAAAGTCTAAAGGAGAGGTTGGACAGGCTGGAGCTTTTAAGACTGAAAGGAGTGAAGAAGTGATTGAAACAGTTAAGATCCAGATGTATCTTCTGCAGAGGAAATGGATAGTGTAGTGAAGGTGTCCCAACCTGAAATCCCATAGAACATAGAACATAGAATGATACAGCACAAGAACAGGCTCTTCGGCCCACAATCACTGTGCTGAATATGATGCCTAGACCATCTCTTATCTACCTGCATATAATCCATATCCCTCCATATCCATATGTCTATCCAAAAGCTTCTTAAATGCACTATTGTAAATGCCTCCACCACCAACCCTGGCAATGTGTCCAGGCACTCACCACCCTAAATCTATCCAAACGTCTCTTAAATGCCACTATCGTATCGGCCTCAACCACATATCCTGGCTGCGCTTTCCAGGCAGTCGCCCTCCTCTGTGTGAAGAAAGTTGTCCCACACGGGGACGGTGGCGCAGCGGTAGAGTTGCTGCCGGACAGCGCTTGAAGCGACATAGATCCAGCTTCAATCCCGATCACGGTGCCGTCTGTACGGAGTTTGTACGCTCTCCCCATGAACGGGTGGGTTTTCCCCAAGATCTTCGGTTTCCTCCCACACTCCAAAGTCGTACGGGTATGTAGGTTAAGTGGTGTGGTATAAGTGCGCATTGTCCCTCGTGTGTGAAGGGTAGTGTTAATGTGCTGGGATGGCTGGCCGGCGCGGACGCGGTGGGCCGATGGGCCTGTTTCCGTGCTGTATCTCTAAACTAAGCGAAACGAAACATCTCATATAGTGTTGCAAACAGGCCCTTTGGCCCAACTTGCTGACACCAACCAATATGCCGTATTGTCCCACCTGCCCGCGTTTGGCCTATATCCCTCTAAAACGTTATACTCCTTTAAACTTTGCCCCTCTCGCCTTAAAGCTCTGCCCTCTAATATTTGATTTTAGATTTTATTTCCATCCTGAACATTTCCTCCAGATTATAGCATCTGCAGTTTCTTGTGCCTCCCCTTATAACCGGTTGGATATGGAGAGGATGCTTTCCTCTTGTGGGAGAAACTAGAACTAGGAATCAAAGGTAAGAGGCCTTCCATTTAAGACACAGAGGAGGTAACATTTTTTCTCTCAGAGATTTGTGAGATTTTGGAACTCTTCTTCAAAGGATAGGAGAAGCAATGAGTTTGAATATTGACATGGGGTTATGTTATTCACACATAGGATGGTGGGTGTATGGAACGAGGTAATTGAGGCAGGGCCGCTTGCAATGTTTAAGAAACAATTAGACAGGAACATGGATAGGACAGGATTAGAGGGATATGGGCCAAACGTAGGCAGGTGGGACTAGTGTAGATGGGACATGTTGATCGGTGTGGGCAAGTTGGACTGAAGGGCCTTTTTTCCGTGCTGTATGACCTTATGACGAAGTGAATATATATTTGATGAGCAAAGAGGTGAATTGTTATAGCGGATAGTTTGGAATTAGATCAGACATAATTTTATTAAATGGTGGAGTAGGTTTGTGTGTCCGAGTCATAAGTCTGTTTACAAGGGAATGGTGTTGGCTATTGCCAGCTCACAGATATGTTTTTAGAAGCAAATGCTGCAATTACTTCCAAAAATATGATTCTACTTTGAACAGAAATCTCAATGTTCCAGTTGTAAATGTGTAAATAGGCTCCTCACCCATAATGAGCATCGAGAGAGACTAAAAGATAAGGCCAAAATAAAGAAGAAAAAATGTGGCCAGCCAATAAATATAAGCCAACATTTTATGTTTAACACAAGACATGAATCAATTTGTTGTTATGTCTACAGGTACTAATATTCCTAATTTTGAGATGCAATATTGTGATGCACATTTTTTTTTGCCAGAAATTGACATTGGAATTTAATAATAGTCATGAACGAATTGATGATGAGCTATTGCAGCTGGTGCTAACGTGCGAACGTCTACACTACATGAAGATTTGGGCGTTTCTCAGCATTAAATTTATTGAGACAATTCTACAGTATCGTCAGGAAGGAAAATCCAACTTCCGCACTCTTAAGGTAGACAATAGACAATAGACAATAGACAAGTCAAAAGAGTTTATTGTCATGTGTCCCTGACAGGACAATGAAATTCTTTCTTTGCATAGCACAACAGAACATAGTAGGCATTGACTACAATTATATACGTAAATACACACATTAATTAATAAATTAATAAAGTGCAAATAACAGATGGAGGGGTATTAATGTTCAGAGTTTTGTCCGAGCCAGGTTTAATAGCCTGATGGCTGTGGGGAAGTAGCTGTTCCTGAACCGGGTCGTTGCAGTTCACAGGCTCCTGTACCTTCTATCCGAAGATAGCAGGGAGATGAGTGTGTGGCCAGGGTGGTGTGGGTCCTTGATGATGCTGCCAGCCTTTTTGAGGCAGCGACTGTGGTAGATCCCCTCGATGGAAGGAAGGTCAGAGCCGATAATGGACTGGGCAGTGTTTACTACTTTTTGTAGTCTTTTCCTCTCCAGGGCGCTCAAGTTGCCGATCCAAGCCACGATGCAACCGGTCAGCAAGCTCTCTACTGTGTATCTGTAGAAGTTAGAGAGAGTCCTCCTTGACAGACCAACTCTCCGTAATCTTCTCAGGAAGTAGAGGCGCTGATGAGCTTTCTTAATAATTGCATCTGTGTTCTCGGACCAGGAAAGATCTTCACAGATATGCACACCCAGGAATTTGAAGCTCTTGACCCTTTCAACCATCGACCCGTTGATATAAGCAGGACTGCGGGTCCCCATCCTACTCCTTCCAAAGTCCACAATCAGTTCCTTGGTTTTGCTGGTGTTGAGGGCCAGGTTATTGTGCTGGCACCATATGGACAGTTGCTCGATCTCTCTTCTATACTCTGACTCATCCCCATCAGTGATACGTCCCACAACAGTGGTGTCGTCAGCGAACTTGATGATGGAGTTCGCACTATGACCGGCTACGCAGTCATGAGTATGGAGTGAGTACAGCAGGGGGCCGAGCACGCAGCCTTGAGGTGCTCCCATGCTGATTGTTATTGAGTCTGACACATTTCCACCAATACGAACAGACTGTGGTCTGTGAATGAGGAAGTCGAGGATCCAATTGCAGAGGGATGCGCAGAGACCCAGTTCTGCGAGTTTGGTAACCAGCTTGGAGGGGATGATTGTGTTAAATGCCGAGCTGTAATCGATGAATAACAGCCTGACATATGAGTTTTTGTTGTCCAAGTGGTCCAGAGCGGAGTGGAGGGCCAGCAAGATCGCATCCACTGTTGATCTATTGTGGCGGTAAGCGAACTGCAGTGGGTCCAGGTTTTTGTCGAGGTATGAGTTGATTTTCGCCATGATCAACCTCTCGAAGCACTTCATCACCACAGGCATTAGTGCCACTGGTCGATAGTCATTGAGGCATGTCACCTTGCTCTTCTTGGGCATGGATGTTGTGGATGCCCTTTTGAAGCAGGTGGGAACCTCAGACCTCAGAAGTGACAGGTTGAAAAGGTCCGTAAAAACTCCAGCCAGTTCTATAGACAATGGGTGCAGGAGTAGGCCATTCGGTAGAAGTATCTCAAGTCCAAGTTCAAGTGAGTTTATTGTCATGTGTCCCTGATAGGACATTGAAATTCTTGCTTTGCATCAGCACATAGAACATAGAAGGCATTTACTACAAAACAGATCAGTGTGTCCATATACCATATATAAATATATACACACATGAATAAATCTTATTCTAATTAATAGGATCACTGGGTCAAGTAAGCAAGAGTGATGGCTAGAACACTAAGAAAATACTTTCTTCTCAAAGCCCCAGGCAATCCGTGACATGTTTTAGACGACACTATGTTTTAGTTTTTAGTTTAGCTTAGACATACAGCAAGGACCAGGTCCTTTGGCCCACCACGTCGACAATGACTATCGATCTCCCGATCTCACTTCCTGATCCACTCCCTTGAGGTAATGCACAGAGGCCGATTAACTACAAACATACATGTCTTTTGGGATCTGGGGGGAAACCAGAGCACCTGCAGGGAACCTGTGTGGTCACGGGGAGAACACGCAAACGCCACACAGACAACACCTGACGTCAGGATCGAACCAAGATCTCTGGCGCCTTGAGGGACCAACTCCACCAGCTGCGGCACTGAGCCCCCTAATACCCACCTAGATGGGCTGGATTGCTTGGGCTGCTCCCATTCCTGGGATTACTTGCTTTCCCTCAGCTACAGTGCCCTCCATAATGTTTGGGACAAAGACCCACATCATGTATTTATTTGCCTCTGTACTCCACAATTTGGGATTTGTAATAGAAAAAAAATGACATGTGGTTAAAGTGAATTTGTCAGATTTTAATAAAGGGAATTTTATGCATTTTGGTTTCACCATGTAGAAATTACAGCTGTGTTAAATAAATAAATGATGGGTCTTTTATGGAGGGCACTGTATACTTAAGGCCGGCTGTCTACCATCTCAGAGCTGAGGCCCACCTGTTCCTGTGACAGATCCTACACCCATCATCGGAAGCTGAGGGGTAAACTTATAGAGGTACACATGATCATGAGGGGAATAGATTGGGTGGATGCACAGAGTCCTTTGCCCAGGTTAGGGGAAACAAGAACCAGAAGCTATGGGTTTCAGGTGAGAGGGGGAAGATTTAATAGGAATCCGAGGGGTAACCCTTTAATTCGGGGAGTGGTGTGTATATGGAACAAGTTACCAGGGGAGATAGTTGAGGCAGGTAGTGTAACAGTATTTAAAAGACACCTGGACAGGAACATGGCTCGGAAATAATTAGAGGAATATGGGGCTAATGTGAACAAAGTTCATAGAGCTTATGGAACATCTTGATTGGCATGGATGAGTTGGGCTGAAGGGCCTGTTTCTGTGCTGGATGAATCTATGACTCTGTCTCTTTGACTCAAATGTGTTCATGGTGGAGGTTCTCACAGTGAAAGTAAAATATATAAACATGTAATGGGGAAGCTGTTTATCGGTGTTTCATGTAAACCAATCCCAGATATTTCGCAAGGCTATTATTTTATATATGAAAGTGTTTGATGGTGTGAATAGGGCTTAGTTTCACTGCTGCAACCGGCACTAAATATTTTACTCTCCCTCTTGCAAAAGTATTAGTCATTCAGTGGGTGCGTGTTTATGTCGCTGTAAACAGTTTAATATAATCACAGGTAATTGCACGGAAGCTGCAATGCTCTCGTCCTTGAAAACAGGAAATCTTTCAAGGAACCCAAGTGAGTCAAGTCCTACATCCCAGTCATTTTATTGATAAAGACAATATCTAAATTGATATAAATTGGAGGAGTAGCACCTTTTATTTTGCTTGGGTAGTTTACAACCCAGCGGTAATGACATTGACTTCACCAATTTCAGGTAGTCCCTGCTTTCTCTTTCTTTCCCCTCTCCTTCCTAGCTCTCCCACAGCCCAGTCTCCGCCTCTTCCTTTCTTCTTCCACCCCCCCACCCCCCCATCAGTCTGAAGAAGACCCAAAACGTCGCCTATTTCCTTTGCTCCATAGATGCTGCCTCACCGGCTGAGTTTCGGCAGCATTTTTGTCTACCTTGTCTAAATTGATCAAGATCAGTCTGCATCTTATCCCTTCCCTCTGCTACGAGTCAGGCTAGCAATTAGGGAGGGGGAAGCAAGGCATATTTTATGTTTCCTTATCTTTTGTGACTGGATTTTGCTTCTATTGTGATCTCCACAATGAACTAGAGTGTCAACATTCGTACCCCGGCCGTCAAGACATGTAAATGCCCAATCACATACATGAAGTGCCACAACACAGCAGAGGCCCAAAATAATTCAGCAGAGAGAGTCAAGAGAATCAGCAGCTAGCAGGGGAAAGGAAACACGAGAATTTTGTATTGAGGAATGCAAAATGTAAACATACTTAATTGCACTCTTTTATTACCTAACACATGTTTTATTGTGGTGCTACAGACGATTCAGATGACTGTGTCATATTGATTTGAGTTTGATTATAAGTTCATAAATTCTAGGAGTAGAATTGGGCGACTCAGCCCTTCAAGTCCACTCCACCATTCAACCATGGCTGATCTATCTTTCCCTCTCAACCCCATTGTCCTGCTTTTTCCCCCATAACCCCCGACACCCATACTAATCAAGAATCTGTCAATCTGCGCCTAAAAAATGCCCAATGACTTGGCCTCCACAGCCGTCTGTGGCAATGAATTCCACCGACTCACCATGCAGATTAAAAATGCTTTTCAGAAGTAATATTTCAAACTCTACTCTCCGTTTAAGGTGGTTTGCCATGATATTTTTCTATTCCAATAAAATATATGACATCGCAGATATCAACAAAATCTCAGAGCTGAGACCCACCTGTTCCTGTGACAGATCCTACACACATCACCCCTCTGTCACAGGGCAATAAACTTCAGGGCACTTGAGATGTAAATTGAAAATAAATGATAGTTGTTAAGGTGAAACTTTCCACAGACATAATTTGGTGGCCTCATTTAAATATATAAATAAATACATAAATACATTTAAGTGGGTGCTGATGGCATTGAATTCACTGGCTGAGATATTAACTAGGTTCAGTAATTAATAATAATAATAATAATAATAATAATAATAATAATAATAATAATAATAATAACTTTATTACGGACTCAAGGTCCAGACAAGGGGCAACATTACATTAAAAATGCATTGCATATCAAATATCATAAATATATATAAAATCATGGTAAATCACATAAAAAACATCATGATTTATATATTTAAAAAAACCAAAAAAAAACCACAATACTTAAGTTAAAAATCCAGAGTAAAAAATGATCAATGTCATACAACGAGACAATGATACCAGTGTCTCCACAACTGGGATTCGTAGCGTGTAGTGCTAATCCTTATGTTTGTCCAGGCCACTATAAGCACATTTTTAGAGTCATTTATCCTGCAAATGAATTTATACATGTGGTGTCTTAGGATAGCTTCTAAAGTACTGACTCCTGCAGCCACAAACATATTACTGGCACTACACCATCTTGGTTGCCTTAGCAGTGTTCTCATAGCATCGTTATATGCCACCTTTAGTCTCTGCATACTTGTTTTTAAATAGTTCGACCACAGGTGCGCAGTGTAGAGGGGTGTGCAGTATGCTCTAAATAGCGACATCTTCACCACATCTGCACACGCATCAAATTTACGCAAGAGGATATTCGCCTGTATATACAGCATGCGTCGTTGCCTATAAATATCCTCATTATCTGTCATTTGTTCTGTAATAATATGCCCTAGATATTTTATCTTATTGTCTCGGGTGGCTCTACATTAGTTCTGGACAAATTGAAAACCTCCGTTTTACTGACCTTCCTTTATTCTTCAATAAAGGGAAATCCTGGTACTTTAGGTGAAAGCCTTTATCATGTGCCTTCGCTCCATAGATGCTGCTGCACCCGCTGAGTTTCTCCAGCACTTTTGTCTACCTTCGTTTTTCCATGATCTACAGTTCCTTCTTAAACAACATATACAGTGGCTTGCAAAAGTATTCATACCCCTTGTATATTTCCACATTTTGTCACGTTACAACCACAAACGCAAATGTATTTTATTGGGATTTTATGTGATAGACCAACACAAAGTGGTGCATAATTGTGAAATGGAAGGAAAATTATACATGGTTTCCAAATTTAATTACAATTTAAAAACTGAAAAGTGTGGCGTGCAAAAGTATTCAGTCCCCTTGGGTCAATACTTTGTAGAACCACCTTTCGTTGCAATTACAGCTGCAAGTCTTTTGGGGTATGTCTCTACCAGCTTTGCACATCTAGAGACTGAAAATTTTGCCCATTCTTCTTTGCAAAATAGCTCAAGCTCAGTCAGATTGGATGGAGAGCATCTGTGAACAGCAATTTTCAAGTCTTGCCAGAGATTCTCAATTGGATTTAGGTCTGGACTTTGACTGGGCCATTCTCACACATGAATATGCTTTGATCTAAACCATTCCATTGTAGCTCTGGCTGTATCTTTAGGGTCATTGTCCTGCTGGAAGGTGAACCTCCGCCCCAGTCTCAAGTCTTTTGCAGACTCTAACATGTTTTCTTCCAAGATTGCCCTGTATTTGGCTCCATCCATCTTCCCATGAACTCTGTCTGACCAGCTTCCCTGCCCCTGCTGAAGAAAAGCATCCCCACAGCATGATGCTGCCACCACCATGTTTCACAGTGGGGATGGTGTGTTCAGGGTAATGTGCAGTGTTAGTTTTCCGCCACACATAGCGATTTTGCATTTAGGCCAAAAACTTCCATTTTTGTCTCATCAGACCAGAGCACCTTCCTCCACATGTTTGCTGTGTCCCCCACATGGCTTGTGGCAAACTGCAAACGGGACTTCTTATGGCTTTGTTTCAACAATGGCTTTCTTCTTGCCACTCTTTCATAAAGGCCCGATTTGTGGAGTGCACGACTAATAGTTGTCCTGTGGACAGATTCTCCCACCTGAGCTGTGGATCTCTGCAGCTCCTCCAGAGTTACCATGGGCCTCATGGCTGCTTCTCTGATCAATGCTCTCCTTGCCTGACCAGTTTAGGTGGACGGCCATGTCTTGGTAGGTTTGCAGTTGTGCCATACTCTTTCCATTTTCGGATGATGGATTGAACAGTGCTCCGTGAGATGTTCAAAGCTTGGGATATTTTTTTATAACCTAACCCTGCTTTAAACCTCTCCACAACTTTATCCCTGACCTGTCCGGTGTGTTCCTTGGGCTTCATGATGCCCAAGGAACATTGTTTGTTCACTAATGTTCTCTAACAAACCTCTGAGGCCTTCACAGAACAGCTGTATTTATACTGAGATTAGATTACACGCAAATTGACTCTATTTACTAATTAGGTGACTTCTGAAGGCAGTTGGTTGCACTGGATTTTATTTAGGGGTATCAAAGCAAAGGGGGCTGAATACTTTTGCACGCCACACTTTTCAGTTTTTTATTTGTATAAAAATTTGAAAACCATGTATCATTTTCCTTCTACTTCACAATTATGCGCCACTTTGTGTTGATCTATCATATAAAACCCCAATAAAATACATTTACGTTTGTGGTTGTAACGTGACAAAATGTGGAAAAGTTCAAGGGGTATGAATACTTTTGCAAGCCACTGTATAAACATGTAATGGGGAAGCTATTTATAGGTGTTTCATGTAAACCAATCCCAGATATTTTGCAAGGCTATTATTTCATATATGGAAGTGTTTGATGGTGTAAATAGGGCTTAGTTTCACTGCCGCAACCGGTACTAAATATCTTACTCTTCCTCTTACAAAAGTATTAGTCATTCAGTTTGCGTGTGTGTGCAGGTCTGGATTTATGTGTAAACTTGACAAGTTTAAACTTGTGGCCTTGAGATTAGGATTTAACACTAGGCTTCATAGGCTGAAGCCTATGGCCTCGAAATCTAGGGGGCCTGCGGCCAAGGCAGGACACCTGCCGTTCAACTGGGCGGCACCCCTCTCTATCTCTCTCTCTCTGTCTGTCAATCTCCGTCTCCGCCCGCCATCCGTATCCGTGTCTGGGCTGCCGGTCTCCGGTCTCCGCTCGCTCCTCATCCGCCGGCACGGCCGGCCGCCTTTCACATGCGCACAACCACCGCCAGCTCATCATCAGGCCGCCCTGCGCATGCGCACTGCCACGGCAACTGGCCGGCGCTGGGCACTTTCTCCCTCGCTTTGAATTGTGGGAGATCTGGCCGCCATTGCTGTTCGGTCACCGCCTCGCCGCTAACGCTGAAAACCAACGCAGAATCACTCCCTGACCCTGGATCTGGAGTAACTCTTGCTTCTGGTTTCATGGTCCTCCATAAATATTCTAAATGGAATTTAAACTGGAGGTGGTGGAGGGCTGAACAATAACAGCCTATTGCATTTTATCTGTTTATTTATTGGGTATATATATGGTCTATGGTATGTAAACACACTGAACTTTTATCTCCTGTTCTGTATTATGTTTACATATTCTGTTGTGCTGCAGCAAGCAAGAATTTCATTGTCCTATCTGGGACACATGACAATAAAACTCTCTTGACTCTTGACTTGGCCTTAAGCAAAAAAGGGTTCTTGGGGGGAAAAAAGAGGTACCTTAAATTCAGTTGCGTCTGGTTGGGTAACTATGGTAGGGTGAAGACTGTTCCCTGCTTTAATTGTGCGGGGGGAACTCCATGAAGCAGCCAGCAACTCTGGATAGAAGAAATTGGGTGACGTTTCGGGTAGAGACCTTTCTTTAGACTCCCTCTGGCTTTAGTGTTTTTAGTTTAATTTAAAGATACAGCGTAGAAAGGGACCCTGAGAAGGACTTTTTTCACACAGAGAGTGGTGAGTCTCTGGAACTCTCTGCCACAGAGGGTAGTGGAGGGCAGTTCATTGGCTATATTTAAGAGGGAGTTAGATGTGGCCCTTGTGGCTACGGGGATCAGAGGGTATGGAGAGAAGGCAGGTACGGGATACTGAGTTGGATTGTCAGCCATGATCATATTGAATGGCGGTGCAGGCTCGAAGGGCCGAATGGCCTACTCCTGCACCTAATTTCTATGTTTCTATGTCTAACCCACCGAGTCCACGCCGACTACCGATCACCTGTACAGTAGTTCTATCCCACACATTAGCGGAGTAAGTCAAGAGCCAAGAGTGTTTTATTCTCTCACGTCCCAGTTAGAACAATGAAATCCTTACTTGCAGCAGCACAACAGAATATGTAAACATAGTACTCTGTAAACAATGTTATAAACGAGAAAACAAAACGGTGTATATTTATATCTGAATATATAACTATATATATATATGTGTGTGTGTGGGTATATATAATACACACACACACAATTTCCCTCCTGGGATTAATAAAGTTCTATCGTATAATATCGTGTGTGTAGGAAGGAACTGCAGATGCTGGTTTAAACTGAAGATAGACACAAAAAGCTGGAGTAACTCAGACAGAATCTCTGGACAAAAGGAAAATGTTATGTTTTCGGTTGGGTCTGAAATAGGTTCCTGCACACCTTTGGAATGTGGAAGGAAACAAGAGCACCCGGAGAAAACCCATGCGATCAAAGGGAAAAGGAGCACACTCCATTCACAGAGACTCCAACCCCAAGCACCTTCTGATCTGGAGATTCTCCCGCCTGGATCCCCTAGGAAACTGGAGACTCCAATCGCGAGCGCGAAGTCCCTTGCGCCCGGGGTCCGGGGGGGGGGGGGGGGGGTAGTGGTGCTCGGGTTGAGTGGACTGGTTGGAGACAGGGGTGGCAACGATCTCAAGGTGACTGCGTTCCTGATTAACATGGGGGTGGTACATGCATTAAAACGTTCCACTTTTCAAAAAGGTAATTGGGCGGGAGAAAGATCATTTCAAGCGGGAGAAAATATATCTTAAGTGGGAGACACAAAGCCAGGGCGGGAGAAATTAAATCTCAAGCGGGAGAGCGGGAGATTTTGCGAAAATGGCTTTTCGGCGGGAGATCTCCCGCCGAAAGCGGGAGAGTTGGAGTCACTGCATTCAGACAGCACCCATATTCAGGATCAATTCCAGGTCTCTGGCACTTTTAGGCAGCAGCTTTATGGCCAATGTACAGCCCCATAGTCTTGAACTTAATTAAAACATACAGTAGCTGTAAAGGGGGACATAGCGTCTCTTGGAGATTTAAAACTGAAAATGGATATTTACATTTTTTTAGTAACCAAAGTTATCAATGTATAATTTTTCGTGTGTTGGAAAATAAAATATAGTGGCACAGCTGGTGGACTTGCTGCCTCACACGCCAGAGATCTGTGTTCGATCCTGCCCTCAGGCACTGCCTGTGTTGAATTTGCACATTCTCCCTGCCAGTGTGTGGGTTTCCTCCCACATTCCAAAGATGCATTGGCCTTGTAGGTTAAGTTGTCTCTGTAAAATTGCCCCTAATATGTAGCGAGTGGGTGAGGAAAGTGGGATACCAGAACGTGTGAATGGGTAGACAAAAATGCTGGAGAAACTCAGCAGGTGAGGCAGCATCTATGGAGCGAAGGAAATAGGCGATGTTTCGGGTCGAGGCCCTTCTTCAGACTGATGTGAGGGTGGGGGGAACGGTCAGAAGAAAGGAAGAGGCGGAGACAGTGGGCTGAGGGAGAGCTGGGAAGTGGAGGAGAAAGCAGGGATTACCTGAAATTGAAGAAGTCAGTGTTCCTATCGCTGGGGTGTAAACTACCCAAGCGAAATATCAGGTGCTGCTCCTCCAATTTACGGTGGACCTCACTCTGGCCATGGAAGAGGCCCAGGACAGAAAGGTCGGATTCGGAATGGGAGGGCGAGTTGAAGTGCTGAGCCACCGGGAGATCAGGTTGGTTAATGCGGACCGAGCGGAGGTGTTGTGCGAAGCGATCGCCAAGCCTACGCATGGTCCCACCGATGTAGAGCAGCTGACACCTGGAACAGCGGATGCAATGGATGAGGTTGGTGGAGGTGCAGGTGAACCTCTGCCGCACCTGGAAAGACTGCTTGGGTCCTTGAATGGAGTCAAGGGGGGTAGATAAAGCGACAAGTGTAGCATTTCCTCTGGTTGCAAGGGAAAGTGCCAGGAGAGGGGGTGGTTTGGGTGGGAAGGGATGAATTGACCAGGGAGTTATGGAGGGAGCGGTCTTTGCAGAAAGCAGACAGGGGAGGAGATGGGAAGATGTGGTCAGTGGTGAGATCCCATTGGTAGACAAAGAAGCTGGAGAAAATCAGCGGGTGAGGCAGCATCTATGAAGCGAAGGAATAGACGACATTTCGGGCCGAGACCCTTCTTCAGATTGATGTCGGGGGGGGACACAAAGATAAAGGAAGAGGCGGAGACCGTAGGCTGTGGGAGAGCTGGGAATGGGAGGGGAAGGAGGGAGAAAGCAAGGACTACCTGAAATTAGAGAAGCCAATGTTCATACCGCTGGGGTGTAAACTACCCACGCAAATATGAAGTGCTGCTCCTCCAATATGCGGTGGGCCTCACTCTGGCCATGGAGGAGGCCCAGGACAGAAAGGTCAGATCCAGAATGGGAAGGGGATTTGAAGTGTTGAGCCACCGGGAGATCAGGTTGGTTATTGCGAACTGAGTGGAGGTGTTGTGCGAAGTGATCGCCAAGCCTGCGCTTGGTCTCACCGAGGTTGATCATACGCTGAACCACATTTTTGTTTGGCAGTGGAAAGATATAATAGAAATTGCATTAATTGCAATGCGTAAAAAGAGTTGAGATACTGTATTATAATTTTGCTGCATGTCATTGTGGTATATATCATGTCTTGATTTGTGAATATGTTTAGTTTGTGACTTTATTTGAAACAGAAATAAGATGTGAATGCTTTATTGAGCACAATTCCGATTGGTAACTACGCACTTCGTCCGAGCACATTATCGCACGTGTCATGCAAGCCATCTTAAATGACCACCTAAACAGTCATTTGGCAACTTAAAAAGCTGCCGAGGTTGCCCGGCTGGCAACAGAGAAAAAAAATTAAGTGAGCCCTGCAAGGTGTATAATATTTTTGACACTGTCATAGGCCTTTCTCACATATGCTGTCACAACGCACTGTAGTCTCTAAACAACCTTTCAGTAATTTTCCTTGCCCTCCATTTCAGAATAATAGTGTTTTAAGCCGATAACTCGACACTAGCACTGGCAATAAATAAATAAATAAAAAGCGCAGCTTCCCAGCCCCTTATCTCATTGGCCACGCTTGGCTGCAAATCGATGTCAATCTGGTGGACCATCTTCCTCTAGTCGTGGGGTTGAGGGATTGGGAGGGGGCTCACAAGTGGAACAGTTTAGGGGCTCTCTTCATCTAAATCCAGCCCTGTGCCGCAGTTTAATATAATCACTGTTAATTGCTCTTAAGCAGCAATGCTCTAGACCTTGAAAATAGGAAATCTTTCTAAGAAACCCAAGAGAGTCAAGTCCTACACCCCAGTCGTTTTATTGATAAAGACAATATCTAAATTGATCAAGATCAGGCTGCATCTTATCCCTTCCCTCTGCTATGAGTCAGGCTGGCACTTAGGGAGGGGAAGACGAGGCACATTTTATGTTTCACTATCTCTTGTGACTGGATTTTGCTTCCACTGTGATCCCCACAATGAACTAGTGTCAACATTCGTACCCCAGCCGTCGAGACATGTAAATGCCACATCACATACATGAAGTGCCACAACGCAGCAGCTGTGAATGAAGGAGACTCCCAAAATAATTCAGCAGAGAGAGTCAAGAGAATCAGCAGCTAGCAGGGGGAGAGAAAGGAAACATGACCATATTATATTGAGGAATGCAAAATGTAAACATACTTCATTGTACTCTTTTATTACCTAACACATGTTTTATTGTGATGCTACAGACCATTCAGATGGCATTGTCATATTGATTTGTGTTTGATTATAAGTTCATAAATTCTAGGAGTAGAATTGGGTGACTCAGCCCTTCAGTCCACTCCACCATTCAACCACGGCTGATCTATCTTTCCCTCTCAACCCCATTGTCCTCTTTTCCCCGTAACCCCCGACACCCATACTAATCAAGAATCTGTCAATCTGCGCCTTCAAAATGCCCAATGACTTGGCCTCCACAGCCGTCTGTGGCAATGAATTCCACAGATTCACCATGCAGATTAAAAATGCTTTTTCAGAAGTAATATTTCAAACTCTACTCTCCGTTTAAGGTGGTTTGCCACGATATTTTTCTATTCCAATAAAATATATGATATCGCAGTTATCAACAAAATCTCAGAGCTGAGACCCACCTGTTCCTGTGACAGATCCTACACACATCACCCCTCTGTCACAGGGCAATAAACTTCAGGGCACTTGAGATGTAAATTGAAAATAAATGATAGTTGTTAAGGTGAAACTTTCCACAGACATAATTTGGTGGCCTCATTTAAATATATAAATAAATACATAAATACATTTAAGTGGGTGCTGATGGCATTGAATTCACTAGCTGAGATATTAACTAGGTTCAGTAATTAATGTCTCGGGTGGCTCTACATTAGTTCAGGACAAATTGAAAACTTCTGTTTTACTGACCTTCCTTTCTTCAACAAAGGGAAATCCTGGTACTTTAGGTGAAAGCCTTTATCATGTGTTGTCACATAATATCATAAAGTTTATTATCAATATCCTGTTAATAGCTACTATCATATCATAACCACTATGATAATAATCACTATTGTTCTGTTATTACTAAAGCTAATAAAGTTAAGTATCATTGATAGTTAGAGGTTAGTTGATAACTGAATTATCAATTGGTAAACTAAATCAATCCAGTTGATCACTTGGATCAACTGAATAGTGTGGACAGGCATATTCAACATGCAATGTGAACCAGCCATTGGGCCTACAACGTCTGTGCTGACTATAATGCCAAGATAAACTAATCTTATCTGCCTCTCAAAAAAAATACCCCTCCATTCCCTTCATATCCATCTGTGTATGTAAAAGTCTGTTAAACATCACTATTGTGAGATATGCAATGTGCTCACAATCACTACTCAAAGACTAAATCTTGGAAGCAAGAGATTCTTTATTTTCGAGTCTGCAGAATCGGGTGCCTCTCCAAGTTGAGACACACCGAAGTCAGAAGAGTCATCCCCCTTTATACACACAATTCTACATCCAACCTCCCCTCCTTGGACCCGCTCCAATCAGACACTGAGGTGGACAACCTGTAGGTACTTCCCCCAGTACCTCCCACATCATACATCACATGTTCATGGTAATGAGCAGTTTCTTGACCAGGGGTGTGTTGTAATATTCATTTATTTTATTAAGCATGCTCAGTTGTTCATGACCTATCCTAGTTTTACTCACCTCCAAGTGAACTCTCTCAGTCCTCCTATATCAGCACTAAAGCTAAGCTATAGTGACAAGGGTCCCATCTATCACTCCATTCTACTGATAGGGAGCTATCTACATCACTCCCTTCTACCGCTATACAATGCTATTACTTCTTACTCAAGGATGGGTCTGGTAACTTTTATACACAGCTGTGTCAGAACCCTCTCCCTGGCCCCTATCGGTTTGAATCCTCTTTAAAGCCCCTTACAATAGTGGGATTTAATCACTTTATCCCTCACACTATCATATCTGCCACCACCATAACCCCTGGCCACAGGTTTCAGGCACCCACCGCCCTCATTGCCAAAAGACCTGCCCCACACATCACCTTTAAACTTTGCCCCGTTTACCATTCTCCTGTCAAAAGGAATTTGGCAGATTAAAACAATATTTAAATTCCTAAATTCACCATATAAACTTCTGTTTAAACAGTATACAGGGAGATTCACGAAGATGTGGCCAGGACCTGAAGGCCTAAGCAATAGGCAATAAGCAATAGCAGGCTAGGACTTGATTCCGTGGATCACAGGAAGCTGAGGGGTAATCTTATAGAGGTGCACATGATCATGAGGGGAATAGTTTGGGTGGATAATCTGAGGGGTAACCTTTTCATTTGGGGAGTGGTGGGTATATGGAACAAGTTACCAGGGGAGATAGTTGAGGCAGGTAGTGTAACAGTATTTAAAAGACACCTGGACAGGAACATGGCTCGAAATAATTAGAGGAATTTGGGGCTAATGTGAACAAAGAGTTTATGGAGCTTATGGAACATCTTGATTGGCATGGATGAGTTGGGCTGAAGGGCCTGTTTCTGTACTGGATGATTCTATGTCTCTTTGACTTTGAGTTTCAAATGTGTTCATGGAGGAGGTTCTCACAATGAAAGTAAAATATATAAACATATAATGGGGAAAGTATTTATAGGTGTGTCGTGTAAACCAATCCCAGATATTTTGCAAGGCTATTATTTCATAGATGAAAGTGTTTGATAGTGTCAAACGGGCTTAGTTTCACTGCCGCAACCGGTACTAAATATTTTACTCACCCTCTTGCAAAAGTATTAGTCATTCAGTGTGTGTGTGTGTGTGTGTGTGTGTGCGCGCGTGTGTGCGCGTGTGTGTGTGTGCGCGCGAGTGTGCGCGTGTGTGCATGTGTGCATGTGTGCGTGTGTGTGTGTGTGTGCGTGTGTGTGTGTATGTGTGTGTGTGCGCGTGTGTGCGTGTGTGCGCGTGTGTGTGTGTGTGCGCGTGTATGTGTGTATATGTGTGTGTGTGTGTGTGTGTGTGTGTGTGTGCGCGTGTGCGCGTGTGCGCGTGTGTGCGTGTGTGCGTGTGTGTGTGTGTGTGTGTGTGTGTGTGTGTGTGCGTGTGTGTGTGTGCGTGTGTGTGTGTGTGTGTGTGTGTGTGTGTGTCGCTGTAAACGGTTTAATATAATCACAGTTAATTGCTCTCAAGCTGAAAGGCTCTAGACCTTGAAAATAGGAAATCTTTCCAAGTGAGTCAAGTCCTACACCCCAGCTTTTTATTGATAAAGACAATATATAAATTGATCTAAAATGGAGGAGCAGCACCTTTTATTTCGCTTGGATAGTTTACTACCCAGTGGTATGAACATTGACTTCTCCAATTTCAGGTAGTCCCTGCTTTCTCCTTCTTTCCCCTCTCCTTCCTAGCTCTCCCACAGCCCATTCTCCGCTTCTTCCTTTCTTCTTCCTCCTCCTCCCCCACCCCCACCCCCACATCAGTCTGAAGAAGACCTGAAACGTCGCCTATGTCCTTTGCTCCATAGATTCTGTCTCACCCGCTGAGTTTCGGCAGCATTTTTGTGTACCTTGTCTAAATTGATCAAGATCAGGCTGCATCTTATCCCTTCCCGCCGCTACGAGTCAGGCTGGCACTTAGGGAGGGGGAAGATGAGGCATATTTTATGTTTCCTTTTCTCTTGTGACTGGATTTTGCTTCCACTGTGATCTCCACAATTAACTAAAGTGTCAACATTCGCACCCCGGCCTCGGGTCGAGACTTGTAAATGCCCAATCACATACATGAAGTGCCACAACACAGCAGACGCCCAAAATAATTCAGCAGAGTCAAGAGAATCAGCAGCTAGCAGGGGAGAGAAAGGAAACATGACCATTTTATATTGAAGAATGCAAAATGTAAACATACTACATTGCACTCTTTTATTACCTAACATATGTTTTATTGTGGTGCTATAGACCATTCAGATGAGTGTCATATTGATTTGAGTTTGATTATGTTCATAAGTTCTAGGAGTAGAATCGGGCGACTCAGCCCTTCAAGTCTACTCCGCAATTCAATCATGGTTGATCTATCTTTCCCTCTCAACCCCATTGTCCTGCTTTTCCCCTTAACCCCTGACACCCATACCAATCAAGAATCTCTCAATCTGCGCCTTAAAAATGCCCAATGACTTGGCCTCCACAGCCGTCTGTGGCAATGAATTCCACAGATTCACCTTGCAGGTTAAAAATGCTTTTCAGAAGTAATATTTCAAACTCTACTCTCCGTTTAAGGTGGTTTGCCACGATATTTTTCTACTCCAATAAAATATATGATATCGCAGGTATGAACAAACTAAGCCTGTCTCAGTTGAGCTTGCAGGCGATTGCTGACAACAGCCAAACCTTTGAGACTGTTAATGTGATGGAGACATTTTTTGATCTACAGGTGAGAATTTACATGCACAAGTACGAAACAAATGAAGAAGATAAACTACTTCGCAACGTGTACATGAAGTACAGGGATCTAATCGACACAGAACTCAATTATTTTGTGATTACTTACCCCTTGATGTAAGGACAGCTCTACTGAATGGACAGCCCAACTATAATACATTTAACCAGTTACAGGACCAATAAATGTATTTGTCAGCCAGTCAAATAAAACCTTCAGAAGCTATAATGTTATTAGACATAAGCAATGTAAAGGAAGAACTGGAAATCACTTTGTACCATTGCCAATAATTAATTTGCAGTGTAGTCTATCCAATCCTTATTAATGACATTGAACAGTTGGATGGAGTTAAAAGTAGGAAGTACTAATGGCATTGAATCCACATGCTGTGATATGTAACTGGGCTCGGGTAGCTTGTGAGACATTGCTGAGGATTGTATTTGTGTAGGAAAAAATGGAAGACCTCTCATTTACTGACCTTCCTTTCCCCTTCAACAAAAGGGAAGTTCTGGGCTGCGAAGTGCAAGCCTTTATTATCTGTAGTCAGACCTGCCTGCAAACATTCTTATCCTTAGTTATGCTGATTTTCATTCACCACCTTCAGCAGTCCCAGTGCATTACACAAACCAGCCTCCCGTCCACATCAGCTTCAGTTGCGCACCAGGCTTCTCGGGAAAGCAGTCAACTCAATCATGGACCTCTCACACCATGCTCATTCTCCCTTCTCCCCTCTCCTGTTCGCCAGAAGGTACAAAAGCTTGAAATCGCACTGCACCATATTGAAGAACAGTTTCTTCCCCACTGTTATCAGACTTTTGATTGGACCTCTCACATGCTCGGGAAGAATTGCTGATCTTCTAATTTACCTCTTTGCACCTCTTGCATGTAAAAAAATAACCCTGCACTTTCTCCGTAGCTGTAACTCAGGTCCATTCTCGTATCTCGGTACACGTGACAATAATAAACCAAAACCAATAAATCCTATGATGCTTATGGGGAAAAAATGCAAAACAGAAGTGAAAAGAGCCAGTACTAGTGTTTGATGGCAGGGAAAAGCTGTGATATCTGAATATATACATTTGGAAGTTGAAAACAATGCTTGAATTCACAATTTAAACATGTTTATCACCGATTCTCCATGGTATGTCCATCTTGGAAAGAGCTAGTGAGGGAAAAATAGAAGCAGATATGATAGTAATGTTTAAAAGCGTTTAAATAGGCACATGGGTATGCAGGGAATGGAGGGATATGGATCATGTCCAGGAAGAGGAGATTAACTTGGCATTATGTTCTGTGCAGATACGGGGTAAAGGGGCTGCTTCTGTGCTGTGCTGTTCTGTTCTATGTACATATAGAAAGGCACTACTCAATAAATGTTTTCACTTATTGGAACAAATTAAGTCCGTGGAAATTATTTTGAAATTAAAACCGTGTTATTGCAACAGAGTGGGAGCGTTTGATAAAAATTGGCTGCAAGTTTCACAGTCAGCGTTGTGTCATCTTGAGGAAGCACAGGTTGGGAAATTGTTACTGAACGAAAGGGGGGGTGGAGTTGTTACACTCTCACTCTCAGCATCCTTGGTGATAAATAATTTGGTGCCTTTTGTAGGGTCGGAATGTCTGTCATTTACCAGCATCTAAGTTAGAATTCACTGCAAGAAAGAGCCAAATTCAGCACAGGGTTTGAAAGGAAAGGAAGAAATGAATTGAGGAATGGGTGCTCTAGAACGAGGACTGCTCTAGGGCCGCACGGTGGCGCAGCGGTAGAGCTGCTGCCTTACAGCGCCAGGGACCTGGGTTCGATCCCGACTACGGGTGCTTGTCTGTACGGAGTTTGTACGTTCTACTCATGACCTGCGTGGGTTTTCTCCAGGATTTCGGCTTTCCTCCCACACACCAAATACGAACTGGATTGTAGGTTAATTGGCTTGGTATAATTGTAAATCGTCCCTATATGTGTGTAGAATAGCGTTAGTGGGCGGGCGGGGATCGCTGGTCGGCACGGACTCGGTGGGCCGAAGGGCCTGTTTCATCGCTGTATCTCGAAACTAAACTAAACTTAAACTAGGGAGACCAGGTATATCTTCCTAACTTTATAAATAAATCCTCCCTAGCACGTGGAAACATGATTAGAATCACGATGTGTATCATGCTTGTAAATTGCAAATAAAATATTTCTGATAAAGTGAAATCAAGGGTTTTTCCCCTCGTATATTAAAAATGAATATATTGTAATGTAAAGTGTTTACTAGTCCGAAACTACACAGTAGATGATGCAATTCAAAGATAGCGAGGGGAACTTTGTGTGTACAAAAGTATTTGATTGTTTGTTGATTGTTGCCAAGGTTTGATGCTGTAAACATATTTTTATTTTATGTCTTTTTTTTTCTGTAAACCCAAACAATAAATGGTTTTATGAACTTATTTCATCCATCTTCAGTGCCCAGCTTCACAATGCCTATGGCCCCGAGAGCTGCGTGGGTTATCCTTCTACCATCTTCCTTGTCACTAGATTTGTCCCAGAGTCTCTGATGGTTAATTTAGTTTAGTTTAGTGTAACTTATCATTGTCATGTGCACCAAAGTAGTGAAAAGCATTTTGTTGCATGCTATCCAGTCAGCGAAAAGACAAAATATAATCACAATTAAGCTGTCCACAGTTCAGTTTTAATTTTAGTTTAGAGATACAGCGTGTGGAAACAGACCCTTTGTCCCACTGAGTCCGTGCTGACCAGCGATCACCCATACGCTAGTTCTATCTTACACACTAGAGATAATTTACAGAGGTCAGTTACACTACAAGCGCACACAACCTCGGGATGTGGGAAGAAACCGGAGCACTGAGAGGAAACCCGCAAGGCCACAGCGAGAACGTGCAAACTCTGTGCAGACAGCACCTGTAGTCAGGATTGAAGCTCGGTTCCTGGCGCTGTAAGGCAGCAACACTACTGCTGTGGCATTATGCTGCACACCCAGTCTACAGATACAGGATAAAGGGTATAACATTTAGTGCAAGTCCAGTAAAGTCTGATTAAAGCTAGTTTGAAGGATGCCAATGAGATAGATGAGAGGTCAGGACCCGTGTCTAGTTGGTGAGAGGGCGGTTCAGTTGCCTGATACCAGCTGGGTAGAAACGGTCTCTGAATCTGGAGGTATGCTTTTTCAAATTTCTGTACCTCTTGCCTGATGGGAGCGGGGAGAAGAAGGAGTGACCAGGGTGAGACTGTGCCACAATTGTCTTGCTGAGACAGCGTGAGGTGTAGATGGAGCCAATAGAAAGGGAGGTTGGTTTGCGTGATGGTCTGGGCTACTTCCACAACTCTCTGCGATTTCTTGCGGTCTTGGATGGAACTGTTCCCAAACCATGCTGTGATGCATCCCGATAAAATGCTTTCTCTGCCGCATCTGTAAAACTTGGAGAGGAAAATAACTTACTTATGACTGGAACTCTGCCAAGTCTTTGAAGATAAATATTGCTTTGTGAGGAACTTTGAATAGATTGGACCAATATTGTCTAAAGTTTAGGAGAAAGAGAGGTTAACTTAACTAGGTATGTTACAAAACTTACCTTCAGCGGCGCTGCAGTTCTGCCACGGGCCGTGTGCGCGACTTTGGCGCCTTTGAGGGGGGGGGGGGGCGAGGTTAAAATGCCGTTTTCTCCTGCCTGCCCGAGATATATTTTCTTGGGCTGCTAGCTAATGCTGAAGAATTGTTCCGACTGCCGTATAAAAATCGACACCGTCAATGCCGACAACGGGACAGATATCCCGTACGGGACAAAATAAAGGTAAGCCGTTTATTTTACATATAAACTTGCTTCTTAAGATTACCTTAATCCAAATTTTACGTTGCGAAAAGGTGCTTTAGGCCCCATACGAACCGGCAGTGTTTTTCCTGCTGATATGGGGTTTAAATTCACCACAAACCGCAACGTTCCAATCGATCGCGTTCCACAAAAACCCACTCGCAAGAATGATTTAAGTGGCCATTAATTTAGGGGAATTAAACACTAAATTCCTTCCATTTGGCCTATAAATTAATGACAATGAGATTTAAAAATCATGTTATATTGTGAATTCTTGTGTGAATGTTATTTGGACACTTAGGCTATTTAAAAATGTTAATCTTTTCTTAATTGAATTTTGTAATTAGCTACAATTAGGTAACTAACTAATTATATGCTTTAATTTCAGGTCATCCAAGTAAGATTGTTTCATATTTGTTTCAGAATGTTTCAATCTATAATAACTGAAAATTTCATTCAGTTCTCTTAATTTTTTTAAAATGTTATGGGCTTTTGACTGTCCTCGCTCACAGCTTACAAATCTCAAAACTTTGTAACATTGCAGTTCCTTCCTACACATTTTGTGTCCATAAAATATCCTGAGGTTGTTTGGCAGGAAAAAATACTGTGGAGCTGTTCCCTCTGGTGGAGAAATTGAGAAAAATAGATTGTAGTTTCTGATTAAGCAACTGAGATGAGAAATGAGTTCCCCTAGTGCGCTGTGATTCTTTGCTGTGATTAGTGGAATGTGTGTCATTAATCACAATTAAGCATGAAGTAACGGAGATGAATCATAAAACCAGAGGAGGCCAAAAAATGACATCAGCCATTAACCTATTGCATGGGGGAGCAGGCTAAAGCCAGGGCTGCCAACCCTCACGCTTTGAGCGTGAGCATTACACACGCTCTCATGCTGATCACAAATTTCTCACGTTCTGTCGTGAGAAATGATGTGATCAGCATGAGAGCGTGAGTGATTGCGGGGCTGGCGAGTCGCTCGCTGCAGCTCCGGCCATGGAGCAGCTTCAGTGCAAGAGTCCCGGGCCGTCGGAGGCGTTGCGCCGCTGCCGCTGCTGCTGCCGTGAGAGTCTCTGTGCCGAAGGGACAGGGAGAGAGGGGAAGGAGACAGAGAGACGGGGGGGGGGGGGGGGGGGGGGGGGGAGGGAGGAGGGGTGAGAGGAGGGGGTGGAGAGAGAGGGGGAGAGAATGGGGAGAGTGAGGAGGGAAAGGGAGGGGGAGAAGGAGGTAAGGGAGAGAGGAGAGAGGGGGGAGGGGGAGAGAGAGGAGCGAGGTGGAGAGTGAGGTGGGAAGAGGGGGAAGAGAGAGGGGGGTGAGAGGGTAGGAGAGGGAGTGGGAGAGAGAGGGGTAGTAAAAGAGAGGGGGAAGAGGGATAGAAGGGGAAGAGGGGGAGAAGGGGGAAAGAGAGAAACGGGGAGAGAGAGAGAGGGGGGGGCAAAGAGAAAGAGGAGAGATGGGGGAGAGAGCAAGGGGAGAGTGAGGTGGGAGGGAGAGTTGGGGGAGAGAGGGGGAGAGAGAGAGGGGGGACATAGAGAGGTGAGAGAGAAAGATGAAAGAGAGAGAGAGGGGGAGAGGGAGAGGGGGAGAGAGAGAGAAAAGAGGGAGAAAGGGGGAGGGACGGGGGAGAGAGTTAGGGGAAAGAGAGGGAGAAAGAGAGAGGGAGAGAGAGGATAGGGAGAGGGGGGGAGGGGAGAATGAGGCGGAGAGAGAGAGGAAGAGAGGAGAGAGAGAGAGAGAGAGAGAGAAGAGAGAGAGGGGGAGAGAGAGAGAGAGAGAGAGGGAAGGGGGGAGAGAGAGAGAGAGGGGAGACAGGGAAGAGAGAGGGGGGTGAGGGGAGAAAGGGGGAGAGACAGGGGGAGAGAGAGGAGGGGGAGAGAGAGAGGGGGAGAGGGGGAGAGAGAGTGGGAGAGAGGGGAGAGAGCGGAATAGAGGGGGGAGAGAGAGAGAGAGGAGAGGAGAGAGGGGGGGAGAGTGAGGTGAGAGGGAGAGAGAGAGGGGAGAGGGAGAGAGGGAGGGAGAGAGGAGAGAGAGAGAGGGGGACAGAGAGGGGAGAGGAAGGGGGAGAGCGAGAGCGAGAGCGAGAGAGAGAGTAGAGGGAGAGAGGGGGATAGAGAGGCAGGGCTGCCAACTCTCATGCATTGAGTGTGAGAATCACGCATTTCGCCAAATTCTCACGCTGATCACAAATTTCTCATGCTCTGTCGTGAGAAATTCTGTGATCAACGAAAATTTAAAAACTCATATCAACTGCATGGGCCACGGGTGTTGGAAGCAGAAGCAGCGGCGGGGACAGATGCGGACGGGGAGCTGGCTGGCGAGTGTTTGCCGGGCTGGCGAGTCGCTCACTGCAGCTCCGGCCATGGAGCAGCCTCAGTGCAAGAGTCCTGGGCTGTCGGAGGGGTCGGAAACGTTGCGCGGCTGCCGTGAGAGTCTCTGTGCCAAATTCACCCAGGGGACTGGCATGGACCAGGCTGCGGCTCGGTGCATCCTGGAGGACAACCAGTGGCTACTGTAAGTAAGTACCAAGCACTGGGTAGAAACGGCGGAAGATAGTGGACTTCAAATGGGAGTGGTTGGATAAAGCATCCTGCTTGTCTGCTAGATTTTCACTTACTGGAACTGCAAGAAAAATGTTCCCGGTGTTGAGGGAGTTCAGAACCAGGGGTTACAGTTTAAGAATAAAGGGTAGGCCAGTTAGGACTGAGATGAGGACAAACTTTCTTCAGGCAGAGAGTTATGAATCTGTGGAATTCTCTGCCACAGAAGGCAGTGCAGGCCTATTCACTGGATGTTTTCAAAGCAGAGTTACAGTTAGTTCTTGGGGCTAATTAAATCAAGGGATATGGGGAAAAAAAAACAGGGAAGAGGTACTGATTTTAGATGAACAGCCATGATCATATTGAAGGCAGTGCTGGCTCGAAGAGCCGAATGGCCTATTCCTGCACCTATTTTCTATGTTTCTATGCTTGAGTACACTTGATTTTGAAGCATTCATGCATGGTGGAGGTATTATGTAGTCATAGTGATACAGTGTGAAAACAGGCCCTTTGTCCACACCCGCCAACATGTCCCAGCTACGCTACCTGCTTTTGGCCCATACCTCCAAACCTGTTCTATCCATGTATCAGTCTAACTGTTTCTTAAATGTTGGGATAGTCCCTGCCTCAACTACCTACTCTGGCAGCTTGTTCCATACACCCACCACCCTTTGTCTGGAAAAAGTTACCCCTTAAAACGTTACCTCTTATAAATACTTCATACGAAAAACATTGAAATTATACTTCTACAATGCACTAAAACATGATTTTAATAATCAAATTTCAAAATGTCCCTGCCCTGGGAGGGGGGACACCCCCCTTCCACACCCTCTCCCCACTCGGTTGCTCCACTCCCTCACCAGGTACCCCCAAGGTCAGTGATCAGTGATCGCGCAGCCCCCCCCCCCCACATTCAAAAATGTGGGAGGGCTCCTGGTTCAGACAGAACACTGCCAGGTGTGAGCGTGGAACTGAGGCCAGTTGTCCGTGATGTCTGGATCCCAATGCACAGCGCTTCATGTTTCTGTTATGGCTAACGTTATAGATTTGTAATTAGCCAGATTTGTAATTAGTTGACAAAACCTTAATTTATTTATCCGGAATATCAAGGTGGATGGGATAAGTGTAATATTAAAATGACATGCAAGGTGTCAGGTTGTCTGTCACAACATACAACCCCGATAACCCATTATTTCCTTCAATTAAATATTGGGAAGGTAGCACTATTGTTATTTGCCACTCAACTATTATGTTCGTTTACCTCACTGACTATTTCTAATCACCCCCCCCCCCCCCAAATTCCTTTGACAGGTTGAATAGAAATGTCCCCAATCTCATTGTTTTATTAATTCAACACGTAGATGAACATCCTCAAGGAGTGTAATCAGATGGAAACTGATTCAGATGCGATGTTTAAGAGGTTGTTCAAGGAAGAGGCATATTTTAGAGGAGTGACAGATATACCTGCAGGGGAATGTGTGAGGAATTTATTATTTGTCTTTAGTTTTAGCTTGAACCAGGATATCTGAAGATTCAAAGTTTAATATAGTAATTGTGCTGATACTGACTCTAACCAACCACGTAATGAACATCATCCATTCCGGAGGTTTTACTTTTCTGATGCCATTTAAACTTCACTTGGATTTCAATCACTTCAATGTAAAAGTAATTGGGAAAGGGGAGCAAAATTTTGCCCTTGGTACATATTAACTGTAATATAATAATGTATGCATGTTGATAGGTGCAATCAAAACAAAGATCTTTTTATCATTGTCGTTACCACAGAAAATATTATGTACGTTCACGATCACATTAAATAGAATATTATTGCTTAAATATATAGTTATTGGACTTTGCATTTCGGAAAAATCCCAGCTGAGAGGAAGACAGTAAAATAGTGAAAATATTGGGGGTGAAATTGACTTCAGGACAGTTTGTTAGGAAAATGAAAGAAATGGTAACAGAATATTTATACAGCTGAGTGAGTATAATTTTATGGATGAGAAATTGTGTTCAACCAATTGATGACTTATTTGACAAAGTAACTAGCATGTTAGATAACAAGGAAGCCAATGGGTGGAGCAAATTTTGTTATACATAATTTGGTCTGTGAAGTGCCCCATAAAAGATTATCGCATTTGATAAGCACCTGTGGACTTGAACGTAATAGGTTAAGTCCAGGGGGTCAGATATGGGGCTTTATGTGTGGGCCAGATATATTGTCAGTGCAGAGGGGCTAGGAGCAAGGCCAAGTGTGCATCCAGAGTCAACACCTGGAATAGTACTAGGTGTGCAGTCAAAGCTGGGACAATGGGAGTGTGCAGCACTGGGAACCTAAGCAGATAAGCAGCTATGATCAGGGTAGAATAGGGGGCCAGGTGTAAGTCTGGACTCGGGGTCAGGAATGAGAGAAGGTATGCAACTGGAGTCAGGGCCAGGAGTAGTACCAAGTGTGCAGTGAGACCCAGGTTGATCAACATGGGCCAAGTGTTTGATTATAATCTGATTTCCATACATGAATATACTAGGATTTATTCATGTGCTGCACCTGTTGATCAGAGCCTGGGCTCTACTGTGGAATGTAATTAGGAATGTAATTTAGTCTAACCTTAATCACAGCTAATCCAATTTAAAGCATATATATTGCATTCAAGTGTAAGTTAAAAGACTCGCTACAGTATGCACCAGATTGCACAATTTCAAGCTGAAAAATGCAAAAGCTCCGTACCAATGCTACGCTCCCCCGGGCTTGGTCTCTCGCAATTTCTCACTCCCAACTCTCACCCAATGTTGGCAGCCCTGCTAAAGCTGTTGCAGCATCGACCCCTGTGCTCATTCTTTGCGGACTCCATGTTATTGCAGTCCAAGCCCTCAATGCCCACCTTCTCAGAGGCAATCGTGTTCTCCTGACATTGAGAGGGAGCCTTTGGCCTGACTGCATAACTCCCCATTTCTAATTGCTGTCTTCATGCACTTCACCCCACACCAAGGAAGGTGATGTGGGTTGTTGGAAGGTGCCTTCACAGTACTGATGGGTCAGGAGATAGGGTCTCTCTCCTTGGAGATGAAAATGGTCATTCCCTGGGATATTGTTGCCAGGAATATTTCATGTCACTAAAAGAGCATGCCTAAATATCATCTCAGTATTATTGCGCGCAGACTCCTTTGCTGAGAAGTTGTATATTTTGAAATCATCAGTGAACCTCCACAGATTATAAAGGAAGGTCTTCAGATTTTACTTTGAGATCCAAACCTTCAGCCCACCAAGTCCGTACCGATCAGCGATCACCCCATATACTAACACTATCCTACACACTAGGGACAACTTACAATTTACAGAAGCCTTTTATTCGTATGGCTGTATGGTGACCCCACATTTCACTGTACTAATTGGTGCATGTGACAATAAATGTCTCTTGAATCTTGAATCAATGAACCTACAAACCTGTACGAGTTTGAAGTGTGGGGGGAAACTGGAGCACCCAGAGAAAACCCATGCGGTCACAGGGAGAACATACAAACTCTGCATAGAGAGCACCCACAGTCAGGATCTAACCTGGGTCTCCTGCGCTGTAAGGCAGCAACTCTACCACTGCCCCACTGTGCCATCTGGTCACTGATGAAGTGAACATGGATGGCAGGGGCTGGGACATTGTGCTGAGAAACTGGAGTGATGTGCTGGTGCTGGGTTGATTGATTTCCATCATCCACCTGCCTTTGTGCGAGGTGGGAATCCAACACTAGAGCTACTTCCCCTTGGTCAGTTCCTGTGCTTTGGAGGGTAGATAATGTTATCCCACTTTCTAAGAAAGTAGGGAGAGAGAAAGCATGGAATTATAGACCAGTTAGCCTGACATCGATGGTGGGGAAGATGCTGGAGTAAATTATCAAAGATGTAATAGCAGCACATTTGGATAGCAATAACGGGATCGATCCAAGTCAGCATGGATTTATGAAGGGAAAATCTTGCTTGACTAATCTTCTGGAATATTTTGCGGATGTAACAAGTAAAATGGATAAGGGAGAGCCAGTGGATGTAGTGTATCTGGACTTTCAGAAAGCCGTTGATAAGGTCCCGCACAGGTGATTAGTGGGCAAAATTAGAGCACATGGTATTGGGGGTAGGGTATTGACATGGAAAAGAAATTGGTTGGCAGACAGGAAACAAAGAATAGGAATTAGTGGGTCCCGTTCAGAATGGCAGGCAGTGACCAGTGGGGCACTGCAAGGCTCAGTGCTGGGACCGTAGCTATTTACAATATACATTAATGATTTAGATGAAGGAATTAAAAGTAACATTACAAATTTGCAGTTGAGCCAAAGCTGGGTGGCTGTGTGAACTCTGAAGAGGGTGCTTTGAGGATGCAGGGTGACTTGGATTGGTTGGGTGAGTGGGCAGATGCATGTCAAATGCAGTATAATGTGGATAAATGTGAGGTTACCCACTTTGGTGGCAAGAACAAGAAGGCAGATTATTATCTGAATGGTGTCAAGTTGGGACAAGGGGAAGTTCAACGAGACCTGGGTGTCCTTGTACATCAGTCACTGAACGTAAGCATGCAGGTACAGCAGGCAGTGAAGAAAGCTGATGGCATGTTGGCCCTCATAACAAGAGGATTTGAGTATAGGAGCAAAGAGGTCCTTCTGCAGTTGTATACGCTCTGGTGAGACCACACCTGGAGTATTGTGTGCAGTTTTGATAACCTAATTTGAGGAAGGACATCCTTGTTATTGAGGGAGTGCAGCGTAGGGTCACTAGGTTAACTCCTGGGATGGTGGGACTGTCATATGATGAAACAATGGAACGACTGGGCTTGTATACTCTGGAATTTAGAAGGATGAGAGGAAATCTTATAGAAACATATAAAATTATTAAGGGATTGGCCACGCTAGATGCAGGAAACATGTTCCCGATGTTGCGGGAGACCAGAACCAGGGGTCACAGTTTAAGAATAAGGGATAGGCTATTTAGAACTGAGATGAGGAAAATCTTTTTCGCCCAGAGAGTTGTGAATTTGTGGAATTCACTGCGTCAGAAGGCAGTGGAGGCCGATTCACTGGATGCATTCAAAGGAGAGTTAGACAGAGCTCTCAGGGCTAGCAAAATCTAAGGATATGGGGAGAAGGCAAGAACAAAGTACTGGTTGTGGATGATCAGCCATGATAACATTGAATAGCGGTGCTGGCTCGAAGGGCCAAATGGCCTACACCTGCACCTATTTTCTATGCATCTATGTATACTTATTTACTTCTGTCGTGATGCAGTCCTCAGTTAAAAGCTGCTTCGATATTAAGGGCATTAACTCTCTCCTCATTCCTCGTGTTATGATCAGATGTGTACAGATGCAACAACCTTTTGAATCTGTGGAATTCTCTGCCACAGCAGGCAGTGGAGGCCAATTCACTGGATGTATTCGAGAGTTGGATATAGCTCTTAGGGCTAACGGGATCAAGGGATGTGGGGATAAAGCAGGAATGGGGCACTGATTCTGGATGATCAGCCATGATCACATTGAATGGCGGTGCAGGCTCGAAGGGTCGAATGGCCAACTCCTGCACCTATTTTTTATGTTTCTGTCATGATTGAATCGGGGAAAAAAATTAGTAATTGATCAGGAAATAATGAGTCAGAATGGGTTTGTTCCACTTTCTGTGAACAGTACATACTTTGGCAATTTCACACTTTGCCAGGCAGATGCCAGTATTGTCCAGAGGTACAACTAGTTCTGGTGCATGCAATACTAGAGGGGCTCCTCGGTGGGAAAATAGTACAGTCTCCACAGGGGTTGGGCCGTGGAAACAAAGTCCCAATATTAGCATGGACAGATGTATCTGCCACAGGTGGATGGGCAAGCTCAAGGTCACATAGGCTTTTCTGTCTCTCATGATCGTAGGCCTACTACCTGCTACAGACCCAGTTTGGTAGCCGTATCCTTCAGGACTAAGCCAACTAGGCCTCTCCTCAGCACTTTGTCCTCAGTTCACACTTACATTGTTTGTTTTCCATCCAAGATTTTTCAATGTTCCAGCAGCAGTGACCTTCACTATTTTTCAAGTAGGATCAGTTCGATTAAAAGCAGTCTCAATGTGAAAACCACACTGAAGTTTTTTTTTTTTTTTTTTGTTAGAAGTACAGTAGTCTGGTACTTAAGTACCTAATACATAAATACATATTTTCATTCTTGTACAACTTCATACTTTTGGTTCAATAATAAAAGAACAATGATAGAAAAAAGAAATAAAGAGTGTCGGAATAGATAGACAAGCGAGTAGAAACAGAAAACAAAAGAAATAAAGGACAGAGGTGAGAAGTTAAAAGATTGAAAGAAAAGGAAAAAGTAAAAAAAAAGAGATTAGGAGAGATCTACCTATCTCATATTTTTGCCCATCCGTCACCCAGTTCTAAACCATTTAATTTCTAAGGTTATGTTATGTTGCACCCACACTGAAGAGTTAACAAAGTTAATCTTCTGACGGGTCCCGACCCAAAACGTCTCCAATCCTTTTTCTTTTAAAATCTTTTTATTCGTTTTTTTCCAAAAAATAAAAAACAAAACAAAAAGAGTAATGATAAACATAACAATGATATTGATACATAGGGATCAGGATTACATTAACAACAGGTATAACCTAATATGAGTCCAGTATCAAAATACACATTGAATATTGTAAATATAGTTAAATGTTCCAAAGAAAACTTATATATGTAGAAAAAAACACAAAGATAAAAAGATCAAAAAAAAAGGAAAAAAGGAAGAAACAAAACCCCCTTAAACAAAAGGAAAAAAAAAGCAAAACAGAATCTGAACCGAGAATTTCAACAGTTTAAGTCTGTTTGTTGTCAAGTCTGTTCCACCATATAGAGGTAAAATAGTTTTTATAACGGTTAGAGAGGGAGCAATTAATGTTCTATGAAAGTGTTGAAATCATTTTCCCCAAGTCTTATCAAATTTAACCAAAGGTTCAACAATGTCACTCCTGATTTTTTCTAAATTTAAATATGATATCGTTTCAGAATACCACTGGAGTGTGGTCGGAGGGTTGGTCTTTTTCTCCAGAGACCCGCAGAATTACTCCAGCATTTTGTGTCTATCTTTGGTATAGACCAGCATCTGCATTTGTTTGCTTCTTATATTCTTCATTTATTATTTAATGGCTTGCTCTCTCATTGTATATATTTGCGCTTCGATTACATGGAAAAGATTAGCAAGTCAGAGAAAAGAAATAAAATAGGGGGGGGAGGGGGCACAGTGCAAACACAGCTGAAAATGATAGATGTTGATAATATTCAACATAACAAACTCATAATCTTGCAAATTGGGAAGACTTTAAAAGAGCACAAAGTATGGGCTAGGAATTGGAGCTAGAAACCACTGCAAGGTGAAAACAGATCATACAAGGTTAAGATTGTACAGATCATACAGGTTTAAGGCGAGGTGGGGTGGGGTGAAGGTTTAATAGGAACCCAAGGGCAGCTTCATATTTTACAGATGGAACAAGCTGTTGGAGGAGGTAGTTGAGGCAGGTACTATCTGGAGGTATGTATATTCAAACTTTGGTTTGAGGGGAGAAGAGGGAGTGACCGGGGTGAGACTGGTCCTTGATTATGCTGGTGACCCTGCTGAGGCACCGTGAGGTGTCGATGGAGTCAATGGAAGGGAGGTTTGTTTGCGTGATGGTCTGAGCTACGTCAACAACTCTCTGCAGTTTCTTGCAGCCTTGGATGGAGCTGTTCCCAAACCATGCTGTGATGCATCCCGATAAAATGTGTCTATGTGAGGAAAATTGCTTAATGAAAGTTGCCGGGACTCTGCAGTCTTTGAAGATAAAGGTCACACCACTTGAGAAACATTGGACAGGTACAGGGAAATAATAGGTTTAGAGGGATACGAGTCAAGTGCAGGCAGGCAGGACTAGTGCTGATGGGGCATGTTGCTCAGCACGGGCAAGTTGGGCTGCAAACCTGTTTCCATGCTGCGGAACTCCAAGCTGCTAAAGATATTTAAAATGTAGAGAGAGTGAGATATTTGTCCCTTACAGACAAGGACAGGAAAAAATAAGCAGAAAGCAAAACATAGCACAAGTAAACACATACCTTATATCAGCCCACATTTTGGAAAGTGGGTATCGGTTCATTGGGAAATTAAGAGATTAGTGGTTGTAATGTATTAAGACAATCATGAATGGGTTTGAAATGCAATTAATCTACTGAGGATCATGGCTTAACAGGGAAGAATGTGCTGGCTCTGTAGAGGGCCCAGAGGAGGTTTACAACAATGATCCCAGGAATGAGTAGGTTAACCTATGATGAGCGTTTGTCGGCACTCGGCCTGTACTCGCTGGAGTTTAGAAGAATGAGGGGGGGGGGGGGGTAGACGATCTCATTGAAACGTGCAGAATAGTGAAAGGTTTGGATAGAGTGGATGTGGAGAGGACGTTTCCACTAGTTCGAGAGTCTAGGACTAGAGGTCATAACCTCAGAATTAAAGGACGTTCTTTTAGGAAGGAGATGAGGAGACATTTCTTTAGAAGGCTGGGTGGAGGCAGTCAGTGGATATTTTTAAGGCAATAGATTCTTGATTAGTACGGGCGTCAGAGGTTATGAGGCGAAGGCGGGAGAATGGGATTAGGAGAGAGATAGATCAGCCATGATTGAATGACAGAGTAGACTTGATGGGCCAAATGGCCTAATTCTACTCCTATCACTTATGACCTTATATTATGAAGATTCACAGTGGAGAGGATGTTTCCAGGAGTGGGAGAGTCTAGGACCAGAGGGCACAGCCTCGGAATAGAAGGATACAACTTTAGAATGGAGTTGAGGATTTTTTTTTTTTAGCCAGATGGTGTTGAATCCATGGTAAAAAAATTGCTACAGATGGCAGTGGAGGCCAAGTCATTGGATATTTTCAAAGCAGATTGATAGGTTCTTGATTAGTAAGCATGTCAGAGGTTACACAGAGAAGGCAGGAGAATGGGATGGAGGGGGGAAAATAGATCAGCCACGATCAAACAGCAGAGCAGACTTGATGGGCCGAATGACCTAAATCTGTTCCAGTCTTATGATCTTAAAAATAATACATTTTGGGAAGGCAGTCTGTAAATTAGCGTGCTGCGTCCATGTGAAAACCCAGAATAATCAGAGATCAGTCAGTGATTTAGTATTTTATTGCCAACTAATATTTTAATTCAAATATATACAGGACATTGAGATTTATATAAATTTACATTAGACCAAGCTATCTGTACAGCTTTCTAAATTAGAACAATATACACTGTACAAATTCTATGTTCAGTATGAATAGAATGTAAACATATTCAACAGTGTGGGAAAGGTTAGCTTGAATCCATATGTTTGGAAGTCAGTCTTCTGTAGGTGATTTTAATGCAATGTACACTGTACAAAAAAATAGTCTTTCATATCTGTAAATATTTGTTATACAATGCTGCAGCGTTCCTTTGTATCTGTTTGTGAAAGTTGGTCATCATCTCTGCAAGGAAGAAAGCAAAACAATGATGCAAGTCGACACTCAGTGCACAATTTGTGTTTAGTTTAGAGGAACAGCACGGAAACAGGCCCTTCAGCCCACTGAGTCTGCAACGACCAGCGAACCCTGCACATTAACACTACCCGACATACACCAGGGATAATTTTACATTTTTTACCAAGCCAATAATAAACCTACATTGGAGTGTGGGATGAAACTGAAGATCTTGGAGAAAACCCACACAGGTCACAGGGAGAACGAGCAAACTCCGTACAGACAAGCACCAGTAGTCAGGATCGAACCCGGGTCTCTGGCACTGCAAGGCAGTACCCCTACCACTATGCCCTTGTGTTGCCAGAGAAACACTTAATGCAGGTCTGCCATATTCAAGGCTTTTGGTTGTTGAGTAGTCCTGTCTCCCACACTATCGCCCCTATTTATACATCAATTGGTAGAGCCAAACAATGCAAGTACAACCATGTCATTTTCTAAAAGATACAATTCATGACCAATGACTAGGAAAGCCCAGGTTAGACAAGCTGTGGAAACAGCAAATATCTGCACTGTCACTCTTTCCATGTGGCTTCCCTTACGTTATGGAACAAGCTACCAGGTAGGAACTGTTACACCATTAAAAAGACACTTGGACAGGTACATTGATAGGAAAGGTTTAGAAGGATGTGGGCCACGTGGGCAAATGGATAGCATAGATAGGGCATCTTGGTTGGGCCGAAGGACCTGTCTCCATGCTATGTGACTCTACGACTAAGTTCAGCAACTTTGGTTAACAAGACCATTGGAACAATCAGGTTAGGCACTAGTATGCAATGCACTTTTATCAAACTGTTTTTATCAGCTGTTTCTGCAGCTTTATAAAACACAAAACTGTAGGTGCAGGAAATCCAATGTTTAAAAAAATAAAAGGAAATTCTGTACATATTCATAGTTCTGGAATTGGCTTATTCACCTGTATCTGTATCAGGTCAGGAATTAGAACATACAACAGTACAGTGGAAGAACAGGCCCTTCGGCCTATAATGTCCATCCTGAACATGATGCCAAGACCATTTCTTATCTACTCGCACATAATCCATATCCCTCCATCCCCTGCATGTCCATGTGCCGATCCAAAAGCCTCTTGAACGCCACTATCATATCTGCCTCGACCACCAACCCTGGTAAACGTGTTCCAGGCACTCAAACCTGGTGTAAAAAAAAGTTGCCCCATACATTACCACTCTCATGTTACAGCTATACCCACTAGTATTTGATTCTATTTACTGCTATTAAAATATAAGCAACACTAGTTGACACGTTTAGTTTTAGTTTAAAGAAACAGCGTAGGATTAATCACCTGTTCACACTAGTTCTGTCATCCTACTTGTTACGCACTATCGACAATTTACTGAGGCCAATTAACCTACAAACCCACACGCCTTTGGGATGTGGGAGGAAACTGGAGCACCCAGAAGAAACCCATGTGGTCACAGGAGGAACTTGCAAACTCCATACACACTGCACCCGAGTTCAGGACCAACCCACTGCCTTGCCCTAAAGTGTATATCTATCTAGTGGGTAAATATCAAAACTTCACACCCTCCCATAGGCCTAAATGCAGAATCTTAGTCAGTTCTCATGTAACAGTGAATCTGGGACAGCAAATTCTCAAATGCCACGTTTAACTGCATTAAGTGCCAACACTTCATCCAGTTTACTCTTTAATAATGGCGAGCACTGATGGTTACTTTTACTGCTGAAAGCCAATCTTCATTTAATGGATGATGGCAGTGGAATCCAGGACAAGGCTGCCCTAGGCTTAGGGGAGACCTATGCAGTTGCATACCTTGGGTACGCAAGCAAAGAATGTCACTGTGCCTTGTCACATGTGACAATAAAGTATTCCATACCAAGTCAAGAAAGGTAAAGGCAAGAATGAAAATGAATTTCCTTCTTCACAAACTCACCGCAAGTCTTCAAGTGCTTTCCTGTTCTTCATTCTAATTTCTTCATCAATTGGGTACAATTTAAAAAGAATCAATCCCAGTATGATTAAGAATATAGGTGCTGGAGCAACCAACATCTTCAGGGTCAGATGCACTGCATCAGGCTGTTGACATCCTCGGGTCAGGTAACCTGCAAAACTGTACGAGGAAAATATAATGAAAACAAAGTCCTAGTGATTGCTTACCACAGCTTTAAGCAGGATATCCAAGAAGCTATCTTAGTTAAGATGAAATCGCCATACAAGTCAAAAATTTACTGGATTTGGCGCCAAGCACTTGACATTAGATTAGAATGTCCGACTGGAAAAATACACACAAGCTTTGAGAAAGCTTAATCTTTAAACCAGAACAAGGCAGAATAGCGATAATGTGGCTGCCTCTGCCTGTTTTATATGGGGGATGGGGAGGGGGTTGGGGGAAACTTATGATCCCTTTGACGGGGATCGAAGCTCCAACCGCGGGGCCTGTGGACTTTAACATCGTGAAGCCCACGGTCTCTGGTAAGATGAGGCCGACTCGGGAGCTCCATGCCGCGGAGAGAGTTTCAACCTCCTCGACGCGGGAGTTTCGATCACCCCGACGGGGGCTTTGATAGTTGGCTGCGGGAGCTTTGATCGCCCCGAATGCGGGATGGATTGACTGCCCCGACTGCGGGAGAACAAGAGGAAGAAGATTGAACTTTATTGCCGTCCATCACAGCGAGGAATGTGGAATCCACAGTGATGGATGTTTATGTTAACTTTTATGTGGTTGTGTGTCTTGTTGCTTTTCACTTAGTATGGCTGCATGGTAACTCAAATTTCACTGTACCTTAACTCGTACACGTGACAATAAACTGACCTTGAAACCTAGAATTTTTTTTGCAATTGTAGTTACGTAGAAAATAAATTAAAGCTAAAAGATGCTCCAAAGGCATCGTTTTCAAGGGTGATAAAAAAATATCACCAAATCAAAGGAAACCATGTGTTTGATTCCTTATGATCACCGGATCACTAATGATCACATACTGTGGAATGACTAAGTTAGAGTGATGATATAAATGTCCTTATTATATCCCTCAAATTAAATGGCACAGCGGGGTTTGAAACACAAAATAATTTCATGACAACTTATTTGGAGCCCTTCTACAACAAATTTCAGATTTAAAATATTACTTTCAGCTAATATTTAATTAGCCCAAGTTTAATCCCAAATCACACTTAACTGTACATTTGCTTACAGGCTATCATGTCAGCCCCCTAAAGTATTATTTTAAAGCCGGGGTTCAAATTAAACATGCAGAATCTGCATTCACCAGGGTCCCAATTATTGTCTATTGAGTCTATTCCGTCATTCAATCATGACCGATCTATCTTTCCCTCTCAACCCCATTCTCCTGCCTTAGGTTATAAGTGATAGGAGTAGGCCCATCAAGTCCACTGCCATTCAATCATGGCAGATTTATCTCTCCCTCCTAACCCCATTCTCCTGCCTTCCCCCATAACCTCTGACACCTGTACTAATCAAAATATATCTATCTCTGCCTTCTCCCCGTAGCCCTTGACACCCTTACTAATCAAGAACTTCTCTACTTTAAAAATACCCAAGTACTTGGCCTCCACAGCCCCCTGTGGCAATGAATTCCATGGGTTCACCACCCTCTGGCTAAAGAAATTCCTCCTCATCTCTTCTAAAGGTAGTCTAACGGTATCATATTCTAAAATGTGAGAGTAAATCAAAGCTACGCACTCGAGGCTCAGTGTGGATATTCCGAGGGACACTCCAGATGCAAACTTGGTGAAGAAGACATAGAAAGAGTAAAAAATTGCTTCATGTCCCATGGAGTCCGGATTCTTCAGTCTGAAATCATCAACAACATCGGGCAACATGGACCTGTTAAGAGGGCAAACAGGGAATATGTTTAACATTGAATATTCAGTGATATAATGGGTTTTTATTCCAGTTTTACAGTGCCAGTATTTGTGAATGGTGAAATCTTGAAAAGGTATCAGAATTCTTATTTATTTTCTTTTATTTGACTGAATGTAACTCAAAGCATAGTCAACACAACAATCTTTTGCATATGGATGAAAGATACAAAGTGCTGGAGTAACTCTGCCGACAGTATTTCTGAAGAAAATGGAAAGGTGATGTTTTGGGTTGGGACCCTGCTTAAGTAAGTGATAGGAGCAGATATAGGTCATTCAGCCCATCAAGTCTACTCCATCATTCAATTATGACTGATCTATCTCTCCCTCCTGCTCCCCATAACCACAGACACCCGTACTAATCAAGAATCTATCTGTCTCTGCCAGAATATTTTGCATATTGAATATGTAATAAAGAACAAGCAATACAATTAATTTTCAGGCTTCGCCATTTATTATCCACTATTTTAACAAACAAGAAAAAAGACGTGTATGTTAAATAGATAGTAGCTTGCTGCCCTATTTGTTTTTCCTCATTGTTCACAACTTCAATCTTCACTTAATGCGGAACAAAGCCTGCGATTCTGATAAAGTTCGATTAATGAAATCACTAACAGTCTGACCTGGTCAAATAACATCACATCAACAGTTAAGAGAGCACAGCAGCGGTTGCACTTTCTGTGCCGGATGAGAAAAGCTCACCTCTCCCATCCCGTCCTCACCACTTTCTACAGGGGCACCGTAGAGAGTATTTTGACCAGCTGTATCTCTGTCTGGTTTGGGGACTGTAAAGCCTCCGACTGGAAGTCCGTGCAGAGAGTGGTGAGGACGGCTGAAAAAAATCATCGGGACTTCTCTCCCCTCAATCGGGGACATTGCGACCAAACGTTGCGTGTCTAAGGCCAGCAGTATTATAAAGGCCACACACATCTCCATCACGGACCGTTCACTCCGCTGCCCTCGGGCAAAAGACATCGTAGCATAAGGAGCAGAACGTCAAGGTTCTGCAACAGCTTCTTCCCACGAGCCACCAGACTCCTGAATGCCATGTAATGGGCTGCCACCATTGTCTATTTATCCTTTCATCCATTTTATCCTTCTGTTTATTATCGTGTGGCACGGGGAGCCAAATGCAATGGAATATCGTTTGGAATTGCATATATCGATGTATTTCTAAATGACAATAAAGTTTGTTTGATTGATTGATGATTGATGATTGATAATGACCATAATTATTTTCCAGGAGAAGGTAGGAATGAATCGCTATCCTTTAATGAATGGTATTTTTAATCATCACAAAGCATGAGGTCTCACGTATGTGGAGCATTCTCTAATGTACCTCAACCAATTCAGGAGTAGTTTGGTGGGGGGTGCTGTCGAGATTGTATAAAATGCCTTTGTTTTACAGGAATGAAATAATTAGCGCTGCCCGGCCTCACAGCCCAGCTACTGTGGGCGAGTAACACCGAACCTCTTTTAAAATGGTGCATTCTGGCACCATCAGCTTGCCGATCATCGGCAAAGAGCTCATCAAGGGTTACGGTGGCGCAGCGGTAGATTTACTGCCGTACAGCGCCAGTGACCCGTGTTCAATCCTGACGACGGGTGCTTGTCTGCACGCGTGTTTGTATGTTCTCCCCGTGACCTGCCTGGGCTTACCCTGGGATCTCCAGTCTCCTCGCACACTCCAAAGATGTACAGGCTTGAAGGTTAACTGGTGCGGTAATATTGTAAATTGTCCCTAATGTGTGTAGGATATCAGTGTGTGGGGATCCCTGGTCGCTGCGGACTTGGTGGGCCAATGGGCCTGTATCCCCTAAAGGGCTTTATCTTCAAAATGAAAAAACTAAAAATAGCTGCAGCGCATCACTTGCTGTAATGGAAGCTGCTCCACTTGGTAGCTTCGCTTCCGAGGTCCACTGCTAATTTTTCAAAAGGGAGCACAATACGCTCAATGTACCGGGGCACTTTCTTCCAGCAAAGCTCTGCAATGAGTTTGAGATGATGCCTGAGCAGAGATAGATACAAGGTGGGTCAGGCAGCATCTCTGGAGAAAAAGGATGGGTGATGTTTCAGGTTGGGACCCTTCATCAGATTTGAAAGTAGAGGGGAAGGAACTGGAGGTAAGAAAAGGCCGAAACAAAGCATGACCCAGGAAGGGTGGAGCCCTTCATAATGGCCCATTGATGGCTGGGGAGGAGGTGATAATGCAGGGATACAAGGATGTGAACAGTGGAATTAGAAGAATGACTAGGTTGGGGGGTTATTTGAAATGAGATAAATCAACATTCATACCACTGGTAGACACAAAATGCTGGAGTAACTCAGCAGGACAGGCAGCATCTCTGGAGAGATGGAAAGGGTGACGTTTTGGGTCGAGACCCTTCTTCAGACATATTATACTGCTGGGTTGCAAACTGCCCAAGTGAGTCTATTACTGAAGCAGAACGACAAAGCCAGTCACAAATAGTCGGGCGTTGCTGAGAAACCTTTCACTTACCATGGCAACAGGAAAGCAGCAGCCACACTCACTCCAGAGGCAAATGACACAACATAGGCCACGATTAGGTTGGCCTTCACCAGAACGTTCAGGATGAGAAAAGGGACTGCCGACTGCAAAGGAGCGGAACAAAAACATGTTGACATTAGAATTCTATTGGCGACCAAGGGAATACTGCATAAATTAACTGTGAATGCAGCAACGGTGCCAAGATCAAAATAAAACCCGATTGTTCTGCTACTCCCTATTCTCCTTTGAGGCTTGGCAACTCAGACACAATGGCCCTGATTTCCCACCACTGTGCTCACAGCCAGTCACTTCACACTCATTAAACTGAGCAGAAGTGTCACGGCCAGCAAGTGATAAACTTGGGTCATCATCTAGAGTCAGACAAAACTGGTCAAGCATGCAATGGATCAGGATATAACGGATTATATATATTTTTTTAAAATAAAGATAAAACAATGATCATCTCCAGAATGCAAAATGGAGAGAGTTTGACCAAGGACTTAAACGTTGATCCAGTATTTGATGGGGAAAGACTGGGATCGTAAGCCCCAGTTGAAATTCCCAGCACTGCATTTGAATTGTTTAACTTCAATGCAGTCATTGGCGGTAAGTCACTATTGGGCCATGAAGCAACTTCTAAATAAGCAAAGTGATCTGATAATATTTTGAAAGAGGGCACATTGAAATCAATCCCTTTACAAGATTAACTTCCACGTCAACAGCCTTGAATTGGCGTTAGGGTTCCAATCATTGACTGCACAGTGTAACCCAGTGTGCAATATTAATGCATTTTGGCTATGGATTGTTGTTCATCTTGATCATTATCAGGACCTATGCTAACCCTATTATTGATCATTTGGCTAATACTGAGATTGGGCAATTGTAGATTTGTTCAAGGTACATTAGAAAGGGATCTAATTTATTCCCTCCTAGTGCTGCAGAGAGAACAACAAAATAATACAGCATTAAAGGACAATAATAGACGCCTACAGATACCTTTTTCTCTAGATGTGATCGCAATCTTTTACTTGACTGAATATGAATTGAAAAAACAGGCAATACAACAATTTTTTGTAAGCTGAAGATGCTGGAGTAAGCAACTCTGTCAGTCAGGCAGTATTGCTGGAGAAATTGTTCAGGTGATGTTTTGGATTGGGACCCTTCTTCAGAATATTTTGCATATTGAATTAAAAATAAAGAACAACCACCACAATGCTCCAAAACATTAATATTCAGCTTTATCTCTGATCTGCACAGACTGAAGGCCAAAGGGTGCACTCTCCACCTGGATTACTGAACTCCTCAGCCAGAAACCAAAACCAAACTTCTCCTCAATATAACGATTCTGGCCAAGAGGATCATCAGCCATGAATGTGAACATTCCCCCCAATATATCAGCAAATTGGGGGGCCCCAATATATCAGCAACCCAAGATGGCGCTGAAGTCAGGCGACTCTCTGCATGCTGGTCCCAGAAATTGATCTGCAATCATTCATTACAATGGCTCCACTTTTCTAAACCTATTCCCTTTATCCTGTGGGAAGACACAAAAAAATGGAGCAACTTAGTGAGCCAGACAGCATCTCTGAAGAAAATGGATAGGTGACGTTTTGGGTTGGGACTCTGCTTAGAAGCAGAAATAGGTAATTCGGCCCATCAAGTCTACTCTATCATTCAATCATGGCTGATCTATCTCTCCCTCCTGCTCCCCATAACCCCTGACACCCGTACTAATCAAGAATCTATCTATCTCTGCCAGAATATTTTGCATATTGAATTTGTAATAAAGAACAAGCACTACAATTAATATTCAGGCTTCGTCATTTATTATCCAATATTTTAACAAACAAGAAAAAAGACTTGTAAGTTAAATAGATAGATTAACATGCTGCCCTATTTGTTTTTTCTCATTGTTCAAAAGCAAGCAGTAACATTTCTCGCAAGCCGACTGCGCAATAAGCACTGTGGGTCAACTTACAGAGATGCCGACGTACACTGCAGTTTTCTTGCCAAATCTGGTCAAAAACCACTGCCAGAAAGGGATGGTCAACGTTGCGGAAAGCTGTAAAAAAGAGGAGTGAAGTTAATGTTTATTGCATCACAAGTCTGGATAGGTGGACTTTGAAATCGTACACTGGTGAATCATTAGGGCAGCTGCAAAAGACTGACTTGGGAGATAAGCAAGCTCGTTAGAAAGTGCAGGCACGAGCAACTGCAGATGCTGGTTTTGTGTTTGCAGAAATGGTAACGGACAGAGTTACAGTCCCCTATCTGCTGAGACAGCAGTCTTACATTCAGTTCTAAAGTGGAATGGCTCTTTCCAAATTCAGAAAGCGGTCTTATTTGTAATTTTGACACTATTATCACCATAACCACAAGCAACAGGATGAATAAATGTAATATTCTGCTATTAATGGAATAAATTCTGCTACTTAACGTTTAGGTTCTTGGTTATGTTTAGTGGTAATACTTCACATTCTACCTTATATGGGCCTGTCACCGACTGCCAATCTCACAGCATGGCCACCAGTCAAACTGGTTGTGTGTATAAGGGAGTAAGCATTTCAGGATTATTCAACCATCATTAAGTTTTTTAGAACAGATTGCATTCTATAAGAAATCGTTATAAGCCCATCCTGTAAAAGTGGAGATCCCGATAGAATTAATGTGACTTTGTTCAAAACAAAGCTTCATTTTCTCCTCAGCCTGTGGTTACTGATGATCATTTGAAAAACAGAACTTTCAACAGAGTTCACTACAACTCCCTCCTTTTTCCCATGACTAATGTCTTGCAGCACCTCTTAATAAGAATCACTGCCAGAATTTCTCCTGTCATCCTCCCCCCCCCCCCCCGCCCTCGTTTCAATGAGATGTTTTTTTAAACAGGAACAGACCTGCAGTATTCAAAAGCAGGCACAGCCTCCTAGCCATCGGTCTCCCACTCCTCCCATCGACCCACGACAATCTTGTTCTGACAGTTACATTGTGTGCTTAACTAAATGCACACTTATCTGCATAAGGTCCTTGGAAAAAATGTTTTCATTCCAAAAGCATTGCGTGTGAATTGACCATTATAAAACTGCTATTGAGAAATTATAATGAAAAGATCAGAATACTGGAGGACTATGAAAAGGTCTCCAACTCTGCTCCCAGGAGAGCTCCTACACAAGTGTTCATGCACTCTAGACACTAGCTGGCTCCGACTCAGTGCCTCTTACTCTGAATTTCAATGATTTCCAGGAACCTTTGTTCAGCTTTGAATGCAGCCAGGCACTTTTGAAAGCATTATTTTCAGTGAAGAAAGTGTCTCTCACTCAATGGGGTTGGTTTAACAGAATACACATGCATCTATCTCTCTGTGTCGGGCCGACTGGGAATCACAACAAAGACATCACTGTTCAGCTCAAGAACACCCACGGCCTCTTCACTATCTGCTAAATACAGACGCTTCTATTTACAACTGAAAGGAACGGGGTTTGCCAGGCTAAATTGTTCATTATAATCTTATGCTACTTAAGCACATTTGGAAATTATAACCATATAACATATAACCATATAACAATTACAGCACGGAGACAGGCCCTCTCGGCCCTTCCAGTCCGTGCCGACTGGATTCTATAAAATTATAGAAGTTTGGGGAAAATCTGCTGGTTTAAAAGCCTAATGAAGGAATTCATTACATTCTGCACCAATGCATATTCTCTGCAGCTCGAGCTGCCCTGGTGCTTTGGCCAACAGATGCAATTTAAAATAAAATGGAAAAAGCGGCAATAGACAATGGACAATAGGTGCAGGAGTAGGCCATTCGGCCCTTCGAGCCAGCATCACCATTCAATGTGATCATGGCTGACCATCACCAATCAGTACCCCGTTCCTGCCTTCTCCCCATATCCCCTGACTCCCGCTATTTTTCAGAGCCCTATCTCGCTCTCTCTTGAAAGCATCCAGAGAACCCACCTCCACTGCCCTCTGAGGCAGAGAATTCCAGACTCACCACTCTCTGTGAGAAAATGTTTTTACTCGTCTCCGTTCTAAATGGCTTACTCCTTATTCTTAAACTGTGGCCCCTGGTTCTGGACTCCCCCAACATCGGGAACATGGTTCCTGCCTCTAGCGCGTTCAAACCCTTAACAATCTTACATGTTTCAATGAGATATCCTCTCATCCTTCTAAACTCCACTTTAGTTTGGTTTAGTTATTTTAGTTTCGAGACACAGCACGGAAACAGCACGGCCCACCGAGCTCGCGCCGACCAGCGCTCCCCGTACATTAACACTATCCTACGCACTGGGGACAATTTACATATTTTACCGAAGCCAACTAGCCTACAAACCCGCACCGCTTTGGAATGTGGGAGGAAACCAGAGCACTCGGAGAAAACCCGTGCAGTCACAGGGAGAACATACAAACTCCGTAAAGACAGTACCCGTCATCAGGATCGAACTCGGTTCTCTGGCGCTAAGGCAGCAACTCTATCGCTGTGCCATTGCGCTGCCACTTGTGTGTCATGAGCTCAGTGGGGCAGGCAGCATCTACAGAGGGAATGAACACGTCGATGGCGTGGGGCAGGAGCCTGCTTCAGATTGATGAAATAGAGAGGAGAAAGCCAAACAAGAGAGGAAAGAGTGGGCCAAAGCTTTGCAAGTGATAGGTGGATAGAGGTGAGGTGGGGAGTAGGGGTTGATTGGCAGAAGAGTGGAGACAGTGACAAAGGCTAGAGGTAAAAAGGAGACATCAGGTGGTCAGAATCGAGCGACACTGGTGGGGCTGCTGCCTCACAGCGCCAGAGACCTGGGTTCAATCCTGACTTGGGTGCTGTCTGTGCCGGGGTCTCTGTGGCCATGTTGGTTTCCTCCAGGTGCTCCGGTTTATTCCCAGAGTCCCAGGACATTGGGGTTTGTAGGTTGATTGACCCCTTTAAATTGCCCCCAGTGTGTAGTGTGTAGGGAGGAGGAGGAGGAGGAAGTGGGATAACAAAGAACTTGCTTGTGAGCGGGAGATCGATGGTCGGCGTGGGACGAAGGACCTGTTTCCATGCTGTATCTCTAAACTAAAGGAGGAAAGAGAAATAGTGAAATATAAAGCCTTGTGATTTCCATTGATCACAAGCAGAGTGATGGTCTAAAAGGGAACAGCCACTCTCCATTTTACACCGAGGTGAATTAAAGTTCTTGGAAGCGAGAGGTTTCAACTTAAGCACACTTAGGATGTGACGGCACTTTTGAAATGATTTATTTTAAAACAACTTGCTTCTGGGATTAGATACAAAAAGCTGGAGTAACTGAACGGGCCAGACAGCATCGCTGGAGAAAAGATCTGACCCGCTGAGTAACTCCAGCTTTTTGTGTCTATCTTTGGTTTAAACCAGCATCTGCATTTCCTTCCTACACATTGCTTCTGGGATTAGTTCATTGTGGTAGTGAACTGCTTAAATAACACCACCCTTTGTTTTTTCCCTCCTGCACACAAACAATGTCCTTTACACAAACATCATCTGATTCTTACCATGATAACCAGCAGAATATTTTGGAAGTCGTTTGGGAAGCCCAGTGTGTAGGAACAGTACAGAGCATAATTCCCTTCCAGCAACTAAAAGAAGAACATATTTTGTGTAAAATAAATTTATACAAATCATGAATATATAACAATACAAGTGTCTTAACGCTTGACCCTTAAGTGTGTTTTTTTTCTTTGTGGCGGACTTAAACATTAGCAGAAGCAACAAATTAAAATGTCCCACTTTCCTTTCATTTTCCCATCCTCAACTTCCTCACCTTACATAGAGTCAGAATCATAGAGTGTGGAAACAGGCCCTTCAGCCCAACTTGTCTACTCCAGCCAACATGTCCCAGCTACACTAGTCCCACCTGCCAGCATTTGGTCCACATCCCTCCAAACCTGTCCTATCCATGTACCTGCCCAACTGCTTCTTAAATGTTGGGATAGTCCCTGCCTCAACTAACTCCTCTGGCAGCTTGTTCCATACATCCACCACCCTTTGTGTGAAAAAGCTACCTCTCAGATTCTATTAAATCTTTTCCTCTTCACTGTAGACCTATGTCCTCTGGTCCTTGAGTCATCTACTTTGGGCAAGAGACTCTCAAACTCTACCCGATCTATTCCTCTCATGATCTTATACAACTCTATAAGATCACCCCTCATCTTCCTGCGCTGAAGGGAACAGAGTCCCAGCATACTCAAGCTCTGCCTATAGCTCGCACCCTCGAGTCCTGGCAACATCCTCGTAAATCTTCTCTGTACTCTTTCTAGCTTAACAACATCTTTCCTATAACACGGTGCCCAAAACTGAGCACAATAATCTAAATGTGGCCTCGCCAACGTCTTGTACAACTGCAACATGACCTCCCAACTTCTATACTCAGACACAGCTGTAATTTTCCAGGCCAATCCTACTGCAGCGACCTATTTGCAGATTGATCTGCCCCTCATGCAGTTTTGCAAGGAATTATTGAGTTATTTGAATTTAAGTTATTGATCACTTAAGAGTCACAGATTACTTAAAAGCGAATACCCAGGATTGCCCCGAATAATCTCTAAACTAAATCTACAAATAATATTTGGTGGTATTTATGCTGAGCACTTAATTACAGTTCCAGTAATATTCCATGTTCTATATTAGCACAATTAGGATGTCATTTTAGCCACTAATTCATCTTTAACTTTCAATCTCTAATGTTCCCTCCAGGCTAACCTAGACCACATTAGGGCCCAGATTCTAGTTTAAATCACTAAACCCATGTTTCCACGCCTCTGTTGAGCAATCATCAGTTGGGGCATTGAGGACAAGAGTCAGGAAGTCATATTGCAGCTTTGATCGGCCGGTCTTTAAATGACTCCTCCGTGTCAGGTATGGACATGCTCAATAACATGTAGTATTGTGCCCTCCTCTATACAGTATTTTCCCTGATATCTAGACAGCCCTATTCATGACTATCTTAAAACTAAAGGGCCTGTCCCACTGTATGAGGTAATTCGCTGATTCGAACTCGGAGAATTACGGTAATAGCCGCTCGTAGGTACTCGGGGCTCTCTTGGACATTTTTCAACATGTTGAAAAAACTTCACGAGCTTACCGCGTTTCCCGAGTACCTGCCGTTAGCGTTACGAGCCTTTAAGAGACGTCCCGAGCTCCGACATACCCGCTACGTACTTACCACAAGTTTCTTTTTTTTTTAAACTTAGGAGAGCTCTTGGGTAAACTCGTATAGTGGGACAGGCCCTTAATTCTCCTCTGTTGAAGGTTCTTCTACTAAAGTTGTCCCAGTCAATATTGGGGATGTTAAAAGTCACCCGCCATGCCAACCCTGTTGCATCTTTCCATAATCTATCGAGGTATCAGTCCCTCTATCTTCCACTGGCCACTGGGAGGCCCACAGTATAATCCCATCAGATTGATGACACCTTTTCTTTCTATAACCTTGTATGATCCTCAATGCTTCCAACTGCTGCTCCCACCTGCCTATGGGATCTGAGAGGTGCTGCAGCTGAACATACGCCCTGCAGAGTTTTAGAGTCACAGATGCAAGATGCACAGAGTGATATCCCAATAGATTTTTTTAGAACATTGACAAAAAAAACAAAACCCTACCATAAAAGCTAATGAAGTGAACAGGAAACCAATGATCAGCTTCACATAAGGTCCGTGGCTCATGACGAGTTTCAACCCTTTCCAAAACGAGAATGGTTTCTGTGTCTTTCTAATGTGTGGATCTAGGTACAAAAATAAAGGAAAAAAAACAAAATGAAGTTAAAACCAACCCACACAAGCTATGCTCTTCAGGTCCCGCAGTAACTTTACTTTATTTCAATATTCCAGAGTCCATAATATTTGCTTCTTAGGTTTGGGTCCCTCACTTAAGGGTGGCTTACTCCTTTATCCGTCATCTCCACCTCAGAGTATTAATTATTTGACAGATGCACAGAATTAGATATTCTGTACCTTTCCGTTCGTTCTATGTATTGTTCTTGAGTTTGGCTTGTACAGTTGTATCTGATTTGACTGGATAGTATGCAATACAAAACTTTTCACTGTGGCTATAATAAACCTAAGCCTGAACCTAAACAAAGAAATCCAGACATTTGGTGTGTAACCAACTATTTACTGCAACATGAAATGAAACTATTTAGATCTTTCTATTTAAACATGGAGTTGTCTTGTAAGGAAGCTAAAGCAGATTCTGTACGCAATGCGGAATTCCAAAGAAGATGCTTTTTCTTCACCAATTTGCATGATCGTCTTAACACAAAAGCACACCATGGAATTAAGTTTAATTAAGCCTGTGCTTTTTACAGGCAAGGCAGACGGCCAGTGTGTGATAAAGTATGCTGATAGCACTTACGTTGGTGGCAGTAAGGGTGGCTGGTATTAATGTTCATTAACTAATGCCGAATTATCTTCCCTGTGAAGGAGTCAATCTTTCTGCTGAGAAATTCCCAAAGCAACCAACAGAAGAAATGGAACTCAGCAAAAGAAAAGTGTAAATTAATATTGCATGTATAAAATCCTGAGGGAATAAATAAGGTGAATGCACAGAATATTTTAATCCAGAGTAGGGGATTCAAGAACCAGAGAACCTAGGTTTAAGGTAAGGGGAGAACGATTTAATAGGAACCAGAGGGGCAATTTCTTCACACAGAGATTGGTGGGTATGGGGCGAACTGCCAAGGGAGGTAGCTGAGGCACACGTACATTTCCTCCGGGTGCTCCGGTTTCCTCCTGCATCCCATAGATGCAGGTTTATAGGCTAAAAGGCCTCTGTAAATCACATCTTGGTGTGCAGGGAGTGGAGGGGAGAGTGGGATAACATAGAACTAGTGTGAACGGGTGGAATGGACTTAGTGGGCTGAAGGGCCCGTTTCCACGCTGTATCTCTAAACTAATCTTGTGGTTTATTCAGAAATGGAGGAAGTTGCAGAAACAATCACTTAGATATCAACAGCCTGCTTTTCAACTTCCAGATGTTGAATTATAGTCACGTTGCAGCATAACTACAGCCCATTCACCAATGAAATTTTACTATGAAAAATAATTAATTTAATGCTACAGTGTTCCAATATAAATATTTAATAAGTATATAAACGATTCGTGTGCCATTTTAAAAGGTGTTAATCTATTATAAAATTTCCCTCTAAATAAGTCGCGACATGTTAAAAATTCAATGCAAAATATTTGCATTATAATTTCTATTCTATTGCAAATCGCTTCCTAGTTTTTTTTTCATAAAAAGTATCGCCTTAGGTCTGTGTAAAACTGCTCTACAATATTAACAACATTCTCTTTGGACAGAAAAGGGGATTGAAGTTATGTAGAAAAAAATGGTTTGATATTTTGGAATTCTATAGTTACATGTATGACCACACACAGTGAAGTCCGGTTCCTTTTAGCTCAACGTTGAATGGTTTACCAGAATATGGAGGCGAGTTGCTTGTTTCTTTGTCTTTCCTTAATCCTGGCAGAATGCTTTGTTTAGGAAATGAGATCACCTTTGTCAGTTTGGGTAGGTTTGCCATTAACTCAATTTGCATAAAATGGGTGTAATCTAATCCAGGTGTGACATGCAGTGAAAATCTTATCTTGTTGTTTCTTTATCACTGCCCTCAACCAACCAAAGCTTGCTAATCATGCTGCCATGGAGACCGTGCCTCTTGCTTCCCCTGCTACCAATCTGTATTTAAAGAGGCACGCTCTTGGATAGGTACTAGGATAGGAACGGTTTGGGTTGGGTTGGGAAAGCAGATGGGACAAATGGGACAAATGGGACAAATGGGACAAATGGGACAAATGGGACAAATGGGACAAATGGGACAAATGGGACAAATGGGACCAGCTTAGATGAGGCACCTTGGTTTGGCATGGCCGAGTTGAGCCAAAGGGCCTATTCTGTGTTGTATGACTATTTACTGTCACTTGTTTTGTATTTGATACCGTTACAATTTATTTGGGCCACAAAGAGAGTGGAAATATTTCATTTCTTGCTTAGACCCCTCTCAACAACCGTGCCAAGATCAGTCACGAGCACAGAGGAATAACATCATATTTTTGTTTCGGTTTCAGTAACAGTACAGTGCCCATACCCTTCACTGGCCACGATTACTTGCCTCAGTCTTTCTTCATTTCAACATATGTAATTGATATAAAAGTGTACCTGAAGCTCATCACAGAAATTGTTTTTTCATGGACCAAAATACAAATTCACAAATTGCCCAAATGTCCAAAACCACAGAGTATGGATCTACATGGAGACGATGGAACTTCAAACAAATCACAAAGTGATGGAGTAACTCAGCAGATCAGGCAGCATCCTTTGTGTCGGGACCTGACTTGGCAAAGAGGGGTCTCGCCCTGAAACGCCGTCTATTCGGAATATTCGGACTCACTGAATAACTCCAGCACTTTGTGTTTTGTTCACAGTATACATCCACTGGGTTTATGCTGGATCCCATGTGTTGCCAATTTCACTGACCTGAATCAGGCCTCATGTAGCCAGACTAACCACACCACTTGCTACTGGGTTAAAAAGATAGTAGTAGCTTCAAAAAAGGACAAAAACAGCTTTGAAGAGTTTGGATGTGAACAGACTATTGGACACAAAATTAGCCATTGTTTTCTGCATGGAATTAGATTAGAAAATTGGGACTATTGGAAGAAAATGCAGTCAGGAACACATCCACTTTGTTTGTTTTGAGATAAAGGAGGGAATTGACACAGCTTTAGTGTACATGCTTAAAATGACTTAACTAAGACATAATGGTTACCAAATTAGGCTGCACAAGGCCCAAAGGACCTGCGGTATCATCTTTTCCTCCCTTTGAAGTGACTCTGAATGGCAAAGGAGTCCAGAGCCTGTTTGTTTAATATTTGTACAAGAGCCTGTTAAATTTTAAAGTTACCTTGAAAGCCAAGTCTGTTAACTAACAGAGGAATTAAAGAGATCAACATGAAGAGAAATGTTTTAAATACTGCTCAAGTATCAGAAGGTGAACAGTCTGTTCATTTGGGAAGAAAAAAAAGAACCACATGTACTTTCCCAAAGTATCCCAAAAGGATTGTTTCAGGCACTTGCGTGTCTAAACATCTTGAAGTTACTGACTGCAAACCAATGAGGTCCCATTTTCAACCTAGTGAAGGCAAAGTCATGAATGCCATTACACAGGGGATGTTTACAGTGCCCTCCATTATGTTTGGGCCAAAGACCCCATCATTTATTTATTTGCCTCTGTACTCCACAATTTCAGATTTGTAATGGAAAAAAAATCACATGTGGTTAAAGTGCACATTGTCAGATTATAAAAAGGCCATTTTTATACATTTTGGTTTCACCATGTAGAAATTACAGCTGTCTTTATACATAGTTCCCCCCCCCCCCCATTTCAGGGCACCATAGCGTTTGGGACGGTAGACAAAAGTGCTGGAGAAACTCAGTGGGTGAGGCAGCATCTATGGAGTGAAGGAAATGGGCAACGTTTTGGGTCCCATCTGCTCAAGTTCAAACAAATGCCTCAAAACTCATTGGCCGGCAGTTCATTCTACAGCAAGACAATGATCCCAAACATACTGCTAAGGAGTTTTTCAAAGCTAAAAAATTGTCAATTCTTGAGCGGCCAAGTCAATCACCCGATCTGAACCCAATTGAGCATGCCTTTTATATGCTGAAGAGAAAACTGAAGGGGACTAGCCCCCAAAACAAGCATGAGCTAAAGATGGCTGCAATCCAGGCCTGGCAGAGCATCACCAGAGAAGACACCCAGCAACTGGTGATGTCCATGAATCGCAGACTTCAAGCAGTTTTGCATGCACAGGATATGCAACAAAATACTAAACATGACTACTTTCATTTACATGACTTGCTGTGCCCCAAACATTATGGTGCCCTGAAATGGGGAGACTATGTATAAACACTGCTGTAATTTCTACATGGTGAAACCAAAATGTATAAAAATGGCCTTTATTAAAATCTGATGTACACTTTAACCACATGTGATTTTTTTCTATTACAAATCTCAAATTGTGGAGCACATAGACAAATAATTAAATAAAGGGGCTTTGTCCCAAACATTATGGAGAGCACATTAGTGGATATTTTAACACAACCTCTTCTTCACAATTTTGTAATACTGGCACAGGCAGAGAGCTGAGGGGCCTTCCTGCAGGACTGCATCATTCCCCATCGCAAGCCAGCAGCCTAGTTTGGAATGCTCCCATTGCCATGTCGACAGAGCGAGATTTTTGCAATTATGCCTGATCAATCATGATTTTTTAAAATCATAGTGAAAGGTATTTTCCCTCAGGCTAAAGCTGGGCAGTAAACCAGTCTGTCACAGAAAATAAACTGAAGAAGGGTCCCGACTCGCTTCGTCACCTGTCCCTGCTCAGTCTGAGGAAGGGACCCGAACCGTTACCTATCCGTGTTCGCCAGAGATGCTGCCTGACCTGCCAAGTCACTCCAGCACTCTGTGTTCTATACTGAAAATTGTCTCATTTGTTATTTCTTAAAACCTCAGCCTTTACTAACTTCACTGGGCACCGTCCGTCACTCCTCAAATTAAAGTAGGAGCATTACGAGAGAGAGTGAAAACAAGCTGCAATGGCGCCAATGAAATGCATTCAAAACTCTTCTTATGAATCATAGAAATTTACTGTACAGGAGGCAGCAATTTCTTCCAACTCAAGAGTGAAAGATCAAACAGATGTGTTAATTCTACACAGATGCAGCCTGTTTCACAGTCTTTGTGGCGTTTTGTATTTTATGTTGATGCTGCTGCTAGCTTTACGATTAAATGTTCCATCGCAACAGGATCCCAGAAACACATATTTTATTTACGTGCTGCCAACTTAAGACAAATGTGCCAGGGAACTTTTAAGGACACTGAATTTTTTTTAACAGTTCTTGATTATGTTTGGGCGGCGGTGGGCAGGGAAGTGGCTGTAGATGGCGATGCACACTGGAACCCAAATACAGAACAGATGCTCTGCGAAGGAAGGTGGAAGGAGAGAATACAGGGATCGAGAGGGGGAGTCGAGCAGTAAAAAGGAAATTTAGAATGGCAAGGATGAAAGGAAGAGTGAGACTTTGGGGATACAGCATGAAAACAAGCCCTTTGGCCCACGTCCACACTGACCAGCGATCACCCAGTCAATATCCTGCACAAGATCAACAATTTGTAATTTTATCAAACCCAATTAATCTACAAATCTGTCTGTCTATGGAGTGCGGGAGGAAACTGGAGCACCCGAAGAAAACCAATGTAGTCACGGGGAGAATGCACAAACTCAGTACAGACAGCACCCGTAGTCAGGATTGAACCCAGGTCTCTGGCGCTGTGCCACCATGCCACCCCTTAAGTAAGGGGAGTAAGCAAGGACGTAACATTGAATGATCACTACCTATTGAATGATATTGCCTATTCCTGCAAGCTTAACACAATTTAATAAAATCATGTGAAATACTAAATCTATGTACACTCCACTAGTACCTATCTATGTTCAGAAAACATGACAGATCAGCATTAAAAGAAGTGACTCCTAATTGTATTACGCCTTTCATAGCTTTATAGGCAATAAAGTCCTTTTGAAGAGTAGTTGGAGTCGAGATAGGAAACTGCTAAGTTGTCCATGGCAAGGTATCACTCTGTCAACATTATTATGACCAGATATGCTTTAACATTTGAGCTGAGTAAATATTGGCCTGGGGAACTGAGGTCACTGTCTGACTCTTTAAAAATTGCGTTGAGGAGTAATTTGCATCCAGTCCATTGTGTCATCCGGAAGCCGCACCTTCAACATTGTAGACACAGAGAACCGCAGATGCAGGAATAGTGCGTAAAACACAAAGTGCTGGAATAATTCCGGTTGCATCTCTGGAAGACATGGATAGGCGATGTTTTGGGTGGGGACCCTTCTTCAGACTAGAATTAGCTGAAGAAGGGAACCAACCCGAAACGTCACCTGTCCACGTCCTTCAAAGATGCTGCCTGACCCGCTGAGATACTGCAGCACCTTGCGTTGTACCTTCAATGGTATATCGCACCCACACCACTGAGCTACAAAGTCTATCCAGAGCTTAGTGTAATAGAGGCCCCCACAGCGGCACTCAACTCCATAACTGCTTATGGAATAAAGAGCTTGTTGTTGAAGGCAGTGGAATCTTTCTTCAAAATATAAAAGCAAAAATCAACTTTTTTTTCCCCTTTGGATATTGTGACTGCGTTACGTTCATTGATAAACTGACAATAATTACCCTCTTTTTCTTGGACTCCAGCGAACAAAATGATGGTGCACAGAACATACACACCACCAATAACTCCGGCTGCCATCATGTATGCACTTTTCTGTACAAAGAGAAGTAGTGTACAGATCAATCATGGGATTCCAGAAAAGTAATATAAATGCACAATAAGTAATATAAATGCACTTTTTACATACACAAATCTACAAAATAGTGGTATCAGATTTTGACTTTAGATCTTTCTAAACTAAAGGCAGATTATTGCAAGAGGCAGAGTACCTACCAGTTGGGTGATGGAAGTGATGGAGTTGTACTGCGTGCTGTTGATGTCAATTGTAGATATTGAGGCATTAATATCATTCTCATGAATGCATGGAGAGCTTGCTCCACCGACAATCTGGCCTTGTATTGCCGTTCCCAATACTGTCCCCAGCACCTCCACAGTCATACCTACAACAGAAGGTGGAATAATCACCAACTTCGGATATGGACAGATTCTCCATTAGTACGGGTGTCAGAGGTTATGGGGAGAAGGCAAGAGAATGGGGTGGAGAGGGAGCGATCGATCAGCCATGATTGAATGATGGAGTAGACTTGATGGGCCGAATGGCCTAATTCTGCTCCTATAACTTATGAACGTCACAGGACCTCTCTCCCACCAACCCACCCTGCCATTTTGAACGGAAAACTTGCTAGAAACTCCAAATACTCTTGGATCCATATCACCTGTATCCTCTGGAAAATCCAGAATTATATTTTGGTCTCGGAGATAAATGTATTGAGGAAAAAAAAAAAAAATCACACATAATAAAGTCGTAGAATGGTATTGAAATTAGCTCCACATTCCACTGGGAGAGGAAATTGAAGCATTGTTTTAATATGGATAGCAGAAACCAAATTAGAAGACAGTCCTGATTTCATAGAAAAACCTGGATGGATACTGCTAATTTTTTTTAAATTTCCATAATCTTATTTTTACTGTTAAGTTCATTGGTCTACTTCAACAGTTGTTGCTGGGGAGTGCAATCTGGCAGCCACTCCTCAAGTGATTACGGATCAAATCCATATTGTTAGAGTTAACAAAAGACAGGAGCTTTTACACTACAGCCTGCTGAGTATAGAAAGGCTGTTTTGAATAGATTTGCAGGAAAGTTACAGAGCCATCCAGGAACTGTGGCATCGTGACAATGGGGAAATTTGACCATCTTAGTTTTGGCTGTTAAAGGCAAATGTTTTCCGTAAAATTGGATGTTGTTTTCTGCTGAACAAAGAGTCATTGAGGGATTATGCACAGTGCTCCTCTGTATTATAGCATGTTACAAAGCATAAATTTGCCACTAAAGAAAAAATTTGGGATCAAGAATAAAACTTCGCTCCAACAGAATTCATTTGATAAAAATAACTAAATAAACTCGAAATATGAAAGAAGCAGCAAATTATTTTCAATGGTTGGTGTTACGGAAAATTGTGATACAGAACGCAACTCCTCGCAATGTGTGGATAGACAAAGCTCGTGAATGGATCAAGTGGGTTAAATAGCAAAGGGGATGATAGAAAGAGAGAGCTCTGTACAATGTTTAGATAGGAAGGATTATTTTTAAATACTATTCAGAAAATGAGGATGATAAATAATAGTCTTTTTAATTAGCCCTCTAATTAAATGCACAGTCACAAGGCAAAGCTCTGAAGTGTGGAAAATGGACACAAAACGCTGTGGTAAAGAATGGCCAGCGTTTCGGGTCGAGACCCTTCTTCAGACTGGAAATAGGCCTCTTCCTCATCAATTAGATTCAAACATTTGTAGTAAATTATATGTGGGTTTTGAAGTGAATTTTTTTTTTAAGTGCAGTCCATGGAGAAAGGAATGGGAGTGGAGTCAGTGATCCTGGGTAAGAAAGAATGTGGAGTAAAAGGAAGTAGTAAAAGCATGAGAGATGTGAGATTTATAACACTACAAGTGGGACCAAGATAGAATGACCAAAAATGGACAGGGAAAAAAGGGAAAAGAGGTACAAAGTCCGAGATTAAGTTTGCTTGTAATGTTTAAAAGCCAAAAGCAAGCATCGGCGTGCAAAGAGTAAATGGGTAGAGAGGGGAAGTTTGTGGACTGATGCATACATATACAACAGTAAAGCAGTTTCCAAGTGAGTACTTTGCATCTGCTCTTCAGAAGATGGTATCAAAGTCACAGTGACAGAGATGGCAGTCAAGATACTGGATAGGACAAATGTTGAGAGAGAGTAGTCTTCGGAAGTAGACAAATATATATACTTAAGGTGGATAAGTTACCTATATTGCCGAAGAGTGCAAGGTAAATATTACGAAGATTTTGACCCAATTTATGTTATATAGGGTCGATGCCAGAACATTTATTATAATCACATTTCACACACTCATGCAAAATGGTAGCAAGAATCAATTAGCATCTACATATCAGTCAGTCGGATATCAGTCACATCTGGTAGTAGGATTGCTATTAGTAACAACAATCAGAGATAAAATTAGTCATGTGGGTACGTGTGCATTGTCCAAAATGCAGCATGAACTAGTTAAAGGCAAATCATGGTAGCTGACTTGATTGTGATCTTTTTGAGACAACAAATAGATCAATGACGGCCAAGAGACTTTCCAAAAGGGGGTGATAAACGGCCACAGACTTTGTTACAAAATCACAGCGCCAGTGTCAACATACAGAAGACGTTGGCCCAGGGGCAAGCAGAGCAGTGGAGAATGCTCATTTCTAGTCCGAGACAGTTTTGCATAAATGCAATGCAGAGACTGGGATCAGAATCATTGTGTTCCTTGGCATGAACTGATGACTTGCAGTATAAAGGACATACTTTCAAAATCTGCTTGAAAGTCAAAATAAACGGGGAATTTAATGCAGTGTGGAGTGAAACATTTTGATGAGAAACAAAATGGGATAACACAATCTAAAGGGCGGCACAGTGGCGCTGCAGTAGGATTGCTGCCTTACACCGCCAGAGACAAGGGTTCGATCCCGGCTGCAGTGATCAGCCGTACACTAGTTCTATCCTACCCTCTAGGGACAATTTACATGAGCCAATTAACCTAGAAACATGCAAGTCTTTGGAATGTGGGAGGAAACTTGAGGACCGGGAAAAAAACCCACACAGTGTCACAGGAAGAACGTGCAAACTCCCTACAGACAGCACCCATAGTTGGGATCGAACCTGGGTCTCTGGTGCTGCAAGGCAGCAACTCTACCGCTGCACACTGTGCCCCCCCGATCTGGAACGTAGTGTATGTACACAGGGGAAACAGAACTAGATTAAAATGGTGTTTCTCAAAAAGGAATTAGGAAGAATATTCAGCAACGGTGCTGGGGGCTAGACAGACTCTCTTACCATAAGTCAGACTGGATTCAATGCGATACATTCCTACCCTCTATGCCGCAATGATTCATAATTTGTTGTTTTTTTGGGTATTAATAGCTGCTGTCAAAAGCAAATGCTCCAATGAATCAGGCTCTTCTCAGAAAAGCTAACATCAACTAAAAACCACGGCAAAGGCGTACTCACGATAGGCAGTTGCAGAGTCCCTTTCCTTCTGGTCTGTGCTTATGAACATTGTAAGCGCAGAGTAGGGAACGTGGAAGCACTAGGACCAAAATTGAATCATTTATTTGCAAACAGAAGCTTTATGTACAATCAGTGAATTTTATCATCTTGAATTTTGACGTCGCAACACAGCATCTAAAATCCAAGAGGCAAATAAAGAACAACGGAAGGAAAATAAAAGCAGAGGACCATGTAGTTGTAAAACAAATACGTTAAAATCAAAAAAATACTTGAATCTGCTGCATTTGTAAAAGATGACATAATCCAAGGCGTTATGATATTGTAAGTGACAATGAGGAGAATCAAAAATGACCTGAACAATCCTGATTTACAGTTCAGAATTAATTGATAAGAACTTTCTTATCAATTCTGATATGGTCAATGTGGTCCTGACCTACCGCGTACCTCATTGGAGACCCTTGAATTATCTTTAATCGGACTTTATCAGACTTCAGGGTGATACCTTGCACGGAATACCCCTTCATCCGTGAACTGTTTGATTGTATTCATGCATGGTCTTTTCTCTAGACTAGGTAGCATGCAAACAAAAGCTTTTCACTGTACCTCGGTACACATGACCGTAATATACTAATATGCAACAAACCGGCATAACATTGCAAGTTTTTATAAAATGTGGAACGTTTCTGCTGGTGCTGCAGTTTATTGGTCTTTCTAATGAGTGCCCATGAACAATATGTTTAGTTTCACTACAGAGGGAGTGATGTGATGGAAACTGCAAGCTGCTGAGCTGGTATCAATGGTCACTATTAAATACCAAACTGAGAACCCAATGAAGTATCGATTCCGCACCTGAAATTAGTTGGAGGAAATGACGAATCAAAATTTGAGAACTGGAACAGGAACAAACTCTTGCGTGCAGTTTTGGTCTCCTAATTTGAGGAAAGACATCCTTGCTATTGAGGCAGTGAAGCGTAGGTTCACAAGATTAATCCCCGGGATGGCGGAAATGTCACACGAGGGAAGATTTGAAAGACTGGTCTTGTAATCACTGGAATTTAGAAGGATGAGGGGGGATCTTACAGAAACTTATAAAAGCTAGATGCAGGAAAAATGTTCCCAATGTTGGGGGAGTCCAGAACCAGGGGCCATAGTCTAAGACTAAAGGGAATGCCATTTAAAACTGAGATGAGAAAAAAAAAACTTTTGCACCCAGAGAGTTGTGAATTTGTGGAATTCTCTGCCACAGAAGGCAGTAGAGGCCAATTTACTGGATGAATTTAAAAGAGAGTTCGATAGAGTACTAGGGGCTAGTGGAATCAAGGGATATGGGGAAAAGGCAGGCACGGGTTACTGATTATGGATGATCAGCCATGATCAGAATGAATGGAGGTGCTGGCTTGAAGGGCCAAATGGCCTCCTCCTGTACGTGTTTCCTATGTTTCGATGTTAACCATAGTCCTACCTGCCCATGTTTGGCCCATATTCGTCTAAACCTGCTCTATCCATGTACCTGTCTAAATGTTTCTTACACGTTGCGATTGTACCTGCCTTTACTGCTACTTGCCGTTGCAGCAGAGCTGGGAAGTTGCTACAAATTGAACCAATGCGGCTAACCTATGTAAACAGATCCATTTCTGGAGAAGACGGTCTAATACGCTTCTTCACCATCTGGACCTTGTTGCTTTCTCACTCTGGAATAATAGGAAACATTATTCACACAGTAGAAGCATTGAGTCTCATGTTTACCCATAAAAATAGATGTCATTTTCCCCAAAGGTTACACAGCAACAACCCAAAGATAATACATGGTCAGCCAAGTCAAGCAGGCGGGGGGAAAAAAGTCTATAGACGTATCTAGGTCACAAATTATGATGCGGCAGGTACTGAATTTTCAGAAGCAGACTGGTATTCCTGGCATTGGCAGTGGAATATCTCTGGAGCTGATCGTGGCATAGACTGGATCAGTTTCAACTTCATAAACGCTGAAAGCAAAACCCTAAATATGGCATCAGCCATCCTGCCTGTCGCTCCATCCCCCTTACTCCCCAAAATAACAGACACCACTACGGGCTGAGTGACCTTTCTGGATGAAAGCTGAGATAGGTGCAGCAGCATGCGCTACAGTTCAAAAAAGAAACCTTGTGCTAGCCCAGTAACCGAGGAACTGGGATCGTGCTTATTGAATTAAAATGTTGTTCCATGTGTCACTGTAGGACCTGTCCCACTTGGGCGTTATTTACGCGACATCATTTACGCATCGCGACGCACGCGTCATGGTGCGCACGTGATGCGCGCATGAAGTGGTGGGGCGTGGAGGTATAGGCAGTGACGCGCAGTCACGCGTGGCGCTCCAGGATTTGGGGATTCACAAAATCTTCGCTCGTCATCTGCTAGACGCGCAAATGACACCCAAGTGGGACAGCCCCTTGAAGCACATGGGTAATAGCCGCCTCCCTTGTGAAGTACTTACTGTTTGCATTGTCTGAAACAAGCAGTAGAAGATCAAGTACCAAAAGATTTTTCCAACCTCCGATAGATTTCCATCTGGTACATACCACAGGAGAAAGTAAGAGGCTACTGCAAACGGCATCGAGCAAATTATCCTGGAAGCAAAAATAGGAAAAACAACTTTTAAATTTTGCTTAATGTGCAACTAAATCTTTTGTTTGTTCTATTGAGCTAATATTTCCCAATGTCGGCCCAACTTCCGTATGGTGCTTTTACAATGAATTACGCAAACCAGCTACACTGCCCTCCTTGTCTCATTACTCTGTAACGATGGTTCATAAGTTCTAGGAACAGAATTAGGTCATTCAGCCCATCAAGTTTACTCTGCCAGTCAACCATGGCTGATCTATCTTTCCCTCTCAACCTCATTATCCTGCCTTCTCCCCATAATCCCCGACGCCCGTACTAATCAAGAATCTGTCAATCTCCGCCTTAAAAATATCCATTGATTTGGCCTCCACAGCCGCCAGTGGCAATAAATTCCACTGGTCACAATTGTGAGACAAAGGTCAAGAGGACACTCAACAAGTACTTAAGTCAGCTTTGTGGCAGAGCAGCTAAATTTCTGTAAAGAGGCATCTCACACACGCACATGCCATACAACAAATGATGCCTATGCTGATTATGAAACAATTGCTCAAGGCAATTCTATTTTCAGGTTTTGTAATTGCAGGTCCTCCCCAGGGTAGGTCAGGTTTTCCTTTCTGAACAGTTCACAAGTTGGAAATGTAGCCACCCGTTAATATATTTAAATAAAACCATAGGCCAACCAAGGGCAGCGTGTAATGAAACTAGTGCGTTTAACCAAACCGTTCAGATATCACCACCGCGAAGTCTCCACAAGGCAGAAGTGCACCCAAGTGCCACACAGCAGCGGGCAAATCGACTGCACCGGTCGTGCCAAAGGCTCGGTTGTCAGTTCTTAGGTCAAGTGCTTGCAACCTGGGGAAGACCTGTATTTCCACACAGCCCATTTCCACATGGTAACCTCAGGCTAAATGCATTGGCAGACACAGCACATTCTGTGGGCAATAATGTTCCATATTTACATCTAAATGTGTGAGAGACACCAATAACAATTATGAGGAATTCAATTAAATGTTAAGAATTCAAACATTTAAATTTTGTATTTTGGCAGAATTTATATTTGGAAATCTTGTTGTCCCTCCCCATTTGAAAATGTTTCCACCCATTCACTTCCTCCTCCCTAAATTAGATCTGAGCTACCGTGTCCAAGTTACCATTTGTCGCCGAGCACTTTGTCCATAAATAACGTTCCATGTACCAGCTCACAATGGAATGCCAAACATGCTGCGTTTCAGCAGGGGTTAAGCGGCCAGTTGCAGTGTAACCAGTGGTCCAGCTGAAGTGAGCTAATTTTCACCAAGTGTGACTCATAACCTCGATTGTCATGCCCAATCCAGCACTAAATAGGGTTAATATTTTTACCCAGTAGATCACAGCAAGTTAGAGTCATAGTCACACAGCATGGAAATGGGCCCTTTGGCCCGACTCGTCCATGCCAACCAAGGTGCCCTATCTAAGAGAGTCCCATTTGCCAGCGTTTGGCCCATATCCCTCTAAACCTTTCCAATCCACGGACCTGTCCAACTGACTTAAATGCTGTTCATAGCATCTGCCTAAAAAAACTTCATCTGGCAGCTCGTTCCATACACCCACTGCCCACTGAATGAAAAAGACCTTGAATGATTGCTCAGATTGATGTCCAGCTGGGAGCCAAACACAGATCAAGATACAAAACCAGACAACAGATTTGAAAATGTTGCCCACATCTCGTAGAATTTCTATACCCTTCTGACCAGCTTGCACAGATCTACAAAACATTTTAGACTGTGCTAGGACGGGAATTCAGAGTTAACTGCACACCACATAGTGATGGATTATTACTTTTGAATCCAATGCATTCCAAAGATGAAGAGTGCGGCATCGGTCTACTTCTGTTGCAACAAAGGGGGCATCTGTGTTTGAAACATTCTGCACCATCCTGTGATCAATAGGATGGAGGAAGCATCTGAGAAAATTAATTGTAAAAACCAACCGTTAAACCCAAAAAAAGGCACAAAATTTTAACTGGCAAACTTTCATCTAAAAAAGCGGAATTCATTTTGCCTCGTTGATGTCACCGTCATAATACAAGTCGTCTTTCCGTTCAGATCTACAGAGGGGAATCCAGGAGGTGTGGTTGGCAGAGTTCCTCCACATGTTGCAGCCTCCACCAGGATATTCAGCAGAAACCAGAGAACTATGTACAAGCTGGCTGTTCCAGGAGAAACATTACCCTGGTTAGATTAGATGCGACTGAGATTTGAGCTGTGCCCGGTGGAATCTCATCCTGACAAGTATGAGGTGTTGCATTTTGGAAGCTCAGCTAAAGGGAGGACATGCACAGTAAATGGTAGGGCCCAGAGAATGTTGATGACTAGAGCGAGATTGGGTGGGAGGGAGATCATCCTGAAGGTGGAACACAGATAGTTATGGTGGTGAACACGCCCCCCCCCCCCCCCCTTCCCCCCCCAGTGGAATGGTCCCATTGTTGCATTGAAGTCTCAGGTGGCCGTGTCATTCATAACTTCAGACATGAAATTCTTTCTAGAGGCAAGACAATCAACATACCTAAAAGGACCATTGAAAGCTTTATGAATCGTACCAAGCCTGATGCTTGCCTCTGCACATTGTTTTGCGCCCTGTCCTAGAAGACAGCAGTGACACACGGGTCTTCCATGCATCCCGCAACACAAAAAACTGGCACTAACGACAAGGTCGTGGCAAGAAACGTGACCAAAAGGATAATTTCGAATGTTGTTAATATGAACCTGACTCTTGACTCAAAGTTAATAATACTGGGAATACTGGAAACAGGTCAGTTAATAACAACGAATCAAAGAATTTTTATTGATTATAGTTTAATAATTGGGAAAAAATTAATATTAAAATTCTGGAAAGGTCCTACATCCCCCACAATTAAAATGTGGAATACAGAAATGTCGGAGACACTCCATCTGGAAAGATTAAGGCTCGTCCTAATGGACAGGTTGGATCTTTTCAGAGGGATATGGTCTCCATATATTGAATATCTACAGGGTCAAAGTGGCTCGGTGCGAGAGCCTGACTGAGGCCTGAATAATAGTATAGATGAAGAATTACCTATAATAAATCATGGATATATCTCCAACGATGGATAACTTTTTAACACTCCATTCACTTCCTTATTTTCGATTTTTTACCTCTATATTATTTTTCTCTATCCTTTCTTACTTATTAAAAAAAAATGTATAGAAATATAAAGTGTTAAATGTTAATATTAATAATATTATGAATGTATGTAAGAAGTATTTTCTATTAATATGTATTTACAACTAATAAAAAATATTCATCAAAGAAACGTGACCAAAAGTGAGAGAAGTGCTAAAATGGTTGGATTTCCAGTAGAATGTAGCGTTCTCACGAAAGGTCATTAATCTGAAACACTGACTACTTCCCACACCACAGATACTGCGCAAGTAAACATTCTTTTGTTTTAGAAATAGACTCTTAGGCATTTTTCACATCAAGAATAATTTACATAGGCACAAGATGGAAATACAGGCAACATGGATTTGAAGCAGCCCTGTTTTTTTTGGTCCAACCATTGGCGATGAATCAAGGCCAAGTACAGGCAACTTGTTCCCAAATCCCAAGTATCTCACTTTGCCAAATAAGGATTGGAGTACAAGTTGAGTGTGTGGCTTCAAGCAAAGGGAGGGAGCATTCCCTGCACCAACTGGGCTGGTGGCCATCACTTTGTTGCCAACACAGAGCTCAAAAAGGCTGCATTTGTTTTTACGGTGGTGAGAATAAAAATAAATCACCGCCCTTTAGGAAAATAAACATACACACTTACACTTTACTTGTTACCAGTGGCAGACACCATGGGGTTAATAAATAGATTATGTCTTGAGCCGGGACCCTTCCCGGTACATGGATAGGACAGGTTTGGAGGGATATGGACCAAGGGAAGGCAAGTGGGACTAGTGTAGCTGGGACCTTGTTGGCCGGTGTGGGCGAGATAGGCCGAAGGGAGTGTTTCCTCACTGTATCACTATAATCGTCCAGACCCATAACGTCGCCTATCTTTTTTTCTCCAGAGATGCTGCCTGACCCATTGAGTTACTCCAGCGTTTTGTGTCTATCTTCGGTATAAACCAGCATCTGCACTTTTTATTACCACGGGGTTAACACCAGCTCTGCACAATGCTTAGAAAATTAAATCTATCTTCAGATATTTACTAAATGACAGTCATGGGTGGTAATAAGGCAGCGAAAATGCATTCTTTAAAGCTACCCAGCTTTATATTCTAGAATGTGTCTTGAATAAAAACGGCACAACGAGAGACATTTTAGTCTCACCTAATCATCAAAAAACGGACTCAACCAGGCATACTGCTGCTGTTGCAGTCTGCTTTACATCATACTCCATTCACCTCAAGGGAGAACAAAACCAGACAAAGGGATAAAACCAGAACCCCCACTGATACAACCCGGCTACATCAGTGGAATGGCTATAAATGGCACTTGATAATTTTTTTTAAAAATGGTATTAAACTGAAAGCAATGATTTGCAGCACAGAAGCCAACGAGTTAACCTGAAGTAAACGACATTTCACAGTGCAATTTAAACGTGCGGTGTCCCATAACGGACATCTCTAAAGGGGAATTATTATTCCCGAGGAGCTTCATCCCTCCCGGTGCTTTGCAAATTGGCTGAACTACAGACTGCGTCTCTGTCTTACGATTATTGTCTGCCAGGGCGGTGAAAGCAAATTCAACTTTTCAAAGGAACTGGATTAACAGTGAGGGAACATTTGAATGGTATCAGGGGAGGGTGGGGGGGGGGGATCAGTTTTATGCTGAAAGAGTTTGATGTTGGGAGGAGCCTCTTTCTACACCGCATAATTCTAAAATGTTCTACAAACACAATAAAACGAGGAACGTGCTAGAGGCCCAGTTGCATCTTAAAAAGAGCGAATAACATCCCGTTTGCACATCGTTTTCCATGGACTGATAGTTCGTTCATTGTATCACAGGCCTGGCTTATTACTTCCCCACTCCCGAGACACCTGTCCCATGCTTTGAAAGAGGGATGCGATTTTGACCCAATGTAACTCTTCCGACACTCTTAACTCAAATTCTACTTTTGTGAGAACATGATTTACGTTTACTTCCTTTGGTGAATAAGCGAAAAGCTAAACGCTACACAAGAAAACCTTACAGCACACACAATAAGTTTCTAGATCCTGCAATGCGTGATGTGAAATGGCAGATTCAACAGTGATATTCGGAAGGAAAATGGATACTTACTTGAAGGGCAGAGGAAGAGAAACTAACAAGATTGGGGAAAACATTGGGTTCCTATGTATATCAACAGAGATTTTGGGTTTTGTTCTGCTCTTAGGTTCATAGAGGAGCCCAGCAGAGGAACAGGCCCTTCAGCCCAACTCATCAGTGCTGATCAAGCTGATCCCACTTGCCTGCATTTGGCCCATATTGCTCCAAACCTTTCCTATACGCCTACTTGTCCATGCGTCTTTTTAAATGTTGTAATTGTACCGAACGCTTCCTCTAGCAACTTGTCCAACATAGCTGCACAATCCCGTGTGAAAAATGTTGCCTTCAGGCACACTGTGTGAAAAACATTGTACTCGTGTTCCTTTTAAATCCTTCCACTCTAGGCTTAAATCTATAGGCCTCTAGTTTTAGATTCCCCTCACCTGGGAAAAATACTTTGTCAGTGCCCTTATGTGGAGACGTTGGCATACCCTGGGAATGCAAGCAAAGAATTTCACTGTGAATGGCCACATAAAGCATTCATTCATTCATGTGACCATCCACCATATGTACACCCTCATGATTGTATGTACCTCTATAAGAGCACCCCTCAACCTCCTATACACCAGTGAAAACAGCCCCAACTGAAAACTCAAGGCCTCCAGCCCCAGTAACATCTCTATGAATTTTCTCTGCACCCTGCCCAGCTTAATGGCATCCTTCCTCCAGCTGGGGTGAGCAGAAATGCACACAGCACTCCAAGCATGGTTTCATCAACAACCTGTACAATTGTAACATGACGTCCCAACTGCTGTTCTCAAAGCTCTGACCGGTGAAGGCAAACGCAACCCTATCCACGTCACCCCTTTCAGTAAGCCATGTATCTGCACCCCCAGATCTCTCTATTCTACAACTCTAAGGCCCTACCATTTACTGTGCAGGTCCTACCTTGGCATTACTTTTGAAAATGCAACATCTCGCACTGGTCAGAGTTAAATACCACTTGCCATTTCTTGGCCCACCTCCCCAGCTTATCTGGATCCTTGCGCAACCGTCCTTCACCGTCCACTACATCACCAAAGTGGGCGTCATCGACAAACTTACTAATCATGTTAACAACATTTTCATCTAAAACTTAAATATAGATGATAAACAACAGTGGGCCCCCCACCGATCCCAGTGGCACATCACTGGTCACAGGCTTGTGATCGGAATAACAGCCTCCGACTACTTCCCTGGAGACACTTTTGTATTGAATTGGTTAGCAAAACCCAAATCCCATGTGCTCCAACCTCCAAGAATTGGCCAGCGTGCATGATCTTGTCAAAGGCTTTACGTAAGAGCGTACATGTGTTCTGTGTGAGGTAATTCAAAGGTAACCACTTTGCTGAAGACGTCTGCTTTTCCTGATACCATGGAGATGAAGATAGACACCAAAAGCTGGAATAACTTCAGATGGTCAGACACCATCTCTGGAGAAAAGGAATGGGTGACGTTTCGGGTCGGGACACTTATTCGGACACGAAACGTCACCTATTCCTTTTCTCCAGAGATGCTGTCTAACCCGCTGAATTACTCCAGCTTTTTGTGTCTATCTTTGGTTTCAACCAGCAGTGCAGTTCCTTCCTACACCATGGAGACCAATCTGCCAATGTGTGGAAGGAGAGAGCTGACGAGCATTGATGCTGTGGATGTGCTCTCTGTCAGTACAAGCTTGGGGTGGGCACCAGCATTGATGGCCCGCTCTTTGTACTGCTGAACCTTTTTCCAATTTTGATTGCTTCACTTACAATGATCACCCCACCGTTTTTAAACCAAGATTTGAACAACCAATTCCCCTCTGGCCTCCCACCTTACTCAGTTTAATTAAAGGGCCTGTTGCACGAGCATACGACCTGCAAGCGGCGAGCGCGACCAAACCGGAAGCGGGGGCCGCGAGGAAGTCGAGTGAGTGACGTGAAGTTCGAGCGAAGTCCGCGGGAAGTTTGCGCGTGACGTACGGCGTCAAGACGCTGCGCACGCCCGTCGGGGCGGTGCGTATGGCGTCAAGGCGGCTGCGGGCTGACAGGCCGTTGCCGTGCGGAATATTTGAACACGGTCAGTTTTTCAGAGCCATGCGCGATGCCGGGACCAGCTCCGCACAACTCCATACGGCTCCGGCGATCAAAGTGTGACCGGCCCCACAAGGCCGTACGGCTCAAGCGACCACAATAGGTCGCGCTCACCGCATGGAGTCGCATGCTCGTGGGACAGGCCCTTAAGCTTCACTTATTTTCCTTCACATGTGTATAGTAGTCCATCGCCACATGGCTTGTGTATTCTGCTCCTAAAAAGGTGATGACTCTTTGCAAGTAATTGCTGAACAAAACACTACAGCCAAACCCCAATAAAACTCTGCAGTGTGTAATGCTCTCTCAGCCTGTCTTTTGTCTGAAGCGAATATAAATTAAGTTGTGTCGGAATGATTAAAATCAGATGCAGTCATAAAATTTTGCTTTTGCACACATTGGTTCTTTCCAAGTCCCCTCTGCTCTGCTAAAAGTTATTTTTCTGTTCTGTTGCATTGTCTCACTTCAAAAAAAGTTGTGTCTTTGGAAACTAATTCCTAAACCCTCCTGTTGACAATGACTAGAGTCAGGCCCCCAATTGGAATACTTTATTGTCACAAGTGACAAGGCACGGCGAAATTATTTGTCACAATTGAAGTCCCATTCCACGTGTACACAGATGCATTCACATCAAACGGCAATCTACTAAATTCTGATAAGGCTTAACGTACTGGAAGTGGCTAGGTGGTTTTCAGGGGTGCGGGGAAAAGACGCCTGCTATAGGAAGCGGGGTATGACATTTACGACCGAGATGATGAGAAATATCTTCACTCAGGGGCCCAATATGGCAAAGCCCTAAATCCAAAAACCTTTTTGCAGATAGATAAAAAGTGACTTAAAAAGAAAAAAAAATTGAAGATGAATCAGATCAACCCAAGAATACTACACTGTGGGTATACAGAGAATATGCCTCTAAACCTGCCCATACTGAGCATATCAGACCTCAGGCATCGTGTTTGACCGAATGTAACCTCAAGTCGCTACAGCACATTCCATCAACAGCCCACAGCTGGGATCACTTGCAGTTGGCTGAGACTGATAGCGTGTTGAACACACCCTCCTTTCTCCTCCCCCTCTCTTCCCGGCTTTCCTCCAACCACTTTGTGCTGCGGAGCGAACCGGAGAACAAACCATGCATAGAGAGAACAGGGAGTGTAGGAAATTCTCCCCCACCCCTGCAATCCTGCTTAGGCGACAGGCTTAGGACATCGAGCTGGTTTAAATAGATCAACGTGTGCCATGTCAGATAGACCTAGCTTAGGTGTAACTTGAGAGGAACAAGGTTAAATGGACATGAAACACGTGGATGCCAACTCTGATATTTAAATTGGAAATCCCAGACCACATTATAAATTCAGAGAGTGAGCGTAATTCGGGAACCGATTGCAAGAGTATTTATTTGTCACATTCACTGGATATAAACAGGATCAAATTAAATTCTTACTTGCCCCATGTTTGTGGGCAAACATGCTTTACCAATATCTAAATGAGTGATATTTAATCTCATTAATCATCGCTCATCTTAATTTGCAGGAAGGATTAGTTTCACGGACTGGATAATGAAAATCAATCCAACTATACTGTTAAGAAAAATATTAATATCATTATGTTTTTCACACAGAGAGTGGTGGGTCTCTCGAACTCTCTGCCACAGAAGGTAGTGGCGGCCAGTTCATTGGCTATATTTAAGAGGGAGTTAGATGTGGCCCTTGTGGCTAGGGGGAGCAGAGGGTATGGGGAGAAGGCAGGTACGGGATACTGAGTTGGACGATCAGCCATGATCATATTGAATGGCGGTGCAGGCTCGAAGGGCCGAATGGCCTACTCCTGCACCTAATTTCTATGTTTCTATGTTCAAAATATTAAGCTTACTTCCAGGTGAGCAGAGTTTTTTAATTTGAAACCTGAATTTGAAATTTGAAGGAAAAAAAAATTATAGAGGCAGGTCACCCGGTTCACAGGAGATTTCACCTTGACCTCAAAATCTACTGTACAAAATTATGGCAAGCCTAGGCAGACTGCGTGCAGAGTGGGTGTTCTCCCTGGCTAGGATTGGCAGAGTCTAGTATAAAGTGGGGGAAGGGGGTCACAGTCGAATGCCCCGTCCCACCGGTGTTTTTTTAGGCGACTAGCCTGTCACCACATGGTTGCCGGGGTGTCGCCTGCATGGGCTCCTCAGTCGCCCAGTACCTTTTTTCTGGTCGCCGCTGGATTTGAAATGTTCAAAAGTTTTTGCCGACAGTCGGCGCCCGTGGGCTTGACGCCAACGATCATAGCCTGACGCAGTGCTATCACTGGGATGACGTAGGTTGTCGCTGGTGCTGATTTTGGCGAATTCCATTGGCGACTCCCTACGTCAACCGGCGACTGAATTGTCACCTTGTCGTAGGTGGACGTAGGTTGTCGTAGGTGTGGTAGGTGGACGTCGCATTGGTCGCTGGTTGTCAGTAGCTTGCCGTCGACCATGAGGTAGGTTGTTGTAGACATCGGCGTAGGGGGGGTCCAGTCGCCGTTTTTTCGGTGACCTGACATGACTATGAGAGTCGTCGAAAAAAATCGCCTGTGGGACAGGCCCATTAGGAAATGGCGTAAGACTCTTAGGACTAGGAGAATTTCACCACTTGTGGAATTCTACACAGAAAGTTGCAGAGAATATGCTTCTTCAGACCGATTGTAAGGGGGGGGGGGTGGGGGAAGAGAAAGCTGGAAACGAGGGGGGGAGGGAGAAAGAAAACTGGAAGTCGGAGGGGGGGGGGGGGGGGGGGAGAGAAGAAAACTGGAAAGGAGGGAACAAAGCCAGGCAAGTGATAGGTGGATACAATTGCGAGGAGTTTTGTATTGGCAGATGGGCGGATAAAGGCTGCTGAATAAGGAGAGAAGGAGTGAAATGTGAAGCTAGAGGAAGGGATATAGGTGGAAATGGACATGGAGGGGGAGAAAAGGGAAGGGGGGCAAGTTGGGAAAGTAGAGAAATGGGTGCGTACCTGGGTAGGGCAAAGAAAAGAAGGGGGAAAAGTGGGGGTGATGGGTGGGTTGTTGATTAAAATTGGACATTTCAGCGTTCCTAATGTTGAGTTGTAAGCTATCCAAGGGAAATGTAAGGTGCTGTTCCTCCAGTTTGCCTATGGTCTCACTCGGGCAATGGAGGAAGCCCAGGACAGAAAGGTCAGTGTGGGAATGTGAAGGAGAGTTAAAATGGTTCGCAACCGGGAGATCCGGCAGGCCTCGGCAGACCGAGCCTAAGTGTTCGCCGAAACGGTCGCCTCGTCTACGTTTGGTCTCGCCGATGTAAAGGATGTGTACTATTACTTGGCTCAAGGTTTAGTAAATGTTCCATATATCATTTAACCAATTCCACATTTGAGTGCAGTTTTGGAGCCCTTTCCAGCAGGCTCTGCTTTGCTTATTGAAATTAAAAAACACCAATAATTAAAAAAAAATTATTTAAAATTAAAGATAGACACAAAAAGCTGGAGAAGCTCAACGGGTCAGGCAGCATCTCTGGAGAGAAGGAATAAGTAACGTTTTGGGTCAAGACCCTTCTTCAGCGCCTGACCTGCTGACGTACTCCAGCTTTTTGTGTCTATCTTCTGTTTAAACCAGCATCTATAGTTCCTTCCTACACATTCTTAAAAATCAACACTAAAATATGTCTCCAAACATACTTAAAATTTTGAAAAAAATGTACAAAGAAAAGATTTTGCTTTGTCAGCATTCAAAGGAAAGGGGTCAGATTAAGATCTACGACCAGATTCAGCGTACACGTATCAAACGGCACGTCTGTCGTATTTCCTTTAATCTTAAGACACAGACAACATGCATCTTGTGCATGTATAATTGGGTGATTTGAAAGGCTGCGCAAGTCTGCCAGTGCCCCACGGCCAATTTAACATCTGCAGGATGTGACATTTAGATCTCGAATCAGGCTCACAGCATGCAGTCAGTCCAATCATCATGTGCCACATCAGCTGAACTGTACACCAAAATATGTACACTGCAACTTATATAAAATAACTGAACAAGAAATTAGATTTCCACGCTTTATTACAAATTTCTCAACAAAAGGATTCTGTGCTCATTTCATGAGTTTGTTTTGGAATTTGCATTAATTTAAAATTATATTTATCATTTGGCACCTCATTAAATATTCAAATTGATGTCACCTTAATGACGCTCAATGAAGGAGTTGAATCGTATTGACATATACAACATGGAAGCAGGCCCTTCGGCCCACCGAGTTCCTGCCGACCACCGATCATGTGTTCACACTAGTTCTATGTTATCCTACTTTTGCATCCACTCCCTACACACTAGGGGCAAATCACAGCGGACAATTAAACTGCAAACCCGCACATCTTTTGGCTGAGAGAGGAAACCAAGAGCACTCGGAGAAAATCCACGCGGTCAGGGGGAGAACCTGCAAACTCCACACCGACAGTAGTCAGGGTCAGGATCGTTCCTGGGTTTCAGGTGCTGTGAGGCAGCAGCTCCACCAGCTGCGCCACTCATGGGTGAGGAATGGGTCAGTTTCAGTAAAATTAAGATGTGCAAGCGATTTTCCTGAGGATTTAGCGTCTCAGTGACACAGAATTGTGTACTGTGGCACAGTGGTACAGGGGTGGAGTTGCCTCCTTACAGCACCAGAGACCCGGGTTTGATCCTGATTACGGGTACTGTCTGTACGGAGTTTGTATGTTCTCCCGTGACCGTGTGCGTTCCCTCGCGCTCTTACTAATCAAAACAGGTCAATTTCCACTCTACAAATGCCCAATGATTTGGCCTCCACAGCCAATTTCACAGATTCGCCACCCTCTGACTGAAGAAATTGGCCCACATCTCCATTCTAAAGGTACGTCCTTTTATTCTGAGGCTGTGACTTCTGGTCCTAGACTCTCCCACTAGTGGAAATATCCTCTCCGCACCCACTATATCCAGGCCTTTCATTCTGACTGGTTTCTGTGAAACTGTCTGGTGGGATACACTAGAATGGAGCAACATCTACTAAGGTTTCTTTGTTTCAGCTCTCTGGGTGGGTGGAGGAGGCTGGTACTGGTTAGGGTGGTAATTTCTGACGGGTGACAGCCATATCACCCCATTGCCTAGAAAACAGCTAGCAATGGCCTGTTTCCTTTATCATTGTTACTTTTTTGCATATCTTTCATTCATTTGTTCTATATCTTTCGACATCATCGTCTATATCTCTCGTTTCCCTTTCCCATGGCTTTCAGTCTGACCCACTCCTTCTCTCCAGAGATGCTGCCTGTCCCACTGAGTTACTCCAGCATTCTGTGTCTATCTTTGGTTTAAACCAGTATCTGCAGTTCATTCCTACCCAGCAGCAATCAAATCGTCAGTCAAGAGCGTTAATCGTGATATGTACCAAAATGGAACAATGAAATTCTTACTTGCAGCAGCATAACAGGTCTGTAAACACAGTATTAATAAGTAACATAATAAATTTTTAAAAAAATCCCTAATATTCGGGCATAACAAAAGCCCATAGTCCCTAGCACAACGAAGACTGCATTGTTTAGTTGCTCTTTGTAGTGTTTTAAGAGCTGATGGTTATTGGGAAGAAGCTGTTCCTCATCCTGGAGTTTATAAAGGCTGACCTCGTGGTTTATAATGGGGGTTGCCTTCTCTCTATCTAATTGCATGGAGGTTAGAGTTTCCACAAATACATATTTGCCCACTTCAAGATCTGCTCTGATCAGGGCTTGTGATGGCCCAACATCCGTGCCTAACGTTGCATCCTCAATTTTACTTCGGAGTCACGTGAGTGATTCCGTGAAGAAGAAGGCCCGCCAGGACGCCTGCGCAGCATTACGTCAGCCGCATTGGCGCAAGCACCAGTCAGGCAGGACTGAGCTCCTGCCTGCGGTAAGTTAACTTTAAGGTAAGTTTATTTTTACTTACCAGGGGTTTAGGCAGGAGCCTCTTTTTACAGAGGTTTCCTGCCAGCTTTGCAGCCCGACAACTTGCCGGTTATGGACTGTGGTGAAATTCAGTCCGACCGCAAACGCGGAAAAAACGGCAAAATTGATCGGGTTGCGAGATAAGGAGCCGCTAACAGTGCAGTTAGCAGCTCCCCAGCCTGCAGGAATGCCGTAAAAACAGCAGGACATTTAGCAGAATCGCTGACAGAGGGGTCAGCGGCTCCAAGCCTGTGGGATGCTGTTGAACGGCAAAGAAGCAATGCTGGAGCCACTGACAGTGGGGTAAGTGGCTCACAGACGTTGGTCCCCAGTCAATAAATTACCGGGACTAATTCAGCCCTCAGGTGAGTTGGGATATAAGGATTCTCCTTATAATTAAAAGTATATATTTTATTGTATTTTTTCTTTGAGTAAAAAACTAAAGGAAAGTAACAAGTTATTGTTATATGATATGGTTCTGACAATGTTATTATTGTTTAAGCACAGGTTGCTATGATTTATATTTTCACAGGTAAAGCTGTACACTAAATGTTGATTTAGTGAGCTTACACAGCGCCTGACAGGGCTGCTTCATGTGCAAAATGTACGGGCCTATGGGACAGGCCGCGCCAGCAGCGCCTGACGGGGCTGCTTCATGTGCAAAATGTGCGGGCCTATGGGACAGGCCGTGCCAGCAGCGCCTGACAGGGCTGCTTCATGTGTAAAATGTACGGGCCTATGGGACAGGCCGCGCCAGCAGCGCCGGACAGGGCTGCTTCATGTGTAAAATGTGCGGGCCTATGGGACAGGCCGTGCCAGCAGCGCCTGACAGGGCTGCTTCATGTGCAAAATGTGCGGGCCTATGGGACAGGCCGCGCCAGCAGCGCCGGACAGGGCTGCTTCATATATGAAAGTGCCGGCCTACGGGAGAGCCGTGCCAGCAGCGCCTGATTCAGGGCTGCTTCATTGGTGACATTATCGGCCTATGGGAGAGCCGTATCAGCAGCGCCTGACAGGGCCGCTTCATGTGTGAAGTGCTGGCCTATGGGAGAGCCGTGCCAACAGCGCCTGATGCAGGGCTGTTCATGACAAAAGCGCCGGCCTTTATGAAAGGCGGCGCCAGCAACGCCTGGGACAGGGTTGCTCAAATTCACACATATCTGCTCGCCCACAGAGTCGGTAGATGATTCTCCACCGGGGTTAGAGAGCAAGATCCACGGAGTCGGGGGATGAATTCCTCACCGTGGCTGGATAGTGCGTTGAAACGACTATCCTTATACAGCAACTGTTGTACACAGTGCTGCAAAGGTCTCCCTCTCGGAGGCAGAGACCAAGATGGGCCAGTATCCTGCTGACACAGAGTCTCAGAGTATGGCCCTGGGGCATACCCAAAGAGATGAAAGGCACGTGTCAGAGGTACCTTTCCTGACAATAAGTTGCCATCCCAGTAAAATACTCTTTTGGGGTTAGACCAATGGGTTCATATCAATATTGTATCCTACGGCCTGCGGTAGCGCCTGTTAGAGTTGCCTACGAAACACCCTTCTGAGAAGGGAAGAGCAAAAGATCAAGATGACTCCGGGCTCTTAAGATGTTAATAGAACAGACTCAAGCACATATGTGCCAGCAGTGAACAACGCCAACAGGGGGATGTGAGAGCCAGCCGCTGAATCGGTTATTCATGTAGGTCTATTCTACAGGGGAAGAAGCCTGGCAGATGAATTAATTCGGCCATGAACGGGCAGAAGTCATCGTTCAGAACGTACCCCAGGTGCTCATTGGCAATAGCGGTTCACTGGAGCTGGGAGCAGCATGATAACTCAAAAATTCCATGCACCTTCCAATCATGCTCAACTAAATGGGTCTAGCACTTCCGAAATTTGGGTAGTGCACTGTTCACAAGTTGTAATATTTATATTTATTTATACAACACACAAGGGGTAAAATATTTGGTTGAGGCACAGCCGGAGCATTCCAAGCAAGTTGGATTATGGCCAGGGTTTGGAAATTGGGCGGGAAGTTCTCATGCAAACCACCCATGCAAAAAGCAGGATTGGCATGTTATTATGAACAATGAGTATCTGGCATATGAACTTCAGTACGTAAAAAAATTATTCCTGACTTCAACAGGTTCATGAGGTAAGAGATTCATGTTATACAAATCCCATTACAAAGGTTATCAAAGACAATATAACTGTACAATAACAGTAAGCTTTGCAGTATGGGATAAACTGTTGTTGGTCATTGGGATTTACCTGTAATTATTATTAGCCTTGTCTCCACCTTGTGGCAAGAGATTGGGGTTATACCAATCTGTTGCTAAACTGATTAAAGTAATTGGCAATATAGCAGCTGGGTTGCAGCTGAGCTAATCAAGGAACTGATATTGTGTAAGTAGCAATTAGATCATTGCTAACAACCTTGTGCTATTGTCAGCTAAGGCTACTTCAGCCACAATGATGAAGTAACAGTATTCAGCATTGCTGAACATGACAATACTCATTGAACTTGAACTTGAAACTCGCTACAGTAGTGTGGTTGGTTGAATTCAGTTATTATGAACTGATGTTAGAACTCTAAGATGAGAAGTTCCAAATACCATCACCTACTCAAAGGTAGTGGAGATTGCATGAGTACCAATTCTTTAGTTGTTGGTATCAACTAAATATATACACTTAATGCACCATTGAGTAAGCTGACCAGGGCTAGCATGGTTTTAAGATCATTTGAATACCCCACTGTCTCAATTTATGTTATCAAGGCCACCAGAATCCTTAGAAGTATGGATTCAGCACTGTGTATTTGTTAATAAACAATTACACAAGAAAAGGTCAGTTCAGACTATTTCAAGGTGGCTGCAACAGGTATTAACATTGACAATTGTATGTCTCATTCCACCAGGTCAGCATTAACGTCAGTATATCATTTAGAGAGTGTGTTTACATCTCATTATACTAGGGCAGCAGCTATGTTGGCGGTCAAATGGAGGGATGTGTCCTTCGACCAAATTTTAGTGGCCGTCAGATGGGCAAATGAGCTGATGTTTCAGAAATGTATCATCGGCCAATTGTCAATCCAGCACTGTTTGCCAATGTCATTTTAAGTACCTAAATTTTAGGGGTACTGTTGTTTGTTTACATTGTTAAATAAACCCTATCATTACATTGAATACAATGTTATTACTAATGCATTTAATTCTCTTTCGAGTCAATCACATGCAGTGGGATGCCGAGATTGTAATCTGCGGCATGAAATCACAAAGCTTTGAACTCTTCACGGAATCACTCACGTGACTCCGAAGTAAAATAGTAAGATTAAACGAGAACTTACCAGTTTGAAGTTTGATCTTGATTTTATGAGGAGGAACGTTGGTGATTACGTGCCCATCAAGCCCAACCCTCTCTCATAAAAGATCATCTGGTAGTTCTCGAGTCACTGATCTTACTGTTTACTTCGGTGTTGTTTATTAGTGATTTCATACCGCTGCTTTGAAGTTTGCTGCGCAGGCGTCCTGGCGGGTCTTCTTCTTCACGTAATCACCAACATTCCTCCTCATAAAATCAAGATCAAACTTCAAACTGGTAAGTTCTCGTTTAATCTTACTAGTTTAATTTGCACATTGATATTACCATAACATGGCGTTAGGAAGCAGCAACATTCTGGACTAATTCTAGAGACACAAGGAACTGCACATGCTGGACTCTTGAGCAAAACACACAAAGTGTTGGAGCAACTCAGCAAGTCGGGCAACGTTTGTGGAGGGAACGGATAGAAGATATTTTGGGTTGGGACCCTTCTTCAGCCATAAATCCTAAATGGCTAAAAGGTCTTGACAACAGATGGAAGGCAAAGATAATACATGGATCCAAGTATAAATATGGTGGAAGGAACCTACCAGCTGGAGATTAACAGCACTGAGCGGACACTTGCTCAGGGAGACTTACTTTAAATCTCCCCACTCTCCAGTTAGTAGAGTTGATCTGATAATGGCCAACATCTCCCAGCTTTAGAATGACAAGGACTAAATGCTCCTGGCAACATGTGTGCAGGGGGATATTGTCACACACGCATGTCCAATGCCGAGAGTACATCAATGTTGCATGTGACCTGCAGTACAACGCACCCAACTCAATTCCGAGACGTGCCACAACAAGCTGAAGTAACCCAGTGGGTCAGCAACATCTCTGGAGGAATGGAATAGGTAGAAACAAAATGCTGGCGTAACCCAGCGGGACAGGCAGCATCTCTGGAGAGAAGGAATAGGTGACATTACAGGTCGAGACCCTTCCTCAGACCTCCACTAACCATTGTTATTACACCCCACTCTGTGATTGATAGTTAGACCCATTATTTCCTTAGAATATATTTATAGCAGCCCAACAATATATCGTTCATTAGCAAGGTGCCTTCCCCACATATCAAAGGGGAATACGTGCCCAGTCCACACGGAACTCTGGGTGAAACATTAACCTCGTAAAATGCAGTGAATTCATTATGAAACACTAACCACACGCCTTAATTATAAGGTGGGAACTTTCACTTTGCAGATGAGAGAAAATTGCCAGAGGCAACTTCCTTTAAGGTGTGTCCTGGTAAATATTGCAGAGGTAAGCCACCATTACAATAGCAATATAATATGCAAATCACTGAAGCAGGAAAATTCCTTTTTCAAAAAGGAGGGGAAATTCAAGGGATTCAAGAGAGTTTATTGTCATGTGTCCCAGATAGGACAATTAAATTCTTGCTTTGCTTCAGCACAACAGAATATAGTGGGCATAAATAAATACAGAACAGATCAGTGTGATCATATACCATTGAATATATATATAAATATATATGCACACATAAATAATCAGATAAAGTGCAATGGGATATTAATGTTCAGAGTTTTGTTTTGAGTTGAGTTTAATAGCCTGATGGGTATGGGGAAGCAGCTATTCCTGGACCTGGATGTTGCAAATTTCATGCTCCTGTACCTTCCACCTGAAGGCAGTGGGGAGGTGAGTATGTGGCAAGGATGGTGTGGATCCTTGATAATGCTGGCAGCCTTTTTGAGGCAGCGACTGCAATAGATCCCCTCGATGGTAGGGAGGTCAGAGCCGATGATGGACTGGGTGGTATTTACAACTTTTTGTAGTCTTTTCCGCTCCTGGGCACTCAAGTTGCCGAATCAAGCCACGATGCAACTGGTCAGCATGCTCTCTACTGTGCACCTGTAGATGTTCAAGAGAGTCCTCCTTGACATACCAACTCTCTGTAATCTTCTCAGGAAGTAGAGGCGCTGATGTGCTTTCTTTATAATTGCATCAATGTTCTCGGACCAGGGGAGATCTTCAGAGATATGCACGCCCAGGAATTTGAAGCTCTTGACCCTCTCCACCATCGACCCGCTGATATAAACGGGACTATGGGTCCCCATCCTACCCCTTCCTAAGTCCACAACCAGTTCATTGGTTTTACTGGTGTTGAGAACTGGGTTATTGTGCTGGCACCATTTGGTCAACTGGTCGATCTCACTTCTATACTCTGACTCATCTCCATCAGTGATACATCCCACAATAGTGGTGTCGTCAACGAATTTGATGATGGAGTTTGCACTATGACCGGCTACGCAGTCATGAGTATAGAGTGAGTACAGCAGAAGGCTGAGCACGCAGCCTTGAGGTGCTCCCGTGCTGATTGTTATCGAAGACCATGGAAAAGGATTTCACATTTCTAGCATCTGCAGTTTTCTGCTTGGAGAATTAGGATAGGATAAGCCTTACCTTCTCCTTCCATCCTACCAACCTCCACATTCTCACATCCCCAATGCCGTGTCACCACTGGAAATATCTTCCTTCCCCTCCAGCAACACAATCCTTTTCTCACATTAGGGGGAAGAGATGCAAGAATGCAAAGTGCTGGAGTAGCTCAGTGGATCAGTTAGCATCTCTGGAGAACATGGATAGGTGACATTTGGGCTTGGCCTTCTTCAGACTGACTGAGAACCCACCAAGCTACTTCAGCATTTTGTGTGCTTTTGTATGAACCAGCATCTGCAGTTCCAGTTCTCTAGGAAATGCAAAACATTCCCTTTTCATTGCCCAAAGTTCCAAATACTCCTTCCAGGTGAAACAGTCATCAAACTATAATTTATCTAATTGCATGTACAGCATTTAGTGTTCACCTTGTGATCTCCATGACATTGGAAGCCACTTTAAAGAACACTTACATTCTTTGAATAAAGGGGAGGTCATTTAAGACTGAGGTGAGAAAAAACGTTTTCACCCAGAGAGTTGTGAATTGGTGGAATTCCTTGCCACAGATGGATTTAAGAGAGAGTTAGATAGAGCTCTAGGGGCTAGTGGAGTCAAGGGATATGGGGAGAAGGCAGGCACTGGTTATTGATAGGGGACGATCAGCTATGATCACAATGAATGGCGATGCTGGCTCGAAGGGCCGAAAGGCCTCCTCCTGCACCTATTTTCTATGTTTCTACGTTTCATTTGCACAATTGCCTGTAACTCTAATGTTCCACCCCATGCCCATTCTAACATCTCCCTTTGGCATCCCACTCTTGCTCCAATGAAGCTCAAACTACACCTTTCAAGACCAGTACCTCATCCGCCAACTTGGGTCATTAATCTTCAAGACTCAACAATGAATTTAATAATTTTAAATAATTTGTCATCCAGACTGGTATTGCTCATTTCCAACAACCGTTACCCCTACCCTATGGTGTTCTGCATGTCTCTTTCCCATCTACACTCTTCCAATTCACCGTCACCACCTCTTTCTGCCAGAAAGCCCACGTCCTCTCCAAGTCTCCGCCTTCTCAGCCATTCCCTTTGTTCTCTCCACCTCCACCCACTTCTCTGACTCTGCTCAATTCTGATGAAAATGCACAGAACTGAAATGTCACAGAGAGAGAATGTTCCTGAATGTTCTCATGTTCCTGAAGTCGCTGCACTTCTTGGTGTCACAGGGTTAGGGAGATGCTGGCTGCTGGCATGTAGCTTACATTAGGCAAGTATTTCTACAAGGACAATTAACAGTCAACCAAAATGACAGGGGGAAACAAACAGATTATGGGGCTTTATTCAATGAATCAATTATACTGTATGTTATTGCCACATGTACCTAGGTACAGTGAAATGCTTAGTTTTGCATGCAATATGTAAAATCATACAGCTGACCTCACCGTGTACACAGTGTTCCCATGGTCTTGCTCAGACAACGTTATAAAAGTTCACCGAAGAATCCTATCTACTGCCTGCCAGTGCACGTGGCATTAGCCCCACTCACCCCCACCGTTCTCGGTGCCACCCCATCATGGAGCAGACAGTCAGTCCCTACAGTCCACCGTTCCTCTGCTGGCTCTCCAAAGATAGTAAGCAGCAAGTGTGTAGGAAGGAACTGCAGATGCTGGTTTAAGTCGAAGATGGACTCAAAATGCTGGAGTAACTCAGCAGGACAGGCAGCCTCTCTGGAGAGAAGGAATGGGTGACGTTTCGGGTCGAGACCCTTCTTCAGACACACAGTGGGCAGCAAGTTTAGAGGGGCTTGGGCATCTTCTGACTTAAATAGTCTGTCGCATTTAGGTTCAGTGAACCATCGGGCAGCAGATACAATACCTCCAGTGTTCTACCATCCGTAACTGGCCTGTTACCAGTACCCAACAGCAAACTAAATATTTCCATTTCAACATTCCAATTTTATAAAAGAGATCTGAAAGTGATTTCAGCAATAGCCATACCAATAAGCCAGGCAGAGCTAATTTTACAAGCAGAATTAGCACGCTGAAGGTTTGCTCAGATTTTTTTGGCAGAGGTTCAATTATTTTTAGCATATCAAACAGTCCACTGCAATTTCAAATAAACCACGGTATTTCCTCGAGGATATAACTCTTTGAGCCCTTGCATGATCACTTAATTCTATAATAACCCGCCTTTTCAAAAATAAACCATCTTGGTCGATCAAACTGGAAGTAGGTAGGGGAAGTAGTGAACACTGCTCTCCCTGGCAATGTTCCTTCATTCACTGGGGTTGGCAGGGAAGCATGTTTTGTCTTTGCTAAGAATCAGTGAGATTCAATATCAACTTTAGAACCTTCCAGTCCACATATTGCAAGCTGCAAGTACTCTGCAAAGCTCTTACACTGCCAAGTTAACATTAGCATTCATGAGATTGATCTAATTAAGATTCTAGAACAAATTACCACCGTGGGAGGCGCAGCGGTCGTTGCTGCCTTACACCACTTAGAGTCTGAGACCCGGGATCGATCCCAACTATGGGTGCTGTCTGTAGGGAATTTGTACGTGCTCCCCATGACCGCTTAGGTCACCTCCAACACTCCATAGACATACAGGTTTGTAGGTTAATTGGCTTGGTATAAATCCAAATTGTCCCTTGTGTGTGTAGGACAGCGTTAGTGTGCGGGGTCGCTGGTCGGTGCGGACTCAGTGGGCCGAAGGGCTGTTTCTGCGCTGTATTTCCAAAACCGTTAAATATTTGGAAATGGAGGAATGTACAAATGGAAAGTGCCTTATATGGTTTTAACAGTCAGAAGATAGCAAGGCACAATGGCTTTGGGCCAAAATATCGGAGTATTATTCTTATTACTCAGCAGGGCAGCACAGTTGGTGAAAGCTGGTAGAGCTGCTTGCTGGCAGTATGAAGTTTGCATGTTCTCAACGTGACCGCATGGGTTTCCTCTGGGTTCTCCGATTTCCTCCCACGTGCCAAAGATGTGAGGGTCTGTGGGTTAATCAGCCTCTGGAAACTGCCCCTGGCATGCAGGGAGCGGGTACGAAAGTGGGATCAGAAAGAACTAGTGTGAACGGGCGATCGATGGTCGGTGTGGTCTCAGTGGGTCGACATGGCCTCATTCCGTGCTGTACCCCTAAAAGCTAAAACAATTAAACAATCCTTCTACAGCAGTGAAAGAAGAGGATTGAGGAGTAAGAAAATTAATAATTCAGAATGAGATTAAAGATGGTGTCCTTAACGGTGTCTTTTCTGGAAGGCAGTGTCAGTGGCTAGCCACACTGTTTAAAGATGCTGATCTGTACTCAATAATTGGAAGGTGGTTGGACAGATAATCAGAATCTGAATATTCTTAAAATTAACCTAGTCATAGTTAGTGGATAAATTAATGAAAGGTGGAGGAAAGAAAATAGAGTAGATATTTTGGAGAATATTTTACTGTTGATAAAGGAAATTGCAAAATGTAATAAAAGCATGGGAGGTCTTTGGACCAGAGTCCATCTGGACTACCTGCAGGGCAATCTATTCAGTCCCATTCCCCCAAGTGCCCACCCAGAGCTCGAGTGCTCAAGTGGTCAGAACCTTTCTCCCAGGATGGAGACATCAAATACTAGAGAGCATAGCTTTAATGTTGAGCGAGGCAATGTTTAAAGGAGATGTGATGGGAAACTTTTTTTTTAAAATCTAGAGTGTATGGCGAGTACCTGAAATGTTGGTGGTTGAGGCAAGTACATTAGTAGCATTTAAGAGGCTATTGGGCAGACATATGGATATACAGGGAATGGAGGGATATAGGATAATGAGCAGGTAGATTAGAGATGGCCTTGGCATAATGTTTGGCATAGATATTGTGGGCTGAAGGGCCTGTTCTTGTGCTGTACTGTTCTGTTATATGTTCTATCTATTCTCCTTGTACAGCCTCTATAAGCACCGAGTCCAGGATTATCACTGTTCTTTGTTCGAAGCACACACACACAAATGAACAGTGTTTCAGCAACGGAAGATGACAGCTGTGACAATGAGCAAGCTGGAAGGCTGCAACTTTTTTTCAGTTTGGAACAGAAAACTTAGCTTGTGAAACATTAGCCTCAGTGTGGTATGAGTGCATGAATTCCCTATAAAACACTGGGGAAAGGCAGGGCCTTGGCACATCCAGGCCTCAGTAGTACTTAAATCGTGATATTTTCTATCGATGACACTTGCATCATTTGAAAGAAAAATGCACTGTAACTCTAAATGTAAACAAGGGACCATAAACATTCACAACTTCACAAGTGGGGCAGTAATATTTTGACGAATGTAAAAATGCGTTTACTGATACAACCTCGTCTTACTCCGTTAAGACCACGTTGGAGACACTATAACTGCAGCACATGACTCATCTTTTACAACCAGGCAATCCAAAGTTAACACAAACACAGAAATGCAAGTGCTGGGAGTTAGATCCTGTGGTCAGATGTGGCAACTCTCCCCTTGGCAGCTTCACCAGTGCCACATAAAGCTTTTACTTTACTCAGTCTAGCAAAGCAAACTGGGCAGAAGAAATAGCTGCTTTGATGTTCTGGCAGCATTTAAAGTTCATTCCTTGCTATCATGAGTCTCAGGAAGAATACAGGAAGGTGTGTTTACATAATCCTGGGCCAGCCCACTATTGAAAGGCAGATTTTGCTGCTTTATGCTCTAATGCTGGGTCACTATTGGCATCAGTTGCAAAGGTATCGCCAGGATGTAAGGTGGCTACAATTATACGTTAATTATTTCTGTCAGGAAGCAAACAGCGGAAACAGGGAGCTCTGTACACTTTGTTAAACTGAACAGTTTGGAAAAGATGGTTCCTCCCAGATCAATCCCATTGTATCCCCTCCACAAACACATTACAGCTGGCCATTCAGAACCTGGTCTTCCTTCATGAGCTCACTAAAGCATTATATGCTGATGTTGGGAGCTGTGGGAAGTCTCTTCCTGCCACAAATAAGGCCACTTGTGCAGGAGAATCCCGAGGTAGACAGAGGGACTGCCTGCCTCAAGTTTCCACATCCTCGGCATTGGAAGGGTGCCATTCCACGTGAGGTTTGCCAGTAAATGTCAGAGTGTGGCACAGCTGCTGCCGTGCAGCACCAGAGACCCAGGTTTGATCCAGACATCAGGCGTTGCCAGTGTAGTTAGTGTGTTCTCACCGTGACAGCATGGATTACCTCCGGGTTACTCTGGTTTTCCCCCCCACATCACAAAAATGTGCAGAGTCATAATTTACTTGGGTTCTGTACATTGCCTAGTGTGTAAGGTCGTGGGTGCTAAAGTGGGTAACATGGAAATAGTGTGAACAGGTAATCGATGATTGGCAAGGACTCAGTGGGCCGAAGGGCGTGTTTCCATGCTGCATCTTTAAACTCAAAATCAAACTAAATAAAGATCCACATAAGGGCCCCAGACTGAATCCTTGACCTGAACCCAGGCACGTGCCGTCAGGGTAGGCAAGGTAGGCAGTGCCTACCCTGACTAAAATTATAAAATAGTAATTATTTTATATATAAATATAATATATATAAAATATATATAAAACATATATAAAATGGTCATAAATAGTAAAGGCACGAGAGAATTATGCCTCCCTAAGAGATCAATCTCTTCGGGAGGCATAATTCTCCCGTGCCTGTCATCAGCAGTACGTTTTAAACGCGGAAGTATGAGGTACTCGCGTGCCGTCGACGCTGCTTCAAGCCATCAGTGGGAACGGTCCGTAAAGGCAGCTGAAACTCTGCCTCTACACTGTGAACCAACTGCGTGCATGTGCTGCGTTGCGCACTGCGCATGCGCACCAGCCTACTGCGCATGCGCAGGTTTCTTAGCGGGATTTTCAAGGGTGGATAGTGATTACCTGAAGCATTTCACGAAGCAACCTTATGGATATTTTTGCTGCAGAATGGATTTTGTGCACAAATAATATGGTAAGTAATTTTTTTTTAGCTATATGTTTTTAAATACTTTATTAAGTGATAGGACCTATTGAAAACAAATTACATGATAAAAGTCGAGGGAACAATCTGCGCTAGCGCGGTTTCCACGATTTAAAAATAGCCGAATGACAGTTCACCGGGGAGGGACCTATGTGCGCATGCGCAGTTTCAAGATTAAAAAACCGACTGACAGCTCACCGGGGAGATAATAATCTGCGCATGCGCGGTTTTCAAGATTTTTAAAAGCCACTGCCTACCCTGGCTGATTACTCACGGCACGTGCTTGCCTGAACCCAACCCGACATGTCACCCATTCCTTTTCTCCAGAGATGCTGCCTGACCCGCCGAGTTATGTCTGCCCTTGACAATGAGGCAACATTCCCGGACGGAAGGTTTCCTGCAGTGAGTGGGTGATGAAGATGCACCCCCTTGGGTGGCTGCTCATCATATTTTAAGGGACATCCTTCTTACCCAGCCAGGTCTGATGAAATCAGGGCTGAAAGACGCAGCAAAGTGCAATCACTACAATGAGCATCCATGGAGATGCTCATTTATCAAGAAACATTTAATTTATTGTCACTAATGCAAACAAGTTTGCATGACTTGATCCTTAAATTTAGGCCCTGGACTGGATAACTGGGAGCCAGTCAGTCAATGGTGGTCAGCAACCATTCAAGTGGCTAAGTACCACTGCCTCCCCCTCCCCCCTCCCCCGAGGTACGTTGGAGACAGGCAATAAAAGACTTTGTTTGCTGGTCACACCCTGATCCTGATGATAATAAATATCCCAGAAGTTGCCCAGGCCATTTTGCCCGCACCCTCTGTTTTTTTTCCACCATTTAGTAGCATTGGCACCCTGTTCAGTTAGCCTAACTGAAATGAAAAAGGATTTATTCCGGCATTCCGTCAACTAATCAGCCAAAGCAAGCCTAAATAAAACACTTTAATATGCACAATTCAGCATAGTTTGTCTGCACTGAAATAGTTAAGTTCTCTGGAAAGTACAAGTAGTACCTTTGGTCTTAGGGTGAGTATGTGCGAGCGAAAAACTTTAGAAGTCCCTTGGGCACTGAGACAAGAATTTTCCATCATTACAAGTTCTCACTCAATCCTTGTAAGATGCTGCAACCTGCTTTTATTTATGTGTTTTCACTCCAGTTGTAAAAATATTTGATGCATCTTGGAAAGTATTTTAATCTTTAGGCAACAACGTATGTTCCCTCGGATCCCACCAATAGCTAGTGTTTGTGTGGGGACGTTCAGACATTAAACCCGAGGAGTTAACAGGAGAGCTTTTAGACACTAACGACAAATAAGGGGATATTAAAGTAGGCCACCAAAACCAGAGACGATGATTAATGGGAGCGAAGGGTTTAGAAAGAGACTTCTGTTCAGCATTCCTGGGTTGTGGCATTGAAAGCACGGCCACCAGTGAGGGAGTGAAAGGATTTGGGGGATAATCAGAGGAGGATGGTTGTTTCCTTATATCCCCTTATTTGGTAGCTTGACTGGATAAGGTTACAGGCATGGGGCGGGCCACACAATGGAGAGATTTGAACGTAATGATCTAGAATTTCAAGGGCCTACGCAGGTCATCAAGGGCATGGGTGGTGGGCAAACAAGTTCTGGTGCAAGTTAGGAGGCATCTATTGGCTGGTAACGTGAACCCTGACCCACTCCACTCCCTCGCCACCCTTATGAAACCCGATCTCTGTCAGTCTGTTGCAAGTGTAATCAATTCATGTTTCTTATTAATCAACACTGTTGGGCTGCTAAAGGGTTTTTTCAGAAGGGTGGTGTTTTAAAACACAAATGACACCGGGAACTAAACTGTCAGTGCATAAGAAAGATTTTTTTTAAAGTAACATTACATTATGATTTTGCATTTTGCAGGACAACCTGCAAGTGTCAGTACCTGTGGTCCTTGCCCCTTTAATGGAGAATAACTCTTGACATTTCTGTGCATGTATCTGTGAACCTGGAAATTACAAGGTCACTTTCACTGCTCGACAGGCTGCTTTCAGACAACGTGCTCTTCATGGAATTCAGTGCAGCAGAGGAGACCAGGGTTGTACGTGCCACTTAATTCTGTTTTGCACATACTGAAGTACTTTGTATCATAGGTACACAAAATGCTGGAGAAACTCAGCGGGTGCAGGTTGCACCCGCTGAGTTTCTCCAGCATTTTGTGTACCCTCGACTTTCCAGCATTTGCAGTTCCTTCTTTAATACTTTGTATCTTATCTGAGATGACCCAAGGTTATCTTCCCCTTGAGTCTTATGGGAAGGAGTGGCTTGGGGGTGGGAAGTTTATTAGTTAACTAAAACTGTTGTTTAAATGACTCAAAGAGAAAAAGCTTTGGAAATATAACAAAAACATTTGAAGTTTGGCTTAACCATGCAGCAATCTTTTAGAGTTAAGTTTCTTTGTAAAAAAAAAAAAGGATTTGAGATTTTTTTAATGTAGACACAAAGAAAATAGGTGCAGGAGTAGGCGATTCGGCCCTTCGAGCCTGCACCGCCATTCAATGTGATCATGGCTGATCATCCAACTCAGTATCCCTTACCTGCCTTCTCTCCATACCCCCTGATCTCTTTAGACACAAGGACCACATCTAACTCCCTCTTAAATATAGCCAACGAACTGGCCTCGTCTAATATCTAATATCTAATATCTTAGACTTTAGAGATACAGCGCAGAAGCAGGCCCTTCGGGCTATTGAGTCCGCAACGACCAGCGATCACCCCGTACTCTAACACTATCCTATTCACTAGGGACAATTTTACCAAAGCCAATTAACCTACAAACTTGCACGTCTTTGGGACGTGCAGGGAAACCGGGGGACCCGGAGAAAACCCACCCGGTCACAGGGAGAACGTACAAACTCCGTACAGACAGCACCTGTAGCGAGGATCGAACCCAGGTCCCGGGCGCTGTAAGGCAGCAACTCTACAATTGCGCCATTATGCTGCCCCATCTTGGAATAATTCAGAATGTATCAGTGATTTTATGCATTTAGCAGTTCTGCTTAATTTTGTGGGCTAGTTATCAAATTGTTTCTCATTTGAGGTAGGGTGCTGTCGCCAATCCTCCCCCAACTTCTTGATGCCTTCTGCGGCACAAAGGTTCTTTTGCGGTGCAGGTCTCAGCTACAAAGACCCCAACAATGGCATCCTACACTGTGTTACTGGGATGGACGCTGGAAGTTATTGATTATTAAGCTAAGGAAACCACGGACAGAATAGTGGCACAGCAGTCGAGTTGCTGCCTTACAGCGCCAGAGACCCGGGTTCAATCCTGACCATGAGTGCCATCTGTACAAAGTTGTATGTGCTCCCTGTGACCACGTGGGTATTCTCCAGGTGCACTGGTTTCCTCCCACATTCCAAAGACTTGAAGATTTGGCTAATGCCCCTGGTGTAGGTCATGGACTAGTATATGCAGACAGAAAGCAAAAGTTGCTACGTTGAATGCATTCTAACTGGCTCTGGATTAGAACAGGAAAAAACATTGTTCCTCCTGATGCAAACATGGGAAAGTCACCAGCAAGCCCATCAACATTTGCCCTTAAGGTCACAGTGATTGAAGCATTGTGGTACACAACATCTACACAATGACCAGCACGAGAGAACCTCTTGGGAATGGCGAGGGAAAGAAAACATTCCGCAATCACAAAACAAGATCTGTCGTCAAGACTGAAACAGGAACGATAACTCCAGATCTCCAGATGCATTTTCAGTTAGTAGAAAATGCAAGGACAAACATCTATTTATTGTGTACAATCACATTTAAGACAAAGAAAGTGAAATCAATAAGAAATTTAAAAAAAGTTCATGGTTTGGAAGTTTTCATGAATTTTTCATTTAGTGAAAGACTTTTCCCAGATAAACCTTTTTGTTTTACAATTCAGGGGCTATGCACGAATGTAGGCGTGAATCACAAAAACATTCTTACCATGGCAGTAGTCTTCCAAATTTTGTCCATTTGCTTCTACTTATGAAGAAGCCAACAGTAGGGTCAGTGATGGCATCCCAGGCTCGGCCAATGAAAAGGATCAGGGATGCGGATGATGGGTCAAGCTGCAATGGAAGGTGATGTGAATACGCGATTAAACAGAATTATAAGACTACTGTGAATGACACAAAAACAAGCTAAACTTAGAGCACAGGGAAATGAACAATGGATCATTTAATTCAAGGGTGTAGAACTGCAAATGTTGGTTTAAACCAAAGAAAGACACAAAAAGCTGAAGTAACTCAGTGGGTCAGGCAGCATATCTGGAGAAAAGGAATAGGTGACGTTTTGGGTCAAGACCCTTCTTCAACGTCCGTTACCTCGAGGGTTTGTGCTTTGGGTACTTTCCAACATGTTCAAAGTAGGGTCAGTGCTGAAGTCGTCTTCATACCTTAATGTCCGAGCATGATAAAATTAACCTGACCTGTCAGGTCACTTTTTCTGTACTTCCCAGCCGATTTCTACGAATGTAATTATTTTTGATGCATATCCTCTGTTGAGCCTTATTGATACGAATGCCTTGAAACTATCAGCAAGTCATTTTAGCATTGAGCACCGCTCAATCTTAGTCTGTTTAAGAAAGAACTACAGATGCTGGAAAAATCGAAGGTAGACACAAAATGCTGGAGAAACTCAGCGGGCAAGGCAGCATCTGTGGAGAGAAGGAATTGGAGATGTTTCGGGTCGAGACCCTTCTTCAGACTGATGTCAGGGGAGGGGGTAGGACAAAGAAAGAATGTAGACGGAGACAATGGGACTAGTGGGAGAACTGGGAAGGGGGGGGGGTGTGGAAATGAAGAGAGAGAGAGCAAGGACTACCTGAAGTTACCCCTAAACTACCCAAACGGAATGTGAGGTGCCGTTCCTCCAATTTGCACTGGGCCTCACTCTGACAATGGAGGAGACCCAGGACAGAAAGGTCAGATTGGGAATGGGAGGGGGAGTTGAAGTGCTAGGCCACCAGGAGATCAGCTTGGTTAAGACGGACTGAGTGGAGATGTTCAGCGAAACGATCGCCGAGCCATGACTGAATGGCAGAGTAGGCTTGATGGGCCGAATGGCCTTAGTCTGTTCCTAAAATTTATGAACTATATATGTACCCATCTAAATTTGCCATCAGATCATCTTCCATTTCCCTAATGATTAAGAATGTTAGAAAAGGAATCCCTCAGTTCAATAATTGTTAATTTGGAGCAAATTATTTAAAGGAAAATAAGATACATTTACATATTATTGAGCTAGTATGACTCACCTGTGCAACATCCAGCAGGTAAATTTGTAGAAAAAACCCAATGGCACATCCCGTAATCTGGTAGGGTGCTCCACCAATAGCATAACATAACTTGTTGCACACCGACAGATTCTTTCTCACTGATCTCTGAAAAGAAGTGGTGAGAGATTAGAAAAACAATATGATCCAAACAAGGAACTGCAGATAGACACAAAATGCTGGAGTAACTCAGCGGGTGAGGCTGCATCACTGGAGAGAAGGAATGGGCAACGTTTCGGGTCATGTGTACCGAGGTCGGGACCTGAAACGTCGCCCATTCATTCTCTCCCGAGATGCTGCCTCACCTGACGGGTTATTCAAGTATTTTGTGTCTACCTTCGATTTAAACCAGCATCTGCATTTCTTTCTTACACAAAAGGAACTGCAGGTGCTGGCTTACACAGAAGCAAACAAAATGCTGGAGAAACTCAGCAGGTCAGGCAGCATTTCTGGAGAACATGAATAGATGAAGTTAGGCACAAAATGCTGGAGTAACTCAGCGGGTGAGGCAGCATCAATGGTGGTGTTTTGGGTCAGGACCCTTATTTAGACATTGCATGGGGGGAGGGGGGAGGAGGAAAGAATGAGAAAGAAGAGAGGCATGCATGACAAAGCATGGCAGGTAATAGGTGAATACAGGCGGGGGGGGGGGGGGGGGTGGGGGGTGATAGACAGATGGTTGGAACAAGGTCAGAGATTAAAACTGATGTGAGAACTACAGACTGAAGAGTTGCAGATCGTGAAGCTAGAGGTAGGAATGTGGGATGGGAGGGGAAGGATAGGTGCGTGTCCAGGTGGGGCACAGGGGAGGGGAGTGGGGGAAAGAAAGGGGAGAGGGAGAGGGGGGAAAGGGGAGAGTGTGTGGGGGTTGTCAGAGGTTACCTGAAATTGCAGAATTCAGTGTTCAGACTTTGTATTGTTTAAGAAGGAACTGCAGATGCTGGAAAATCGAAGGTAGACAAAAATGTTGGAGAAACTCAGCGGGTGAGGCAGCATCTATGGAGTGAAGGAAATAGGCAACGTTTGAAACGTTGCCTATTTCCTTCGCTCCATAGATGCTGCCTCACCCGCTGAGTTTCTCCAGCATTTTTGTCTACCTTCAGATTTTGTATTGTTGCTCTATGACAGGCAATTAAAATACTGATGAGTCTAATTAAGTTTATTTACTTTAGTTTATTGCCACGTATACCAAGGTACAGTGACAAGCTTTGATCAGAAACTAAGTTCAGTACATGCCTCTATTTGAAACAACTGCCGTTTTCCCACATACTATCAGAATAGACACACACAACTATTACATTTAAAAATGTCTGATTCTAGCCTCTGCTTCCTAAAATAATTTATGCCTTACTATTTCAGGGAAAACAGGAATCAATGTAACAATTCGCAATAACAAACTGTCAGCATGAAGTATTTCCACAAAATGTGTTGGTAATGGCCAAATGTAGTGAAACCACATGGATCGTGAGGCTCTGTGTTTAATTCTCAATCTGTTGAGCCAAGAAGACAAGTCCAGGTCAACAATTGGCCATGGCACCTGTTGGCTGGATAGAGGGCGTTTCTTTTGTGGGGATGTGGGGGGAAAAGAATGAAACTTTCTGCTCCCAACTAGTGTTCAGTCACCCATGCAATCAAATTTACCTGTGTGAATAGGATTGAATTCTATAATGGAACATACGAAACAAAGGAGACATCTTGTACAGGTATAGGTTGTGTGCATTCACCCTTTTTCCCCCAAGATCAGAGAATCAAGAACTAGAGGACATAGGTTTAAGATGAGAGAGGAAAGATTTAACAGAAGGCAGTGGAGAGGCTGATGGGCATTAACGCAGTTACATGTAAAACTACATATTACACGTGTATAAATAAGCTGCCAGAGGAAATGGTTGAGGCAACCTTGAAAAGATAGAGAAAGTTGAAACAAGGAACTGCAGATGCTGGGTTACAAAAAAAGACAAAGTGCTGGAAGGTAGGTCAGGAAGCATCTCCAGACAACATGGATAGGTGGCGTTTCAGGTTGGGACCCTTCTCCAGACCCTGAAGAAAATATATTTGGCCAGGTACAGGAATAGAAAAGGTTTAGGTGGATTTTGTCAATTGCAGGAAAATGGGACTAGCACAGATCTTGTCGGAATGTCGGAGCATCTTGGTCGGAATGGACAAGTTGGGCCAAAGGGCCAGTTTCTATGCTGTACTCATTTCATTTAGTTGCACGAGCTTTTAGAAGATTACAGGCAATTTCAACTTACACTTAACAGCAATTAGAAAATATTCATGATGATAAATTTAGTAAATCATAGTCTTATGGTCCCTTGAAGCCACATTAAGGATTATCTGGATCCTCAGATTATAACATGTGGGCTGAAAGCCCCCAACTGAATTCTGTTGATTTTTTTAAAATATAAAGAACAAATCATATTAGTAAGTCTAGAAAGCAGGTTTTATAGGATATTGAGCTAGAGTACTGAAAATAGCAGGATTTCAGCCTCCTTTTGCCATTCATGCATCTGCTGAAAACCAATACACATCAGGGCAGAAGAGGGAATTAATAAAGCTCTTCGAAGTTACCCGTAATTAGCCCTCCCAATACCAGCAGATTTCAGTTGATAATCAGATGAGCAAGGCATTGGAGGAATACGATATCAATATCACAAGAACAGCACTTTGACGAATTAAGAGGCGCTTTACTAATTCTCCTTAACTGTACTCGAGCTAGAATTTTGTAGTTCTCCTTTCTTCCTACTCAAAATTCCAGTAGGCGGAATAAGGTCTCTGAATTTAAGCGGTCATGTTGAAAATTACTTTTAAAAAAGGTGCACACACAACATTCCAGGAAACGAAATAGTATAACTGCCCGTGGGGTTTTAACCACAACTGCAACATTGTGCTCTGTTTCTGATCAGTTAAAGTCTCCAACAGTGGCAGCGTTAACTTTCTGAAAATAAATAATTATTTGCGACGAAGTGTTGAATTCCAAATTGCCCCGGAACCCTTGGAATAGAGGGGTTTATTTTTCACCCTTTTCCAACTGGAAGGAAAAGTATTAATATGATACAGTCGGACAAAAATCCTCATTGCCTTGAAAGCAAATCAATCACATATTTATAGCCTTCTACCGTCTTTTAAATACATTAGCAACATTGGGCTTTCAAGGGCTCAGAGAATCGGTATCCGGTTCTGAAGAAGTGCCTCAGCAGTTCAATGGGCACAAGCGACCGCTTTCGCTCACTTGGTTCTATTTCAGGTAGTTGTTAATTCCACTCGCTCTTGGGGGGGGGGGGGGGGGGGGCTTTCCTTTTGGAGAAGGAGGAAGATGAAAGGGGGAAGTGGCCTGGTGGTTGGGCAAAGGTGACCTTGGGGTTGTATCCTGGGTCGGTAGGCGGGAGGAAGTCAGTGAGAAGAGAGAAGGTGCCCCGTGGTTGTGTGCGTGAGGGGGGGGGAAGGGGTCGTGTGAAATGGGTAGACAGGTGTCCTGGGCGAATTAGGGGGGCTGGGGTAGGGTAGGGAGAGGGGTGCCGATTGAAACACATTCAGGGTGGGCTATGAGGGGGGAGAGAGGGAATGTTCTCTTCCCTTTAAGGGAGTTAGTGGGTAGGTATTATCAGTGGGCTGGCGGAGATTTAAGATGGAAATGGGCTTCGGTGGGAGTGGGCGATGTGCTGGGGGGTTTGGAGCGGGATGAGAGCCCCAAGTGGGTGTTGGGCGGGATGGGGATATCCTGGGTTCCACAGGAGCCGGGTAGGTGATAGACGAGGGGGTGTCCCGGGTGGGTGATGGACGGGAATCGGGTGTGGAAGTCCCGGGGTGGACAATGAATGGGAGCGGGACCTCTTCCTGCCGCCCCGGGAGACGAGGCAGGCAGCAGCCGACCCCCGGCGAGGGGCAGTCATGAGGTGGCCAGTTCCCCGCATGGGAACAATTACACATCCAAACCAGACTTCCACCGGCGGCCGGGGGGGGGGGGGGGGGGGGGGGCTTTATACATGAAAGGGACAGAGGGCAGCGAGCAGCCCCGGGGGTGGTGGTGTGTGTGTGTGGTGTGGGTGTGTGTGGTGGGTGGGGGGTTTACACGGATTTGCCCGCGTCTCTCTATGTTTCTGTCTCTCGGCCTCCAGGCTGCTCCCGCTGAGCAAGTGACCGACCCGCGTGGTGCAAAGACACCCACCATTCTGTGTGAGACGCGAACCAAGTGACAATTCTGCCCCCCTTTTAAAAAAAAAAGAAATACAAATAAACGCGAATTATAAATAACTTATGAAGTTAAAAGAAAAAAGTGATGTTAAAAAGTTTTAGTCAGTGTTAGGGGTTTGAGTTAATGAGAAAGTACCACCAACCCCACGCTTTTCGGTCAATATTGTGTTGACCATTTCCAATAATAATCGGGTAGTTGGGGTGAGGTTGACCCCGAGTTACCTGCTTCAGCGAGCGGTCAATGTCGCTGATCGTCTTGGGCTGGAGGAAGGTCGCCGCCGCGTTGTAAGTCTCGCCGCCCTCACCCCTGGCCATAGTAAAGTGTGAGGCCGTTTAACTAACTCGTCATTCCTCGACTCTAGTGAATGAACGAGTTGTGCCTTTTTCCTTTCCCGCCCATCGAGCTTGTGGACGCCCCCACGTCCAAAGACACTGGAGGAGCTCCGCTATAGGACCTTTGCCCACGTCAGCAGCGAAGGATGTGAGCACGTTTCTCACTCCCCCCCCGCTCACGCTCGCTCGGCAACTCACATGGAAACGGTTGACAGAAGGAACAAAACAAACAAAAGAAAATAACCCCCGGCGTTAAGACGCAAAAAGCTGGAGGAACTCAGCGGGACGGGCAGAATAGGGGACGTTTCGGGTCGAGACCCTTCAGTTTAGGTTGACAATGGGAGAAACGACATAAAAGACAAACTTCATCAACTCACTTCCCTGGTGCGTGTGGGAAGGAGGTGAACCTGAAGGTCTTCAGTCAACTCCTGTGGTCTGAGGAAAGCTCTCGACCCGAAACATCACCTATTTATTTTTCTCCAGAGGTAGACGCTGCCTGACCCGCTGAGTTACTCCAGCTTTTTTGTGTGTCTCTCTTGTTGTGGTCTGGTTGTTGACCCAGAGTCTTGTGCAGATTATGTTACGAACTTTTCATAAACTTTATGAACTTTATTTATCCCAGGAGGGAATTTAAATTTGCTTAATTACTATTGGTGAACGACTTGCTGGTTAGTCTTGCAAGTGTTCTTGAAAAAAAAAAACAGGTTACTGTAGATACTAGAATTCTGAAATAATGTACAAAAGTGTCAGGTAGCAACTCGAAAGAGAAAGAGAGTTCATGTTTTTGGCCGATGACCGTTTGGTCAATAAATGGTGAGCGCTAATGAATGTCGATGAATAGAAAGACCCAGGGGTCCAAGTCCACAGTTTCCTAAAAGTGGCGACAAGGTCAACAGGCATATTGGCCTACTTGCTTATTGAGCAGAGCATAGATAAGAGTTGGGACGTTATGTTGTAACTGTCAAAACACTAGTCTGGCTCAGCTTGAGAATTATTTGCACTGCTGGTCACCACACCATTAGACAGGATGAGGTGGGATGGGAGGGAGTGCAGAATGGATTCACCGGGATGATGCCTGGATTGGAGGACTTTGGTTATGGGGAGAGATTGGATACTTTTTGGTGTAAGAAGGAACTGCATATGTTGGTTTATTCCAAGGATAGTCACACAATGCTGGAGTAACTCAGCGGGTCAGGTAAATTCTCTGGAGTAAAGGAATAGGTGACATTCTCTGGAGTAAAGGATTAGGTGACATTTTGGGATAGAACTTTAAGATCTGATGAAGGGTTCTGACCAGAAATGTCCCCTATTCCTTTTCTCCATAGATGCTGCCTGACCTGTTGAGTTACTCCAGCATTTTATGTCTATCTTTGGGATAGAATTGCTACAGGATTTTGTTCCCTGGAGCGATTCAACTGCAGAATGACCTACTAGAAATAAATAAGGGCATGGGAAGCCAAGCGGAGATAGGGCAAATTCATTTTTCCCCTGGGAGGGATATCAAAAACAAAAGAATATGGGTTTAATGCATGAAGCAGGAGTTCTAAAGGGGACCTGAGTGGCATGTTTTTTATACAGAATGGTTGATGTCTGGAAAGAAATGCCAGAGAAGGTGGAATCAGGTACAATTGCTATGGGTAAGATGCATTTGGAAGATAGTTGAATAGGCAAAACAGTCCTAAGAGGGCAAATTGTGAGTAATGAAGATGGACAACAGGGTCAGCATGGATGTGGTGGGCCGATGGGTCTGATTCTGTACTGTACAACCGTAAGATTCTATCATTCTAAACTTTAAAACCTGAAAGGTGATTAATCTGAAACATTCACTCTATTTAACCCTCTACAGGTAATTCATGACTTAGAGTCACAGCATAGAAATAGGCCCTTCGGCCCAATTTGTCCATGCCGTCCAAGATGTCCCATCTATGCTAGTGCCACCTGCCCTTATTTCCTATACATGTACCTGTCCAAATATATAGTACAGTAAATGGTGTTATATTACCTGCCTCAACTACCTCTTCTGGCAGCTCGTTCCTTATACCCATCACCCGCTGAATAATTTCACACTTTTCTGGGCTGTGAAATATGCTCATCTTCCATTTAATCAGAAATGCGAAGATTTACAAAATTAGAAGCTTTGAAAAGAATCACAAGACATTCATACTTTCCTTATTTGTTCTGGATTCAAGGCCATTTATTTAATGGTGTACATTTTATATGCAAAATACTTCAAGCTATTTATCTAACAGTTTACAGAGCATACAGACAATATAAATGACCTTAATTTTGTAGATATTTGGATAAACAAAATAGAAAAGATAGCTTAAGTAGAAAATATTTGTTAAGTACACACTTTAAATGCCAAATTACATATATGAGGAATTCTAGTTGCTGGTTTGAGAAAGTGAAAATGGAATTCAAGTTGTTTTGGTCTGTGGAGTTCAGGGAATTGGAGAGGCTGAATATTCATAATCATAATAATAATCAGAATCAGAATAAGAATCATACTTTATCAGCCAAGTATGTTTTGCAAATCAATGAGGAATTTGATTTGCCATACAGTCATACCATTAAAGAGCAACAAAACACACAAAATACATTTTAACACGAACATCCACTATAGTGACTCCTCCCCATTCCTCACTATGATGGAAGGCAAAAAAAAGTTCAATCTCTTCCCTTCTTTGTTCTCCCTCTGTCGGGAGCCTCGAGCCTTCCTTTGACTGGGCGATCAAGCTTCTGTATTGGGGAAATGTCAGCTCCCTGCGCCGGGCGATTGACCCTGGGTTGGGGCTGGACGAACCTTCTGCGACTTTGGAGCTTCTCGACTCGGTCTCCACCCGAGACTGCGAGCTCCTCGATGGTAAATATCCGCAGGCCGCGTTGGAGCGTCAATCCTAGGCAAGGGATCGCGGCACCAACGGCAAGACCAAGTCCCCGCTTTGGCACTCAAAGTCAGTCCCGAGCAAGGCCTCCAGATCCATGATGTTAGGCCGCTGAGTGACCGGAGATATGATCAGAAAAACAATCGCATTTCCGGCAAGGTATTGAAAAAAAAAATTCACGCTATCTTCCACACCCACCCCCACATAAAACAAACCAGCGAACATTAGCACAAACTTTTAAAACACACTAAAAATAACAAAAAAAAAGACGAAAAGACAGACAGGACTGTTGATGAAGCTGCCATCGTGTGCCCCCCCCCCCGGCGGTATATCTTAATAGGAATTACTTTTGTTAATATTTTTACCGGATGCCCTAAAGAATGAAAGAATAATATTAAAAACTGCTCATACATCAGATCTGGCAAGACCTGATTTGTGATCATAGAGAGCTTTTGAGTCAGGATGTCGGGAGGAGATGGAGCCATACATGTTGATTTATCTCAAAGGCACGCACGGGCAATGGCGACTGCTGTAACCTGTCTGTTGAATTCTGGTGAGTTCAGAGAGCCACTGTAGATCATGAGCAGATTGCTGCCTCAATCTTTGCCAATGGACTGAAACTGTTCCTTTGAAAAACTCAGTTTAACAGAAAATAATAAAATTATTTGAAGTCGATTGGCGCAGAGTTGCTGCCACGCAGCTCCAGCAACCTGGGCTTAGTATTGACCTCTGGTGCTGCCACGGTAGAGTTTGCACGTTCTCCACATGAGTCCTGATGTTTCTTTGGTTTGTTCTCCTCCCTACCCACTTTTCAATGATATACAGTTGGTAGTTTGTTAAATTTAAATGACTCCTTCAGAGGTAGAATCAGAATGGGGGTAATAGGTTATGTGAAAATTAATGAGGAATGGGGTTGCAGTGTAAACGGTATAGACACAAAATGTCCCCCTATGTTGCAAGGAAATATCGAATCACATGACCTTTAGACGAAGAAACACTCCGCAACGAAGGTTGTTCTGATCAATGCAAAAGTCAAATGCATTTCTAAATATATTATTCACAATCAAGTTTGACATGAATAAACAGTAATTTTTTATTGTAATGGTTTTTTGCATTCAATACCTTGCTGAACAATGTTTACAGGTCGTGCAAAGAGAAAAATACCCGACTGCCAAATACAGTGTCACAGTTACAGAGACACTTCAATCTGAACATCTGTGCTTTCAAGCTCCTGTAATTTCTCCCAGAAAGTCGAACGTAGAACAATACAGCACAAGAACAGGTCCTTTGGCCCACCATGTCTGTGCCGAACATGATGCCAAGACTATCTCATATCTATCTGCACATAATCCACATCCCTCCATTCCTTACATATTGCATATGCCTATCCTATAGTCTCTCAAATGCCACTGTCACATCTGCTTCAGCCACCACCCCCCGGCAGAGTGTTCAAGACAGTCACCATCCTCTTTGTAGAAAAACTTGCTCCGCAATCTCATTTAAACTATTCCCCTCTTAGCTTAAAACCTCTGGTATTTAATTTTTCCATTCTGAGAAAAAGGTTCTGACTTCTACCCGAATTGTACCTCTCATATGTACATACTTCTATCAGGTCTCCCCGCAACCTCCTACGTTGCAGAGAAAACTGCATCTGCATCAGTCCAATCTCTCCCTGTAGCTAATACCCCCTGATCCAAGCATCATTCTGATAAACCTCTGCTGCACCTTTACCAAAGCCTTCACGTTTTTCCTGTAATGGGGCTGACCAAAACCGCATGTAATACTCTAAATAACCAATAAACTGGGTAGAAGGGACAACATGGACTAGCCAGGGTGGCAGGCATTGTTTAAGATATTTCTACCCTTCCTGGTGCAATACACCATCAGGATGGACTGGATGTAAGGAAGTTACAGATCGGAGATGTGCCAGACTTGCCCACCATTCCCTGCATGTTCACGAGTAGAGTATTTGCCACACCAGGCTGATTTGCATCCCTATCACTGCCAAGATCTTCTAAGCATTCAGGAATCAAACAGTTCTGTGGGTTCCAACTTGTCTTTGCTTGCTGGAGTGCAATTAAGACTGGTTTTCTAAAGTGTTGCAATTGCTGAATATGTTGTGTGGTCTTGAATCCATCACACAGATTAGGAAACTGCCATTTTTGATCTTTGCCTCAATACCTCCGGGGCAGGGAGGAGAGAACCAAGTTAGATGTCATGGTTGATTGATCACTTTTGGAAAGAGCACATGTGCCAATAGAAGTGAGACCTGTCATGTGAATGTTTGCACATGAATACAGTTGAGATATTTTTTGCCTTGTTTCTCAGTTGTTAAACTTAAAGAGGTCTGTGTTTGATGTACATATTTGCTAACATATTCCATTATTGTAACATTTGTAAGGGGAGTAAAAGCTCTGATAATCTGCGATCTGACTTTGAAAATTCTCACCTAGTGCTGATTCCTGCTGTCCCAATAATGAACTGGCTGCCCAATTCCCACACTCTCTTTCACACGTTGGTTTCCGTACTACCTTAAACAGGCAGGGCCAGGCTATGGTCCCTTGAAGTTCACTCGATTCTGTTTCTTGTGCTCCTTTGAAACTTATCGTGTTCACTGGAAAACGTTTTATTCTGTTTTACAACATCCAAGTTTCAATAGTCAAGAATATGATGTGGTGGTCTGCCACTAGTAAAGTCCCAAGTGTACCCGATAAATGGACCTTTACTGCAGCTTCCTTCTCACTCCTGTTGAAGAATATTGTGCTTCATATCATTGTTATTATTATCAGATAATTATATCCATAGCAGGCAAACCATAACTATGGTAACTAATAAGGATGACATACAGGTTCACACCTGTCTTTTCATCTCTAGCCTTTGTCCAACAATCTGGGGTGGGAGATTGCAACCTTCACGTGGTCCGCCCTGTTTCGACGAATGCAATCAACCCGGCGTGCACAATCAAATAAGATCAAATAGAACAAGTTGTCCTACAACTTTAGGCTGTGCACGCCATACGCAAGAAGAAGAAGAAGAGTCCAACAATCTGCCTATGGAAACAAAACTCCCTCAGTGTTTTCACCTATTACTGGCCATGCTCTTTGTCCTGCCCTTCTTCTCTTCCAGCTTTCTTCCCCCTCCCCTCTGCCAATCCTCTGCCTCAATCAATTAGAAGGGTCACGACCTGTAGCGTCACTTCCCCAGAGATGCTGCCTGACTCACAGAGTTACTCTAACATTTTGTGACTTATATCGGTGGTATTGTCAATTGCAACCTTGTGGCTGAGACAATTATCTAACATTGGCCGTAGACAAAAGTGCTGGAGAAACTCAGCGGGTGGGCAGCATCTATGGAGCGAAGGAAATAGGCAACGCTTTGGGCCAAAACCCTCCTTCAGACCACACTTTATCTAATATTGGCTACCTTTTTTTATTTGAGGTCTTGTTATTTTTGCTCGAATAAGTTATTGTTATTTACATTGTTGGTGGTTATTGGGTGACATTGATATCATTGGTTCAAACAGGAATCAAAAGGTTTCCATTGGAAGAGTTCCATTAGTTCTTTAGATTGAGCAACTTCGTAAGATGCTTTGGTTCAAATGCTGAGATCGCAGTGGGATTGTCCAAGTGCCAAGACACAATTGGATACATAATTGATGAACCATTTGGAACCAACTTTCACTCACTAGAGAACAACATCTTATGGAACTGGATTTCCAAGAGAGGATGTGACCAGGATTCCAGTTCTGCCAATTTTCTGCTAAATTAACTGCTTCTGATGCACTGTTCTATTGACATAAATGTGCTCCAGGCTACAACAGTTAACCAACTGTGAATGAGCAAGAAATTGACATGCTCCCTTATTAAAGCAGATAACAATTGAATTCAGAAGATGAGGACATTCAATCCTGGCCTCACCACAAATGTTGAGGCACGTAACGTAACATTTCTTAGTAATGATTGCAGAATGGACTTGGCCAATTGTGCTGGAGAATTCGGAATCAGTTTCATAGTCTACCTTAAAGTTTTTGTGCTTGAAGAATATTTGCCATGGCTCAGAGGGATTTTCATTTTATCAGTTAATTATTTTCAAAAACTTTCTTCTAAACTCTTTTGTTTAAAATGGTATGTCATAGAGTTATAGTCATACAGTGTGGAAACAGGCCCTTCGCCCAACTTGAACACGCAGACCAACATGCACCATCTACACCAATCCCACCTGCCCATGCTTGGCCTATATCCCTCTAAACCTATCATGCGTATGTACCTGAACAAATGTCTCTTAAACATTATGATAGTACCTGCCTCAACTACCTCCTCCGACAGCTTGTTCCATATACCCACCACCGTATGTGTCAAAAAAGCTACCACTCCGACTCCTATTAAATCTATCCCCCCCTCCTCTGATTCTCGATTCCTCTACTTTGGGCAAAAGACTGTATGCATTTACCCGATCTATTCCTCCCATGATCTTGTACATCTCTAAAAGATTGTCCCTCATCTTCCTGCGGTCCAAGGAATAAAGTCCTAGCTTGCTCAACCTTTCCCCATAGCTCAAACCCTTGAGTCCTGTCTTGGCTGCATACGAAGGTATCCTTAAATTGCTGAGCAAATGTCCATGGGCTTTTTAAATGGGTATATTCAGGTGAAGTGTAACATTTTATTTGAAGGTTAAGGGTTTGTCATTGCGTTAAAAGACTGCGTCACATGCTTAACTATTGGAACCGTTCTCTGTATCTTACTCCAGATTCGACTGAGAGTTAGTTGACATTAAGGTTAGTTCCCTTTAGTAATTGTAGTGCAGCTGAGTTATGTAATACTCTATAGTACAGTACAAAAATAACATTGTCATTACAATGCTGCACCCAGGATTTTTTTAACTGACCTTGCAGGTCTTTTCTCAACGACTTGGAATTACAACACAAGAAGGATGGGTGCTATGAATGTGAGGAAATAACTATGTAAAGTGGAAACTCACAAATCTACAGATACCTTGAAATAGAAAATAATGGAAATACTCATCACGACTGGCAGTATCAATGGAGGGAGAGTGTATTGCCAGGGGTTATGGGGAGAAGGCAGGAACATGGGGTTGGGAGGGAAAGATAGATCAGCCATCATCGGGGTAGACAATGTTCCAAATGGCTTAATTCTGTTCCCATCACGTGTGAGCTTATGAAGAAACAGAGTGTACATTCAAAGTTGATGATCCTTCAGTTAAAAAAAGAGACCTGTAAAGAGGACCCATCAGGGATTTGGTGTTCCATCGAATTGGTACTAGATGTCTCATATTGTTTTGGAATAAATGAACCCTCAAAACCTGAGCCATAACTATCTTGCCACTTAGGATATAGAAAACTCAAAATTTTACAATAGCAAAAATAAGATCAAACTTGCGATGATTTAGTCTTGATGGATATGATTTTCATCTCACAGTCTGATAGAAAGACGAGGAAAGATTCCACATAGTATTCCATTCTTTATTGAATCTTTACACATTTTCAATACCATGTTGGTGTGTATTCATGTCATATAAACTAATCTGTTGATATAAGTACTTTTTGGCAGTGCTTCTTCTTGTACAGGGAGAGGTGCCGGTAAGCATGATTAATAAACATACGTGTCAAGTAGCCAGAAAATTAAATAATCCATTTAAGTTTTTAGAGGTGTCGGTAGACAAAACTGCCACCAAAAAAAAGCACTGCTTTTTGATGCCTATTTGGAAAATGTTCTCTTTTACATAGGTATGTTTAAAAGTGCATCAATATGTATGCTGCCATCCCAAGAAAGAAAGGAAAAATATTGTTTACACCATATAAGGAGCTCATTCAGCTGACTGGGTCTATGCCAGCACGCAGAGCATTCCCATCAGTTCCATACCACCCACTTATTTCCCAAAGCATACTTCCTCTCACATGCCCACCAATTCTCACTTGATTATTCTGCCATCCAACCAACCAGTTCCTCTTTAGGGCATGGCTTGCCAGAATAATGGCAAATGAGAAAATTGACCGGATACCGAATTAAATACAATTAGATAGGTGTTAGAAAAGCTGGCAGAAGTTAAATGCGGAATAAAAATACAATAAACTAGAAATACTCAGAAAGTCACACAATACGGTGAAAAACAATGTTTCAGGTTAATGAGAAACGTAACAGGTTCTCTCTTTCTACAGGTGCTGACTGGTCTGATGAATATTTCCAATATGTTCTGTTCATAGTTAAGATTTCCAAAATATGCTATTTCGAAGGGTCAAATGGCCTCCTCCTGCACCTATTTTCTATCTATCAATTGGATTGGTGGGATATTGGGTGCAAATTTGAAGTCCACATTTGGCGCGAAACATGAAACTGCAGCAAACCATGGGAAAGATAGTAAAGGACCAAGGGTATGGTAGACCTGCAGAAGGTGAAAGTATATTGTGGAAATCTTTGAGGCAACACATATTGGTGGGAAGTATAAGGAATATAAATAGAAGGTAAATCTGGCAAGGACAGAACATCCTTCAGGTATTTGTGCCCAAATCAGCAAACAAATTAATAAGGCCAATGCTAACTGGATTTAGCTAGATGATTGTGCAAGTGTTTGGCCCACTTTGTAGTATCGTGTCCAGTTCAGGGAAGCGTATCTTCATAGGCTTTGATAACGATACAAAAGATAGTTATTAGAATTAATTCAGGGTTAGATATTTCAATTACATGGTTAAGCTGGGGAAAGTAAAATCGTGGGCAAACAGTTAGAAGTATATAGCTGTAAAAATAAATGTCACTTTGTTCTCATACAAACAAGTGATACACTCATTCTCTTACTGATGTGGTACTGAGCCATAATTATAGTCCAGAAATGAGATAAAGGTTTAGTTCATATTTATAAGTGATTCAATATGTTACAGCTATTCAGTACTTGGCAGTTGTTTTCAAACCAGTGAATGATACACTGGTTCTTCTGCTGATTGAGCATTAGTTATCATTCAGGATTGTGAGGAAGCTTTATTCACCTTTGCACAACAATTCCAATGTTTTACCTGTGTGGTACTTGCGGCCCAACTGAATCAAGATGCCCGTGCGCTCTGGGTGAACCAACTTGTCTGTAGACTTGCTGTTTGTGCTTACTCTCAATGGCATGCATCCAGTTATTTCAAGCATCTGTTCCTTTTCTTGCTTCCCCAAGTAATGAAGTGTCTTTCTTCTGCAAACGTTGACCTAGTTTTGTTTTTTATTTTCTGTTTCTGGTTTTAATCTAGACTCGTATCGCATGCAATGATATCAGCGGGGTTTACATATTCTAAATCACCTGATAAAAGTGAATGTTCTGACTGTCTCTCATCATAACTCTAAACCCAATGACGCCATCTGATATCCAGTTCTAAGTAGTGTTCATTTTTCCTGTTTTCACCCAGGAGGGAGAGCTGCCATGTTGTGTTGTAACAGTCATGGGGAGTTCTTCGCTTTGAATTGTGAAATTTACAAAGCTTAAACCATTAATAAATGAATAATGCATGCTCTTACAAAATCTGGGCTCAAGCCAAGAGGTTTGTAAATTTGATTGCATTAATACATAAAGGCTAGATTTAATAGGTGGTACAAAACCATCACAATTGTTGGTACTCAAATGCTGCTTAAAAATATTTACAAACTAGTTGTGTTTTATGATTCTATATTCTATCTTTTTCTTCTGAAGGGGATTGTTACATTTGTGGAGAATGGAGCATTTTTGTTATCCAATATAAAGATAAGGCAGTTCCCGATTCAATCTCATGGACTGTGGGTGTGAATTAATACTCCAGCTATGCTTCAACACTATGTTTTAATTGTAATAGAGATAAATATTGCATCAGTATGAATATTCCATTTCCATTGCCAACTAACAGGTACTTAAAAAAATTAGACTTAAAATAATTGTAATTAGTCCCAGATTTATCATCTAGAATTCAAGAAGGCAAGTTATTTGTTTTCAGTTCTTCCACTTGTGACCTCTTCTGGAGAATAGTTAATGCTTTTGCAATACATTTCTTGTGTTTCGGTTTTAATGGAAAATTAATACAATTGAAATAACCATTTAATTTGTGCAGAGAGTGTTGTGACATATGCAGTTGTGACATATGCAGAACTGATGACATTATTTTCCACCTTAATATTTCCATAGAGGAAGATATCAACATGCTGAAATGTGGTCATGTTATGTTGGAGTTGAAATTGACTATTCATGCATTTACAGATACTGTTCCCACACACAGTTCCAAACAGTGAGTATAATTGCATTTACACTCCATCTCATATCCGTTGCCTTTCCTGAGCATTAAATTTGTCCAAGGTTTTAGGAAGTTGAACAACAGCAAATAATACCTAGATCCAGTTGGAAATGTTCATTGTTAACCTGTTTGCTTGAAGCAGTGAATAAAATCCAATTGACTAAAAAGGGGATATTTTTTATTATAGTGCGTTGTGTTACATTTGAAATTTTATAACCTCAGTTACAATCAGTGCAAAACCACTCAGTGAAACAGGCCTATTATTAGGGTTCTCTCATTAAACATATATTTTGTTGTCTGGTTCAGTATTCTGTTGCTTAGAAACCTGCAGGTGGAAACTTGTCCGCCCTATTTCAAACAGTATTATACCAGTTATCTGTGATTATACCATAAACAAAGGGCTGCTAAATATTTTGTCTGCAGATTCCATCTCTTTGTCCAATGGTTACAATATGCTGAGTTATCTGCTGTTGACATTGATGTTTTATGGCAGTCTGACCTTTCTTGTTATTTAAATGGAAGGACTTTGTGTAACATAGAAGAGTTGCCTCTCGATTGTGTCTCTCCCTTTCTCACTGAAGTGGTGGACGGAACATCTTCAAAATGTCCAGTAATGTCCAAGAATGGCAAACTAAAATAGGATCGGTGTTCAGGAAGGGCCAGTGGTGCAACAGTAGAGTTGCTGCCTTACAGGACCAGGACCCAAGCTTGATCCCGACTATCGGTGCTTTCTGTATGGAGTTTGTACGTTCTCCTTGTGACTGCGTGTTTTTTTTTTCCAGTTTCCTATCACATTTCAAAGATGTGCAGGTTTGTTGGTGAATGGGCTTGTATAAATTGTCCTTAGTGTGCAGGTTAGACCTATGTGCTGGTGATTGCCGGTCGGCGCCGGCTCAGTGGGCCGAAGGGCCTATTTACACTGTATTTCTAAACTTTGGCTTGTTTTTATAAGGTAAAATACTTTGAAATCAGCAAGGTGATTATTGAACTTGGCATCTCCCTACAATTTGATTCCACAGATCGTAGAGACAGCCTCAAAATGCTGGTGGGCTCCATTTAGGAAGATGCAGACGGGCTCCAATGACCCCACTAACATATTTACCTGAACATGGAAGCAATTGTAATGTCAACACCTGGCCAAGGTTGCCAGAAGTGGTTTATTTTGGTCTCCCTGAGGTGGTTTTTCTATCCTCTACCATGAAACAAGACAAAGTATTTTATTGAACTCACTTTCGTGGGAGATGTCAGGTTGCTTAGTGAGCACTGGAATATTTAAAGTGTGAGATAATAATAGTATGAATGAGGGCTTCAGCAGTGGATGTGTTCAGCAGACCTAGAGTCAGGCGATGTAATAGTGGTACATGATGGGGACCCAGATGTTGGGAGAGATGTACAAATGTTGAGCAGAAGTAGACCATGCAACCCCTCAAGCTGACTGCCATTTAATAAAATTAGAACGGACTTGATCCTACCCTTTTCCAGTGATTCCATTAACCCCCTAGCTTGCAAAGAACATATCCACGTCTGCCTTATTCAAAGATTGGCATCTGCTCCCGTTGAGGAAGTGTTCCAAAGACTTGCAACCCTCTGAGCTAAATACGAATGGTATGTTAGCTTTCATAGCAAAGCGAATGGCATGTTAGCTTTCATAGCAAAAGGATTTGAGCATAGGAGCAGGGAGGTTCTACTTCAGTTGTACAGGGTCTTGATGAGACCACACCTTATTGTGTCCTTCTCTGCACTCCCTCTTATTGCCATAGAGGGAGTGCAGAGAAGGTTCACCAGACTGATTCCTGGGATGTCAGGACTGTCTTATGAAGAAAGACTGGATAGGCTCGGTTTATACTCTCTAGAATTTAGGAGATTGAGAGGGGATCTTATAATTAATTAATTAATTTAAAAACATACTCTATGCTCATACTCTATCGAGGGGGGATCTTATAGAAACTTACAAAATTCTTAAGGGGTTGGACAGGCTAGATGCAGGAAGATTGTTCCCGATGTTGGGGAAGTCCAGGACAAGGAGTCACAGCTTAAGAATAAGGGGGAAATCCTTTAAGATCGAGATGAGAAAGACTTTTTTCACACAGAGAGTGGTCAAACTCTGGAACTCTCTGCCACAGAGGGTAGTTGAGGCCAGTTCATTGGCTATATTTAAGAGGGAGTTAGATGTGACCCTTGTGGCTAAGGGAATCAGAGGATATGGAGAGAAGGCAGGTACGGGATACTGAGTTGGATGATCAGCCATAATCATATTGAATGGCGGTGCAGGCTCGAAGGACTGAATGGCCTACTCCTGCACCTAATTTCTATGTTTCTATGTTTCTAAATAATTTGCCGTTATTGTGGTCTTAGGTGTGTAACTCCAGTTATTTTAGTGACACCACTCCCACTAGTCCTGGATTCTCCCAAAAGAGGAAAATGGTTCTATATGTTTCAATTGTCACCCCTCATTCTGCTAAACTCCTGTGTATACAAGCCTGGCCCATCACAACATTCCTTATAAGAAAACATTCCCATTTCAGCTGCAGGTCAGGCACTTGACTGCTTCCAATGCAGTAACTATCTAACTTCCTTTCTTAAAGAAGGGCATTTATGCCATAATTGATACTGTAAACAATGGCGGCCATGGTGGCACAGCGATGGAGTTGCTGCCTCATAGCATTTGCAGTACTGTATACCCGGGTTCGATCCCAACTACAGGTACTGTCTCTACGTGGGTTTTCTCCGAGATCTTCGGTTTCCTCCCACACTGCAAAGATGTACAGGTATGTAGGTTAATTGGCTTGATGTATGGGTAAATTGTCCCTAGTGTGTGTAGGATAGTGTCGATGCGCAGGGATCGCTGGTCGGTGCGGACCCGGTGGGCCGAAGGGCCTGTTCCCGAGCTGTATTTCCGAACTAAACTAAACAAAGCTTCCCGTCTGACCTCTTCAATATGTACAGCCTTACATTGTCAGGCATCAGACGTTCATGTCAGGGTCAAATCAGACATGGTTGCAAACAATATCATGGATCCTGAATCTTAACCAAGAAGAGGCATGGAATTGCTGCTGAGCACTGGAGATGCAGGAGACGATGTTTTAGAAAGTTCCAGTGTTTAAGTAGAAAATATTACAACTCATTCAAGAATTTTAAAATACGCATGTTGATGACTTGTTGTTTGGGGAGAGCAGGTATTGGTTGTTGGGTAAGACCTATATAAAGTGGTGGAGAGGCACACTTGCTATATAATTATTTTTCATCATTCCCATTAAAATAATTTCACTCTTCATTAACTGAGATCTAAATAGCAAAGGCGCAGCGGTAGAGCTACTGCCTTACAGCACTTCCAGCGCCAGAGACCCGGTTTTGATCCTGACTACGGGTGCTATCTGTATTGAGTCTGTACGTTCTCCCCCTGACCCGCGTGGGTTTTCTCCGAGATCTTCGGTTTCCTCCCTCACTCCAAAGACGTACAGGTTTGTAGGTTAATTGGCTTGGTATTACTGTGAAAAAATGGTCCCTAGTGTGTTTAGGATAGTGTTAATGTCTGGGGATCGCTGGTCGCTGCGGACCTGGAGGGCCGAAGGGCCTGTTTCCACGCTGTATCTCTAAACTAAACAAAACCAGGAGTTAAACCTGTGATCTTCTGTTCACTTTGATTCAATGTGACTCTTACCTGGTTCCTACCCAGAAGGCATGTACATTGCTGTGCTCTTTTACTAATCCAGTCTGTCAAATATGTTTTAAAAAAAGGACAGGTTTATAAAAGAAACCCGTCATATTTTCTGAGATGTTAAATTTACTTTTTATCTTTATTTAGTTGGTCTGGTAATAATTAAAACTCAAGGCATTTAGCTGGAGTCTTGCCTTTAGTTATGCCGTTGGCCAGCTTATCTTTGGGAATTGTGGTTAGAAGATAAATATTTGCTGTCGTTCTCTGAACTCAAAGTTGCTGTCTTAAAAGCCAGTCAAATTTTAAATCGTTGTTTGGTGTTGGCAAGTGCAGGTCAGGGTGAACATGACATCTTTCCACATCTGACCTCAAACTGAAAACTGTATAATCAATGCAGTGAATATCTGCATGCACAAGTTTAACGTTAAAACTAAAAACGATATACGCCGTCAATCAGCGTTCTAAATAGTAAACTCCACAGAACTCAGTGATGATACTTTGAGTAGAAAGAATCGACTGTAGATGCTGGTTTACAAAAATATAGAAACACAAAGTGTTGGAGTAACTCAGTGGGTTAGGCAGCATCCCCGATGAAGAAGGGTCCCAACCCAAAACGTCACCTAACCATGTTCTCCAGGGATAGACACAAAATGCAGGAGTAACTCAGAGGGCCAAGACCCTTAACGTCACCTATTCCTTTTCTCCAGAGATGCTGCCTGACCCGTTGAGTTACGCCAGCATTTTGTGTCTATCTTTGGTGTAAACCAGCGTCTACAGTTTCTTCTTGCATATGTTTTCCACGGATGCTGCCTGACTCGCTGAGTTACTCCAACACTTGATGTCACTTTGCGTCCAGTTTAAAGCAGCATAAACAGTTCCAGAGTAGCCTACTGTCATCCTCTGACACTTCAAACTGAAATCCATTATATAGAGGTCCGTAGTTGGGAGGATTTACTGTATAAGCTTGAGATGGCCAATATGGAGAGATGCAGCGGTGTAGTGCAACTTGCTTTGGTGTACAGTTCATGTAGAATGGGGCTATATTTCAGTTTAGAATCAGTTGGCTGTGGAGATGATTTTTTTAAGCTAAATGTAATTTGGTACCACACACACTGACGTGGGTGTACTTAGAAAAACATAGAAACATTTTTGTGTCTATCTTCGGTTTAAACCAGCAACTGCAGTTCCTTCTTACACAGTTATCTTCCCTGGTTGTAGTAACATGGAATAGGGGCGCGATCTGAACATTGGAGCCGGACTATTGTCAGGTAATCAGCGCCTCTACTTCCTGAGAAGATTACGGAGAGTCGGTCTTTCAAGGGGGACTCTCTCTAACTTCTACAGGTGCACAGTAGAGAGCTTGCTGACTGGTTGCATCGTGGCTTGGTTCGGCAACTTGAGTGCCCTGGAGAGGAAAAGACTACAAAAAGTAGTAAACACTGCCCAGTCCATCATCGGCTCTGACCTTCCTTCCATCGAGGGGATCTACCACAGCCGTTGCCTCAAAAAGGCTGGCAGCATCATCAAGGACCCACACCACCCTGGCCACACACTCATCTCCCTGCTTCCTTCGGGTAGAAGGTACAGGAGCCTGAGAACTGCAACGACCCGGTTCAGGAATAGCTACTTCCCCACAGCCATCAGGCTATTAAACCTGGCTCGGACAAAACTCTGAACATTAATACCCCTCCATCTGTTATTTGCACTTTATTAATTTATTAATTAATGTGTGCATTTAAGTATATAACTGTAGTCAATGCCTACTATGTTCTGTTGTGCTATGCAAAGAAAGAATGTCATTGTCCTGTCAGGGGCACATGACAATAAACACTTTTGACTTTGACTTTTGTAATCCTTACACATACAGACGGTGTATGTAATTTGGAACTGTTTTCTGCAAATAGGATATGAGATTAGGTTAACATTTAATTTTAAATTTGAAATTGATTGAAATTTGTTATGGAAAAGAAATGGGTTGAAGTGGATTTTGTTCCGTGTATGACCAAACGGACTGGTCGAACTGGTTTGCAGAACTATATAATCTTGTTGCTAAACGAAAGTTTAGTTTACTTTAGTTTAGAGATACAGCGCGGAAACTTCGGCCGAACGTGTCTGCGTCTACTCACGATCCTCACATGCTAACACTATGCTACGCACACTAGGGACAATTTACTTTTTGTAGCAAGCCAATTAACCTACAAACCTGTACGTCTTTGGAGTGTGGGAGGAAACCGAAGATCTCGGAGAAAACAAAAGCGGTCACGGGGAAGAACGTACAAACTCCGTACAGACAGCACCTGGAGTCGTGATTGAACCCGGTTGTCCGGCGCTGCAAGCGCTGTGAGGCAGCAACTTTACCGCTGAGCCACCATATTAATTGACATATTGATTGCTTTAATTTCCAAAATACATTCTTTGTTTTTATATTCCTAAAATATTGTTTGCTTCTGAAGCAGTTATAGTTATAAGCAGAGGGAGAACAAGGAGGGAAGAGACAAGGACTTTAAGACTTTTGCCTTCCATCACAGTGGTGAGGTGCCTGGTGGACTCACTGTGGTGGATGTTAAATCTGCGTTTATTGTGTGTTTTGTTATTTTATTCTATGTTATGACTGCAAGGCACGTAATTTTGTTCAGACTGAAAAGTCTGAATGACAATAAAGGATACTTGATACTTGACTTGATATAGTGGGATTGTGGACAGTGTCAACTATCAACAGTCCCTCCGTCTGTTTCCATTGATTACTATTTAAGATGGTGCTGGAGAGTGGCAACATGTTACATGAAGTCGACAGAGAAGGTATCTCCCTGTTCACCCAAGGTTTTGAGTTGGGAAAGACCCTCATTGTCTTTTCGGAAAGCAATCATCAAGGCGTTTCTTGATGAAACCAATGACAATTGAGGTACACTCATTCAGGCCAGATGAAGCAGTCTTGAATAGGTTCCAGACCTTTGACTCAAGGCAGTCATAAAGTAGAACTTTCAGCCTCCAGCACTTGTCTTTCACTCTTTTAGTTGGTGCCTGCCACTAACAGTCACCTTCCACCTCCTTATAGGAGTATAGGAGCTTGAGAGCCCAGACATCGAGAATTACGTTTCTTCTGTAATACTATCACACTCCTGTAGCAATCACACCTTTCACATTCTTTTCCTGGAGGTGCTGCCACATACTCTTACTTTGAAAACTATCTAATTTGGTTATTCTTATATTGTATTTTAACGTTATTTTGCACTACTCAAATTGCACTACAGTCTTGCACCATTTTACTGCTTTGCAATCAATATTGCACTTATTGCTGTAATTATAATTTCTGTTTGCATACAGTTTACTCTGAGTGCTCCATGTGAACAAGGAATACCATTGCATCCTGGTGTTTATAGCAATAAATTAATCTGAATCTGAGTGAATCTGATTCTGAATTAATCAAGTCCTGCGCTAGAATATCAGTTTACTGATGTTTTTTTAATTACACAGCAGATGAAAAGACTTAAACTACCTTTCATTAGATTCCTGTATTCATTTGGTACCTTGATAACAGGTTTAGATTACCTGAGCATTTAAACCTTTAAATTCTTGCATACCAGCCTCAAATTTAAATCCACATACTTTGTTTACAACTCTTTATTTGGATCAGATGCTTGACATAGTTTCTTTTATTTCAAGACTGAATGATTTCTAACATCTTCATGGAATCTGAACTGGACAGAATTCAAAACTTAGAAAACGCCTCAGACCCATTCCAGCTACAACTGGGATTAGTGCGTCTCTTCCCTAAAAATCTAAACGGATGCTAATATTTGGTTTAGTGTGTGTGAGCCTGTATACATTGTTTTACCATTGAATACCTGAGATTCTCTGGGATCAGTTTTCACTTAGGCATTGTGTTCTCACGCCGTCTTTAAAATACTCCTTAAAATCTAACCCTTCAACCAGGTTTTTGATCATCCACCTTAATATCGCTTCATCTGGGATTGCATTGTTTGTTTTTCAATGCTCCTTTTTAAGTATCTTGGAATGTTTTGCTATGCGGAAAGCACTATATAAATAGAAGTTGTTGATGTTGTGGAAGTCAAGTTTTTTTCTGCAGGAAAGAAAGTAAATCCCTATAGATTATCATTACACTTTTGGGCTGGGTCTTCCCTGTCCATTCAGAAGGGCGTTAACAATCCTATTGGGCAATTCGAAGAATATAGTCAAGTATTCCCACTGTTCTGGACAATATAATTTAACTGAAACTACTACACAAAAGATTAAAACACAAAGTGCTGGAGTAATTCAGTGGGTCAAGCAATATTTGTGGGGGGAATAGACAGGCAACATTAGGTCGGGGCAAGTCTTCAGATCCTACTTCAGAGAAAAAAGATTATGGGATGATATCAGACAGATTAGTTGCTGGATTACTCAAAGGTTGTTAATTACTGCACTTTTAATAGTTTCCATTCTGTGAAATACAGCAACGTTTTCTAGTGAGATAATGCATCATATAATTGCTGGTGTGGTTAAATCAAAGAGAGAGAGTAATTCCCAAACTGCTATTCGTTGCTGCTGTGGAGAATGGGGAATAGATGGTTCTGAATGAAGCTTATCATTGGGGAATCATATTTTCTCATGAGCAAGATCTAAGCTAAAATGGCTGCATCAGTCCAATGGAAATTCTTCTATAAAGGGCCCAATTGTTAAATAACCAAACCTCTTGCTTTCAAAGACACCTTATCTCTGGGCAGGAAAGATATCAGAAAGAACAGTGCTTCTCTGGGTACTCTTATGCGTGAATCACAATAAGTTAACAGTAGCGTGGATAAGGGAGAACCAGTGGATGTGGTATATCTGGACTTCCAGAAGGCTTTCGCCAAGGTCCCACATAAGAGATTAGTATACAAACTTAAAGCATACGGTATTAGGGGTTCAGTATTGATGTGGATAGAGAACTGGCTGGCAAACAGGAATCAAAGAGTAGGAGTAAACGGGTCCTTTTCACAATGGCAGGCAGTGACTAGTGGGGTACCGCAGGGCTCAGTGCTGGGACCCCAGCTATTTACAATATATATTAATGATCTGGATGAGGGAATTGAAGGCAATATCTCCAAGTTTGCGGATGACACTATGCTGGGGGGCAGTGTTCGCTGTGAGGAGGATGCTAGGAGACTGCAAGGTGACTTGGATAGGCTGGGTGAGTGGGCAAATGTTTGGCAGATGCAGTATAATGTGGATAAATGTGAGGTTATCCACTTTGGTGGCAAAAACAGGAAAGCAGACTATTATTTAAATGGTGGCCGATTAGGAAAAGGGGAGATGCAGCGAGACCTGGGTGTCATGGTACACCAGTCATTGAAAGTAGGCATGCAGGTGCAGCAGGCAGTGAAAAAAACGAATGGTATGTTAGCTTTCATAGCAAAAGGATTTGAGTACAGGAGCAGGGAGGTTCTACTTCAGTTGTACAGGGTCTTGGTGAGACCACACCTGGAGTATTGCGTACAGTTTTGGTCTCCAAATCTGAGGAAGGACATTATTGCCATAGAGGGAGTGCAGAGAAGGTTCATCAGACTGATTCCTGGGATGTCAGGACTGTCTTATGAAGAAAGACTGGATAGACTCGGTTTATACTCTCTGGAATTTAGGAGATTGAGAGGGGATCTTATAGAAACTTACAAAATTCTTAAGGGGTTGGACAGGCTAGATGCAGGAAAATTGTTCCCGATGTTGGGGAAGTCCAGGACAAGGGGTCACAGCTTAAGGATAAGGGGGAAATCCTTTAAGACCGAGATGAGAAAGACTTTTTTCACACAGAGAGTGGTGAGTCTCTGGAACTCTCTGCCACAGAGGGTAGTTGAGGCCAGTTCATTGGCTATATTTAAGAGTGAGTTGGATGTGGCCCTTGTGGCTAAGGGGATCAGAGGGTATGGAGAGAAGGCAGGTACGGGATACTGAGTTGGATGATCAGCCATGATCATATTGAATGGCGGTGCAGGCTCGAAGGGCTGAATGGCCTACTCCTGCACCTAATTTCTATGTTTCTATGTTTCTATGAATGGTGGAGGAAGAAGACAATGGCATATTAACCTATATTTGCAAAGTTAGAAGAATTGTCACAGTTTTGCAGGATGCTGGTGAGGCCACACCTGGAACACCATGCACTGTTTTGGCCATCGTATTTTAAAAAGGTTAAAGTAGCATTAGAGGCAGTCAAAAGGAGATTCACCTTAGGAAGAGAGGATTGTCCCGTCAAGAGAGGCTGAACTTTTGTCTCTCTTCTCTGGAGTTTAGAAGAATGAGGTGATGATCACATTGAAACATACAAGATCCAAAGAGGGGGTATGAGAAGGTAGATGGCAACACATTTTCACTGATGGGAGATTCTCAAATGAAGGGACATTGTTATAAGAAAAGGGGAGGTTGCTTAAAATGAAGGTACATGGGCCTAATTCCATGCTGTTTCTCTAAAGGGCCTAATTTCGTCTGTATCTCTAAACTAAACTAAACTAAACTAAACTATTGGCAGTCCAGATCAAAGTCCAGAGCAAGATCCAAGTTGCCCCATAAGGGCTCTAAAGGGAGCACCCATTCGGAAGATTATTATCCTTCGACCCCCCCCCCCCCCCATTAAATCACAGCAGGATTTAATGGGGAATAGACCCACTGAAGTGCAAGTTGTAAGAGGAGAAATGAACTAGATGCGTTTTGCAATGAGAAAATAAATCTGCCTTCAATTGTAAAACACTGGATTTAAAAAAAAAACAATGTTATGCAATTGAATTTCTAAGGACAGATTCTCAGAGAAATGCCTAGTTCTTTGTAACTCCATCACCGCTTGACCTTGAAAATCAATGAAAAGATTAATTAAAACCCTTCGGAATGGATTCTGTAGCAACTACAGAAAAACACCCAGCAAACGAACAATGAGGCGAATTGTCAGCTGATGGAAATAGAATACTAAATTAAATGGAGATATTTTCATGACCAGATGTGTCTCAAGTGCTGTATCCAGGCACTGGAATGAATCCAGAGCTGTTGCCTGCGGAGCTCTCTCAGTCATGTGCAAAGAAAATATCAAAATTAAACAATAGTATGCCATCAGTGTACACCCCACTTGACACAGATTCTCCCCAACTAATCCTCTGGATATTGAAGAAACACATTTGGACCCAAACCTACAATCAGATTCACTACCTGTTGAAAGCTCATGTGTTCTCAGCTGCTGGGTTCTCAAGACAACTTTTATATTTGACCATCCCGTTTCCTTCAGTAACACGGACAGCTCAAAACAGGCCCTTCAGCACCACTTGCCCATGCCGACCAAGGTGCCGTTTACACTTGGCCCACCTGCCCGCATTTGGCCCCCATCCCTCTAAACCTTTCCTATCCATGTACCTGTCCAAACAAGTTTTAAATGTTGGTACAGTATATATATATATATATATACACACACACACACACATTGTGAGAGTAAGTGAACCTTGTACCCACCAAGGGAAGGAAGAGTTGAGATGTCATGTTGCTGCTTTGGCGGACCTTGGTTAGGCCACACTTGGAGTACTACGTGCAGTTTTGGTTGTCCTGTTATAGGAAGGATGCGGATGGTTTGGAGAGGGAGCAGAGGATCTTGCCCGGATTGGGGTGTACAGGTGTTTGAGGTAAGGAAATCCACCTTCACAGAATTCACAAATCACTACCCAAAAATTTGAGGTATGGAATAAAATTTGCTCCCAGGGAATTTAAGTGATAAAAAAGTAAATTAATAAACACAAAATGTTATTTTCAACTCGTGTTTATATACACATGCAGAGATGTGTATATAATCATGTGGCCTTGAGTTATTATAAAATTGTGATATGGACCATTTTCTAGGAATGCAACCTTGCCTATAACATAGAGGCTGCCTGCATTAGCTGTAAGGAGAGGCTGGATAAATGGGATCATTTCCCCTGGAGCGTCGAAGGCTGAGTGGTGATTTGGGATGAGTATATAAAATTATGAGACCCTGCACAGAGAGGCTCAGTGTCTTTTTTCTAGTGTTGAAATATCAAATACCAGAGGGCACAAGTTTAACGTCAGAGTGAGTAAGGTTTAAAGGAGATTTGCGAGGAAAATTCTGTACACTGAAAGTGGCAGATGCCTGGTAGATGTACTCCTGTGAGAAGTGGTAGAAGATGATACAATATAAATATTTAAGAAAGATTTAAGATATATTTAAACAGACGCATGAACAGCAGGGAATGGAGAGATACAGAACATGTGATGACAGATGGGATAAATTGGACCAAGTGCAGAGGCGTTGGGTCTGTTTCCCCAACGCGCGTTTACAGGGGGGGTAGGGCGTGCGGCGTCACACACACACAATAACCACCCCCCAAACACACAGACGGAGGGAGGGGGAGGGAGGGGGAGACGGGGTGGGGAAGGGAGAGGTAGGAGCAAAGGGTAGAGATTGGGGAGGCAGAGGAGGGGGGAGAGGGGGGAAGGGGGAGAGAGAGGGGGATGGGGAGGGGGAGGAGAGGGGGGGAAGGGGGAGAGGGGTAGGGGGGTGGGAGAAAGGGGGGAGGATAAGATATATTTAAACAGACGTATGAACAGCAGGGAATGGAGAGATACGGAACATGTGATGACAGATGGGATAAATTGATTGGCATTATGGTTCACATTGACACGGTGGGCTGAAGGGTTTGTTCCTGTGCTATACTATTCTATGTTTGGTGCAATAGGAAGTTTTACGTAGCTGGGATTGGTTATGTACATGTTTATTGATTCAAGCTTTAATAAAAACAAATGCCAATAAAAAGGGGTGTTAAAAATTCATTTGTGACTCTGGTAAGCGCTTCATTCTTATAACCCAGCTGTTAACTTTTGGAGTTTACAAATGCTATTCAAGATGAGCTGAATTCCAGAAGGACCAACTGCAGATTAAATGTGAATGGTTTCTCTGAGCTACAGAGTTTATCTTTTGTAGTGTATTGTGAATGAAGACTTTTTGTTCAAGATTTTTAAGTCTCCAGTTTTATTTGGTAAAATCTGGCATTGTTTAAAAATATAAGTGTACAGAAAACAAATTAAAATGGTCTGTTTAAATATCTATTAATTTAACATTTTGGATCCATCGATTTGCGACAATTTTTGCTATTCATTAATTCATTTATTTTCTTGTGGACGCAGAGTACATTTGGATAGATTGCCTTTAAAGATGGCCTTTTAACATTTTTCAGTGCTCTAATTTTACCTGTTTTTTGCTCTCTTTCCTTTTTCGTTAATTCATCTTTAACTCTCTGCTTTGTTTCGCTCCTGGCTAGGAAGCAATTTCCCAATAAAATGCATTCATTTTAAAGCTGCCTCCAAGCAAATAATTACAGATAAAAGGAGAGTCATACATTTTTAGGACTCCTTCGGATTTTCATGCTGAACAATGGCAATATTCCAATAGTTCAGACATATCCAGCCCACAATAAACATGATAAAGCTGGCAATCGCAGCTTATTATTTGTCAACAAAATGATGGAAAGTGTAAATGAGTCTGCCTCCCAGTCTGATGTACTTATCTCATGTATTTACTTTGTTCACAGATTGCTCAATTTGGTCTTGGACTAGAACTCATTGTAGCCTTAGACCAAAATGAATAGAGAGCTGGATTCCATGGGCAAAGTGAGTATGACTATTTCTGACAGTGTGGCAGCATTGAAATCAATGGGAATCATGGTGGAAAAGCTCTTGAGATAATCAAGTAATCTATTATTTTTTGCCCCAAATATACCAAGACTTGGACACGCATTGCCTGATAAGTGGCAAGCAGCATTTCTGCCATACAGATTAAAAGGTATAACCAACTTCAATAAGAAAGAGTCTGATCACCAATCCTTAACAATCACAACTTTTACCAAAGAACAAAGGCAGCAGGCGTATGGCAGCACTATCTGGACATTCTATCCAGGCTACACTGATATCTGAACTTCAAGAGTCCAGAATAATGAATTGTCAAATACATCAGGAATGGATCAATGAAATTCTTACTTGTTGAAGCTTTACAGGTACAATAATGCAACAGCACAACAAATAAACAAACATTAAACAATAATAGGATACACTATCAGTTATACTAGATAACAAGACCATAACGGTGCAGGCTGAAGTATATAGAGCAATATGCAACCTATAAGAAGTTCATGTTTGAGAAAGAACTGCAGATGCTGGAAAAATCGAAGGTAGACAAAAATGCTGGAGAAACCCAGCAGACCCCTTCAGGGTCTTGACCCGAAACATCGCCTATTCCTTCTCTCCATAGATGCTGCCTCACCCGCTGAGTTTCTCCAGCATTTTTGTCTTCCTATAAGAAGTTCATAGTAGTTTGTCATTGAGGTAGGGTTGTGGTCAGGGTTGTGCAGGGTGGCTCAAGAGCCTGATAGTTGACGGGAAGAAGTTGATCTTTATCCTGGAGTTCTCAGGCTCCTGTACCTTCTTCCTGGTGGTAGCAGTAAGATGAGAGCGTGGCCGGGGTGATGTGGGTCTTTGAAGATAATAGCCACCTTCCTGAGGCCGAGCTTCCTGTAAATCCCATTGATGGTGGGGAGGTCATCACCTGTGATGAAGCAGGAAAAGTCCACCACTTTCTGCAGCCTCCTTTGTTATTGGGCGTTTGAGTTATCGGATCGGTGCATGATGCATCTAATCTGTATGCTCTCTACATACACCTGAGGAAGTTCGGTAGAGTGGTAACATACTTAGAACTATAATTGCAATTATATGACTATTGCAGGGTTGCAATCATGAAATTTTCTTTTCAACACAAATCCAGAGATAGCATGACAGTAAAGATGGCTACGGTTCAAGTCCTGTGACATGCAATCAAGGGTTATTGTAGACAAACAATAAATGCTGGACTTGCCAATAAGAGCCAATCTCATAATAAATAAATAAAAAGACACATCAGGATGTTAGATAGCGAACAGACAATAAGTCCTTTGGCTGGATGTAGGATCGTGAGAATGTCTCGGTTGCTAAGGCACTGCTCATAAAATTGATATGTGTTGAGTTTGTGGATTTATTATTCTGTCTTGTTTTTTGTGCTAAGATATACAATTTATCCTCACTCTTCCACTTTGCAAAGGCACACCCGTATACCTCGTCCAAGATATCCTTTAGAAATTAAGAATGTGCAACTGCCACAATAATAATTTCTAATTTTGTCTTCATTGGTGGGAGACTATTTACAGGACCAATTTTGACAGTGAGTAATTCAATATTAAAGGAGAGTTCGTTATCTATGTGGCACGTTTGTAGTGGCATGGCTGGTTATTACATTTGCCCACACAGGGTTTCCATTGGTTTTTATTCACCTGGAAAGCCACCCATGGATTCTAATTTATTATGTAAACATCAGCTGCCTTCACACCCTTGAGCTTTTTCCCATTTTAGAAAGCTGTTTCTCTCTTTGTTTTACTGGAGGTGCAAGTCTGTGCAGATAAGTGCACCACCCAAATTGTAGAACACGACAGAACCTGGGAGGTAGAAATGTGAAGCCATATGGTGTGAGGCTTGTGTGGCACGGTGGCGCAGTGGTAGAGTTGCTGCCTTACAGCGCCAGACACCCGGGTTCGATCCTGACCACGGCTGCTGTCCGTACCAAGTTTGTAGGTTCTCCCTGTGCCCGTGTGGGTTTTCCCCGGGTCATAGAAACCTAGAAAATAGGTACAGGAGGAGGCCATTCGGCCCTTCGAGCCAGCACCGCCATTCATTGTGATCATTGCTGATCGTCCCCTATCAATAACCCGTGCCAGCCTTCCCCCCATATCCCTTGACTCCACTAGCCCCTAGAGTTCTATCTAACTCTCTCTTAAATAGTCCTCCAGTTTTCTCCCACACTCCAAGGACGTGCAGGTTTGAAGGTTAAATGGCTTTGGTAAAATTGTAACTTGGCCCTAGTGTGTAGGAGAGTGCTATTTTACGGAGAACAAGCACTCAGTGGACCGCAGGGCCAGCGTTTCCATGCTGCATCTCTAAACTAAACTAAACTAAGCTCCATGATGTTACACTCCGCATGGAGCCGACAATCTAAATATATCACCTGACATAAGAGCTCATTGCATAGCTTACAAACAAAAGGAAGAGCCTCCAATTGGCACATTCAGGTCATGCAACTGGTCATCACATTTCTCTAGGCGTATCTCTGATGATGGACTGGTTTACAGAGGAATATGTAAATAAATTATGGTGAGAGCAAAAGAGGCTGCTTTCCATTCTCATGCAGTCAAAACGTTGCCACTCATGAGATACTGAAACTGTCAAAGTCTGAGAAGTTAATTCAATTAGTTAACTGCTGTGACATCTGAAACGTTGGCTGGAGTCAGAAGCACATGTCTGCCATGCTCTTCAAAACAAATATATATACTTTAAAAATGATTACTTACTTGAAGGCTGGACAAACTAGACGGAAAAATCCAGAAATTTTGGAAATTGGGGCGTTAGAAGCTTTGTACGTTGCATCAAATGGGACAATGAGCTTCATTTGAATGGGAGGTAGACCCAAAATGCTGGAGTAACTCAGCGGGACAGGCAAAATCTTTGGAGAGAAGGAATGGGTGACGTGTCAGGTCGAGACCCTTCTTTAGACTGATGCTAGGGGAGTGGGCGGGACAGAGATAGAATGTAGTCGGAGACAGTAAGACTGGTGGGAGAACTGAGAAGGGGGAGGGGATAGAGAGAGAGGGAAAGCAAGAGCTATTTGAAGTGAGATAAGTCATTGTTCATACCGCTGGAGTGTAAGCTACCCAAGCGAAATATGAGGTGCTGTTCCTCCAATTTGAGCTGGGCCTCACTCTGACAATGGACGAGGCCCAAGACAGATCAGATAGGTTAAGGCGGACTGAGCGGAGGTGTTCAGCAAAACGATCGCTGAGCCTGCTCTTGGTCTCGTGGATACACAGGAGTTGACACATGGAACAGCGGATACAGTAGGTGAGGGTGGAGGCGGTGCAAGTGGACCTCTGCCTCACCCTTGGAAAGACTGTCAGGGTCTTTGCATGGAGTCGAGGGGGGAGGTAAAGGGACAGGTGTTGCATCTCCTGTGGTTGCAGGAGAAAGTACCTGGGTAGGGGGTGGTTTGGGTGGGAAGGGACGAGTTGACCAGGGAGTTGCGGAGGGAATGGTCTGCGGAAAGCAGAAAGGGGTGGAGACGCGAAGATGTGGCCAGTAGTGGGATCCTGTTGGGGAATCTTTTGCTTCATTAGAATGGGACTGGACCAGAGTCAAAATGAATCGAATAACTTGGGGCGGCACAGTGGCATAGTGGTAGAACTACTGCCTTATAGCGTCAGGGGCCCGGGTTTGATCCCGGCTATGGGTGCTTGTCTGTACAGAGTTTGTACATCCTCCCCATGGGTTTTCTTCGAGATCTTTGGTTTCCTCCCACACTCCACAAACGTAGAGGTTGGTAGGTTAGTGAGTTGGTGTAAATGTAAAATTGTCCCTAGTGTGTGTAGGGTAGTATCAATGTGCGGGGATCGCAGGTCGGTGCGGGCTCGGTGGGCCGAAGGGCCTGTTTCCACACTGAATCTCTAAACTAAACTAAAAAAAACTAAACTTGAGATGTAGACAAGGTTTAAAGCTAAACAGTTGTGGAAAGGATGAAGTGGGGTTTTTAGAAAGTGAATGGGAAACGTTAAGCATTACGGTAAAATTGAAAAATGTCTATTAATAACCAGAATCAATTAAGCAGGGAAGTTCACACAAACATAAGCAATTACATCTAATTAAAGTGTGAGCTGGGAAAGAAGGTATAAAGACAAGTCCTTCATCGGAATGTACGTGGCAGAGTAGGTGAATTAATGACACAGATAGAAATAAATGGATACAATCTGACATGTGGTTGCAAAATGGCCAGGTTTTGGAATGAAATATTCCAGGACATTTAACTTTTTTAAAACATATGCAAATTGCAAAAGAAGATGGGTTAGCGTTAATATTAAGGAATTAGCTTGGCATAAATGTAAAATATAAACATGGGGCAGCACATGTTAGAGTTGCCTCCTTACGGGGCTTGCAGCGCTGGAGACCCGGGTTCGATCCTGACTACGGGTGCTGTCTGTACAGGGTTTGTATATTCTCCCCGCGACCGTGTAGGTTTTCTCCGGGATCTCCGGTTTCCTCCCACGCTCCAAAGGCGTATAGGTTTGTCAGTTAATTGGCTTGGTAAATGTAAAAATTGTCTCGAGTATGTGTAGGATAACGTTTATTGTTGGAGGGCAATATTGTGCAATGGCATTAATTAAGTGGTAATTAATTAAGTGGCACTTCAAGGCACTTGAAAGATGACATTAACATTGCCTTTGTGAGCTCCTCAAATCCACTGGGATGATTAGCAAACCAATGTCAGGGTCCTCTCTCAGGTTAATATCCCCAAATGAGTGAATGTACAATGAAGTACTCATTCACCTACCCCATCTACCACCTCCTGTTCTACCCTAAGGCAGAGACTGCAGGTTCCACATTGGCCTTGTCAGTCATCTCTGATCCAACGGACTGGAGTTGAACTGAGTGGTTTTCCATCTTGAGGGACCAACTATGATGAAAGATTTACGATATGTAAGACCAAACCCAAGATGTCTGGTGGAGATATCAGCACGTTCGTTCTCCATGATATCTGGAGAACGAATGATTGATGTGATGGAGATTACGGTAAGTGATGACCAAGCTGTGATGGGATACTGAACAGCGTGCTCTCCAATGGTTGGCATTACCAACCAATAAAATCTGGGGGACTGTTAAAGACCAGATATGGTATTTAATTAGACCAGTTTTGAATCCTACATCCTACGTCCTGAGTGGTCTTTGTTATAGGATTGAGTGATAAGGAAAGTTTTGCACAGGTGACTGCCCTTTGTTGAAGACTGGAACGAGAGCAGACCAGAGTAGTGAACTAATTCTCAAATGTTGCTTGTTAAGCGTAAAATACAATGCTTGATAAACTGACCTCGGGTGCTGCCTGTGTGGAGTTTGCATGTTCTCACTGTGATCACATGGGTTTCCCCTGGATGCTCCAGTTTCTTCCCACATCCCAAAGACGTGCAGGTATGTAGGGTGATTGGCCCATGTAAACATTGCCACTAATGTGCAGGAGTAAGAAATAGGAGATAACATGGAACTAGTGTGTATGGGTGATCGATAATCGGCATAGGTAGACAAAAATGCTGGAGAAACTCAGCGGGTGAGGCAGCATCTATGGAGCGAAGGAATAGGTGACGTTTCGGGTCGAGACCCTTCTTCAGATAATCGGCATGGACAGTGGGCTGAGGGGCCTATTTCCATGCTGTATCTCTAAAACTAGAACTTAAACCAAAACTACTGGTTGCTGATCATTTTGTTGAGTTCAAGAAGTGTTCCAGTCTCACAGAAGACAATAAAGAGCAGACATATTGATTGGTGCAAGTCTGGAGACAGGGAGTGATTTACTTGCCCATGTTTAAAGTCACAAAAGATTAGCGCATGGGGGTAAAAGACATTTGAACGTTTCTAAATTGTAATTGTTGATATTTCGTTCGGCAAGTACATTAAGTGATATGGACCCAAGGCAGGTAAATATTGGTGATACCCAGAGTAACTAAAGGGCCTGTCCCACTGTACGAGACATCCTGACTATTTTTTTTACTCGTGGACATTTTTCATCGGAATGAAAAAACGTCCTGACTTACCTGATGCCCCGAGTACCTACGGTCAGGGCCGGCCTTAAGCCAATTGGACCGATTTCCCCCAATTGGTCCCCGCGTCAAAGGGGGGCCCCGCGATAATTTTCCGTATTTCCTACAGAAATACAAATTCGCTTTGTTAAATAAAGATTTTTTAAAAACATTCGCTATACGGATTTTTTACAAAACGAACATGGATAACAACACGGCCATCAGACACAAACGATTTGTTAACTACTACTGTAGCACTTGTTAACAGCCAATAGTTAACAGGTAGTTATACAATGTGTCATCAATGCATCGATCCACATTCCTCAGTAAATGTAATTGTGTTTTGAACAAGTATTAATGACGCCGCGTTCCTTTGAATACAATTGAGAATTTCAATGATGACACATTGAGAATTTCTTAAAACTCACCATCATGATTGAGGGCTTCTTCTTGGCGAGCTTCTTGGTGTGCAGCAGGTTAGTCATTCAATTTACCTACCGACCCACGTTGTGTCTCTCTGTCTTTCGCTGTCTCCCTCCCTCTCTCTCTCGCGCCCTCTCTCTCCCTCTCCCCATCTCGACTCTCTCTAGCTCTCTAGGCATTACCGGAATCATTGACATTTTGCCGTAGACAAAAATGCTGGAGAAACTCAGCGGGTGCGGCAGCATCTATGGAGCGAATGAAATATGCAACGGTCGAAACCCTTCTTCAGACCCGGCCCGAAACGTTTGCTATTTCCTTCGCTCCATAGATGCTGCCTCAAACCCTGTCCCACTGTGCAAATTCACCCAGAGCTCTCCCAAGTTTAAAATCTCTGGATAGCATCTCTGTCTCTATCTTCAAATTCCCACTTTGAAATAAATTCCCATTTTCGACTTAAAGGATCGCGATTAGTCGATTCCCACACATTTTCAATCATCGTTCGACCAGTGTAATTTTCACATCTGGTTGATGTCGTTTTTTTTAAAGATACTGTACATTACAATAAATAGTTTCAAGCATACCCGTTACTAAACGCACAAACATTAAGGTGGTTACTGATGTTACAAGCGGTTATAAATGAATATAATTTCAAAGTGAAATAGGAGATTTCCGTGGAAAGAATATTGAACCAGAATATGGTGAGGTCGCTGCAAAATGCTCACTTAGAACAATACGCCGCCAACTCAGGATTGTTTCTTAGCCCTCTGACAGGTGTTTCAATCTCACCTCGTAGCTCGCTGTTAATCGTTTCATAGCTATTAATTTTCGAACTTCTCCAAAGGGGGGGGGGGGATGGATGCTAGGATAAAATGACTAGGCTAAAAAGTATCAATTTTTTACATCCCGAGTATATATTACTCATGGACATTTTTCAACATGTTGAAAAATCTTCACGAGTTACCACATTTCCTGAGTACCTGCCGTAGCGCTAAGAAACGTCCCGAGCTCCGACGTACCCGCTACGTTCATTCTGCGTGCTTAACTTGGGAGAGCTCTTGGCTGAACTCGCACAGTGGGACAGGGCTTCACACCCGCTGAGTTTCTCCAGCATTTTTGTCTACCTTCGATTTTCCAGCATCTACAGTTCCTTAGACGTTTAGCTGTGACGTCTGCATCTGCGGTTCCTTTTTGTTGGGGGGGGGGGAGGGGAGGGGAGATTCCTGGCCCGTGGCGGCTCCTGATAAGTGATATGTTCCCTCTGCGGGTGCTGCCTTGCCCACTGAGTTCCTCCAGCACTCTGTGTTATTTGTTCGGCTCTGAAGTTGAAGGTGGCCCCCCTGTCTCTACCTTCAACTCCCTGTTTGTGGTGGCTCAGCGGGACGGGCAGCAGCTTTGGGGAGAGGGTTGCATTTCTGGTCGAGACCCTTCTTCAGACAATCACAAGTACTCTCACCGACGAGAGTTCAGTTCAGTCTGAAGAAGGGTCTTCTCTCCAGAGTCAGACTGCCTGTCCTGCTCAGCTACTCCAGCTTTTGCCCATCTTCAATTTCAGAGTTAGATAACATTTCTCATGGGGGGCTTATAGCGTTTACCCCCCACCCCCTTCCTTCCCAAACTCAGCCTCACGGACCTTAGCGTACCCCTAGTTCCTAAAACCCATTTCCATCACTGATCTGGCATATGAATTCATGACAGTGAGATTTTAAAATCATGTTATATTCTTGTCTGAATGGGATTAGTTTGTTATTTGGATACTTAGGCTATTTTAAAAAATGATCCTTTTCTTAAGAAATGGAATCTACAGGACATTCTAATGGGAAAGTAGTGGGCAGAAAAGCATGTCATGCATGGTTTGAAGAGCAAAAACTTGTAGTTTACAATGCCAAAATTGAAACGTTGAGGAAAAAAAGGTGTACAGAGTTATTTATTGGTTACAATCTGAGGAGTATGATGATGCTACTGATTATGGTATGCCAATGTTCCAGCTAGCAACTGATCTTCTCCATAAAGACCTGGTCTATTGCTAGAAATTGTAATATATTTTCCTATCTGTTATGGACTTACAGCTTATAATACAATAATATTAAAGTTCGGATCTTGAGAATATCACATTTTTGAATTTTCAAGGCAGTCTGGGTGTTTATTACTATTTCCGTCACTATGGTCAATGTTGTAATTAGCTACAATTAGGTAATTATATGCTTTAATTTCAGGTCATCCAAGTAAGATGTAGGGTACACAAAAGGCTGGAGAAACTCAGCAGGTGCAGCAGCATCTAACGAGTGAAGGAGATAGGCAACGTTTCGGGCCGAAACCCTTCTTCAGACGTAAGATGTATATTTGTTTCAGAATGCTTCAATCTACAATAACTGAAAATTTCATTGAGTTCTCTTAATTTTTAAGAAAGATATGGGCTTTTGACTGTCCTCGATCACACTATTTTCATATTCGGAAATTAGCATCTCCTTCCCTATTGCTTTTCCAGCAATAGGGAACAAGATGCTAATTTCCGAGTATGAAAATAGGGAAAAGCAATAGGGAACAAGATACTAATTTCCGAGTATGAAAATGGCTATAACTTTTTTAATAATGAAGATATGAAAGTGAATTAGGTGTCAAATTAAACTTCTTTTTATGCTTTATCTGATGGGATAAATTGCAGACTTGATTTTTCTAATCTCAAAATTTTGTAACATTGCTAGAAAATGTACCTGCATCTTGGAGGCCGAAGGTTAGGTTGTTAGCCAAGAAAGATAGACTTCATTATCCGTCAGTACAGCAACATCAAGAACGATGCAATGAGGGATAGCCAAGTCTATAGCAGCTGATGGGAAGCGGCTGTAAAGTGGGAAGCGGCTGTAAAAGGGGGGTGGGGGGGGGGGGTTGGGGAGTTCCTTTCACAGTGTGTGGGGAGTCTGTCCAGGGGTAAAGTTGCAGGGAGGGCAGAAGCGTTGACAAGGAGGCGGTTGGGGATCATGCCAGCATCCAGCTCAAGAGTGGGTCAGCGGGCGATGGATAACAGGACAGCGGGTGCTGGAGCTTACTCCATATGTCAGGGCGAGTAACCTCAATTGATCCCTTGTTCAAGTAAGCTCCATCGCCCGCTGTGATGTTATCCATCACCCGCTGACCCACTCTGCTCTATGATCTTTGCTCTTGAGCTGGTCCCCACACTGTTCAGACGGAGAGCACTGCCAGAGGTGGGCGGGCCGGCAGAAGGCGCTGAGATGGCAGTCGGTTCCGCTGTCCGGTGATGGCGGCCACTCATAGCCACGCGAGCTGCTTCCCTCCCAGCCACAATGTGGTGGCTCCGCGCCCGGAGCGCCCAGAGTGAGTGGGTTACTGGCATGAACCCGACCCACTCCTTTTCAACGCTCCTGCCCTCCCCGCAACTTTACCCCTGGCTAGACTGTGAAAGGAACTCTCCCACTAATTGGTCCCTTGAACTAGCTTTGTCATTCAATAAGATGACACCTGATTCATGTTGTACCGGTATGCTCCCATTTTACCCAACATTTTTCCACCTGCCGTCACCCTCCACCCCCCACCCATTCCGTAATTCAGAAAGAAGGAGATTTGGAAGCCTTGGTCAAATTGAATTGTTACTTTATTTATTTTTATTTTTATTTTTACGGAGAGAACAATATGCGCATGCACGGTTTAAGATTTTTCTAAAACCGACTGTCATATTACTCACGACACGTGACTCATTTATAATTATTTATTTATATTTCTGTGAAAATTGTTCCTAATTAGGCCCCGCACCTCCTAAGGTCGGCCCTGCCTAAGGTTAGCATAACGCGCCACTACGAAACATCCACAAACTCCTACGGCCTCCTATGGACTCGTTACGAACATTCTGCGAGTTCGAATCAAGGGAAAACTCGGGAGAATTTATGAATTGCCTCGTACAGTGGGACTAATTGAATGAGAGACATTGTGACTTATATCTGTTACAATGTGGTGTTTGTGAATCGGGCAAGTTTATTTTGTGTTTGGTGTCAACTGCGTCCTTCTACATCAGAAATTTGAATCTTTTATGTTGCCCTTACCTGGTGTGAAATCATGGGGTAAGTTGTACCACTGCCAATTAGCAACAGTGGTTCCACTGATTTAAAAACTGAGTGTTAAAATCTGAGATCTATGGAATAATTGAAAAACAAGAAATGGAGGAAGACTAATTATGACAGACAATGAAGAAAAATAGATAAAGGTAAGATAGCATTGTGAATAGGCCCTTTGTTAAGAGGCAAAAGTTGGACAAGCAGAACCAAACAAACGTAGCAATTTCTAAATATTGGATGCAGCAGTAAAGATAGGTTGGGAGTTGCTACATTGTATTTACTAGAAATTATTTTACAGGGAAAACATATACTTCAGTTGTAGACCTTGGGAGAAGATAAGCAAAGTAAATGGCAAACATTCAGGCTGATCCCTTTGTTTCATCCAAATGTTTCAGAGGTAATCTCTGGCAGTGATTCCACATTTCTGTTCACACATTCTGTTCCTGAATATAATTGTATTACAGTTGACTTAGTTCACAATATATTCTCCTGAAAATTTACGCTTCTAGATTACGATCCTTTGCTAAGAGATCAAAATAAAATGCAACATTGATAACAGTGTTTTATGCTTGATTTAATTTGTTGTATATTCTATATAACATTACAATGGTATCACCATTTCAATGCATATTTTAAAGAACAAGTATATCTACTGTATCAAATCTTTGAGCATTTTAAATTGTCAACACGTTTCCAAATTCCACGAATGGTGGAGTTTATCCTTATCTGAACTGCAACACGATTAGATGTCATCAGCTTGCACCTGTAGGAAGAGCCTTCCTGTCTTGAATGTTATTAGGTCATTAATTTTCTCCCAGGACATAGACACAATAATGTTATTAGGTCATTAATTTTCTCCCAGGACATAGACACAAAAAGCTGGAGTAACTCAGCGGGACAGGCAGCATCTCTGGAGAGAAGGAATGGGTGCCGTTTCGGGTCGAGATCCTTCTTCAGACATGGCCGACGAGACCTGGCCAAACTCGGGTAAATTGATTCTGGTGCCAAGCGACTATTTTCAGGAACAATACTCGGTCACCCTAAATTCATAAGGTGTTGTTAAGAAGGTGAATGCTGACATTGCTGTCTCGCCAAATGCCACTTAAAGTAGAGCATCAATTAGTTTAGTGTAGTTCATTGTCACGTGCACTGAAGTACAGTGAAAAGCTTTTGTTGTGAGCTAACTGGCTAACGGAAAGATGATACATGATTATATGTGTAATTATATTACAGCTGATTTAGATATATTTTCCTGAAAAGTTGTCATAATTTTGACATATACAATGAATACAATTATACAGTACATGACTCTCCCATGTACAAACAATAGGTCCAACACACACTGCATATTACAATAGTAATGCACTAGTAACAGTATTGTCTGTTAGCATAGTATTCAGAATATCAGAGTAAAGTCCTTGTATGGGTAGATGACATTACATGACTGGGGGTTGCTAATTTTGAAGCGCTCAGAACAATTACATTTAACATGGTCCAGCAGAATCTTGTGTTTTAATCTGACCCAGAATTTGTCACACTGAACTAATTGATACTGAACAATAGTGCACTGAGATGACAATAGGTCCTTCTCAAGTTGGTAGGCTATAGCTGGGAGTGGAGGTGAGGGTGGGTGTAGGGGTTGGGTGATAATCTGGTGCCAAGTCCCCTACTATTCAGTCCCCTACTATTCCCATTCCAAAGTAATAATTTGGCTGGGGGGGGGGGGGGTGGGGGGGGAAAAAGTAACAATTCAAAGTTTGTCAAATGTGGAAATGTGAGTAGTGATGAAGGTGCTTTAATTAAAGTGTTAAAGATACAGCATGGAAATAAGCCCTTCAGAGTCCACACCGACTCACTCATCATTCACACTAGCTCTGTGTTAGTTCACTTTATCATGCATTCCCTGCTGCACACTGAGGACAATCTACAAGAGGCCAATTAACCTCCAAACCCACACATCTTTGGGATGTGGGAGGAAACTGGAGCATGCTGAGGAAACCCCACCTGACCACAGGGAGAACGTGAAAACTCCACACAGACAGCACCCAGGCTCAGGATTGAACCGGGGTCTCTGGCGCTGTGAGGCAGCCGCTGAACCTCTACCCAACCAGCTGCGCCTCTGTGCACCCTCGCCACTGTACCACCCAAAGAGGGTGGGTTCAAGGAGGGTTCAGGGAGATATGGACAGGCTTAATGACTGAGCAACTATTTGTCACATAGAGAACACTGCGAGAAAGATGCAAGGTCATGCACTACGCTGGAGCAGACCGAAAGAATGAGCACTTTTTTTAAATGGTAGGGAAACTGGGAAGTGTTAAGTATAATGGGACTTGGATGACACAACAGATACACACAAAGCCCCGATAAGGATAACACAATGGGGTCCAGACAGAATCTCTTGGGTCGCGACCCGAAACGCTCACATATTTTCTTTTCTCCAGAGATGGCTGTCTGGCCTCACCGTGTTACTCTAAGCTTATTGTTGTTGTGTCTATCTTCCGGTTTAAAACAGCAAGTGCGTGTTCCTTCCTTATTACATCCTGAAAGATATTACAGCAGGGTACAGCAGGAATATGAAGAAGGTAACAAATATTCTTCTGAATGTTTAAAGCAGGGGGGAATTTTAAGTACAAGTGTGGAGCTTCTTGGTTTACAGTTAATATGGAGCCTTGGGGAATACCATTTGGAATTCAAAATTGATACCAACTTTTGTTCTTAAATTACAAAAATAGGAATAAACTTGTTTTTACATCTGAGAATGGCAATCAATTGTGGCACGTCCATTCTCTGGGAAATTTGGAAGGAAAGAAAGTGATGATCGACCTCATAGAAATGTTCCAAAAAGGGTTTCACAGAAAGGATATTTCCCTTGGACAAGCGGTGTGGAACTGGTGGCCACATTTCAAAATAGCAGGTAGGTCATTCGGACTGAGATGTTGAGAGATTTCCACACTTTGAGATTGTAGAATCTGTGATCTCCCCACCTCAGAAGGGTCTACCCAGAGGTCCAGCATTGATTGGATTTAAAACAGAAATGGGCAGACTTACAGCCCAATTATGCTGATGCAAGTCAGAATTTCATTATTCTGCTCAGCACATATGACAATTAAACACTCTTGACTTGACTTTTTATTTGAATCAAATAGCATGTTTTCAATTGGCAGTGGTCCAAACTTCTAGGTCTTGAATGCATTTTGGGGTACATTAAGGAGAGTAGAAAGAAATACAGAATTAACAAATTTAACATTTAGGATTAAATACATGGCCCATTGTAAATAAAAAGTTCTGTTAATGCAACAACTGTATTTCGTGAGAAAATATTTGCTTGTAAATCGTGGAAATTGTGAAAGACAGTGAAGATGGTAAGTTAATGTTTTGCCTCAATGACTAATAGTGTGTGGTATGAACTTGTGCACAATTGCCACATGCTAGAGATATTTTTACAATGTTCGATCTGATTTCACTTTATTTTAGTTCACATCATTGCATTGTGGTTTTACTGGACTAGTTTATTGTGAAATAAGAGTGTTTGGAAGAGAAATGAGTCTAATAAACCTGCCAGAGAGGAAAATACATTTTTTTAATTACAGAAACACCACTCTTTGACAGAGAATTATGGGAGGACTGTGCTGAGCCCGAGAGCTAGAGAGAAGTTGATATGGGCCACAGGGTTATCACAAATCACCATCTAAAAAACATTATTTGTAACTTTAATAATACAGCTTATTTGGAGTTTGTAGATGATTCACCCCACCATTAAAAGAGACTTTCAGTTTAAAATCAATTGAAAAAGGTCAGAAACATAATATTTAATTAAATATAATTAAATGATTCAAAAGTGTATGGAAATTTTCAACGACCGATCATCCCCCATATTTTACCAAAGTAAAAGGGAAACAGAAAAGATAGAAACACTCAGCCATACCTGTTGTATCTCAGTGTGAGAATGGAGATTCCCACATATTCAATATTTATTTTAATTTTATTTCAAATTACCAGCATTTTGGGTTTTTGTTTTGCTTCTCTATCCATGTCTCTACCAGGGGTTATTATCCATGTCTATGATAATAGAAAACAAATTCCAATTAAATTGAACGTAATCATTCTTCAAGGAGACCAAAACGAAAAAACTATTATTTTTGGTCCAGGGCTGCTCACCGCCTATACCCGCTGAGTTTTACTCCCCAGCATTGTGTCCTATTCAAGGGGAGGAGCTTGTCAATGAGAATTAAGTGGCACACAAAGATGAAAATGATTCTTCATCGGAGACTTGAAATTAAGTATGATGATAAGTTTGGTCTTTCTGGTGATGATGTCATAGATAGAGTCAATAAAGAAGGCTAGGCCAAGTGTAGACACCAACCTCTCACTGGGCTATGGGGACTTCGCCATACTCATAGAAACAATAAGAACAGTATACAGCACAAGAACAGGCCCTTTGGCCCACAATGATACAAATGCTGAAATGAAATGCCAAAACCACCTCGTATTCTCATGCTATAATCATTGTATTGTCTTTCCGCTGGTTGGGTAGCATGCAACAAAAGCAACAAGGCTTTTCACTGTTATCTTCGGTACATGTGACAATAAACTAAACTAAACTCTAACCCTCGTCAATCTCACACAATCCATATCCCTCGTATATCCAAATACCTGTCCAAAAGTCTCTAAAATGCCACTACCATACCTGCCTCAACCACCCCTGACAGTGCCTTCCAGGCATTCACCATCCTCCATGTAAAAAAACTCTGTCACACACATCCACTTTAAATTTTACCGCTCTCACCTTAAAGCTATGCCCTGAAGTATTTGATTTTTCAGTTCTTGACTGTCTACCCTATCTATATTTCTCATAATTTTATACTCAGATTATAAGTGTGACTAAACATTAACCACAATACATACCCATGGTAACTGCCAACTGACTGTATTCAGTCTTAAATCTTTCCTATCCATGTACCTATCCAAATGGCTTCAAAGTCTAGTTGCAATTATTTCATCTGGCAGCTTGTTCCACATAACTACCACCTTGGGAACACATCTTCAGCAAGTTATCAGTATACAGTTGGTAATCTGATATAGTTTGGGGAGAGGACATTTGGATTGCTGCTGTACTGTCTCTAGGGTTTGAAAGAGCTGGATTCATCTTGCCCAATTTCAAATTGTTATAAAGTTCAGAATTGTTTCCTTGCTAGATTAGACCATAAGACAGTAATAGTTTTCATATGCAGTCTTCGACTGATAAACAGAAAAAATAGTTCAAGTGCAAGCAGAATATTTGAGTTCATTCACTAAAATAAACTGGAAGTTAGAAGCTAGTGAAACTGAAGTACAGGTTGTCCTAAAGTGCTTTACAGCCTAAGAAACATGTTGGAAGTTTCATCTTTGCTAAGCTTTGTGTACATGACAGCTAAGTTACAAATGGTAAGACTGCACTGACTACTAGTAGCCAAAGAATGTGTTTGTTTTTGTTAGTTGAAGAATTCAGCAGGACATTGGGGATATATCCACAAAATCTATCACCCACAAAATGTGCGGCGTGGCGGCACAACAGTAGAGTTGCTGCCTCACAGCACCAGAGATCCAGGTTCGATCCTGATTAGGGGTGCTGTCTGTATAGAGTTTGTATGTTCTCCCTATGACCTGCGTTGGTTTTCTCTGGGTGCTCCGGTTTCCACCCACACTCCAAAGACATATAGGTTTGTAGGCTAATTGGCTTGGTAGAAATTGTAAATTGTCGCTAGTGTGTGGGATAGTGTTAGCGAGCGCGGATCTTCGGTGGGCTGAAGAGCAGTTTCCACACTGTACCTCTAAACTAAACTAAACGTAGTTGGGAACCTTGGATAAGTAACTCAACTGAAAATGGTATCAGAAATGAAAACACTGATTTGCCATAAACCTCTATGATTCACTTATTTTTGCCTGAGAAGGGAATGTCCAGTTTGGCCTGTATATGATACTAGACTCATAGTAATATGGTTTACTCTTAACTGCATCATGAATTGACTAAACACTTCAAGGGAAATTAGGCCGGTCCCCAGTCCAATAAAATCCAGGCATTGCCGCTAAAAAAACACGTCCTAAGAATCAATGAAAAAAAAGGGAGCGCTTAAGTTGTGTAGGAAGGAACAGCAGATGCTGGTGTAAAATGAAGATCGACACAAACAGCTGGAGTAACTCAACGGGTCAGACAGCATATCTGGAGAAAATAAATAGGTGACATTTCAGGTTGAGACTGAAGAATTTAAGAAGGAACTGCGGATGCTGGAAAATCGGTAGACAAAACACCGCCAGCACCGCCATTCATTGTGATCATGGCTGATCGTCCGTTATCAATAACCCGTGCCTGCCTTCTCCCCATATCCCTTGACTCCACTAGCCCCTAGAGCTCTATCCAACTCTCTCGTAAATCTATCCAGTGATTTGGCCTCCACTGCCCTCTGTGGCAGGGAATTCCATAAATTCACAACTCTTTGGGTAAAAAGTTTTTTTCTCAGCTCAGTCTTAAATGACCCCTTTATTCTAAGACTGTGGCCCCTGGTTCTGGACTCACCCAACATTGGGAACATTTTTCCTGCATCTAGCTTGTCCAGTCCTTTTATAATTTTATATGTTTCTATAAGATCCCCATAAAAGTGCTGGAGAAACTCAGCGGGTGCAGCAGCATCTATGGAGCGAAGGAAATAGGCAACGTTTCGGGCCGAAAGACTGAAGAATGGTCAGTCAGCATCTCTGGAGAAAAACAATAGGTGACATTTCGGTTTGGGCCTGAAGAAACGTCACCTATTCCTTTTCTCCGGTGACATTGTTTGACCTGCTGAATTACTCCAGCTTTTTGTGTCTACCTTGAGCTCTTAACTTGTATTGTTCACCAGCAGAGGGAGGGATGTGAACTTCCTGCTGTAATCTTATCCAGATGCTACTGGCATTATTTGAATCTGCAAATTGCGTAATTGGTAACACATCCTCCTCCCAGGCAACGTAATGCGACCTTTGAAAATATTTCATCAGATCTTGGCAACAACTGAAAAATTATTTGGCAATAGAGAAAGTTTAGAATCCCTCAGCCTTTTGCGTAATATATTAGAAAGTGCAATAGTGGGGTGAAGTGAAGGTTTGAGTTATTTAAAAATCGGGAGCAATGGAATTTAACAGATGAGTTTGGTAAATTTAATTTGCACTTATCCAAAGCGATTCCTCGATCTTTGTCAATGCAATTTTAACTATAGTGACGTTACCTTGACCTTGGGACACTGTGTGCACATTTGATCTTGGGGCCACCTGACCTCAGGCACATGTGGACAGAGACATTTGTATGGGAAGGACACAAAGTGTAATTCTGTGGATCAAGAAACATCCCTGGAGAACATGAAAGGGTGATGTTTGGGTCGGGACCCTTCTTCAGACTGTTCTCTGCTACTTGACCTGCTGAGTTACTCCAGCACCATGTGCCCTTTTGTGTACTAACCAGCATCTACAGTTCTTTGTTTCTACTGAAGATAGACACAAAATGCTGGAGTAACTCAGCGGGTCACGCAGCATCTCTGGAGAGAAGGAACGGGTGACATTTTAGGTTGAGACCCTTCTTCTACATACTGTGTATGGGTAGAGCTTAGATAACTCAGGGTGGGTGTGTGTGGGCACTTAATTTTGGATCCACCTATCTCTGGCTCTGTGTGTAGGCATGTAACTTTGGGCCCAGCTACTTTCTTCCTGTGTGCATATGTGCCCACTCTTGTGTCCACTTGAGCCTTACTGTGAACCAAAGATACTAGAGGAGCCTCCTCTAGTATCTTTGCTGTGAACACACAGCACAACTAACCTTGGACTACGAAGGCTGTAGGCTCCATCTAGTGGTATGGTTAATACATTGCCACAAGAATGAACATAGATCTTTATTGAGCGAAGGAAATAGGCGACATTTCGGGTCGAGACCCTTCTTCAGACCCGAGTCAAGTCTGAAGAAGGGTCTCGACCCGAAACATCACCTATTTCCTTCTCTCCATAGACGCTGCCTCACCCGCTGTGTTTCTCCAGCATTTTTGTCTACCTTCGATTTTCCAGCATCTGCAAGTTCCTTCTTAAACGTAGATCTTTAATGAAGTTGGTGCAATGCACTACAATGCTGAGAACTATATACTTCACTCTGTACCTTCCCCTTTGCTAATACATTGTATATAAGTTTGACTTTATTGCATTTATGCATGGTATTATCTGATCTGATTGGATAGCATGCAAAACAAAACTTGTCATTGTACTTTGGAGCATCTCTGGAGAAAATGGACAGGTGACGTTTCAGGTCAGGACCTTTCTTCCGACAAAATTCTGATTTTCAGTCCTGACCCAAAATGTCACCTATCCATTTACTCCAGAGATGCTGCCTGACCGGCTCAGTTACTCCAGCATTGGTATAAACCTGCATGTACAGTTAATTTTATTACATTATACTATTTGTGCAGATTGTTTCTGTATTACTCACTGGTGCACTATATTCTGCCTAGACAATACACATTTTTGAGTCTGTGACTTGAAAATAAACATGATGCATAACCACAGATTTGATTCTGATAGTGTAACAAAGAATCAGAGCTCTGTGAACAAGATGCAACAGTGTGACTGCACCTGGCCACAGTGGCTCTGCATGCACCAAAACAACATCCAGCCCAAATAGTCTTGGGGTAACTACATTCGGAAAAGCAGTGACTTCCCCCGAGCACCTGGTTCATTTATGTCTCCTCACACTGTGCTGGTGCCCGCCCGCAGGTAGAGGAATTCGGGTCTGGCTTGGATTCTGCTGTGCCGTCTAGTGATGAAGTTAGATTTCACTGAAAGATAAAACATAAGAAGATTCCCTGCTGCAGGAACATGCAGCCAACAGTTTTTTAGTTTATTGGTTTGTCTTCGATAATTACGTTACTGTTCTTTCATTTGGCTTTCATTTGTGATGGGTAGAGTTCATTTAGCACTTATAGCGATCGTTATAATTAAGTTTAAAATAGTCACAAAATACATCTAAGATTCAGATCAGAAGATACCTTTATTGTCACAGACCTAACGAAATTTCGTTACCTTGCAGTCATAACATGAATGTGAGTTCACCAAGCACCTCCTCACTGTGGTGGAAGGCAAGTCTTAAGTCTTTGTCATTTTCCCCTACTTTATCCCCCTCTGTACTGAGGCAATCCAGGCCCTTCGATGTCATCGTCCACCAGGCCCGCGGCCGAGCCTTCCCAGTCAGGATCGACCACGGGAACGCTCCGCCGAGCTGCACTGCTGGAGAGCCGCTGGAGAGCCGCCGGAGTCGCCGAAGCGCCGAACGGGCCGCCGCCGGCACACCCGCCGGAGAGCCGTGTCACCGGAGCGTGGAGCCGCTAGAGCGCCAATGCCGGGCCGCTGCTGAACACCCGCCGGAGAGCCGCTGGAGAGCCCCGGAGTCGCCGGACGCCGAAGACGGGCCGCCGCCGGGACACCCGCTTGTGCTGTAACACCCGCTGGAGCCGCTAGAGCGCCAATGCCGGGCCGCTGCAGGAACACCCGCTTGCTGGAGCGCTGAAAGCCGGGCCGCCGCCCGCCGCTGGAACACCGGAGCTCTGAACGCTCGCCACAGCTCCGAGCTTTAGGGCCTCAGCACAGACGGAGACGGTGACGGGGACACGACAAGAAAAGGTCGCATCCCCCCGAAGGGAGAGGTTTCTTCTCTCTCCCACCCTCCCCCCCCCCCCACACAAACACAGCCTAATAAACCAAAAATTGAAGGATCTAAGAAACTTGATGATAAAAATAGCGGAAGTGAGCCAATTTTGGTTCTGGCACTGGTGAAGGTGTCCCAGTGCAAGGACAGGAGGACGTGTGGGTTCACATTGACAAACCTTTGAGTTCGAGGGAAAATTGATCAAGCTGTGCGATATTTGACTATGTGAACAGGAACACTGAATACAAATTAAAGAATTAATGCTTTCATTCTCTATTTCTGAAGAAGGCCCTCGTCCCGAAACGTCACCCATTCCTTCTATCTTCTGAAGAAGGGTCTCGACCCGAAACGTCACCCATTTCTTCTCTCCAGAGATGCTGCCTGTCCCGCCGAATTACTCCAGCATTTTGTGTCTATCTTCAGCGAGAATGCAGGCAGCTTACTGGGGAAAAAAAGACACAAAGTGCTGGAGCAATTCAGCAGGTCAGATAGCATCTCTGGAGAACATGGATAAGTGACATGTCAGGTCAGGACCCTTCTTCAGACTTGTAAAACAGCATCTGCAATTCCTTGTTTCTACAGGATTTTGTCAGAGTTCAGTTCCACAGAGGGACTGCATAATTTGAGTCTGAAGAAGGGTCTCTTCCCAAAATGTCATCCATTTCTTCTCTCCAGAGATGTTGCTTGTCCCACTGAGTTACGCCAGCATTTTGTGTCTATCTTCTGCATAATTTGAAGTTGTGCTTCTTGGGCAGAGGAAGTTATCTGGGACCTAGAGAAATATTCGAAATTTCATGAGGACTTTTGGCAGAGTGAAAAGAACCAAGCTCTCACATCTGGGTCTCTGTGCATCCTCGACTTCCTCATTCCGTATTGGAGGAAATGTGTCATTCTCAATAACAATCAGCACGGGAGCACCTCAAGGCTGCGAGCTCAGCCCCCTACAATACTCACTCTATACTCATGACTGCGTAGCCGGACATAGTGCGAACTCCATCTTCAAGTTTGCCAACGACACCACTGTTGTAGGACGTATCACTGATGTTGACGAGTCAGAGTATAGAAGTGAGATTGACTGATTGACCAAATTGTGCCAGCACAATAACCTGGCTCTCAAAACCAGCAAAACCAAGGAACTGATTGTGGGCTTCGGAAGGGGTAGGATGGGGACCCACAGTCCTGTTTATATCAACGGGTCGATGGTGGAAAGGGTCAAGAACTTCAAATTCTTGGGCGTGCATATTTCCGAAGAGCTCTCCTGGTCCCAGAACACTGATGCAATCATAAAGAAAGCACATCAGGGCCTCTACTTCCTGAGAAGATTATGGAGAGTTGGTATGTCAAGGGGGACTCTCTCGAACTTCTACAAGTGCACAACAGAGAGCATGCTGACCGGTTGCATCATGGCTTGGTACGGCAACCTGAGCGTCCAGGAGCGGAAAAGGCTGCAAAAAGTTGTAAACACTGCCCAGTCCATCATCGGCTCTGACCTTCCTACCATCGAGGGGATCTATCGCAGTCGCTGCCTCAGAAAGACAGCCAGCATCATCAAGGACCCACACCATCCTGGCCACACACTCATCTCTCTGCTGTCATCAGGTAGAAGGCACAGGAGCCTGAAATCTGCCATATCCAGGTTCAGGAACAGCTTCTTCCCCACAGCCATCAGACTATTAAAGACAACTTAAAACAATTATGAACTATAACAGCCTATTGCACTTTATCTGGGTATTTATGTGTGTATATATATATTCTATAGTATATGGTCACACTGATCCGATCTAATCTGTATTTATGCCTAAAATATTCTGTTGTGCTGCAGCAAGCAAGAATTCCATTGTCCTATCTGGGACACATGACAATAAACTCTCTTGACTTGACCTGACTTGAAATAAACTATTTCCTCTGACAAATGGGTTGATAACTGGATGCTGTAGATTTAAAATAATTTACAAACAGACAGTTGGCAGAATTAAATGTTTTCATGCAATAAATAAGGATTGTTAAGGTCTGATGTCTTTGTCTGAAAGGATGGTGGAAGTAGATTCACTGAAACTGTTAAAGTCAAAGTCAATTGTACATGCAAATGGCTAGGATTAATTTGCAAGATTATGGAGGATATAGCTTTGGTGTGGGACGAACAGAAAGCTCTTTTTAACCAGATGGCACAGGTGAATTGACAATTTGTTGCATGATGCTGTGGTGGAACAGTTAGATTTGTGGAAAAGTATATGTTGTGTAAACTGGGAAAGTTGTGGAAAACTGTTCTGATATGCAGGTGCTTTTATTTGTTAAAATGGATATTGGGATAAAAGTCATCTGAAAGTGCTGTTGGGAACATGAAATAAAATTTAAGTGATGGAGCCATACAGCATGGATGGAGCCAAATGGGGCACGGGGTCAAATCGCCTTTAGCCCAAATATCTGTGCCAAGCTTCAAGCATCCATTTAGTCTCATCCTGTTTATTCTTCCCACAATCCTATCAACTGCCCCATTACATTAGCTGCAGTTTTTATGCCATTTAACTTACCAACCCACACATCATTGCGACACATGAAGAAACATGACATTGCGACACATGAAGAATTAGCCTGTGATCTGTACTTCATGTGTGGGAAGGAACTGCAGTTGCTTGTTTAAACTGAAGATAAACACAAAATACTGGAGTGACGTTTCGGGTTGAGACCCTTCTTCAGTCTGAAGAAGGGTCTCAACCCGAAACGTCACCCATTCTTTCTCTCTCGAGATGCTACCTGTCCCGCTGAGTTACTCCAGCATTTTGTGTCTATAATCTGCACTTCAGTTCCATTTCAATCAAATTTCTAGCCACAATATTGTTTTTCTTTTTGAGGCTTTAAAATTGAAAATAACTTTCACCCGGAGTAAAAAGTATATTGCAACCATTTCCAAATCATTTTGCTGCATCTGAGAAGTTTGGTTAGGTACATTTCACTGGCTATGAAATGTGGCCAACCCTAATTGCCACCCCTACACTGCTTCTGGGATGCAGATGGTGTTATTATTCTTGTAGACTGCTACTTTCTGAGCATTGTAAGAGAACTCAAGTCACTCTGGCAAGATAGTGAAGTAATTGAAAAGCACTCTCAGGAAAACTTGGCCTTGTCTTGTGGTGCCAAAACAGGAAGGTAGCCAATGAGTGAAGAAATTGTTGATGTTTTTGCTCATTCCAAGAGTGAAGCATTTTCACCACATTCACCACACGCTTCCATCTCATCACATTCATTTTGTCCCTGCTTCTCATCTCCCAGCATCCATATTTTGGTGCTGATCCAGTCAATTCACTCCCCACACCCCCTCCATCACTGTCAACTATCTTACGATTTTTCCCTCCCTGAACATACGATATCCAAGGCAGTCCCCACGTACACATATACCCTGCTCCAACGTGCCACGCTTTACCTCAGACCAGACTGAACCAGTGCCCAAACTTCCTGGTCTAGCCATTGGCAGGGCATTAGGCGGGAGATAAAGAGTAATTATCTCAGACTCTAGACAACATTGCAAGAGTTCCCCAAGGCAGGACACTAGGCAGAAAGAAGTCGAGCCATTGTGTTAAAACAGTGTTTTAAAAATGTTAATTTAAATGTTCCATTCCATCTACAACTTCTCAGAATGTGACGCAACCTACATCTGTGTAGTAATTCAAGTGCTTCAAAAGATCGGTTGTTATGCAAATCAACTGTCTCAGTCATGACCGGGACCTACGTTAATGTTCCTACTTCTGCAATAAATCAGCAGCGGAAGTGATCTCGCTGGTTCACCACTCTGCTGCTGCCCACTTGGGCAACAAGATCACATGCGTCATGCTGTTGTTCATTGGCTACAGTTCAGCGTTCAACACCTTCATCTCTTCCAATCTCATTGCCAAACTTGTAGAACTGGGTCTCTGCTCCTCCCTATGCAACTTCCTCATCGGCAGACATCAGCCAGTCCGGATAAGCAACAACATCTACTCCTCGCTGACCATCACCACAGGGACACTTCAAGGTTGTGTGCTCAGTCTCCTGCTCGACTTGCTTTATACCCGTGACTGTGTAGCCGGACACAGTTCCAATGCCATCTTTAAATTGACCACAGAGACCCTGCCACTACAAAGGCAAGGGCCCGAAACGTTGCNCAGAGACTATCTCCATCGCTCCATAGATGCTGCTGTGTGCACAAGTGACCGCATGAGTTTTTCCTTCCCCAGCATTTGTGTAAACTAATTTGTGTCATCTCCACTACAAACATCTTCGTAGACAACCTTATCTAGCCTCTTGCTTCTTGATAGTTCATCAATTTTGTTTTTTCAGCCTCCCTATATTTTTCAGCCATCTATGTGCCCTCCAATCATGACCCATGATTGCAAAGGCCAAGTGTGGTGGGGGATTCTGGGTGTTGTAGTCCCAGCGTGAACCACGACGGTGCCGCGATGGATTGTGGTCCTTGTAGTCTCTGACCCCCATCAGCCCCGGTGAGCGGGCGGCCAGTTCCGGGAGGCGGGACTACAATCCCCAGTGCATGGGCGGAGGTTACGCGCATGCGTATTTGGAGTTCCGATTCCGGCGGACGGGCTTCTTCTGCGCGAGAATCGAAGAGGCGGTTGGAAATCGCGAATTTGCAGGAAAAATGTCACGACAGACGAACCGAGGTACCGAGAACAAGAAAATGGTAATCTACCGCTTGGAAGCTAAGCAGTTATGGAGGCCGGAGGGGATAAGAACGTTGTTTTGCTTCATCTTCCAGCAGCGGGCCCGGGGCCCACTTCACCAGTTAGTCCTGAAGAGGGGTCTCGACCCGAATCCTCACCCACTCCTTCTCTCCACAGATGCTGCCTCTCTCACTGAGTTACTCCAGCATTTTGTGTCTATCTGTGATTTAAACCGGCATCTGCAGTTCCTTCCAACACAGCCCTGAACCGCAACTCTCTGCGTTTCCCGACGGCTGACAGGACCTTCACATTCTGCTATAGCTTTTCCTGCATATTTATAGTGTACCAAGACAACCCAGTTCAGTAACATGTTTCTGTTGCCTGCTGCACAGTGCAGTCTCTAGGGTTGATCCAATCGACGGAGTCGTACTTAATCTGGTGCTTAATGTTTATCACGCTCGGTTTGAGCTTTGTATGATTTCGAAAGGGTATGAATTGTATGTGTAGGAAGGAACTGCAGATGCTGGTTTAAACCGAAGATAGACACAAACAACTGGAGTAACTCAGCGGGTCAGACAACATCTCTGGAGAAAAGGTATTGGTGACGTTTCGGGTCGAGACCCTTCTTCAGACTGTATACAAGTTTAAAAGTTCAACAGGCTGGTATCATAATGATCATCATTTACTGCTCAATCAGTGGTCCATAGTTCTCCATTAGGAAGTGGAAACCTGATATTATGAAAAGTTGGGGGGGGGGGGGGGGTCACAAATTGGATTTTAGTAAGTGTAGGGAGGAACTGCAGATGCTGGTCTACATCGAAGATAGCCACAAAATGTTGGAATAACTCAGCGGGTTAGGCAGCATGTCTGGAGAAAAGGAAATAGATGGTGTTTCGGGTCGAGACCCTTCTTCAGACTGAGAGTCTCGGTCTGAAGAAGGTTCTCGATCCCAAACGTCGCCCATTCCTTCTCTTCAGAGATGCTACCTCACCCGCTGAGTTACTCCAGCATTTTGTGTCTCCTTAACACTTTATTAATCTGCTCTGCCTTACTATTTGGCTAATGGCTAGATGTATAGTGAAAGGTCAAGCCAATGTAATTTTGGTCTGCAACGTACAATTTGGGTACTTTTTAGTATAACTGATATTCACTGAGCTATTTCCTTAGACTAATTTCATAGAAACATAGAAACATAGAAATTAGGTGCAGGAGCAGGCCATTCGGCCCTTCGAGCCTGCACCGCCATTCAATATGTTCATGGCTGATCATCCAACTCAGTATCCTGTACCTGCCTTCTCTCCATACCCCCTGATCCCTTCAGCCACAAGGGCCACATCCAACTCCCTCTTAAATATGGCCAACGAACTGGCCTCAGCTACCTTCTGTGGCAGAGAATTCCACAGATTCACCACTCACATTTCATGCTGTATGAATAATTAGTTGTTAACTATTTTCCCTTAAACCTGTGCTTATTTTTCAAAAAATCACAAAGCATTTAAAAAGTCAAATATACTATTTTTGATTTAGAGCAAAATAATGTAATAAAGAATATCTTATTTGTTAAAATATATGATCTACCTAACATTCCCAAATACTATATTTTAAATAAGTGTTCTGGGAGTCGTTTTGACCTATATGGCGTATAATGCGCAAAATAAGTGTTCAAATGCTTTTTGGAGCAATTACAGTTTTCATTTTGTGTATTTATAAAGCAATGAAAAACTATGAAATGCTGCCATATCTGCCATTGAATTGTATTGTGTGTGTGTGTGTTATATGAAAAGAAACCAGATCTAAGGTTTAGCTTAAGCACACATTTTATCCAGCCTTTTTGCTCTGGGGAAATTGGATTCCTTGTAGTTTCATTATTTTTTGTATTATCTGAACCTTTCTATTACATATGTTACTAGACTAATACTTCATTAAGTAGTATTCTGTAAGTTTTTTTGGAGTTTACCTTTAAACAATGTTCTTGTATTCTATGCACAACATAATCTAGCTGCAAAATCCAGTTTTTTTAATAATTCAGTGAAAATTTGAATCTTTGAATATAATATGGCTATTATTGACCCTGTGGAACATGCGACCCAGTGACTGTTGTATAAAGAGGCCAGTAGATTTTGCAGAGATTGTCTTTTATTGATAAATCTTCTTCAAACCTCTCTCCAAGAAAAGTAAGAATTGCAAGAGCACTAATTGCCAATTAACAGTTTGTTAATCTTTACGGCTGGCAACGCTTCGTGCTGTTTGCAGAAGTGAAATAATAAGTGCTACTGCTGAATTCTAATTTATACTTGAATTTGTGATTAAAACAGGACTATATGGAACTCTTACACCTTTACCGACAGTGATGATACAGCCATAGAAAAAAAATCCAGTTTTCTGTAGTTTTTATTTTTTCTTTACTTATCCGTGATTTTAAGTCACAAGATTTTTGTTAGTATAGGCAAGAAACAATATTTGTTTTAATCAGATGGTGCCAGTATCACACACAGTTCCCTTCTATTTTTCTTTATGAAGAGAAAATTGTCCGGGTTTGAATCTTCTCCAGTAATGAATTACATATTTTGATAGTACTATACCTTTAGGTATGTTCTATTTGATTATTTCAACAATTAAAATCTAACAGTTCTGGTTAGATTTTAATGCCAAAGCTAATAGCTGTTTTTTTGGAATTGTTTGACAACTTGTTTTTTGGCATTGATTTCACATTTGATTCTTTTTCAGTGGTGGCAAATCTGTAGAAACCAAGAAATGACTGCAATTTATAGTCTTTGTACAATATTCATCATCCTGCAAAGGAAAGGTTCTTGAACAAATGGCTGCCAGTTTTCTCAATTTAGTGAAAATCTGTATCAGCATGGCTTAAATTGAATAGCAAAATGTTTCCGTATTTATTTTCTTCTAGCTTTTTATCCATTTAAGGTAAGTAATTAAAACAAGAATGTTTAGCTGAGGTTTCAGTACAGGAATTGCTGATAAACTTCTCCAAGTATTCCTTGTGTATTCATTACAAAAATTATCAATAATTAATTCCAGTGGCAGTATATTACTGCAAGGTCTTGGCATGTCTAATTATATTTTGGCATTGCATCCTTTATATGTGTGCACCGTTGTATACAAAATTAAGTTTGTATGTATTGTCACTAAATCTCAATTCTGTCTTTTTCCTGTCTTTTCTGCCTAACGCACTCATTCTGTAGTACTGGTATTTGCCATTCATTTCACCTTCTGCATCTCTACATCTCATGGTAGGTGCTAGGAATACTAATTTACTTAAATGCCACATTGCATGTTTTCATTTTGCTTTATCATATTTTCTTCATTGTTATTTTTTATGCAATGAAAAGTTTTGCCTTGGCTTGTGAAGTATAAAGTGAAATTTGTAAGCTCAAGACAAAGCATTGTTTATGTTATATGGTAAATTAGTTGAGACTATTGTAGGAAATTGGACCTATTGTTGCTTTGTGCATAGGGCAATGTATTTTTGGTTAATTTTAATTGAATTAGTTGCATTAAATCTATTGATACTGGGATGTAGTTGTGCCATTATGGAAAGTCCTCTCTGGTGATAGCAGTGGTAGTGGGAAAATAAAATTACTAGTGTGCACGCTCCGAGTTAGTCGTCTTCTGGAATGAATTGGTGTTTATTCCTTTTGGAGTATGTTACGGGAGTTGGCCATAGTTAACTCCGGTAACATACTCCAAAAAGAATAAACCCACAAACACACAAACTATGTTAAATTTCCCGTCTATGTTCACATCTCTACAAAGGTACAAAGGAAAGGTACAAAGGACATTTATTATCACATAGACCAATTGGTGTAGTGAAATTTGACTTGCCATTGCAGCACACGAATAAAGATAAGACATAACATGAAAGAATGTAACGATAAACATAAAAACATCCCCCCACAATGGTTCCCACTGTGGGGGAAGGCAGCAAAGTCCAGTCCCGTCCCCTGTTCACCCATAGTTAGGCCTATTGTGGCCTCCGGAGCCGCCTCTATGGCAGCCCGAGGCTTCAGGCCCTCTTGCCGGGAAGATGGAACTCCGGCATCGGGTGAACACTCCTCAGCAGCTTGGGATGTCTGGAGCGGCCGCTTCCTCCCCGGATACCGCGGCGCCTAAAGTCCTCAGGCCGCGCTGGTTGGAGCCCCGACTCTGGCGATCTCGGATCCCAGGCTCCGCGGTGTTTTAAATCCAGGGCCGCCCGCAGCCACGGCTCCTTGGATTTTGGAGTCGGCGGTCACAGCACTCCGGAGCTTACCGCACGGCGACCCAGGCAAGGCTTCGCCTGCTCCGTGATGGTGTCCCAGCGCTGTGCCGCCGCCGAAGCTGTAGTCCCGGCCGGTCCCGACAGGAAACGCTGCTCCAGTCCGATGGTAGGCCGCGAGGAAGGGGCGAAGAAGCAGCTCGGGGGGAAGCCGCCTCTCCGACCAGGTAGCGACTAAGAAATAAAGTTTCCCCCTCCCCCCACCCACCACATAAAAGACTAGAAGACCTCCAAAACAACACTTTCAACTCACTAAAAATTAAAAAAAGGGGCGAAAGGACTTTACATCTCATGGTAGATTCTAGGAATACTAATTTACATAAATGCCACATTGCATGTTTTCATTTTGCTTTATCATATTTACTTCATCTCTGAAGAACATCTTAGAAAAGATGATGGAGCACAACCTCCACCTGTGAAATCTGGACGTTTCAATAATGAATGATTGTTGGAAATGATGAATCTCTCTTCTGAAAGTTCTATAATCTGCTAGTCAGTGTAACTGAATAAGGGTTGACAAATGAATGCGCAGTACATTAATTGTGTCTAATGATATAGCATGACACTTTGATTTTATTTTGGAAGCTCATCGGAGGCTATTGATATTGTTGTTATCCAGATTGCTTCTAAAATTGACGTGGTTTCTTTTAGTAGTTAGGGTGAACGTTTTACCATGTTACTAGTTTTTTTTTGGGGGGGGGGGGGAAGGTGTGGGCGCAGTGTGCTGCGGATTGATAAGGTTCATATTTACTTATTTTGCTATTTGTGGGGATGAGATGAGGATTGGCAGAGGACGGTGAGGATAGCTTGTGGACAGAATGTTAGAAGGAAAAGCACTGGGGGATCCAAGTGTATTCTATCCCGAGTGTTTGCTATCAAACAAAAGCTTCAATGAGTTTGCAAGCTAAATGGCAGAGCTTGAAGAATAAGGATTCTGGTTTATCTGAAATTGGGTGTTATTATTGTCTCGCGTATCTTTGGGATAAAAGGAAAACATTTGGGCATATTTCCCATTCGTTATTGTTCTGACCTTGCAAGAAATGAATAATTGCTTTGTGAAGATTAATTTTGGGAGATAATATAATATGCAGCCATTTAAAAACCATATTGATATAATTGATACTTTCATAAATAGTGAATATTTGGGTAAAGAACTGAACAGTGACCAGAATGAGCAGAAGGACTGGGTATGAAATTAGTGAGAAAAAATAAAATAGCGCTGCAAAGCAACTTCTAGTTGTTGCTTGGAATGAATTCATTAAGTAATGCATTACCAATGAAACATTTAAATCTGTAAATGTGAAATTTTCCCAGTGGTTTGGCAAACATTAGATTCATTGAAATATTTGCTAAACAAACATTTTATTAAAATGTTGACCACATCAATATTGTCACACACTTATTGCTCTATATTAATGCTTTTGTCTTTAAGTTTGTCAGTTATTCTTTAATAGATATGTAAGTGGGTTAAAATGAATCGACAAAATTCTTTCCAAGTGTAGAAACATGTTTCACTAATGCTGCAAGATGAGAGAGATTGTAATTAGCTAGTTTATCAAATTTGTCCATTTGCAGCCCATTCCAGTGACCCTTTGACATTTGTTTTGCACTTTTTAAACCTGTACTATAATGTTTGCTCCATGTCACATGTTGGAAGCAGTGATCTTCTAAACTGTACCCATAATCGTTCTCATAATGCATTAATATGATATCTCAAGGGAACAAGAGCAATTTTAATGGATCCTTATTTTGACAGTCATTTGAACATTAACATTCAAAGTAGATTGTACTGAGTAATTTGTTCACTTTAAACATTGGATCATGTTTCCAGTTTTATTCTTACAGATTTCCGTGCCTTAAGTTCTGCCTCGTGGCCACTTTTGCTTATCTGTGAAATGTGGATAATTTGTACCATACTTTCAGCAACCAGGAACTAACGAAGATAATTGAAAATTTTGTTGATTCATGATAATGTATTAAAATGATAAATATCTAGTGCAGTAGACCTTAAAAGCCAATTATATTTCCTTTAGTTGTTTGTTTCTTGCACTGGCAGGTGAATGGGGTCGAGAGGGAAAAATAGATCAGCCATGATTGATTGGCAGAGTAGACTTGATGGGTTGAATGGCCCAATTCATCTCCTATATCGTCTGGTCTTCATTGAAATGCAATGCTAAGACGGCAGCACAGGTAGATCAAGTTACTTGACAGTTCTTACTTTTGCAGAAACATGTCAAAATATTTGCAGTTTTGGCTATATTTTGATTTGAATCAGGTGTTCAAAATGATTGACACATTTTTCCTCTGTTCCTCCTTTGACACTGAGCTGAGTTCTAGATTGGAGCTAATTTCTCAGCGAGATTGTACACTCCCTTTTGGTCTGCTTGCTTCTGAAACCCTTTTCCACTTCTTCCAACTTTGTTTATTTCCAGAGTCCCTGGTAACCTTTTGCTATCTACCCTCCATCAACTCAAATCTATCTCTGGGTGCATGCTGGCCTATGATCACTTTCTGTTCCATTGTGTGTCCAGTTGGTAACTTTATGAATTCTCCTATCTGTAAAGGGCTTACCTCATGCTGATTGTAATTATAAATATGTGAACAAACAAACACAGCATACCCCAGAAACAGATATTTGGGAAGGAAGGTGGAATTGGAAAGAGGCAATGAAATTAATTTTAGTTTAGTTTAGAGATACAGCGCGGAAACGGGCCCTTTGGACCACCGAGTCTGCGCCCACCAGCGATCCCCGCACATTAGCACCATCCTGCACACACTAGGAACAATTTGCATGTACACCAAACCAATTAGTCTACATACCTGAACATAGACACAAAAAGCTGGAGTAACTCAGCAGGACAGGCAGCATCTCTGGAGTGAAGGAATGGGTGACGTTTCTGGTCGAGACCTTTCTTCAGACCTGCACGTCTTTGGAGTGTGGGAGGAAACCGAAGATCTCGGAGAAATCCCACGGGGACAACGTACAAACTCCGTAGAGACAGCACCCGTAGTTGGGATCGAACCCCGGGTCTCCGGCGCTGCAAGTGCTTTAAGGCTACAACTCTACCGCTTCGCCACCGTGCTGCCCTTAAGTTACAACTTAAGTTACTTTGGCTAACCATATGCATAATGAACAGATTGTGTAGGGTTTTACTTTCTGGTATTTGAGTTGAATTGAGGCATATAGTGACTTGGCAGACTGCATGAGAATAGTTGATCTAGCATAATCTTGATGGGCTGAAATCTGAAACCTGGCTTGGGACTGAGAGGGAGAAAAGGGTGCCCATCAGTTAGGCCACCTGAATATATTGTTTCAAGTCAAATCATTGTTGCTGACCTTTGCCAGGACTGCAAGTAATTTGAGTTTTTGCAATTAGTAAAAAGTTAAAGTAAAGCAATTGGAATTAATCAAAAGATGAAAATCTGCAGATGTATATTGGTGCCTATAAAACATGAACATTACGAGTGTGGTTTCTGCATTTAAATGCTTGTTTGTTCTGATGAATGCGCAAGTAGTGGTTTATTCAGTTTTGAAGCTGTATTCCCGTACATCTAAGCTGTGAACTGGGCTTGGTTGTGAAACCTTGTTAGTAAGCAATCAGGAGTACAGAATCCTCAAGCCTCGACTGCCATTTAATAAGATTACGGTTGATCTGATTATCCTCAATTTTGCATTTCTCTCTACTGTCTTGGTATTGAAGTATCTCTGCTTTGAAGAAATATATACAAGAACTGTTACTCTTACTTTCGGAATATCATCTTCTATCCATTCTATCGTGTCCTCTCAGGTTGAATGTTTAATTCGAGTAAACTCTCGTCAACTTTTTCTGATAAAACAAGTCCCATTCTAGGTACAGTAAACCCTCTCTCCACTGCTTCAATACACTTTAAACTTTTTGTTTCAAAAATGCTGTGCACATTGTTCCATTTCTGGTCTTATCAAATCTCTAAGTAATTAGAAACATAGAAAATAGGTACAGGAGTAGGCCATTTGGCCTTCGAGCCAGCACCGCCATTCAATATGATCATGGCTGATCATATTCAATCCAGTGAAACCCCACACCACACACACACACACACACACACACACACAACACCACACACACACACACACACACACACACACACACCACACCACACACACACACACACACCCACACACACACACACACACACACACACACACACACACACACACACACACACACACACACACACACACACACACACACACACACACACACACACACACCCTACTCCAACCAAATCTTGAATTTTAGAGAATTCAATCTCACAGGATCCAGAGACAATTTTTCAGAAATACTGTCCAAAACAGGTAGACAGTTTTTCAGAAATACTGTCCAAAATTGGTACCCCGTTCTGACTTTTTTTCTCATATCCCTTGATTCCCTTAGCCCTAAGAGCTAAATTTAACTCTCTCTTGAAAAACATGCAGTGAATTGGCCTGCTGTGCTTTCTGTGGCGGAGAATTCCACAGATTCACAACTCTCTGGGTGAAAAATATTTTGCTCATCTCAGTCCTAAATGCCCTTACCCTTATTCTTAAACTGTGACCCCTGGTTCTGGACTCCCCCAACATTGGGAACATTTTTCCTGCATCTACCCTGTCCAATCCTCTAAGATTGTTTAATCTTTTCCTTTTGCATTCGTATTTAATCATTGGTGTTCAGTTATTGTCAATTACTTTCAAAATACGAAGATGTGTGCACTTAAGCTCCTGTCCGAGCTCTTGTCGTGTAATCTGCTATCTTATTTTTCTTGCCAAAATGCATATTTTCCTGCACTATACTTCATTTAGAATTTTTTCCCACTTGGTTAATATATTTTTTTTATCCCTTTTTGGCCAGTTCCTTCCTGCACATCCCTTTGTGGCCTCTTAGTGTCCACTTAATACCTTAAGTTCTAGTTAATAACTTTCTAGTTTTGTCTCATCAAGAAATTTAGTAACAATGCTTTTGGTGCCCTCGACCGAAACTTACTAACTTTCTGACTTTCCTTTTGAATAGGAAGTTGCATTTGCAGTTTTCCAATCCAGTGAAACCTCTCTCTTCCCTCCTGTACACTCCCTACTCCATCCAAATATTGAATTTTAGAGAATTCAAAGAGCGCATCCACTATCTCACGGGGTCCGGAGACAAATTTTCAGAAACACAGTCCCAGTGATTATACTGTTTTATTGAAGAAGCATGCTGATTTAATCTTGTTTGACTTTACATAACCAATTGCTGTACATTAACTACTGATACAAGGCTATGGTTTAATTAAAGGAGTCAACAATATTTTGATCCATGGAGTGATTTACAAATTACAAATTAAGATGACATTCCTTAGAGATATAAAAAAATAGCTATTTATCTCTACCACCCTGAGCATGTATTTGGTTGGCTAGGGGTGATGTGATATGATTCTTGTAGTTAATGTTTGTTGTACAGTTGGATTGGAATGATCAGTGGTCAGTGAGAAGAGAAATTGTCACTAATTTTAGTGCAGTTGGTGTTATGTTGTCAAGATATGTGGAATACTTGGAGGTTCTGAATGTTTTTCTGAATTTCTATCACTTAACAGAACTCAGAGCTGTTCACTCTGACGTATGGAGCTCTGGTCACACAGTTGTGTAAAGATTATGAAAACGATGAAGATGTCAATAAGCAATTGGATAAAATGTGAGTACTTCACTCCGCATCATTTAGACTTTCTATAGTTTGTAATAGGTGTCAATACCTTAAGGGCCTGTCCCACCAGCATGCGACTCCATGCGGTGAGCGCGACCAAACTGGAAGCAGGGGCCGCGCGGAGGTCAGGTGATCCCCGTACAGGGCCGGTCCCACCAGCATGCTCCTGCATGCGGCGAGCGCGACCAAACCGGCAGCGGGGGTCGGGTGAGTGGAGCGAAGTCCGCGGTAAGTTCGCATGGACAGAGAGGGACACACAGAGAGGGTCACGGAGGCACACAGAGAGAGAGACACACAGAGCGGGACACGGAGGCACAGAGAGAGAGAGAGCCACGGAGACACATATAGAGAGGGTCACGGAGGCACAGAGAGAAGATCACGGAGGCACATAAAGAGAGGGTCGGAGGCATGACGTGAGGCGGTGCGTAATGCGTCGAGGCAGCTGCGGACCGACTTGCCGTTGCTGCGCGGAATTTTTGAACAGGGTCAGTTTTTCAGGACCATACGGCTCCGGCGATCGAAGTGGGACCGGCCCCGTGAGGCCGGACGGCTCAAGCGACCACATTAGGTCGCACTCACCGCATGGAGTCGCATGCTGGTGGGACAGGCCCTTTAGTCTTTTCTCTTTCTGATGTAAAATGATATGGATTTAAAGTAATCAGCAGAAAGATTAGAGAGACAATGGGGTTATTTTTCACTCTGAGGTTACCATGTGTCTGGGACTCTGTGGTGGAAACTACTGCACAAGCAGAAAACATCATCGCATTTAAAGAGTGCCGAGATTTGGAAGATGGTATGAAACTGGGTACCACTTTACTGAATGGAAGTGATACAATGAGCCAAGTAATTGCTTTTATATCATATAACATATTGTTTGTGACTGGAAAGCGTTTTAGTGGTTCAGTGGTTGGGACAAATTGCCAGCGAATAACAAAAAGCACGATCTTTGAATTGCTGCCTAACTACATCATCTCCCATTCATTATTCCTAATAAGTGGCTTTAAAGGCTTGGATGCTGATTTTCACGTGACTTTAAATTAATTTGAACTCTGGTAAGGGGGGAAATGAAAAAAAAAACTTGCGTGCTACAATTTCACACTTGTGGCTTTAAAACATTACTTTTTTCTACCATAACTTTTTTTTCTAATTAAAATGTTAATGTGATGTATTAAGATTGCCAACGTTGTGTGACTGCAATTGAAATTGGTGAGGTATTTATAATGCCTGACAATAATGCATCATACTGACAAAAAAGTCAAAATTTGTATCCCATCACATAATTTTTCATTGAGAAACCAAGGTGAAATTTCAAAGTGTGAAGTATAAAACCGTAAGTCTCAAATGAGTACGAAAAAATCATTTGGGGGACTTGGGGAAATCGTGATTAGATTAAACAGATTGAGGTTGCATGGAATGAAAAATAATTAGAAACTGTATTCAGTTTATTTTAAAGAAATCCTATAAACCATTCTGAATACTTTGCCGCTTGTTCCTAAGTGTATGGTAAATGTTATCTTATTTCAGAACACTTCCATTATTCGGAAGAAGATGTCAGGAGTGCATGTATAATGATTTTCAAATAAGGATTAATTTAGTTTAGAGATGCAGCGAGGAAACAGGCCCTTTGGCCCATACAGCGTGGAAACAGGCCCTTTGACCATTGAGTCTACACCGACCGATAAGCGATTACCCTTACACAAGTTGTATATTAGACACCAGGGACAATAAACAGACGACAATTAACCTGCACATCTATGGAGTGTGGGCGGAAACTCACGCGGTCACAGGGGAAACATACAAACTCATACAGACAGCACATGTCGTCAGGATCAAACCCGGGTCTCTGGCGCTGTAGGCTAGCAATTCTACTGCTGCACCACTGGGCCGCCCTCTGCTAAATATTGTGTGTTTTATCTTATGTTTCAACATAGGGGATACAACATTGGTGTCAGACTAATAGAAGATTTTTTAGCACGTTCTAATGTTGGAAGATGTCATGATTTCCGTGAAACTGCAGATGTCATTGCAAAGGTAACTTGCAATTTGGTGTGGATCACTGTGAAAATTATACGATAACATTTTTGATTTATTGATTTATATGGCAACTTTCTAATGATTACTGCATAATATGTAAAATGGTTGCAAGCTGTTTGGAGTGTGGTTATGATGAATATGACTTGCCTCCTTGGTGTTCTGCTAACTGCCTTTGAAAAATATTGGCCTGTATTTTTGGTTAGCAGCAGGGAATGCTGATTGCACTGACAGCTGTCCACAAACCACTTCAGTATTTTGATTGAAAACTTGCTATAAATTGAGGCGATCACCTCAGAAAATCTTTGACCTCCATGAGTAGGGACATGAGTAGGAACAGGGGGTCAGCTTGAAGAAATCACTGTATCTCAGTGCATCTAAAGAAACAAATTATCAGTTTTATGTATGGAGAGCAAATTAAAGCTGGAATTTGAGCGAGCTAAAGAGACATTTAAAATGTCTCATATATAAAAAAAGTTCTTGGCCTAAACAAATTTCTGAAGGATCAATGCTTGTCACTTTTGAGAGTAAATTTTCTGGGCCGGAAAGGCAATTTTGTTGCGATAATCGCATCCTTTTAAAACACAACTTGCTGTAAAATGCACAAGCCTTTTTATATCGCATATTTCATTAGTAATACGAGTGGGTACAGCACCTTTTAGCTGCTGCGTGCATTTTAATGCTGAGACTTGTGGTGAGATGCTGTTACTAACATGTGCTAGTGTAGGGAATCTAGCATCAGAATGACTGAAGATAACTGAACAGGTGCTTGCTCAGGTTGGTGACTGATATTTCTTGTTATTAACAAACTGGTTTTTAAAGAAATGTGTTGGATACTGTAGATTTTCATATTAATTTATTTTCTTTTGAATAATCAGGTTGCATTTAAAATGTACCTGGGTGTTACTCCGAGTGTGACCAACTGGAGCCCAGCAGGAGATGAGTTTTCATTGATTCTGGAAAATAATCCTCTTGTAGATTTTGTGGAATTGCCTGATAACCACTCCAGTTTGATCTACTCAAATCTACTGTGTGGATTGTTGCGAGGAGCATTGGAAATGGTGAGGACTGAGATAGTCATTTATTCCCTACTGTTTGGTCGTCTATACACTTCATCCATTGTCTTTATTCACTTGCTGTTTCGTTTCCCATATTACATTTTACATCCCTTAAGGGCTGTTCCAACCTGGCTTATTAAAGCAGGCTCTTTCTTTTTTGGTCCTCTCTCAGCATTTTAAGGTCTTTTAAGTCTTTTTAGTCAAGTTTTTTAAAATCCTATCATCCAATATTGTTTTGAGTTTGATATTTTAGTTTAGTTTAGAGATACAATGCAGAAATTAGCTTTTCGGCCCACTGAGTCCACACTGACCAGCGATCCCCGCACACTAACACTATCCTACACACACTAGGGACAATTTACAATTATACATTAGTCTACAAACCTATATGTCTTTGGAGTGTGGATGGAAACCGGAGTTTCCGGAAAAAACCCACGCAGGTCATGGGGAGAATGTACAAACTCTGTACAGACAAGCACCCATAGTTAGGATTGAACCGGGTCTCTGGCGCTATAAGATAGCAACTCTATCGCTGAGCCACCATGCCACCCTCTATTTTGGCTGCTTTGGTACTCTCCTGTGAAGGATCCTGGAACCTATTTTTGTGTTTTGAAGTGGCTATCTGAATACATGTTGATCCTTTCAGAAAGATCTCATTAAATTCAACTATTTTTGCATTGTATTTAATATATTCAGGTATTTTTTGCATTGTATTTAATATTGTAGGCATCAAATGGCAGGATGGTCTCTGTTTAACTCATCTTGCCATGGAAAAAAACCTATTCTAACCCACTGTGTCAATAATGTTTATAGAAATTAAACTACCATGTATTCTCTTTTGTATTGGCAGGTTCAAATGGCGATTGATGTGAAATTTGTCCAAGATACACTCAAGGGTGACAACGTGACAGAAATTCGAATGAAATTCATTAAAAGGATTGAGGAAAATCTCCCAGCAGGAGAGGAATAGCATTTCTAAGTATTTTACTGGACAGTGAGACGCTGTAGATATTCTGTCAATTATATAGATCGTTGCAGTGCAAATTTACTTTATTGGGAAAATTGACCTTTTAAAGTGCAGAAATGGAAAGCAATTTATAAGTCATGGAATTAACCTAACGGGACTCCCTTAGACTGAAGTTCCATTGCTTGTGCACTTTCACTTATTTGAGGTCTTGTATGAGAGTTTGTTTTTTGAATTATCTGTATTTAAAATTTGCGTATTTGTTTTGGATTATCAAAAAATATAATTTGATTCTTTCAATGTTTTCCCGATGCCCACAAACTTAAAGTTAACAATTTTGGCTCAATTGCTTCTTGTCACCCACCTCCTTCCCAAGGTTGTTACCTTCAAGGCTGGTCAGAATGGTTGCGAAGTCGCATCACGAACATAATTCTGATTACGAACATTCTGATTATCACTTTGATGTCATGCTGTATGGCACTTAATGATGTACAGTGAGAAAACCTCTGTGAAGTGATCAAGCAGAAACCTTGCAAATATGTTCTGTAGATGCACAGAGTTTTTCAAAAATGGATGCGTATTTTGGGTTCCAAACATTTATCTTTCCTAGTACTAGAATGGCAAACATTTTTTTTCACTTTGCATCATTGTTCTAAAAGAGACCTAAATACATTAACACGGTTTCAATTTTGACTGCGATGTGATTTTGTTTCTCCTTGTGTTGCTGGTCTGGAATGTTTACAATTCCACTTATACATTTTGGAAGATAATGCTGATTTCTTAATTTGCTCAGAATCTCTCTTTCCAGCAGACCTTTTCTTGTTATGACAGTGTTGACGCTGATATTTTGTGAAGTGGGAAGTATGTATATTTATTTATTTCTTGTAGCAAATGGTAGGCCATGACTTGACACCAATGAAAGATATTTGAAAATGATGTTGATTTTTTTTTAAGAAGCATATTAAAGGTTCCTTAGAGGAGGCAAAGCAAATTATGTTGTTATATTTTCAAAAAATAAATCTAAGTTTATCTTTTCCACTTTACAAATTATTCTGTTTAGTAGCTAGATTAGTTCTGCATCATTTTAGTTAAATTGTAGCCTTGCTTAAATATTATTTTGCTGTGCGATAGTGAGGATTCCAAATCCGTAGATGAGATATGGATGTGATTTGGTGGCAAAAATGAATACACTACGTTGTTTAGTCTGCTTGGTTACAGCTTGAGGATCGATAACATTTCCATTGCATGTATTATCTAAATAATATTTTGAGATTACATTTTCAAAGAATACCATTGTTTGCATCATCAATACTGATTTCATCTAGGGATCTCCTAGTTAGCTGTGTTGTACAGGTACTAAGTGCACCAATGTTGATCAGAAACCTGAGCTAATTGGTTATTGGATAAGATTGAAGGTTAACATTTTATATCTGTAGAGATGTGAATTCTGTCCTCTTAAAATGGCTTTGAAGTTGGTGACAATTCAAATCAAATGCAATGAAATGCAGAAATTGAAAATGCAAAGAACTATAGATACTGGTTTATATATTTTAAAAAAAAAAGACAAATTGTTGGAGTAACTTAGTGGGGCAGGCAGCATCCCTGGAGAACATGGATAAGTGATGTTTCGGGTCGGGAACCTTCTTTGATTAAAGTGCAGCAGGGCACTATGTAGGAGATATATCAATTAAATTGTTTACTTGGGTTTCCAATAAATATAAAACTATGGGTTGTACTATTATATGATATAGACTTTATTAGAAAAAAATTGAATCATAATTTATTTTTAATCCAAGAATCTGCAAATGGATAGAAAACAAACTTACATTTAATAGTTTATATTACATTTAATAATTTACACTTAATAGTTTGTCTATTAATTTATCAAAACAATTTATTCTTGATGCATAGTTTTATTATTTTTTTTATCACTTTTCACATTGAAACCCAATTCTTAATTTACCATCAAAATAACACCTGGGACAAAAGAACTGCATCTCTTCATCTTAGGATGGGTTATATACAATGTTTGCCTTTGTTTATTAACTTCTGATTGAGAGGATGAAAATTAATATATTTCTTCATGATGAGCGTTCAATAGCATCTTCTAACGTTGACATTTCTCTTCCTGCTCCAAAAGAAGCTGCGCAGGCCAGTTGTCAAAAAGTGTCCAGCTCAAATTGTATAATGGTTATTGGCAAATCGTGGTCATTGTTCCTTATCATGCAAGTAGCATGAAATCACCCCATGAGGCGATGCTTTAGTCAGTTACTCAAGAGTTTTCCACCCATTGGTACCAAATTACTGGTTTCTGGGTGGGTCTCCGTGGAAGGAGCAAAACCTTTCTTTTCAAATAGCGACCACTTGTCTTTTTGTTAACACGCCTTGAATTAAATTGTTCTATTAAAATGAATGACTAGAACCAAGTGAATTTCAATGATGGATTATGGATGGCAACAAGTATTAGTAAGGAGATGGGAGATCTAAACTAAAACTAATTTTGCTGTTTAAATGCTGTTAATACATAGTCCAGTAGTTAACAACCACTTTCTAATTTAACTACTGTTGAACAGGTGTCTCATTTCAGCACCTATTAGCATATTCTTCATTGACTTTGCCAGAGTAGTGCTCTTTTTATGCCTCCCAGTAGAAAGTTCACAAAGTATGGTACAAATATTAAGTAGGATTTCCGTGCATTTCTCAATGTGCTATAAAAGTTTCCAAATATGTGGGGAAATAACGATGCTTTCTTCTGGAAATATGGAACCTGATCACTATAAGTTGATAAGAATATAGAAGCAGAAAGTAAAGTAGGAACATGGAACCGGAGATGCTGGTTTACCAAGGAAAGACACAAAATGCTGGAGTAACTCAGCGGGTCAGGCAGCATCGCTGGAGAACATGGATAGGTAACGTTTTGGGTCGGGACCCTTCTTAATCAGACTAATCAGTCTGATTCAGAAGGGTCCCAACACAAAACATCACCCATCCATGTTCTCCAGCCAAAAATAAAACAACGCTAAAACATTTCATAATATTATTATTATAGGGGACTGACTTACAATTTAGAGTTCTATTTCAATTCAGATTTAATTAAAAAAAAAACTCGATTACAATCCCAATGGATGCTTGGATCTCACTATTGTGGAAAATCAGGCAATCGTTTGGAGACATACTCTTTTATATGTGAAGATGGTTTAATTACAAAATAAGTAGGATGAACTTAACATAAACTATCTGTCTTATCCTGAAACAGTTAAAAGTAATAGTCTTGGTTAAATGTGGAATTTGCTTTATATGCAGTTTTTATTGTGGGACCCAACCCAGATGCATTTGCCTCCAGTTGTGATTGATAGACCAAATGTCAGTCACTTAAATGTTTTTCATTTAGAAATAACAAATTCCCAGGATGGCGGAACTGTCATACGCTGAGAGAATGGAGCGGCTGGGCTTCACTCTGGAGTTTAGAAGGATGAGAGGGGATCTTTTGAAACATACAAGATGGTTAAGGGTTTGGACACGCTAGAGGCAGGAAACATGTTCCCGATGTTGGGGGAGACCAGAACCAGGGACCACAGTTTAAGAATAAGGGGTAAGCCATTTAGAACGGAGACAAGGAAACACTTTTTCTCACAGAGAGTTGTGAGTCTGTGGAATTCTCTGCCTCAGAGGTCGGTGGAGGCCGGTTACCTGGATACTTTCAAGAGAGAGCTAGATAGGGCTCTTAAAGATAGTGGAGTCATGGGATATGGGGAAAAGGCAGGAACGGGGTACTGATTGGGGATGATCAGCCATGATCACATTGAATGGCGGTGCTGGCTCGAAGGGCCAAATGGCTACTCCTGCATCTATTGTCTAAATGCAGAAAAAATTTCTCTGAGTGACAATTATAGACTCAGTCAGGGAGAGATATTTTGCTTTTCTACTATTGCTCAATCCTAAAGCGTTCTGAAGGACCAGACAGTAGAAACAAGTGATTAAATAAAGATCACACTTGTGTTCTGTGTTGTGAATGCTGGTTCATCACCATTATTATTACTAATAAAAAAATTGCAAAGCAAATCACTATGCACGAGGTGAAAGATAAACATTCTGTAAATAAATCTGTAATTTTCTGTAATTTTCAATAAAATAAATTGAAGTTTATTGATGGTGTACTCGGCTATCAGTGATTCTTTTCCACAGGTTGAAGAGTTGATGAGTTAAAATGTTCACTGCAATGAGCCATTCATGTTTGCTAATGTTCCATCCTTTGGGGAAATCCTGCAGTTTCTGGGTGAAGACAGCTTGATCCTTGGTGCTTAGAGCATTCTGTGACGTCCATTTGATACATGGATCAGGTATGTTACAAAACTTACCTTTAGCGGCGCTGCAGTTCTGCCACTGCCCGTGTGCACGACTTTGGCGCCTTTGAGTGGGGGACGGGTTTAAAATGAGATTTTTCTTCAGACTATTCAAATCAATTTTGAACAGGCTTTTTAGTTGCTGAAGAAAAATCGCTCAACTGCCGTTTTATTAAGTTTATTAAAATTAGCGCTGGTAAAATGAAAAGCATGAGTAAATTAAAAATCATCTTTAAGTGCCGTCAACGGGACAGATCTTACGTGGGGGACAAAAGAAGGTGCACGGTTTATTTTTACATTAAAACGTGCTTCTTAGGAAGCCTTTAATCAAAATTTCATGCTCCGAAAAGGTGACTAAAAAAATATACGAGCCGGCAGTATTTTTCCTGCCGACTGGGGGTTAAATTCACCGCAAACCGCAACGTTCCAATCCATTGCGTTCCACAAAAACCCACTCGCAAGTTGATTTAAATGGCCATTAATTTACGGGAATTAAACACTAAATTCCTTCAATTTGGCCTATAAATTCATGACAATGAGATTTTAAAATCATGTTATATTGTGAATTATTGTGTGAATGTTATTTGGACACTTAGGTTTTTTTTTAAATGTTAACCTTTTCTTAAGAATGAATAGATGTTTAGATCTAGTAATTGAATTTTGTAATTAGCTACAGTTAGGTAACTAGCTAATGATATGCTTTAATTACAGGTAATCCAAGTAAGATTGTTTCATATTTGTTTCAGAATATTTCATTCAGTTCTCTTAATTTTTAAGAAAGTTATGGGCTTTTGACTGTCCTTGATCACAGCTTTTGTGTTAAGTCAATGGAAAAGCAATAGGGATCAAGATGCTAATTTCTGAAAGTATGAAATGTATGAAAATGGCCATAACCTTTTTAATACTGACGATATGAAAGTGAATTAGGTGTCAAATTAAACTTCTTTTTATGCTTTATCTGATGGGATAAATTGCAGACTTGATTTTTTTAATCTCAAAATTTTGTAACATTGCTACATGGATGGGAAAAGCCCGAACCACGTCCAAAATGTGTTGGAGTGTTGTCAAAGACTTTCTCCATGTTTCTCCATGTTTCCAGATTAATTCGCTGTCAATTATATCAAAATATTTGACAGCTCCGAATGGCTGGGGCTTTGACATTATAAAAGATGTAAAAATAAGAAAATGTAATACGTGTACATTGTTCACATCGTTCTACAACAATGTTTAAACTCAAATAATTAAAAAAAGTAGCTAATATTTACCTTTGTCCCTTACCAAAATATTGATATCCTTTAAAGGATCTTTTTGTAGATTTTTATTCATGGCCTCTTCTGTAGTGTATGTTTATGGGCCATCGCTGATTTACATGCTGGGCAATTTCTGGACCTTCACACTTCTTTGAATCCACAAGGAATTAATGTTAGCAGGTAGAGGAATTGCACATGTGTAGCTTTTGGAAAGCAGCTTTTAGCTTTGAGGGTCTGTTGCTGAGTTTCAGATCAGCTCTGGTCAGGCACTTCCCAATGGAGATTCCCAATATGAGGGCTGGCTTTTGGAACTGCCGGACTTCTCAGCAACATCGAGGCTGTTTTCTCTTATTTCAAAAGTAAACTTTATTCAGAATAAAAATATATTCAAAACAAAAACTTCAAAAGTGTCATACTCCATTGTTAAATCCATACTCCTATCATTAAACAAAGCATGCTTGTCACTCGTGGTCCCCTCGGGTGTAATCGCTACCCTTGCTGGAATGTGTTCAACTGTACTTTGCCCTTCAATGTCCAGTAGACGAAGGACACACGACTGGTCCTCCCCCGCAGAGCCGTTGTGTTGGCTGCACAAGTGTTGTCTTCAGTGCCTCTGTTGGCATATACTTCTACCGTCTGGAATGGGCCAGACGGCAACATTCCCTGTCTGACAACTTGCTGTGCTGGGGACATCAATAGGTTTTGGGCAGACCAAAGGGCATCTTTCCCTAAGTTTGTGTACTTCCAACAGCATTTGACATCTGTTAGCACTTGATGCCCTTCTTCGAATGGTAACTGCCTGTAAATCTTGACTGTTATTCCTGAGCAATACTATACTGGTTGAAGATAGACACAAAATGCTGGAGTAATTCAGCTCGACAGGCAGTATTTCTGGAGAGAAGGAATGGGTGAAGTTTCAGGTTGGGACCCTTCTTCAGACTGATGTCAGTTGAGTGGGTGGTACAGATATAAAATGTATTTATAGATGGACTGGTCGGAGAACTGGGGAGGGAATGGAGAGAGCGGGAAAGCAAGGGCTATTTGAAGTTAGAAGTCAATGTTCATACTGCTGGGGTGTAAGCTACCCAAGCAAAATATGAGGTGCTGTTCTTCCAATCTGCGCTGGGCCTCACTCTGACAATCGAGGAGGCCCAGGACAGAAACGTCTGCATGGGAATGGGAGGGAGTGCTAAAATGTTGAACAACCGGGAGATCAGGTAGGTTTAGGCAGACTGAGCAGAGATGCTCAGTGAAACAATCGCTGAGCCTGCGCTTGGTCTCGCCGGCATACAGGAATCCACACCTGGAACAGTGGATGAGGTTGGAGGAGTTGCAAGTGAACCTCTACCTCACCTAAAAAGACTGCCGGGGTTCTTGGATGGAGTTGAGGTGGGAGGTATAGGGACAGGTGTTGCATCTGCGGTTGCAGGGGAAAGTACCTGGGGAGGGGGTGGTACTTTCTGCATTTCATTAGTAGCTACTTGACATTTAATAACACTATTTACACCTTTAATGTTTTACTTTCAACAGGAAAATATCTGATGAAGCTTAAAAATTAATAATAAAACAAGTTGTTTATTTAGATATCCTTATACAATATTTTGAGATATCAAGTATTTGATAAAGTGGGTACAACTTTTTTAAATTGAAAACCACCTTTAAACATCATTCTATATTTCTGATTTTTGTAATATTTGTATGGTATGTGCTGTTGCTGAACTCATTTTAATAGAATCCAATGTGGGGGGGGGGAAAAAGACAAATGTTACCTTGACCACTAGATGGGAGCATTGTACTGAAAGATGAAGTCTGTAATTTCTCTGCAGTTTCTCAGAGTCGTGCATAAAATTGTGAATGACAGAAAGAGCATTAGTTGGAAGCAGTTAACTGAGAAATGGAGACTACGGTATAGATTTTGACTGCACAGAGAATGTGATTTGTAAAATTAATGACTACATTTGGGTTTCATTGCAGAATAACAGATGAGGGTCGTGGGACTAGAAAATAAACTGATAGTGCTGTTGAGATTAACGGGTTCCAAATGATGAATGATTTTGGTAGCCTTGAGGGGGGAAAACAATGACTGGAATCCTCTATCTTAGAGAAAGGCATTAACAATGTTATACCACTGTTGTTTTTTCTGACACTTGACTGAATGGAGGTGAGTGGACAATATATGTATATTTTTTGTGTCTACTTCAATGGGATGCTTTCTTTGAATGAGTACAGCAAAGGTTGGCCGACCAGTTCAGGATGTGGATGGTTTTGTCACATTTGAACAGATTTAGTATACCGAGCCTCAAATCTCTAAAAATTAGAGAATGAGAATAAAACTAATTTAAAGGGAGGATATTTCCCGTGGTGGAGGAGTCTGGAAGGAGGGGTCATGATGTTAAAGTAAGAGGTAGGCAATGTAGGATTGGGATGAGCTGAAGCATTGGAAATCTGTCTTTTAGAAGGCTGTTGAGGCTCAGTCATTGGCTGTATTCCAAACAGATGGACAGGTTTACAAAATACAGACTTCACATTACCTGCCCCACCAGAGGGGAGAGAACATGTGATCATTGTTATACTCCAATTAAGAACACATATCGCTCTGTTCCCCTTGCGGCTCTGGGACTCTCTGATCATTGTTTAGTTCATCTTATTCTGACCTACAGGCAGAAACTAAAAACTTCTACGCCTGTGGTCAGAACAATGAAAAAGTGGGCAAGCAAGGGCATTGAAAACCTACTGTCCTGCTTTGACTGCACTGATTGGAATGTGTTCAGGGAAGCAACCACAAGCCTTGATGAATATACACACAATGACATCATATGTCAGCTTTTGTGAGAACAGTTGCATTCCCACTAGGACCCGGATCAGGTTCAACAATGCCAAGCCTTGGTTTACAGCAGAACTCAGACAGCTCTGCCAGTCTAAAGATGAGGCCTACAGGAGTGGGGATGCAGACCCCTACAGGCAGGCCACATACAAGCTGAGAAGAGGAATCAGAGCTGCCAAGAAAAGGTACTCTGAGAAGTTGAGGAGCAAGTTGTCAACTAATGACTCATCTTCAGTGTGGAAGGGCTTGCAAGAAATCACCAGCTATAAGAGGAAAAAAACCCACTCCTTGGACAATCGTCAGCTGACCAAGTTCTACTGCAGGTTTGATAGACAGAAACATAACCCCGGTACCCCCTCCCCCACCCACTACTCCCCAATCACCACTTCACATCCACTTACAGCCTGACTCCAGTACCTCCTCCACTACCCACCCCCTCCTTGCTGTCCAACATCAGTCTGGCCACTTCTCCATCACTAACAATAGAAATTGAGGAGGTGGAAAAGTTATTCAGGAGACAGAGAAGTCAGAAATCTCCAGGGCCGGACAATGTTTCTCCCTCTACCCTCAAGCTCTGTGCCGAACAACTGGCACCAGTCTACACAGACATTTTCAGTCAGTCCCTGCATACCTGCACTGTCCCTGCCTGGGGTAGACACAACATGCTGGAATAACACAGTGGGACAGGCAGCATTTCCGTAGAAGGAATGGGTGACGTTTTGGGTCAAGAGCCTTCTTCAGACCCATCTCACTATCCCTGCCTGCTTCAAAGTCCCCACTATTGTTATTGTACCCAAAAAGCCTAGGATTACTGGTCTTCATGACTACAGGCCTGTCGCACTGACCTCTGTAATCATGAAGACCCTTGAAAGACTTGTGCTGGCCCACCTGAAAAATATCACAAGCCCCCTGCTGAACCCACTGCAGTTTGCGTATAGATCAGTGGATGATGCAGTCAACTTGGGCCTGCATTTCATCCTCCAGCACCTAGACTGCCACGGGACCTATGCAAGGATTGTGTTTGTGGATTCTAGCTCTGCATTCAACACCATTGTGCCAGAGCTACTACACTCCAAACTCTCCCAGTTGACTGTGCCTGAACCCCTCTGTCAGTGGATCAGCAACTTCCTGCCAAACAGGAAGCAGCATGTGAGGCTGGGAAAGTACATCTCGGACCCGCTGACTCTCAGCATAGGAGCACGGTGAAGTGGGCGCATGTGCGGGGCTCATCTAGAGTGTGCGCATGCGCAGGACATTCCGTGCGCATGTGCAAAGTATTTCGGGCGGGAAAGGCCTGCGGAATCAGCCATGTTTGCCAGAAGTTTCTGAGTAATGTATTAAAGAAATAAGTTGCTTAAATAAAGTTAAGTAAATTACAAGTAGTGAAAGTTTCATTTATCTCACAACAATTTAGGCAACTTATCTTGCAAGTCAAACAGTCCGACTTGGGATGGAGAAACTATTGAAACCCCAACACTTGGATCTGGATCCCAACTCACCTGCTGCTGCAAAGAATTGGAAGCACTGGCTTCGTATACTAAATAACTTCTTTGAGGAGTGTGGCAATGACGCACTAGACAGGCTTAGGACATTAATAAGCTTCGTCTCTTCTGATGTATACGAGTACATAGAGGAATGTACAACTTATGATTCTGCTATTGATGTACTAAGCAGACTCTTCGTTAAGACACCCAATGTGATATTCGCTCGACACCTCCTTGCTACTCGGAAACAAAAACCTGGTGAGTCACTTGATGAATTTTTACAAGAACTTCAAAGACTTAGTAAAGACTGAGCCTTCAAAGCAATATCGACAGGAAGTTATTCGAGACTCTTTTATCAATGGTTTGGCATCGCCTTTAATAATTGCAACTATTACAAACGAATTTCACCCAAGTACAAATATGGAGAAAACTGAAACAATTTCTACTGATAAAGGTGCTCTTGCTGCTGCATATATTTATTCAAAAACAAACTATTACTTTTGTGGGGGTAATATTCATAAGAGAGAGATATGCCCTGCTCGAGAGGCAACTTGTAATAGTTGTGGCAAGAAGGGACATTATCCTAGAGTATGCATGTTCAAAGCAACTACAAAAATTGTGACTGCTGCCATGTATACGCCTTCTTTATGTGCAATTACAGCTGCATTTCCTCAGAGCTTGTCTCATGCAGCTGCAATGGTATCCATTAATGGCCATACACTTAATGTATTACTTGATTCTGGCAGTTCAGAAAGTTTTATAAGTGAACAAGTTGTGTCTCGATTAAATCTAACCATAATTCCTTCAAATAAGGAAATCTCGATGGCTCTGACAACTCTCAACACTCAAATTATAGGATCTTGTATTGTAGACTTTATTCTGAACAAAACTAGCTATAAATCTGTATGTCTAGGTATTTTGAAACATTTGTGTAGCGATATAATTCTAGGTAAGGATTTCCAGAAACTGCACAGATCACTACAAATAATGTATGAAGGGTCTATGCCTGATTTTCTATTGTCAAAGCCACCAGTATTGTGTGGTGTTTCTGCTGCATCTGTTGAATGTCCTTCATTATTCACTAATTTATCCTCCAAGTGCAAGACAATTGCTACAAAATTTAGTAAAGACACTTTAGTAAAGACGATAGGAACTTTATCAACACAGAAGTAACTAATCTTTTACAAGAAGGTATCATAGAACCCAGCTCTTTCCCTTGGAGGGCACAAGTTGTCGTGGTTAAGGACCCCTTGGAGAGACATAGAAAAAGACTCTGCATTGATTACTCTCAAACTATAAACCAGTTCACGGACCTTGATGCATAGCCACTACCTCGAACAGAAGAGATTATCAATACATTAGCTAAGTATAAGATATTCTCTACTTTTGACTTAAAAAGTGCTTACTACCAAATTCCTTTGAAGGAATCAGCGAAGAAATACACTGCGTTTGAAGCAAATGGGAAATTATATCACTACTGCAGAGTTCCTTTTGGTGTAACTAATGGCGTGGCTGTTTTTCAGAGAGAGATGGACAAACTTGTTGAACAGGAAAACCTTAAAGATACTTTCCCTTATCTTAATAATATAACTATTCCATGAAAAGACCAAGCTGAACATGATGAAAATGTACAACGTTTTTTAGATGTTGTACATTCTAAAAATCTAACATTAAATGAGGCTAAGTCAATAACATCAGTCATCAATTAATATTCTTGGTTATTGGGTTGGAAGTGATATAATCAAGCCTGATCCAGAAAGACTCCAAGAGATACCTGTTCCAGTTACATTAAACTCTCTACGAAGGGTTCTTGGGATGTTTGCATATTATGCAAAATGGATACCAAATTTTTCTGACAAAATTCAGCCTTTGATTAGAGCAAAATCTTTCCCCCATGACTCTACAGCAATTGGTGCTTTTACTTCTTTAAATAAACAATTGGAATCTGCGACATTACATGCCATTGACGAGGATCTCCCCTTTGTTGTTGTACAGCAATTATTGAAGCAGTGAGAAAATGGAGTCATTTCCTTGCTCGCCAGCACTTCACTTTGATAACAGATCAGCGTTCAGTAGCTTTTATGCTGGATAATGGAAACGAACGAAGATTAAGAACAGTAAAATTCATGAATGGAGGATTGAATTATCTGCATATAGTTATTCAATTGAGTACCTCCCTGGTAAGGATAATGTTGCTCCGGATACATTAACCCGAGCATTTTGTGCCTCTGTTCATTCTTCTGCACTCACTGATCTTCACAATGGACTGTGTCATCCTGGAGTCACTCGTTTGTTACACTATGTTCGTTCCAAAAACTTACCTTTCTCTACAGAAGATGTGAAGATGACGTGTGCTTCATGTAGAATCTGTGCTGAATTAAAACCAAGGTTCTTCCGTCCTGAAGAAGGAAGATTGATCAAAGCTACTCAACCTATGGAACGTTTGAGTATTGACTTCAAAGGGCCTTTACCATCCTCCTCACTAAATGTTTATATACTCACCTTAGTTGATGAATATTCGAAGTTCCCATTTGCTTTTCCTTGTCCAAATATGTCAGCTGCTATAGTTATCAAATGTTTAGATCAACTGTTTTCAGTCTGTGGATTTCCAAGTTACATACATTCTGATAGGGGCACCTCATTCATGTCGAAAGATTTAAAGGACTACCTTTCTAAGAGAGGAATTGCAACAAGTAAAACAACACCATATCATCCTATTGGAAATGGTCAGGTTGAGAGGTATAACGGCATCATTTGGAAAGCAGTGAAACTGGCTTTAAAGTCAAATGACATACCAGATCAGCATTGGGAATGTGTTCTACCAGATGCATTACACTCCATCAGATCTCTACTGTCAACTGCTACCAATACTACTCCACATGAGCGGTTCTTTAACTTCAAACGGTGTTCTTCTAGTGGTACTTCTCTGCCATCATGGTTGACTAGCCCAGGGACCGTGTTGCTTCGTCGTTATGTCCGATCAAATAAGAACAAGCCTTTTGTTGATGAAGTTGAACTGACTGATGCCAACCCTTCTTATGCAACTATCAAGTATCAGGATGGACGTCAGTCAACTGTCTCACTTTGTGACCTTGCACCATGTTCGTCTTCTCCATCAGCTCCATCACTTCTTGATAACACTAATCGAGAACTTCCTCCAACACTTCCAGCATCCCCTATGGAAACTTCTATAAGAAATTCTAAAATTGTAAATCTGAATAACAATATGAGTGAAGTTGGTGACCAAGCAATATATCTACCACCAGCTATTGAAACGCCATTACCTCCTGAAACTCCGGTTCTGCGACGGTCATCAAGATGTATTAAACCTCCTGACTGTCTCAACTTATAAATAGGAGGGGAGAATGAAGTGGGCGCATGTGCGGGGCTCTTCTAGAGTGTGCACATGCGCAGGACGTTCCCGGAGTGTTCGCATGTGCAAAGTATTTCGGGCTGGAAAGGCCTGCGGAATCAGTGATGTTTGCCAGACATTTCTGAGTAATGTATTAAAGAAATAAGTTGCTTAAAGCTTAAATAAAGTTAAGTAAATTACAAGTAGTGAAAGTTTCATTTACCTCACAACACACGGCAAGGCTGCGTACTCTCCCCTCTCCTCTACTCTCTCTACACCCATGACTGCACCTCCACAGACTCCTCTGTCAGGCTTCTCAAGTTTTCAGATGACACAAGCCTGATTGGACTGATCCAGGATGGGGAGGAATCTGTCTACAGACATGAAGTGACACAGCTGGTGTCCTGGTGCCATCCCAACAACCTGGAGCTCAATGCTCTTAAGACTGTGGAATTGATTGTAGACTTTAGGAGAGGGCCCCCTCCCCTCACCCCACTCACCATCAACAACACCACAGTCACATCTGTGGGGTCATTTAAGCTCCTTGGAAACATCATCTCCAGGGACCTAAAATGGAAGGCCACCATCGACTCCACTGTCAAAAAGGCCAAAGAGAGGATGTACTTCCTGCGGCAGCTGAGAAAACAAAATCTGCCACAGGCAATGATGGTCCAGTTTTGTACTGCCATCATAGAGTCTGTCCTCACCTTCTCCATCATGGTATGGTTTGGCTCAGCCACCAAGCGCGACATCCGGAGGCTGCAGCGCATCGTTCGATCAGCAGCGAAGGTTGTTGGCTGCAACCTCCCCCCCCCACCCCCGCCATCGACGAACTGTACACTGCAAGGGCCAGGAAGTGTGCGGGTAAGAACATCTCTGACCCCTCTCATCCTGGCCACAAACTCTTTGAAGTATATCCCTCTGGGAGGCGACTCCAGACTGTCAAAGCCGCCACAGTCAGACATAAAACCATATTTTTATAGCTCTACTCAATAACCAAAAGTCTGTAGCCTCCTTTTGCTCTGCTCTTTTATTTTATTCTTCACGTTTAAATTATAAGGTTTTATTTTTAATTGTCTACTGTATATCATGTGGTTATCCTTGCGAGCAAAGATCCAAGGCAAATTCCTTGTATGTATACATACTTGGCTAATAAAATTAATTCAATTCAATTCAATTCAAAGGTATTTTATTATTAAATTAATTGAGGAATGTAGGATTGGGCAAATGGGGGTCGAGCTGAATGATCAACAATAATTTTGTAATAATACTGCTCCTTTTAGCGTAAGAAATTGAAATACACTTCTTGGTTTTTGAATATGACCAATCATCCCAACAGGTTTGCTTCGGGAAATGAACCACAGTATACTAGAACAAAACTTGGATTAATATTACTCTGGGACGTTGACTTTGAAGTTGAATCTATGTATTTATTGTGGAGGACACCTGCTTGTGAGTGGACATTCTATTGTCCCAATAATTAAAAAAAACAATTTCCATGTGAAGTAAATGGTATGCAAGTTGAATCATATATTTTAACTGCAAGCTTGGTTTCTCCGGATGAAAGTGGTTAATTTTTGTATCTCGCTGTCACGCTCCAGGATTTAAAACAGAGTCATTCTTCGCTACAGTTTGTTTACTTAAAACTTTAGATGTAGTTTTGTTTACAATTTTTAATTCACCCCCCCCCCCCCTCCCTTTTAACAGGGACACTAATTGTTTTGTCTGGATCTGATCTGGTGAGTAAAATGTTGTGCTGGTTGCCTTCTGGTGCCTCCAGGTAACAAAATGTTACTTGACTGCGCTGCTGCAATGTACCTAAATCTTATTTTCACTTGTGTAGGAAGGAACTGCAGATGCTGGTTTAAACCAAAGATAGACACAAAAAGCTGGAGTAACTCAGCGGGACAGACAGCATCTCTGGAGAAAAGGGATGGAGAGAAAAAATTCTGAAGAAGGGTCTCGATCCATTCCTTCTCTGTAGAGATGCTGCCTGTCCCGCTGAGTTACTCCAGCTTTTTTTGTCTATATCTTATTTTAACTTAATCTAATTTGTGCCCTTCAGGCGAGTGACATTGGATAAAAAAGAGGGATAGGATCCCTTATCCTATTTCCATTCCCATTCCCGACCCACTCCCATTCCCGACCCACTCCCATTCCCGACCCACTCCCATTCCCTACCCACTCCCATTCCCTACCCACCAACAACATAATATAGGATACACAAAAATGCTGGAGAAACTCAGCGGGTGCAGCAGCATCTGTGGAGCGAAGGAGATAGGCAACGTTTCGGGCCGAAACCCTTCAAAGGGTATTCAAAACCCTTCGAATATCTCCTTTGCTCCATAGATGCTGCTGCACCCTCTGAGTTTCTCCAGCATTTTGTGTTCCCTCGATTTTCCAGCATCTGCAGTTCCTTCTTTAACACATAATATAGGATGTCGGATTCAATTTATCCCTTCGTAATCTGGACGAAGATCGTTAATCTGAACAGAGAGTGTTCAACTGGTCCAAGAATGTATGTGGTCTATGTAATGTTTTCAATTAAATACATTGTTATGATTAAAGTAATTCCAAGAATCAATTTGGCAATCTATTTAATTGATTGCCCAGTTTCTTCTTTATCATTTAATGAACCTCTGTGGAATTTTGCAGTTAAACTAATTATCTAAGATTTAATTGATAATTTGGTTCAACTCGATCCAATAGCTGATTTAAAGAAACAGAATATATTAAATTGAGTTTTTTAGATGCATTTTAAGCAAAATCTCATGAATATTCTGAGTTTGCTTTTCCTGGTGACAATTCTCTGCATGGTTCGGTCATTGTGAAAAGGTAAAACCCCTGTCTCACAGTGCGAGTTGGCCCAGGAGTGACCCCGAGTTTTCACTCGTGGTGATCACGTACGATGAACGTAGCGGCAACGTCGGAACTCGCGCGTTCAACTTGTCCACTCGTGGCGCTAACGGCAGGTACTTGGGAAACTTGTTAACTCGTGAAAAAAATCAAACATGTTTGATTTTTTCCACGAGTCAAATTAACTGTTCAAGTTAAAAATGGAAACATTTAAACTCGTTGCAATAACGCAATGGCCCGTGCGTTTACCTTAGTGTCTCGTGAGTCTATCGTGGGAACTTTTTTATAATCTTAAAGGGACTGAACCAAAGATAGTCACAAAATGCTGGAGGAATTACATGTGGTTAAGTTACATGTGGCTCCGGGAGGTAAAGAGGCTTGAGAAATATAAATGCTGAAATACGCGCGGATCAACGCGGGGTATCCAGAGCTGAAAGTTGCAATGAAATGAGATTGAACAAGACGACTTTGACACAAAAAGCAGGAGTAACTCAGCGGGACAGGCGGCAGGAGAGAAGGAAAAATGCAAAAAAAGTGAAACTATCCCCAGGGAAAATCGAGAACTTCTTGGCTCCCTTCTCAGACCTAAACGCAGCGATCCCCCCTTCTCTGTGTTATGTGTGTCAACATGCATTCATTCCTGAATTCAGAGAAAAAGGCGAATGTATTCCCCCCCTCGCCCCCCCGAAAACAAACCTAATCCACGTTTCCCAAACACCAGTCCGAAGAAGGGTCTCAACCCGAAACGTCACCCATCCCTTCTCTCCAGAGATGCTGCCTGTCCCGTGAGTTACTCCAGCTTTTTGTGTCTATTTTTCCCAAACACTCGTTAGAATCAAGAAGCCATCTCTTGGGCTTTATGTATGAGAACCATCTCCACTTCCAGGTTTTTTCTGGAGGGATTAAAACTAATTAAATGTGTGGAACAAACTAAAAATGCAAAACTGGAAATAAAATTAAGTTGTCTAAATATCAAACGCGTATGCATTGCAATTTGCAGCGGACACACTGGATAGAAAGTATTCAGTGGCGCGCACACCACACACACATATGTCCTACTTCCCGCAGTTAAGTTACTTAAGATATATATATATATATATATATATATATATATATATATATATATATATATATATATATATACACACATACACATGTCCATGTGCTGTATATATATATATATATATATCTATATATATACAGCACATGGACATGTGTATGTGTGTGTGTATATATATATATATATATATATATATATATATATATATTATATATATATATATATATATATATATATATATACACACACACACACACATATATATATATATATATATATATATATATACACACACATACACATGTCCATGTGCTGTATATATACATTTGCGTGATTCCTGGGTTGCCTACTATATATAACTATATTGCCTACTATATTTCCTATATATAAAATGAGAGAGAGAGAGTATATATATATATATATATATATATATAGAAACTTAGAAGCATAGACAATAGGTGCAGGGGTAGGCCATTCAGCCCTTCGAGCCTGCACCGCCATTCAATATGATCATGGCTGATCATCCAACTCAGTATCCTGTACCTGCCTTCTCTCCATACCCCCTGATCCCTTTAGCCACAACGGTCACATCTAACTCCCTCTTAAACATAGCCAATGAACTGGCTTCAACTACCTTCTGTGGCAGATAATTCCACAGATTCACCACTCTCACAATTGCAGTATATATAATATATATATGTATTTGTAGTACAATATGTATATACATATTATATATATTTCAATTCCAACCCCGAAGCAATTGAGAGGCGATTTCTTGGGGCCATGTAATTTAACGTGTGTCTTTGCTTTTAAAAGTGAAGCTGTTTAATTGTTTACGCTGCGCTGTGTTTCGTGTTGGGGAGAGTGCTGCTGTTACAATGCTTTCGATTCTATACTGCCCTCCCCCTTCCACAGAAAAATGCCTAAATTTGTCTTTGTGCCCGCTCTCCTGGGAGCAATCCAAACCAGGGGAACAATGAACCCTCAGAGGCTTCGCGTTCCTTGCTCCTATATATGGACCTCGCTCGCTCGCAACTGTATGAACGCTCGATCAACCAGACATCGGCCAACACGGAGGCCTGATTACTGAAAACAAAGTAAACCTGTACCAGACCTCATCATCTTCCTTCTGCCCACCCGTAACCATGGCACCACACTTTCAACAGAAACCTTAATATTTAAAGAATATATTATGGGACATTGGATTGTCTGAAGAAGGGTCCCGAGCAGAAACGCCACGTGTGTGTGTGTGTGTGTGTGTGTGTGTGTGTGTGTGTGTGTGTGTGTGTGTGTGTGTGTGTGTGTGTGTGTGTGTGTGTGTGTATCTGTGTGTGTGTCTGCTGTCGGGTCCCGGCGGCCGCTCAATGTCAGTCACCCGAGCTGCTTCCTTCCTCTGAAGTGGCGGCCAGTCCTGCTGTCTGTGTGTATCTGTGTGTGTGTGTGTGTTTGTGTATCTGTGTGTGTGTGTCTCTGCTGTCGGGTCCCGGCGGCCGCACAAAGTCAGTCACCCGAGCTGCTTCCTTCCTCGGAAGTGGCGGCCAGTTCTGCTGTCCGTGCCCGGAGCGCTGCGGCAGCCACCCAAGCAAAATTCACTCCCCGGCCACAATAAAACCATATAGCAATGACAGCACGGAAACAGGCCATCTTTGCCCTTTTACTCCGTGCCGTTTACTGTCACCCAGTCCCATCTACCTGCACTCAGACCGGAGCGTGGCAAGTGGGTTACTGACCCCAATCCCCTCCTTCACAGCGCCAAGAAATGCACTTACCACGTTATTGGTTACTGGAGGATGCGCATTTTCCCTTTGTGGGTCATATCAATAGATGCGGCCGCGCTGAAATAACTCAAAGCCACAGGATGGAGATGTATTTTAACATTGTTGCTTTATTAAAACATACCTTCATTCACGGTTGGCTCAAGAGTAACGGGAGAGAACTTGGTAACTCGGGAGAGGAAGTTGGAGCATCGCAGCAATGACATACCCGTGGGAACTCGGTTACACACTTGATCATAAACTTGAAGTCTCGTACACAGCCACGAGTCTTTCACTCGGGGTACCTCGTGGGTCAACTCCCGCCGTGAGACAGGGCCATAACATGCTGAGTTTGAAAGTATTTCACACTGTTATTTAAAAATACATGTAGATCTAAAGGGAGTTTATTTTATTACCTAGGAGTTCAATTTATGGGATCAATAATAAATGCAATAAATTGAAAGATTACTGCATCAAATCCCATTGAATTAATTTAGCAGTAGATAGAGCATTAATCACATTTTGTATAGAAAAATATTTTTATGAGAGCTTGGAGTTTGCTTGGTTTTGCAGAGAGCCACTCTGAACTACAGCTCAGCAGGAAAATATTAAGTATTGATTGACCTGGTCATTGAGTTATGAACCATGAATTTTGAATCATGGGAAGAAGGCTGTCATTAAATATTAACACTTAGAGGAAATTTCTTGATTCCAGTGTTTGCTCACTCGAGGTGGCACTGTGGTAAACTAGTAGAGTTGCTACCTCTTGACTCCAACCACCCAAGTTTGATCCTGATTTCCGGTGCCGTTTGTGCTAATTTCCAGTGCTGTTTGTGTGGAGTTTGCACATTCTTCCTGTGACTGTGGTTTCACTAGGTACTCTGGCTTTCTTCACACGTTCCAAAACATGCGTGGGTCAATAGTTGAATTGGAAAATGACCATAGTGTATATGTGGCGTGTAGAAACTGGGATGGGGTTAATGGGAATGTAGGGAGAATAAAATGGGTTAAGTATGGCATTCATGCAGATGGGTGTATGATGGGTTGGCATGGTTTCATTGTGCCAAAAGCTCTTTCCATGCTATATTACTGATTAAGTTCTAATTGTTCAGAGTGAGCAATCACACGTTACTTATGTACACAAGTGATTAAAATGTTTTTCAAATTCAAATGTTTTTAACAGGGCGGCACGGTGGCGCAGTGGTAGAGTTGCGGCCTTGCATTCGATCTCGACTATGGGTGCTGTCTGTACGGGGTTTGTACGTTCTCCCCGTGACCACATTGGTTTTCTCCAAGATCTTCGGTTTTCTCCAAAGACGTACAGGTTTGTAGGTTAATTGACGTGGTATAAATGTAAATTGTCCCTACTGTGTGTAGGATAGTGTTAAGGTGCGGGGATCGCTGGTCGGTGTGGACTCAGTGGCTGAAAGGCCCGTTTCCCCGCTGTATCTCTAAACTAAACTAAACTAAAATCAATATTATGCAATATTATACATTATATTATGTATCATATAATGCTATCTATATATGATTCAATAGATTAAATTCATAGCATTAGATTTAATCTTGATTCCTTCCATCTGCAGATTATTCCTTTTATTTTGTATTTGTTTTCCCCTTTTCTCCCTTTTTTTCCCATTTCTCCTCCTTCATTTATTCACTGTCTACAGTGACTGATACAGTTGTTTCTGAAAGATATGGCTCATTTGGATTCTGGCTCCAATCTCTTGCAAATGATCAGGGCTATTCTTGTGCGATATCTTGCCAATTGGTATTTGTTTCTTATTGTACTGTGTTTTATGATTAAGAAAGGCATTAGATAATTTGTATTTTCAAGTTGCAAAGTAACACTTTTTAAATTGCAATATTTTCCCATTGTACTGCAAACATGTTTAAGTTGAAAGAGTTCTGACCCACTTGGGCGACCTAATCCGCGAGTTTGCCCTCGACTCATACCTGCAGCATGGTCGACACGAGGTCGTAGGAGGTCTTCGTAACTCTCCTTCATTCTCGAGAGTGGTCTCTGCATACTCGAGGCCTCAGCTAGGTCGTGGCTTATTTTTCAACATGTTGAAAAAATGCCCACGAGTAAAAAAAGGTCGCCATGGAAAAAATCGATACTTTTTTACTCGTAGGTTTAGTCGTGGTAGGTCGGCATGTTAGTCGCAGGTAATTGAGGGTAGTCGTAGATAGTCTTCATCATAGTCGAAGGGAGGTCGAAGGTGGTCGTCTTCACTCTCCACTATTCAGTGTCCACTTATCCCGAAGTTAGTCGTAGCTAGTTGAAGCTAGTCTTCAACATAGTCGAAGGAGGTCTTCAACGTGACATTTTTTCAAACTCTCCTAAACTCTTCTAAACTCGCCAATTAGGTCGCCCAAGTGGGACAGCCCCTTTAGTTATTGTGATCCGAAGTGATGTCTTTGTAGTTTCCAAGTATTCCATTCCCTAACTATGTTCATTCCAGGGAGGGTAATAACTTCCTTATTAATTAATTCACCAAATGACTGCTACCATTTAATTTGCTGTCATCTTTTGTTTTCTGAATTTTGGCTTTTCTTCCTGCATTCATTTAAAGTATATATTTCTCAGAGTTGGCCGGTACACTAATCACCTGATTCAGTTTGGTGAAGAACCCTTCTTTAAGTGAAGAACCCATAGCAAGTACCTGGAATGATTATTGTGTGTGTCCTATTAGATTGGTAAGCGATATCATATGATTAGGGGACACAAGACCATACCGACGTTGGCATGTTGAGGGAAAAAAAAGAACTGCTGCGAAACTCAGTGGGCCAGGCAGGATCTGTGGAGGAGAGTGGGCAAGCGATATTTCAGGTCGCAACGCATAAGACAGTCGCATGATAAGCCCATTCAAACGGTGTAGGGTCATGGTGGGCTCTGATTCTTTTCCCAGGCTCAAACTAATATATTTGCCACTTGCAAAGTACTGTGAGTAGCACAGAACAATTAATATAAAAGTATTTGAATGTATTGCATAAAGATGAATTTGCGCAAAGGTGATTCAATCCTTAACCTGTTCACTGCCAAGTCTTGACCTTGGTTGCTGTCCATGTGGAGTTTGCACATTGTCCTTGTGACCGTGTGGGTTTCTTCTGGGTCTCCGGCTACCTCCAACATCCCAAAGGCATGCAAGTGTGTAGGCTAATTGGCCTCTGTAAATTTCCACTCGTCGAGGGAATGCATGAGAAAGTGGGATAATCATGTGAACTAGTGTGAATGGGTAATCAATGGTCAGCGTGGTCTGGGTAGGCTGAACAGCCTGTGTCCATGGCTGTTTATCTAAACTAAACTAAAACTGAAGCTACTGTGCTCGAAGGATTCAATGTCATGTTGAAGATTTACTCAAAAGCTGCATTTTGTGTAGCCCAGATTCTGTCTCTTCACATTATGGGTGATCTAACAGTTGCGTGATATCAGGATGTGGCAGAGCTTGCAACACACCCTCACAGTTGAGAATCATTGTGCAAGAATTGATATTTGCAGTGACACTTATGAACAATTTTCTCCGTTTGCTGCTCCTTGTGTCATTTTGCAAATTGTCCAGTTCTTGATTAAGAATTGTGCAGTCACACGGTAGTATTGGAAAAGTTCTATTAATGGAAATTAATATAGGCTATTAATAGAAATTATTCTCAAAATTAATTGTAGGTTTAATTTAGTGATAGAGCACGGAAAGAGGCCCTTCGGGTCACTGAGTCCGCAACGACCAGTGCTCCCCATACACTAGAACTACCCTACACTCATTTTATTTACACTTTTGTATTTACCAGAGCCAATTAACCTACAAACCTGTGCGTCTTTGGAGTGTGGGAGGAAACCTGGGCTCCTGCAGAAAACCCACATGGTCACGGGGGAGAATGTACAAATCGAACCTGGGTCTCTGGTGCTGTGAGGCAGCAACTCTACCGCTGCACCACTATGCTGCCCCTTTTAACAATCAATTTAGTATCACAAAAGTTTTCTCTTTTGAATAATAGTGCAGATGCAATTAAAAAAAATTGAATACTCTGATGCCAAGCAAAGCTCAAACCAGTTGATCGAATTCACAAAACAAATATTTGGCATCAATGAAAATCAATCTGATGAAGGGTTGTTGATCTGCACCATTAACTCTGCTTCTCTTCCAAATATTTTACATAACTTATGACAATAATTAAAAAAACATTCTTTAAAATTGCTCAGTACTGTTAATCAATTAACAGCATGACCTTGGCGCAGTGAAGATTAATTAAAGTCAAAATCATGTTTGAATCTATGAGAAAATTAGAGCTATGTAAGAAATGAAAGCATTGTCCAGTACACTAAGAAAATATAAATGCTTGAGAAAAATCTAACCTATTTGACTTTGTACAGCTTAAAATAATTTTATCTACTTGAGTTTTTTTATTTGTCTTGAAGAGTAAATTCTATAATGATCTACCCTTTGCTTTGTGTTATACCTTGCATGATTTTGACCTTCACAAGAGTCAAGAGATGTTGGTATTGGTTTATTATTGGTATTGGATTACTATTGTAACATGTATCAAGATACACAAAAAACTGTTTTGCTTGCTATCCAAGCAGATCACAACAAACATGAATCCATCAGGCAGATCAAAAGCGAAGATAAAACAGAATAGAGTGTTTGAGTTTCAAGAAAGCTGGATGGTTTTCGCATGAGAAGATTGGGATAGTATTCATAAATGGATGAGAATACATTAATACACACAATTATATATCAATGACCCTGTGCAAGACATTTATCCCGTTAGAACATTATTGTTATTTTTTTTCTACAATGAATTGAGCCTAAAAGTCATTCCCTGTTTACATTTTTGTAAAAAGTTGAAGGAACTTCAATTCTGCTAAAGATCAAACATTCAGAAGATAATGAGATCAGACTTTTAGACTTGATTCATTGCAGGATAAATTTAATAATGATATTCTAACTGGATAAATGGTTTGCCTTGGGTCATTTAGCTATCATCGTCTATAGCAATGCAGAGAATCTTTATTGATGCACCTTGAGTTGATGTTGAATTGTTCAGAATGGAAACTCGGTTGGAATTGGGCTTTTCAGCATCTATTTCTAAAAAAAAAACAGCTAGACATTCAGGGAAAAAAAAGCCCAAACTCAACAATAAATGTCTACCACGCTGAAGTTTTCTGCGCCAATCTTGCCCAAAGGCAAATTGGGAAAATCAACACTATGGAAGGTTAGGTATTCCTGGACTGAAAGCCAAATGAAAAATATAGTATAAAGTGATGTTATTTTTTTCTTTTGCATAGTTTTAGGAGATCAAATTATAAGAGGCAAAGAGCTTTTTATTCCTGAGATAGCTCACCCTCATTGTTCCTTTCAAAAGGAATAATTTGGCAATACATGAAAGTCAACGGTTTTGAGTAATTTTATGCAGTTTAATGTTTTCGGCCTAGGTTTTACCATTTATAGTTTTGTCTTTCAATGGCATGCAGTCCTACATTTGTTTCTTATGAACACCACCTGGGAATATTTAAAAGTTTATGGGAGATTCCTTTTTTAAAACCAGTTTAGCAATGAATTATTATTGGATATTGATTGACCTTGGTAATAATTCTCTCAGGTAATTCCATGCCCTCAAGCTTAGCACAGTTGTAAATTGAACTAAATAAACAATATTTTATTGCAGTCTAGTTTTCCCTGGAACAGTGCACGGAAATGTATTCTTTGAATTGGTTGGTTATTGTCCAGTTTTCTCCAGGCCTGTCTCCTCTGATTGATCATTCAAATGAAGTTCACTTTAGCTCAGTTGAATTTGGGTATTATCTTAACTGTGTCAAATGGGATGCCAGTTGATAATTATTGGTAGGGAGATGTGAAATGTTGTATTTATCTGTAAATATTGTATTTCATGTGGGAGGAGCTACTGTAAATTGCAATACTCCTTTAATGCAAGTTTTCTGCTCTTGAAGTACAAATCTTACTCGTAGTCAATCCATGGAGACTTCTTTGTGAAGGTATAACTAAGTACTCATTGTGAATTTGAAGATTTCCCGAGGAAGAAGGAGATTTATACTTCTGGTTTATGCAGTTGATAGAAGCGTTTGCACTAACATGGAACCTATTGTGGCTTCAGAATATACAAAAGCATTTAACGCTCAAATATATACGCAAGTAATGAAATGATGCAAGAATTAAAGTAAATTAAATGGGTTTTGTAACTGCCATTTTATGCAAATTAAACTCCACCAATTAGAAATGTGAACATAACCAAATATGGTTATATTGATTGAGAGATAAACATTGGGGCAAACTCTGTGGATAATTTCCCTGCTCATAATCCAAGTAGAGTCCAAGCACAGATGAGGTCTCTGTTTAATCTCACTGAAAAGAGGGCATAGTTGCGCAGCTGGTAGAGGTGCTGCATCTCAGCGCAGAAACCCAGCTTTGATGCTGACTGCGGGGGCTGTCTATGTGAAATTTGCTGTAACTCCCCGTGACCGCACGGGTTTCCTCACAGATCCCAAAGTCGTGCGGGTGTGTAGGTTAACTGGCAAAAGCGGGTTGCTTAGAACTTGTATGAATGGGTGATCGATGGTTTGCGTGGACTCGGTGGGCCAAAGGGCCTGTTTCCATGCTGTATTTCTAACAATACCATTTGGGCTTGAACGAACACGAGGAACACTGATCAGTCAGGGGGAGAACAAGCCAATTTTGGGTCTTGTGTGTAAGAAGGAACTGCAGATGCTGGTTTAAACCAAAGATAATTTTGTGTGTTGTCCTCTTTCAAAACATCGGCTTATTATGTAAACATCAGCTTATTATGTAGAAGCCTGCATGTGCAGGTAAGATAGAGAGGATCAATTTATCAGTCCACTTGCAGAATCCAAGAAGAATCAATCATTACCTGTAAGGAATTGCTATATTCCTGCACAGATGCATAGAAACATAGAAAATAGGTGCAGGAGTAGGCCATTCGGCCCTTCGAGCCTGCACCGCCATTCAATATGTTCATGGCTGGCCATCCAACTCAGTATCCCGTACCTGCCTTCTCTCCATGCCCCCGATCCCCTTAGCCACAAGGGCCACATCTAACTCCCTCTTAAATATAGCCAATGAACTGGCCTCAACTACCTTCTGTGGCAAAGAATTCCAGAGATTCACCACTCTCTGTGTGAAAAATGTTTTTCTCATCTCGGTCCTACAAGACTTCCCCCTTATCCTTAAACTGCGACCCCTTGTTCTGGACTTCCCCAACATCGGGAACAATCTTCCTGCATCTAGCCTGTCCAACCCCTTAAGAATTTTGTAAGTTTCTATAAGATCCCCCCTCAATCTTCTAAATTCTAGCGAGCACAAGCCGAGTCTATCCAGTCTTTCTTCACATGAAAGTCCTGACATCCCAGGAATGAGTCTGGTGAACCTTCTCTGTACTATAGACCAACAGGAATTGAAAGCCCCCCCGTATTCTTTTTGCCCCTTAAGAAAATAGTTCATAAATAGTTGAGATGGATAAACATTGGAAAAATAAATATAAAGAAGGCATTAGCAAACCAGGACTAAAACGCACATGAGACTTCTGACTGGTTGAGAGTCTGCTTGTTGGTGGAACCTTCCTTGCTCCTGTTCTAAGCGAGTTGATCAAATCCAAGAGAAATTCCAGAGCATTGTATATTTTCATGTGAATTCTGTGCTTTAATGGGATCAAGGCACGAATTCTATGCAGGCCCTCCAGCAGACACAGCGAGTAATGTGTTTGTAAGCCAATAGGAAATGGGCAGAGGGCCTGCTCTCCCAATTCTAACATTCCACAGCACCCACGTTGCAAGTGTTTTCCGAGTATCAGCCTTACACACCCTGACACTGACACGACCTGCGATTATAGCTCCGGAGGAGCATTCCCACCCACTCGCATTCATTTAGCATTGTAACCTGTTTGTCTTGGTTAAAATATTTTTGACCTGTTTACAAAATCATAATGTAGAGTGCTTTTAATTGAGGGGATCATAACATTCTTTTTATCAAATAGAACATCAGCCTGATCAGCTTTATTGAGTTGGCCTTTGCAGCAGCCCAGACGTTTCAAGTGCATGTATTAACTTTAACACTTCAGTAAACAGTAGCAAAGTAGTAGCTTGCATCGCATGATCTGTGATCTCACTGTCTTTTGGTTTTATTTATTTCACAGCCTCTCAAATATCACTAAGTTTTTTTCCCCCCAGTTTTATTTTATTTGATTTAATCAGTTTCTTTTATTTGAATGCTGAGGGTGTGGTAGTTGGAATAATAAGATTTCTGTTTTTTCTGGTTTTTATTTAAGCCATTTTGCTGTTTCTTTTGGATATTGATTTTTATTTCTGTGTTGGCTCTATACTGAGCTTTATTGCAGTGTAGTTTAAAAAAAAAATTCCAAACAATTTTGAACCATGTCAAAGTTTTGATTCTCCTTACCTTGTTGCCCACATTCTGAGATCACTGCTTACACAGCCTTTCTCCCTCCTTGTTTTTACACACAGGTTGGGTCGATCCCATTCAACTTGCACTCCTTTGTTTTACCTTCTGCCTATATTTCCCCTCTTGCTTCCTGTCCACCTTCTTCTAGCACCAGGAGCTCAATCCCAATTTGCAACACCTCCAATAAAGGTCTGGAATTTCAAACCCAGGAATTCAGTAATGTTTTTTCTGATGGATTCTGTTCTTGATCGGAGAATGGCATTACACATTGAACAGAAATTAAAATGAGATGAAGATAAAACCGAATCAACTTGTTTTGTTCTATTTCACAGGGAAAGCATGACATTTATTGTCTGCCCTTAATAGCCCTGAAATGGAATGGTTTGAAGTGTCCTTTTGGAAGACGTGTTACTTTGATATCATGTATAGACCAGACTGAATCGGGATGGAATAAAATAACAATCTTTGTTGTGGATTGAAATGAATGATCATGACCAGGATATATTAATAAGAATTTAAACATGGCAGCTCTATGTATTTTATGTTCACATGCAGGATAGGAATTACATTGACTGTTCAGATAAAGGAAAGTGGAGAGATGTCTATATTTTACAGTTGCAGTAAGATATAGTATTTTATGTCAAAGTAAGTTGGTTATGTGGCTACAAACACTGATCATGCACACCAATCCATTTCACATTTTGTTTTCGCGTCCAGTGGTTTCTGAGTATGGTGAGAATTTTAACTGTTAAAAAGTAAAAGTTCTTTTTGTAAACTTGAACATATGCTTATCCAAATCCTTCCTCTTTACACAAATGATACAGAGTAGATAATCAGCAAACAGGGCAAGTAGAACACATCAAAGTAGAAAACTTTATTTTTCATATCGTATTTATTATTGAGAAACCATTTGCACATTTACAATGCAATTAATAACTTTGCGATGGAGTTACTGTATTGCCATTCCTGCATCACTTGATGTTATTTTGCAGCTTTTTACTAGCAGGATGAGGGCAAGACCAGCAATTATTTCACCTGCCAAATCGCTCCGCAAGGTCAACCTCTAGCCCCAAAGGTCGCTGTAATCATTAAAAATTCAGGCATTTGAGTGTAATTCACCAGAGTCACAGTAGGTGACAGTATTTATTAAATTTAGTTCATGTCTGCAGTTTGCCGAACACAGATGCTACTTAATGTGTTATCCTATTCATTTTAAATGAGTGCAGGAGGCTGATTGGTGATCGTTTGAATGAATGCACAGTCTTTTTTTATCCTGGGTAGGGGAATCAAGGATCAGGGGACATAGGCTTAAGTGAGAGGAGCAAATTTAATAAGAACCTGAGGGAAAACATGTTAACTCTCGGGTGGTGGGGATATGAAATGAGCTGCCAGAGGAGGGAGTTGAGGCAGGTGCTAACGCAGCATTTAAATAACAATTAGACAGGTGCTTGCATAGGAGAAGTTTAGAAGACTATGGGCCAAAAGTGTAGATTGGCTATAGCATGTTAGTCAATTAGAATGCTTAGTAATTATAACCCCGCCTAATTATAACATTCATAGTGTAAGATCCTACCCACTGTCCACCAGTACGAGTAGCAGTGTGAACGTGTGATGGCCTGCTGTGTAGTTAATGACCTGGACAATAAAGATGCTTGTGTTTCAACCTGTGTGAGTTTGGGCTCTTTACTTGGTGAACACGTGACCTACGTAGGTGACTTCAGGAACTCTGAACTTGCACTGCAGAGGGTTCAGTTTAAAATTAATATCTCTGGCACGGTCCAGCACCTTACGTAGGCTGGCATCATGCTCGGTCGCATCTCGGCCATAAGCTAGCACGTCGTCAACAATGATGGCACAAGGAAATTCTGCAAACAGTTCCCACTTCTGACACCATGTAAAAAGCCCAAACTCACACAGGTTGAAACACAAGCATCTTTATTGCAAGCCAAAACTAGTTTAGATGGGTCAGCTAAGGTGAGTTGGATCGAAGGGCCTGTTTACATGCTCCATGATTCTATGAGTAGTTAGATGGGTTAATGCATCCATTAAAATGGTTGGTGGAAAATTTGAGGCCAATGTTAATATGTTTGAAGAGGAGTCAGAGAGAGAGATAACACAGAAACAGACGCATTTGTATCGCCTATCAGCCATTCATTTACATTAATCCAAAATTGTGTTTTTATTATTTTCCCCATAGACGTAATCATAATCTAATCTGCACTTAGATTTTTCTAATCATAATCTGCACCTAATCATAATCTGCACTTAGACTTTTCTAATCATCTACACATTTACAGTCACCAATTAATCTGCCAACCTGCACATCTTTGGGATATGGGAGGAAATCGGAATGCCTGGAGGAATCCCACTCGGTATCAGTGACAACATACTGGAGTACCCAGAGGAATCCTACACAGCCCCTGGGAGAACATGCAAGCGCCACACAGACAGCACCCAAAGCCAAGATTGAACCTTGGTCTTTAGTGTGGTACGGAAGCAGCTCTATTAGTGGATATGTTACAAAATTTACCTTTAGCGGCTCTGCAGTTCAGTCACTGGCCGTGTGCGCGACTTTGGCACCTTTGAAGGGGGAAGGGGGGGGGGGGGGGGGTTAAAATGCGGTTTTCCCCTGCCTTCCGGAGTTTTATTTTCCTGGGGTGTGAGCTTTTGCTGAAGATTCATTCCGACTGCCGGTATGTGAATTTTTTTTTTTAATCGCCCGACTATTTCAGCGCTGGAGTAAAATAATAATTAGCTTCTAATGCCGTGAATGCCGACAACGGGGGCGGATTTCACGTAGGGGACAGGTAAAGGAAAGCCGTTTATTTTTTCATATAAACTTGCTTGTTTAGATGACCTTAATCAACATTTCATGTTGCGAAACAGTGATTTATTCCCCATCTGAACCGGCAGTATTTTTCCTGCCGATATGGGGTTTAAATTTACCTCAACCGCAACGTTCCAATCCATCGCGTTCCATAAAATCCCACTCACAAGCTGATTTAAATGGCCATTAATTTACGGGCATTAAACACTAAATTCCTTCAATTTGGCCTATAAATTCATAACAATGAGATTTAAAAATCAAGTTATATTGTGAATTCTTGTGTGAATGTTATTTGGACACTTAGGCTTTAAAAAAAAATGTTAATATTTCCTTAAGAAATGGATAGATGCTTAGATCTAGTAATTGAATTTTGTTATTTGCTACAATTGGGTAACTAACTAATTATATGCTTCAATTTCAGGTCATCCAAGTAAGATTGTTTCATATTTGTTTCAGAATGCTTCAATCTATAATAACTGAAAATTTCTTTCAGTTCTCTTAATGTTTAAGAAAGTTATGGGCTTTTGACTGTCCTCAATCACAACTTTTGTGTTAAGTCAATGGAAAAGCAATAGGGAACAAGATGCTGATTTCCGAGTATGAAAATGGCCATAACTTTTTTAATACTGAAAATATGAAAGTGAATTAGGTGTCAAATTAAACTTCTTTTTATGCTTTATCTGATGGGATAAATTGCAGACTTGATTTTTAAAATCTCAAAATGTTGTAACATTGCTACTATTAGCTGCACCACTGAGCCACCCTCATCCTCATCTCGTATCTTATTGTATTGAAGGACTAATAGACATTGATGGTTGGCTCACCGTACTCTAAATTCATGAAGGCTGTTCAGACGCAATGCTTGACACCAGCACCGGCAGGAGGTCATGGTGAAAGGCATCTATTAGGGGTCTATCTTTTGTTTTATTCCTTTTCCACAGCTGATGTTCCCCCTTCTCCCATTTGACCTCTCACGAAATTGCTGATTATGTTTATTTCCATCAGTGAAAGAATCGGTGATTTTTTTTTTTAAAGCATAAAATTTGCTGAAAGTGCTTTATCCACAGTTGCTGTCTGATCTGCTGCGGATTTTCAGTATTTTTGCCTGTTTAGTTTCAGTATTTTAAGCTTCCAGCATCAAAATCTTTCAATCCTTGCCGCTGGCTGCATTTATCTACACTTGTACTCCACAATGATTTCAACAAGACTATCAGAAAATCTTGTGTGTCTCTTCTTCAGTATTATTCCCTGCACCTATAAGACATTTGTAGGAAGGGGCCAAGTTTAAAGGAGATGTGAGGGACAAGTATTCCCCCCACAGTGTGGTGGGTGCCTGGAATGTGCTGCCAGGGGTGATGGGAGGAGGCATATACAAAAGTGTCATTTAAGAAGCTTTTAGAAAGGTGTAAGAATATGCAGGGAATGGAGGAACATGGATCATGTTCAGGCAGACGAGATTCATTTATTTTGGCATCATGTTCGACATAAATATTGTGGGCAGAAGGTCCTGTCCTTGTGTTTTATTGATCTATTTATGAGCACAAGTAAATTGAATGGGGGCAGTAATATTTGTACATGACATCTGCAAATGAGTGTAGAAGAATTGCAATATGACTGGTCAAGTCGAGTCAAAAGAGTTTATTGTCATGTGTCCCTGACAGGACAATGATATTCTTTCTTTGCATAGCACAACAGAACATTGTAGGCATTGACTACAATTATATACTTAAATACACACATTAATTAATAAATTAATAAAGTGCAAATAACAGATGGAGGGATATTAATGTTCAGAGTTTTGTCCGAGCCAGGTTTAATAGCCTGATGGCTGTGGGGAAGTAGCTATTCCTGAACCGGGTCATTGCAGTTCTCAGGCTCCTGTACCTTCTACCCGAAGGTAGCAGGGAGATGAGTGTGTGGCCAGGGTGGTGTGGGTCCTTGATGATGCTGCCAGCCTTTTTGAGGCAGCGACTGTGGTAGATCCCCTCGATGGAAGGAAGGTCAGAGCCGATGATGGACTGGGCAGTGTTTACTACTTTTTGTAGTCTTTTCCTCTCCAGGGCACTCAAGTTGCCGAACCAAGCCACGATGCAACCGGTCGGCAAGCTCTCTACTGTGCACCTGTAGAAGTTAGAGAGAGTCCTCCTTGACAGACCGACTCTCCGTAATCTTCTCAGGAAGTAGAGGAGCCGATGTGCTTTCTTAATAATTGCATCTGTGTTCTCGGACCAGGAAAGATCTTCAGAGATGTGCACGCCCAGGAATTTGAAGCTCTTGACCCTTTCAACCATCGACCCATTGATATAAACTAGATATAGACTAAAGTGGATCTTCAAGCGTATGGTAGCACTGGGGAGAGCACATTAACGTGCAGCGACTTTCTCAGTTCATTCTTAACCAGGCAATAACTAAAAGCTAATGTAGTTCAGAATCTAACAGAATAAAAGCAATTATAAGAAGTTAATAGCAATTATTGTTCAAAAATGCTTTGAACAATAAATCCTGTATTTCACACAACCTAAGATCGTTTGGTGATAAATATTGTTTGATATCAAACTCTTTTAAATAGATTGTTTGAATAACACGTGTACCTCAAAGAAGTATTTCTTTATAGCATTTTTATAACAAAGATTTAAATTAATGATCGAGTCTAATTAATATTCATGTCCAGTCGCAATTACATACATATATCAAATATGCCTTGGTATCCTGATACAAGCACAGTGTGAATTCCTATAATTTAAAATACTTGATGTGTGTGTACACAATTTTACAGCAAATGAACTTCTTGCTTGAGATGGATCAGTTGCTCAGTCATTTGGATTTTCCAGACTTCATTACATTGCAGAAATTTCCATTTATTTCTCCTCACTATCCAAGACCCTACAGTTCCCAGCTCCACTCTCAGACACTCCCAAATACATTCCAGATGGAGATTTTCCTCCCAAAGGAATATTTTGCATATTTCTACCATTTCTGATAAAAAAAAACCCAAAACTTGGACAATAGTACCGAAACCGCTTATTTTTCAGTGAAGTTTGGAGATGAACTGAACAGGAATCAAAGTGCTGATAGCACCAAACGGCATCAGCGTATATTTTTCAAGGCGTGGAGGGGATTGTCAGATTTTACTTTTTCTGCTTGATTAATTGAGTGAGATTTGGAAGGAATTTTGAATTTCACCCACCGTGTGTTGTATCTGATTATTCTTTCCTCTCATTGGAACTAGCTTAGCTGCACAAGCGCACATCCAATTTCCTTCCGAGGCCCTGAACGCATCAAGTTGCATCCTTCTAATTGCATTCTCGCTCTTTCCACCATAAAACGAACACATGGTAGAACTCTATCTTCCACACAGCACTAACACTTCGAAGCTCTGTCACTTTTATCTTTCAAATGTCGTTCTTATCTTGTGCTAGATTTCACCTGTCAGGCAATAATGAAATATTTTTAAGTGAAAAAATTAAAATTTGCTATAACGTTTAGTGTTATAATTATAATACTGATATATTAGATATTGTGCTTCAGTTATTGCGTGGGTTTTCTCTGAGATTCGTCTCCTCCCACACTGCAAAAGACGTACTGGTTTGTAGGTTAATCGGCTTGGTGTAAATGTAAAAATTGTTCCTATGTGTGTAGTAGGGCAGTGTTAATGTGCGGGGATCGCTGGTCAGCCCGCACTCGGTGGGCCTAAGGGCCTGTTTCCGTGCTGTATCTCTAAACTAAACTAAATAATGCTTATAATATATATTTTTGAATAATTTAGGAACATGACAAAACATTTTACCATGCAATGAAGTCAGAGACGGATATAATAGATCGTAGTATTTGTGCAGTAATTCACAGTAATAAAATGAATGACCAGGTAGTTTGTTTTTTAATTGTTCAGGAACCCAGGGGGAATAACCTGAGCTGATCAGCAGGATCTCTATTGTCTACCTGAACCAGTGGAAAAGACGGACGCAATTTCACCTTCAAATTGGCATCACCCATAGTATACCTTTCCTATTGCAATATAGAGTCGATCTAGATTAGGCGACTGCAGTGAAAATTCAAAGAGCAACTTTCTGATTTAGGGAGGTTTTTATCCTAGTTCGAAAATCAGCTGTAAATTTTAGTACGTGGATGACTCTGGATTCCAGGGATCATACACCTTGCATTTTACCAATGGTAATATGTTGGTTTTCCTCCCGATGGCTTATTTTGTTTCTTATTTCAGCCTATTTTTTTCCTGGACAAAAGTTGGGGCAGTGATGAATGAAACATTGGGGCCTTGTCCTACCTACCATTTTTGGCGTAACGTGCTGCAGCTTCTAGAGGTTTCCAGTAAAGGTGAAAGCTAAATAAAGTCCCGAAGAAAACATGATAATTCAAATAATACACTCTTTATTGAATACAGTGCTAGTTTCAGTCTAGTTTCAGAGGGGTGGATTGTGTGGTTTTCATTGTAAATGGCTTGTGGGAGCAAAAATAAAAGTTTTATAAATAGTGGCGATTGGTTTACAGCTAATGGATTCCTTTGGAAGGGTGATCAGTGCTGTGCTGTTAAGGTAGGCAGCCAGACAGTAAAGCCTCACAAGCAGTAAACTGGTAAATGGCTGGGTAATCTGAGCTTTTATTGGGTGGCGTTGGTTGAGGGAGGAAAGTTGGCCAGGACTCCTGGAGAATTTGCTTTGCGTCACGTATTGCCAAGGGACCTGCTACAATCAGTGTTGTTGGAGATTCTCCTTAGAACTGAAATGTCAGCTTAGATTGCTTGATAAAGTGAGTTGTTGGACTGGAAGCCACAACTTTACAACTCACCGGCAATAGTGCCCTCAACCGAGCCAAATTGGAACTTAAATTACATAAGCAACAGCATTCTAAAATTAAACTTGGGGAACAGCAACAAGAGAGTGGTTTTCATAGCGTTGAACATTAGCATTAATATTGTGCATGAGGATATAATTTCATTAGCAGAGGTCATAAGTCAGAAGGTCATAAGTGATAGGAGCTGAATTAGGTCATTCGGCCCATCAAGTCTCCCCCGCCATTCAATCATGGCTGATCTATCTCTCCCTCCTAACTACATTCTCCTGCCTTCTCCTCATAACCCCTGGCCCCTGTACTAATCCATCTATTTCTCCTTAAAAATATCCAGAGACCGGGGAAACAGTAGCTTTGGTATTTGCGGTGGTCAGAGAGAGGTCAGTCAGCGGGTGGGGATGACAGTAGCAGCTGAGGAAGGCTGGAGTTTCTGCCAGTCCCACAACTCTATTCCTCCCTGACCAACAACGGGCAAATGTACATGTAGAAACAAAGAGATGCACAAGCTGGTTTATACCAAAGTTAGACACAAAGTGGTGGAGTAACTCAGTGGGGAAGGCAGCATCTTTGAGGGAAAAAAAGGATAGGTTATGTTTCAGGTCGGGACCCTTCTTCAGACTCTGATCTACCTTCAGTGCCTGACCTGAAACGTCACCCATCCTTTTGCTCCAGAGATGTTGCCTGACCCGCTTGTGATACTCCAGCACTTTGTGTCTACCTTTGCCAAATGTGAATGTTGGCCGAGTGTCCTGTGGAAAGGTCCAACAGTGAGAGGTGACAGTCAGGATCCACCCTAATTGAGCAGTCGATAACCGTTGCATCAACTCCTGACAGCCCAGTATAATCAGCAGCTTTGACGTCACTTCTGACTGTGAGAGGAATTGTGCGCGACAGTTGGTTAGCCGCTTGTTTTCCACTTTGGAAAAACGTGTTGGCAACCTCCCTGGCCACATGGTGCAAGTTTTCGCCAACTCTATCTGATCTGCAACCTGCTCTAACCCACTAAACCAAGGAACTGCAGGGGCTCCCCAGTTTATGAATGACCTGAATTTACATAAGTCCCCAAATTATGACATAGATTTTTTTAAAAACGATTTTTAAACTAGTAATAATAATAATAAATTATTTTATGTTATTTATGACCAAATGTGGTATGCCTTCCATTAATTTACAAATAGATAATCAAGGTCATTATTCAATGAAAAATAAAGAATGTACATCGAGTTGTATGATATGAGCTACTATAGAAAACACATGTATCTGACTTACGGAGAAATCGGCTTACAGACGGTTCTAAGGAACGGAGCCATTACATAAACCGGGGACTGTCTGTGTATATTTATGTAGCTCATAATGTAGCTCATAATGCAGATGAACAAAGTGCAGACTTCAGTGGATGTGAGGAATACTTTGCCCTGAGTGCAAGCATTGCAATTATAAAGTAGAGAGACAAGAGATTGCAGATGCTAGAATCTTGGAGCAAAAATGGAGTGCTGGTAGCTTCTCCCTTCCTGTTTGTTCTTGTTTATAGCTCTCCATCAGTTACCACGTTCCTGTTCTATTTCCTAGACCTTTTTAAATGTGGGTTTTCAATGGATGAGTACACTCGGGGTGGCTGAACGTTCCACTCTGTCCTATCTGCTCTCGGAACACTGATGCAAGCTTTCCAAGGCTCACATCGGTGTACCTTCAAGGTGAAAGTTATAAGAAGATAATTTCCTTGTATTTTTTTTAAAATACTGTATGTGATCACCATTGAAGGTGCTCTCTGTCATGTTGGTGTGATAGTGCTGGGGGAAAGGGGCTGCCTTGGGGCCTTCATGTGGAAGTATCTCCAAGTGCAGTGTTGAAAACATTGGGATTTGAAGTGTTCTGCAGTTCATACGTGAGCCTTACCTATTGTATGATGACCTTGTATGTAGCTTTATCTAATGTCATGACTTTAAAATTTTGCATTTACAGGAGTTCCCCAAATTATGACATGATTCTGTTCATGAGAACTATTCATAATCAGAAATGTAGCAATGCATTTAAATAAAACATAGGGTAACCAAGGCCATGTGTAGCTAAACTAGGGTTCTTATCTCAACCATTGGGAGCAGTACAGTGGCTCAACTGGTAGAACTGCTGCATCACAGCATCAGAGACCAGGGGTTCGATTTTGACTTTGGGTGCTGGCTGTTTGTTGCTTGTACATTCTCCATGGGTTTCCTCCGGTTGCTCCGGCTTCCTTCCACATCCCAAAGAAAGTGGGGTAACATAGCACTAGAATGAATGGGTGATCGATGGTCTGCATGGGCTCAGTGGGTTGAAGGGTCTATTTCCATATTTTATCTCTAGACTGAACATAAGGAAAATGACGCAAACTGAGTTTCCACCTCGCAGAAGATGCCTGCAGCCCATAACAGCTGCCAGAATCCATCCGTCTGTTCTCCCAAACGCTCGTTCATATGTAAGGCCTGTGGTCACGCATTCATAACCCCGGGGAGGACCTGTGCAATATGCAAAAGTTTTATATCCTTCATTATAATTAATTTTGATAGTAACTATAATTTAATTACATGTAGAGTGGAGGAAGATAAATGAGTAGGTGGTAAACACATCTATCCTTAGTTCAAAGATTTAGTAATCTTAGAGCTTAGAGTTGATTTTAGTTTAGAGATACAGTGTAGAAACATGCCCTTTGGCCCATCGAGTCAGCGATGACCAGCAATCAAACTAGTTCTATCCCACAAACTAAGGACAATTTACAGAGGCTAATCAACCTACAAACCTGCATGTCTTTGGATTGTGGGAGGAAACCAGAGCAACTGGAGAAAACCCACGTGGTCACAGGTAGAATGTGCAAACTCCATGCAGCAAAATAAAGATGATGCAATATGCAAAGCCCAAGGTTGGGACCTAACAGGATGTAGAAGCAGCTTGTCTTAGGAAAAGAAATGGATCTCTAATTATTAGCTTTGGCTGATAGGTTTCCAGATGTAACTGAAAAATGTGGCTATGTCAGGAAGTAACTAAAGGATGAAAATGTCAAGTCTGTTCTCTTGACATTTCCGGAGGAAAGGATTGAATTCCCGTTCTGCAAAATGCTGGCGTTACATAACCCATCATGAAACATTCTGAAAAATGATGCATGCGTACATTCTACTGTTGCATATCCTGGCACCACAAGTTGTGTCCCATGGAAACTGAAATGATGAAAGACTGCTTCGTGCATTAGACTGACCAAGTTGACAAGTGAGACTTTGCACAATACACTGTTAGTGAAAGTTAGCAAGAGTGGAGATCAATTGGCTATGTATTACTAGATATCTGAGAATTACAGTCTGCTAATTTCTCATTAAGACATCGCAAAAAGCATAAAGCTGACCTTTATTTATTTCCAGTGCAATGTGAAGAAATACATATGCAGTATAATACATTTTTTTTTGTCATGTAGGAAGATACAGTGAAATTCTTTGTTTTAATTTTTTACGTTTTTATTTTAAAAAAAGTTACAATAGCTTGCCTTTCTGAATAACTTACTAGAGTCATTTGGAGAACGGAGGCCTTGAAGAGAGATAATGGAGGAACAAAAGCTAAGGGGAAGATAATTGATAATAAATATGTGACAGTTATGGCGGTTCTAGAAAATCACTGGGACTGACAGAGTCTGGTAGTTTGACTGGACAGGCTCAGCAATTAAATTTCTCTTCACCTGCAAAAAAATAGGACAAACTGTTTGAATATTTGCATCAGTTTTATACATAAAATTTGTTCCATAGAATCATAGAATCATAGAAAATAGGTGCAGGAGTAGGCCCTTCGGCCCTTCGAGCCTGCACCGCCATTTAATATAATCATGGCTGATCATCCAACTCAGTATCCTGTACCTGCCTTCTCTCCATACCCCCTGATCCCTTTAGCCACAAGGGCCACATCTAACTCCCTCTTAAATATAGCCAATGAACTGGCCACAACTACCCTCTGTGGCAGAGAATTCCACAGACTCAAGTTTGGAAATGGACAGAAAATGAAAAATTGTGCAAAAATAATACATAAGCTGATTATGATACTTTCTAAAATTGCACATTATATTACTAATCCAAAAATGGCTCAACTTGAAAGAGAAAGGGAGATTTAGTAGGAAAATGATTTGTCTTAACTCAAATGGTGGAAAAATGTTAAAACCATGCAATGTTTCAGAATTCTAAACAAGTTTAAATTTGGAAATATTTATGTCTAATTCTTCAGCCAGCAAGTTTCCTCTGCAGTTTAGTTTGCGGTTACTCCAATGAAACCTCTTGGGTATTTAAAAATTGGTTGTTGATTATTTAATACTGGGCTAATTGCTAGTGAGTTGTACTTTATAAAAAATGTCCACTGTAAATTCTTAATAAAACAAACTTTAGTTCAGCAAATAAATCATAAACCAAGGTGACTTCAGTGTTTGAACTGTTCTAACGAAACAAAGAGAAATGTGCACATAGATCATTTCTAAAGATGATTTGAGGACTCCCAAGTGTTATTTTATGGGATTTGAATAGAGAATGGCCAAGACAGCAAAACTGGGGTCAGTTTTCATTTCCATCACCAGAAAGTCTTCAGAATGGACCTGGCAGCCCCATTGCCTGTTAATGCCAATAAAGTGTCTGATTAGCTTCAAGGGCAATGGAGCCAAAGCAGTATCATGGACACCGTTACTAATACCATTGAGAGAAAGAAAAATCCAGATTTATTTAATTATCAGAATTTGAATTCCCGGTTACCATGGTAAAATACTATTGCCAGATCAATAGCCAAGGCCAGCATTTGTCCACCTGTTTGATGTTGACTACCTTCCTAACCTAATGCTGACTTATTTTAAGACCCCAGCACTTTTTGTCCTTTTTTTGACTCCAAACTTTGTGCCTATGTTCTTTATATAAAAATGCATACTGTTAGGTTTAATTAAAATTAATAATCTGAAATTTGTTCCATTTTACACAACTGATTGTAAAAGATGATTTTTTTTCTGTTAGCCTATAACATTTCAGTCAAAAACTGGGAAGTGAACATGGCAATTTCTCTTTGAAATGTAGGTTGCTGGTAAAGTTGGTCGAGAGTTGTTTATTTTTTACATATATTCTATTCCCAAAGTAAATTGTAGATAACAGAACATCGTTTTGACAAAAATATAATTAAGGGCATGGAAAAGGACATATGACCATGAAATAAGAGTAGGAGTAAACTATCTGGCTCTTCAAGCCGACTCTATTGCTTATCAATATATTTTACAAGATCTTTAACATCTTCTGCTTTGTATCCACTTTCCAGTATTATCCACAACTCCTTAATCCTATTCCTATTCTAGGCAGAAGATAAATTCTATATCTATTCCTACACATTTTTAATGAACATAACACCTTCACTTCCGCTTACCAGGGAAGAACATTCTAAGATTCACAACCCTCTGAGTTAAGAAATTTCTCTTCATCTTGGTCTTAAATGGCCCATCCCATGTTCCCAAACTATGCTCACTGATCCCAGGCAAAAGACTCAGGGAAACATTTTTCCTGCATTTAGCCTGTCGAGCTCTTTGAGAATTGCAATGATATCCACTCTCATTCTTCATATCTTAAAAGTGTATAATACCAGTCTATTCCCTCTCTGTTCATTTGTCATGCCTGGGACGGCCTGGTAAAATTTCATTGCAATCCCTTTATGGTAGGTTGGAAGACCAAAATGGTCCAGGTGTAACCTTACCAGGGCCGCAATAACATTATCTTCTTCCTGGAGTCAATTTATCTCATAACAAAGACTAATATGCCGTTATTATAATTGTTAGTTGTACCAAGAGGTTGGTCTTTGGTGACTTGTGTGAAGTTTCTGTCCTGTTTGAGCACCACTTTATCTCACCTCTCACCAGAGTGTTTACTGGTGGATGACCACGCATTACATTCCATCTGCCATGTTCTCAATCACATGCTCAACAAGCCGATATCCCCTTGAATGCCTTCTCCAACCTCTTCTACACTCACAATCATATCTGGGAGGGCACGGTGGCGCAGGGGGGGAGTTGCTGCCTTGGAGCGCCAGAGACTCGGGTTCAATCCTGACTACGGGCACTGCCTGTACGGAGTTTGTATGTTCTCCCCATGACCACGTGGGCTTTCTCCAGGTGCTCCGATTTCCTCCGACACTTCAAAGACGTTCAGGTTTGTAGGTTAATTTACATAGGTAAAAATTGTAAATTGTCCCTAGTGTGTAGGATAGTGTTAGTGTACGGGGATCGCTGGTTGGTGCGGACTCGGTGGGCCGAAGGGCCTGTTTCCGCGCTGTATCTTTAAACTAAACTGAACCAGTATAGCAGGCAAATGGAACTGAGGCAAAGATTCGTTCAGCTATGCCTCATTTATTGAATGGCAGAGTAGGCTCAGGGTACATTACAGCTTACATCAATTTCATATTTTCTTGTGTTTATACCTCCATTTTACCCTTTAAAATGTGTTAAATGCTACCTTTTTGACTAGGAGTGTTGAATTTTGTTAGATAAATTGAAATGCCTCTTCATTTTGTTTCATTATATAAATGGCATGACTACTTTGTGCATGGGCGACTGCTTCCTTCAGCGGAGGCTTGGCGATCGCTTCGCCGAACACCTCCGCTCGGTCCGCAATAACCAACCCGACCTCCCGGTGGCTCAGCACTTCAACTCCCCCTCCCATTCCACATCCGACCTCTCGGTCCTGGGCCTCCTCCACGGCCAGAGTGAGCAACACCGCAAGCTGGAGGAACAGCACCTCATATTCCGCTTGGGGAGTCTGCATCCTTTGGGCTTGAATATTGAATGTTCTCAATTCTGTTAACCCTTGCTGTCTCCTCCCCTTCCCACCTCTCCCTCAGCCCTCGGGCGTGGCATTCCCTCTATCTCTATCTCCCTCCCCCACCCCAGTCGCACCAGCTTCTCATTTTCACACCACAAACAGCTTACAATGGCTTGTTCCCTTTATCACCGATACTTTTTTGCATATCTTTCACTCATTGTTCCTTATCTCTCCACATCACCGTCTATATCTCTCGTTTCCCTGATCCCTGACCAGTCTGAAGAAGGGTCTCGACCCGAAACGTCGCCTATCTCCTTCGCTCCTTAGATGCTGCTGCACCCGCTGAGTTTCTCCAGCTTTTTGTGTACCCTGCTTCCTTCAGATGCAAGGTTATCGATTGTCATAGACCCAAGTGCAGACATTGAAAGATAAAATAAAATGATAATTAGTAACAAAATGGCACAGCATACTGTATCTAAAATGCCAAATACCCTGCTCATGTTCCCATAACTTAAATGCAGAAGGCTCCATGTGTATCATATAGTCATAGAGCCTCACAGCATGGAAACGGGGCCATTCGGCTCCACGCCGACCATCCATCGCCCATTCACACCAGCGCTATGTTATCTCACTTCCCCATCCACTCCCTACACGATGGGGTATTTACAGAGGCCAATTAACCTACAAACCCGCACGTCTTTGCGATGTAGGAGGAAACCGGAGCATCCAGGGGAAACCCAAGCGGTCACAGGGAGAACGTGCAAACTCCACGCAGACAGGACCCGAGGTCAGGATTGAACTCTGGTCTCTGGCATTGTGAGGCAGCAGCTCGACCAGCTGCCCCACTGTGCCTCCCCAAACAAATCTCTCATTGTGTGGTTCCATCAGTATTGATTTGTGTAATTAGTATGAAAACATATGGTGATAGTTTGCAAGGGTAATTTATGCGTCCCCGGATCCAAAGATAATGATATGCGTTCTACACCAAAAATAAATTATGATTACGTAAACTACATGTTAATGTAATTCTATGTCAAAGTTCCCACTTCAGTGCCAAAGATATTGCCAATGGTTTGTACAGTGGCTGGAACATCATGAAAAATACATTATTTCTAATTTAATCTTGTCTTCAGCCATATGCAAAAGTTTCAATTGACTGTTTTAAGTATCTGACTTGCTTTTAATAAAACTTTGCCTCCTACTGTGTACTGACATTCTTGAGTGATGAGGTGTTAATCCCTGATGCTGATTTTTGGCATCTGCTTTCAGAGTACATGCATTGCAGGTTACTAAACTAGCTGAGATGAGTTCTTTCATACAAGTCCCCTGACTTTGAACCTGAATTGAATGTGGGAAAGTGACCACACTGTATAAACATTCTTGAGCTGATTGGGCCCAGATTATGTGGGCGAGAGACAGTTTTACAGTCAGAGGCATGAGCACTGGAATATTTAATGATGTGTTTTTGTCTCATCTCAGTTAAACTTGACAGGCCCACTGAAGTGCAGTGGCTGACTTGGTCCAAATAATAGGTCAGAGCTCGAGAGAGAGAGAGAGAGAGAGAGAGAGCAGGTGGAGGCACAGATGCTGGAATCTTGAGCAAAACACAAGGTGCTCAAAGTGGAACTCAGTAGGTCTGGGGAAGGAATGGTCAGCCGACGTTTCAGGTCAGGACCCTTCCTCAGACTAAGAGAGTGCAGGAATTCTCAAGTCCAGAATCCCATTCCCTGGATTTACAGAGTGAGCCAATGGAGGGGTGATAGCCAATGTTTTGATTGTGCTTTAGATTCCCGTCCATTCCTTGTCCTCAATGCCCGGGGCCAGGTGGTCTTTTATTCCAGGTGACTTGTTCGATTAGACGGGTTGTACTTGCGCTACCCAGGTCAAAATCGCAAACATTAGAGAAGTCCAGACAAAGTGCCCCAGAATTGTTTCCGATATATGTTAGGTGGTGGATGTTTGGAATGAGCTGGCGGAGGAGATAGTTGAGGCAGGTACTATCGCATTTTTTAAGAAGCGTTTAGGCATGTACATGGATAGGACAAGTTTAGAGGGATGTGGGCCAAATGCAGGCAGGTGGGACTAGAGCAAGTGGGACATGTTGGTCGGTGTGGGCAAGTTGGACCAAAGGGCCTGTTTCCACATTGTATGACTCCATGACTCTCTTGATGTCTGTGGTGAAGTATTTGAGTCACTAGCCCAACTGCAAGTTAACATCAAACACTTGGAATTCACGTCAGTGCCACGATTGCATCCAAACAGCAGGTGGCAATGTGGACTGGGTTTAGATCAAGTGACGGCCACCAAATGTGCGGCCTCACGACCGATCACTGCCACCCATTCGAAGAGCTGTCAGCCACTGAATGATCCTTTAACCCCTGCCATTGGATTCAGCTCCTTTACCAAGATGGACCCCTTGCCAAGCATAGCCAAACCAGGGTATCGGGCCCTCTTCTTAGCCAAAGCAGGAGCTCCTTATTGCCTCAACGTGCTGCTTAAAGCCATCCATATGGATTCAAGAACTCCCAGCTGGTCTAGGTCTCAGAATGAAGGTTGGCAGTAGGATCATTGTATTGTTTCTCATTTCAAACTAAACACACAAACAATTAATTTAGAAAACTTCAATTGCTGATGGTTCTTATATGAGTATCAGGTTCCAAGATATTGGATGATGGCAAGTTGGGCAACTCAAGAACAACCAAGAACGAAGGAGCTTACAAAACATGGTGAACACTGCCCAAGGAATTTGGTTCTTTAGAGATCTGCATGTGATACTATAACAACACAAGCAAAGAGAGCAGTCAAATATAACATTTATAAAAGGCACAAACATGTAATATAGCATGCAACATACTCACCTTTACACACATTTAAATTCCTGCCCTGTTTAAAATGGCCATAATTCACCGTCTGGAACTACCTGTTCTCAACAAATGTGTTTGCATAAAGTTCTGTGTGACAAGATTATCCTTGGACCCTTCAGGTGAAGATCACAGGATGGTATTTCACAGAAGATGATCCAGTATTGTTACTACAGGAAACCTGCCAGCAGAAGGGAATCAGGCATGGATTCACAGCGCGTACAAGTTTGGAAACGACCAAAGAACAGAGTTAGCCTGGAAAATGTTCCTCATTGGTACCATGGAGCTCAGCTCAATAGCGACTCCTCTGCCTTCTAAAAGACAATATAACCAATATTTACAAGTGCTTGGATAAGATATTAATTGGAATTCTGTCTTTATTATTTTTCAATTAAGAAAAATGTTCCAAGTTTTATATTTTTCTTTCTCAGTATATCATTGTGTCCATTTCTACTGATCGACATGGTGGGTGAGTGGCAGAGTGGCTGCCTTACAGCACCAGAGACCCAGATTTGATCCTGACTGTGGGTACTGTCTGTATGGAGTTTGTACGTTCTCCCTGTACCCGCGTGGTTTTCTCCGGGAGCTCTGGATTCCTCCCACATTCCAAGGACATACAGGTTTGTAAGTTAATTGGCTTCTGCAAATTGTAAATCGTCCCTAGCGTGTAGGATAGTGTTAGTGTATGCGGTGATTGCTGGTTGGAGTGGACTCGATGGACCTGTTGCAGTTCTAAACTAAACTAGATACATTGAGAAATAAAAGTAAAACTTAATTTGGAAAAGTGGGCTGAAAGATGGCAGATGGAGTTTAATGCTGATAAGTGTGAAGTGCTACATCTTGGCAGGACAAATCAAAATAGGACGTACATGGTAAATGGTAGGGAATTGAGGAATGCTGTGGAACAGAGGGATCTAGGAATAACTGTGCATAGTTCCCTGAAGGTGGAATCGCATGTAGATAGGGTGGTAAAGAAAGCCTTTGGTGTGCTGGCCTTTATAAATCAGAGCATTGAATATAGGAGTAGGGAAGTCATGTTAAAATTGTACAAGGCATTGGTAAGACCAATTCTGGAGTATGGTGTACAATTTTGGTCGCCTAGTTATAGGAAGGATGTCAACAAAATAGAGAGAGTACAGAGGAGATTTACTAGAATGTTGCCAGGGTTCCAGCAACTATGTTACAGAGAAAGGTTGAACAAGTTAGGTCTTTATTCTTTGGAGCGCAGAAGGTTAAGGGGGGACTTGATTGAGGTCTTTAAAATGATGAAAGGGATAGACAGAGTTGACGTGGATAAGCTTTTCCCATTGAGGGTAGGGAAGATTCAAACAAGAGGGCATGACATGAGAATTAAGGGACAGAAGTTTAGGGGTAACGTGAGGGGGAACTTCTTTACTCAGAGGGTGGTGGCTGTGTGGAATGAGCTACCAGCAGAGGTGGTGGAGGCAGGATCGATTTTAACATTTAAAAGTAAAGTGGATAGGTATATGGACGTGAAGGGAATGGAGGGGTATGGTCTGAGTGCAGGTAGATGGGACTAGGGGAAAACAAATGGTCGGCACGGACTGGAAGGGCCGAGAGGGCCGGTCTCCGTGCTGTAATTGTTATATGGTTATTATATGGTTAATTTATTTTGATTTAAAACGTAATGCATTTTCTCATTTTTGTTGATTTAACAGAATTCCTGTTGATTTCTATTTATTTTTTTACCAACTATTTATAAAAAGGCAAAGCATTTCACATCATCTTCTTAAGTCCCTCTCCTTATGGTTTGTTGGCGTTGCCTGGTAGCCCCTGTTAATAATACTCCACATTCTATGCCAAATGCTGCCTTTGGAGTCTGAGGTTGGCAGTTTATCAATGCACGATTAAAGAGAGCTGACATGCCCGCCTCTGGAGATTCTGCAGAAGCTCATGTGAATCTCTACTCATCGTGCACTTAATTGTAACACTGTGAGTGAAACCATTGTGTGTAACCTTTTTAGATATTTTAGTTACAAGCTGTTGAATGGGTGAATGAGTCAATGTTTCAGTACATAGAGCAAATGACTTTCTGCTTCAATAGTTGTCTTTTATGTTGACGTTCTTTGCTCTTGGCTGCACTCTGTGCTTACTAAGGTAAGGAGAGAAGGTAATACTCCAACTCAAACATGATTGTGCCACGGTCAAGGTGTTCTTCCTACATAAATATGCTTTAAAAGCATGAATACTAATACATTTTAGTATGTTAGTATCCAAGTGTGAAAATTTGGTATGACATGCCCAATAGCATAGATCAATCTGTGATTTGATGTGATAAATAGACTCAAACATTATCAGAAAGGATCTTTGCTCCCAAGTTAAAAGACGGGAAAGAATGTAATAATCAATAATAGCTTCATGTAATTAGTAAATTAGTAAAACTTCATGTAATTTGCCAATATACACCCACTTGACAGCACAATGAGATCTTATACACTCCAATGAAGGGGCCTTACAGATGAAGGATGCCACAGTGGAGCCACAATTAATGCTGGCGCCTCACAGCCCCAGGGATCCAAGACAATGTTTCTCTTTCCACAAGAAAATCGTAAAATGCTGGAGTAACTCAGCAGTTCAGGCAGCATCATCTTCCCAGCTGTTATCAGGCAACTGGACCATCCTGCCAACCACTAGAAAGCAGTCCTGAGCTACCATCTACCTCGTTGGAGACCCTTGGACTACCTTTGATCAGACTTTATTGGCTTTATCTTGGGTTAAACGTGACTTCACATTGTTCCTTTTATCATGTATCTGTACACTGTGGATGGTTCGATTGTAATCATGTACTGCATTTCCGATGACCGGTTAGCACGCAACAAAAGCTATTTGCTATACCTCGGTACATGTGACAATAAACTAGACTCAAACTCAAGCACCTATGAAAAAAAGGTCCCTCCCGAAAAGTCACCTCTCAACGTTCTCTAGAGATGCTGCCTGACCTGATTCAGGAACAGCTCCTTCCCTTCTGTTATCAGACTTCTGCACAGTCTGGAGTATTGTCCAATTTGCCTTTACCTCATTGCGGACATTGGACTTTGTGTATGGGACTGATGCACTACCATGCTGAGCTTATATTCTACACTCTGTATCTCCTCCTTTGCTCTTTTTATTGTACTTGATTTTGACTTTATTGTATTTATATATAGTATTATCTGATCAGATAGGGATAGCATGTAAAATATAGCTGTGCACTGTATCTTGGTACATATGACAATAATAAATCTAGACCTAACCTAAATCTAAAAGTAGAGGTTTGTATTCTTCGCAGGGACTGTTCCATTGAGAATTCACATATTTGAATTTCATACTGGATTCATAAATTTGAATTTCATACTGATTTTATATTTAACAGCAACTTGACAGATGTACTGAAGAGTAGGGGGTACACAAAAGGTTGGAGAAACTCAGCGGGTGCAGCAGCATCTAAGGAGCGAAGGAGATGGGCGACGTTTCGGGTCGAGACCCTTCTTCAGACTGGTCAGGGATCAGGGAAACGAGAGAATATAGACGGTGATGTGGAGAGATAAAGAACAATGAATGAAAGATATGCAAAAAAGTATCGATTATAAAGGAAACAGGCCATTGTAAGCTGTTTGTAGTGTGAAAATGAGAAGCTAGTGCGACTTGAGTGGGGGAGAGATAGAGAGAGAGTGGGAATGCCAGGGCCTGAGGGTGGAGGGAGAGGTGGGAAGGGGAGGAGACAGCAAGGGTTAACAGAATTGAGAAAATTCAATGTTCAAGCCCAGAGGATGCAGACTCCCCAAGCGGAATATGAGGTGCTGTTCCTCCAACTTGCGGTGTTGCTCACTCTGGCCGTGGAGGAGGCCCAGGACCGAGAGGTCGGATACGGAATGGGAGGGGGAGTTGAAGTGCTGAGCCACCGGGAGGTTGGGCTGGTTATTCTCTCCCCCACGCAAGTCGCACTAGCTTCTCCTTCGCTCCTTAGATGCTGCTGCACCCGCTGAGTTTCTCCAGCCTTTTGTGCACCCTCGATTCTCCAGCATCTGCAGTTCCTTCTTTAACTCTACTGAAGAGTAGTTGTTTTTCAAGAGATATCATTTTAAGAATTTGAATTATTTGTTTTTGGTGAGACGTGGGAAAGGGTATAAGATGAGGCACTAACTGCAAGTTTAGAAATGATTAGAACTGCTGATTTTATTAAGAAATTGTGACTAAAAAAATAAATCCAGAGAAAATAAGTCTAGTTTTACAGGTATTGATAAACAATGATTGTGGTACGGGAAATCAACAAAGCCTAATGGTATTCTGACTTTCTTCACTATTTCCAATTAATTTTGGTTTGTTTGGTTGGTTGGTTTATAATTGTCACTTGTACCAAGGTATAGTGAAAAATGTTGTTTTGCGTGCTGTCCAGGCGGATAATACCATACATGATGAGTACAATCACCGCATACACGAGTAGACCAGGTAGTGCAAAAAGTGCGAGGATTCAGAGTACAGGATACCATGTTACAGCTCCAGAGAAAATACAGAGTTAATAAAATGTTCAAGGGCCACACCAAGGAGATTGGGAGATCAAGAATACACCTTTAACATATTCAAGAGACTGAGCAAAGCTGCTCTGGCCAATTTATACTTTGCAGAATCTATTATTTAGGTGATGTTGCACATGGAACCATTGACATTTCCAAGCAAAATTGGCATCAACATACTAGAGCTCACTAATGGAACATCAGCAACCATGTTTTAACTTCCAGCAGCACAGCACCAGGATCTTGCACCAGTTCCTCGTCCTTACTTAGGAGTATTTGTCCTTGACTCTTGCACCAGTTGTGTAATGGTGATGGGATTGATAAACCCATTCACTTGAATGAGGATTTCAGGGCTCTTTTGAAAAATGGGCTAGATTTTTTCAAATGATTGTCATTTATTAATATTTTATCATTTAAAAAAAATATATTTTATTTTTAATAATTAAATATATCCCCAAACCTTGACAGCATTGACATGCATAGATACATTTCCCGGCAGTTCGGCTGTTGCAAATTAAATATTCATGAAACCTTTATATACCGTCTTGAAAAGCAGAAACTATTGTGCAGGACAACACTGCGTTAAATCAGAGACATAGTGTATTAAATCAGACAATGGTGGTGAATGGTTTTGTGTGCAATTATCTCAATGCTAAATCATTGAAAGAAGTAACTACATTGATAAATTCACGTCTTATTTTACATTAAATATTCAGGATCTACAAAACGAAATCAAACATAATTTATGATTAAGACCCAATTTAAAAATGGAACAATGTCAGGAAAAATAATCTCAATTATAAGATGTACCATTCGCAATCAATCTGGCTCAATATAAGTCACCCTGAATTCACACTTGATATTAATTTAGTTTACGATGACAATGCTATCATCCCTAAAGAGCATACCATTAGTGATTTTTAGGACATTTACGCTGACTCATAACAAAATCACAATACTGTTGATGAGTAATTTAGTTAGAAATTGGTTATGGTACAAAAAATAAGTATTACATTCACTCGCTCCTCACTGAATTAAATGCAGGAACTGCAACCTATGGGTAGGCTACTTGGATTCATTGAACAGTACAATGTCTTGTGGCCACTGTAATCAGAAGTTCTCAATGAAAACTGGTTTGATACCAATTCCTGTAACATAGGTGTGGGAAGGAACTGCAGATGTTGGTGTAGCGAGACACAAGATGCTGGAGTAACTCAGCGGGCCAGACAGCATCTCTGGAGAAAAGGAATAGGTGATGTTTCGGGTCGAGACCCTTGTTCAGACTGTGAGTCAGGGGAAAGGGAAATGAGTAATATAGGTATTTGGATGTCCTTCACTTAAATCTAAAATACATTTAATTGCATTCGTTATTTTCCTCTATGATTCTATATGGTTCTCCTTTATGTCTGGATTTCAGAGACTGGTGATAAAAGGGAGGCATTAAATGGATGAGGGCAAAAATCCAGTCTGTGAATTTGATTTTATACAGACAGGCAATCTGTACATTTTGCAGTGGATTTCCATTGACTTACACAGCCAGTTGTATTAGAACCGGTGATCATTCCCATGTATGCTTTTCACATCATACGAACCCTTAACACAAACTGAGGCATTTAAATGTGTAGGAAGGAACGGTTTTAATCGAAGATAGAATTCAGCGGGACAGGCAGCATCTCCGGAGAGAAGGAATGGGTAATGTTTCGGGTCGAGACCCTTTTTCAGACCGAAATATCACCCATTCCTTCTCTCCAGAGATGCTGCCTATCCCATTGAGTTACGGTGATGGGCATGACCTTGTTGTACACAACTCTTCTAGTCAAAGATGGAATCCCTGAGGGATTTCAGAATTCAATGCACAGGTTCATTGTTCTGGAAATCAAACGAGGATGTTTTTTGCGGGACAGGATTTATTGAGAGCCAACAGATGAGGGAGCAGGTGAGCAGGCTGGAACTCTATTCCTTGGTGCTGAGGAAGCTGAGGGGTGATCTTCGGTCCATAGAATAATGTTCCTTTAGTACTAAATATTGTGTACAAAATTGAGGAAGGTTTTTCGGCATGAGAGGAATAGATCGGTTAGATGCACAGAGTCTCGTGCCCAGAGTAGGGGAATCCAGGACCAGAGGACATAGGTTGAAGGTGAAGGGGGAAAAATTCAATAGAAATCTTTTTTTCACACAGGGGGTTTTGGGTGTATGGAACGAGCTGCCTGAGGAGGTAGTTGAGGCAGGGAGTAATGTAATGTTTAATAAACAATTAGGCAGGTACATAGAGAGGACAGGTTTGGAGGGAGATGGGTCAAACGCAGGCAGGTGGGACTAGTGTAGATGGGATATGTTTATCGGTGTGGGCAAGTTGGGCTGAAGGTATGTTTCATGTTGTACAACTTTATGACTCATTTGAGTAGTAAGACAAATAATAAGGGGGTTTTGATCTGAAACATTAACTCTGTTTCTCTTTCCACAGATACCGTCTGAACTGCTGAGTGTTTCCAGGTTTGTTCATGTTTCACAAAAAATGTTTGGATGTTCAATGTGGAACTTTTTTTCATTTATTTCATGTTTGGGGTTTGGGGTTTGGAAGTGCTCGTGTCTATTCCTACTCTGGCTGTGATTATTGCAACTACTTGTGAAGAGATTCCTTGAATTTCTGAGAGGAAGTGCTTCCATGATTTTGTCCCAGAGATTCTCAACTCTCCTGTCAATCCTGTTGTTTTCTGGGCCCTCAAGTAATGTGAATCTACAAGTGATCCATAAATGTTGTACTTTGCAAAGATGCACACAGATTTGCAAACTTGAAATCAATCTGCGACTAAGGATCAATGTCAGGAAGGACCACCCATTGCACAGTGGTGTGAAGATCCCCAGAGGTGTCTGTGACACCAAAACTGGAGCGTAAACTCCATTATGCTGGAGCAGGCAGTAAGTCAGTGAACGATCAAAGATCGAAATTTTCCTGCTGGCAAACTGAAATAAAAACAGAAACTGCTGGAAACACTCACCAGGTCAGGCAGCATCTGTGGATGGCTCGATTGTAATCATGTATTGTCTTTCCGCAGAATGGTTAGCACGCAGCAAAACCTTTTCACGGTGCCCCGGTGCACGTGACAATAAACTAAACTCAATCTCGTGGATGGAAAGAGGAACCAAGTTAACATTGCACGTTGAAGATCCTTCATCAGGCCGTAACTGCATTTCTTTCCACGGATGTTAACTGACCATTTAAGTGTTTCTGGCTGTCTTTGATGGGTCTGACCTGTGCCAGAAGGAACTGGGATCACAGAGGCAGGGAACATACTGTTGCTTCCACCTGGTTTGAGGCATGTTGGTCGATTTCCACTGTACTCCCTCAAGGTTATTTGAGCAGGTCAGTGTTTATCTTGGCTTCTGCGTCCCGTCATTATTCTGCTCTCAGAATGATGCCTGGAGTGTATCAAAAAGGTGCTCCATCTGCCAAGGCCTTCAAACGACGGGTGCACATAGCACTCCACTGCCTCCATGTTTATTTTTCCATTCGCTAAATTCTGGCAGCGTTTTTGTTGGTGTTGCTGAAGTGCAGGCACCCACTTACCGAGGGCAAGTGGCATTTCCCCCTTTGCTTTGCTACTGCACTTCGAGGAGAGCTGATCCGTGCAATGATTTCCCTCTGCATTCTGGAGAACCTCAGGACCGGGAACAAAGAACCAGACGCTCTCCATAATAAATAAATAAAATGGCTGACTGTAACATTCCAAGGGGCGAATCAGTGGAAATCATATAAGAGGGATAATCCTGCTCCAACTCCACTATAAATAAGAATTTGAAGGGATTGTGTTGGTAGAAGTTTATATATAAGGAATGCAGTTGGATCAAGGACCTAACATGCACCACTATGCTTCAAATAGTTTTGTAATTTTAACTTGAGCAATCAACAACATTTTACTGCTGCCTGTTATTCGCGCAGAAAGCCGCAGTGGATTAAGAGTGACATTAATAAAATTATTTTTACAATCATTTTTTTTTCTTTCTGTTTATTATTTCAAGCATTAGCCCACAACAGCTAATCCTAGTGCCACATTTCAGTAACAGCAACAAGCTGAGACTCGGGCTTTGTGGAAGTTTAGTTCAGTTTAGTTTAGAGATAAAGCGCGGAAGCAGGTCCTTCGGGCCACCAAGTCTGCTGCAGGCGACCAGCAAACCACGTACACTAGCGCTATCCTACACACTAAGGAAGACAAAAATGCTGGAGAAACTCAGCGGGTGAGGCAGCATACTACTCCTACACACTAAGTTCTTTCTCCTTCGATGTGAAACATCCCCAGCTTGTTCTCCTGCACCCATGTTGAAAAGCATCTCACTAGATGTGAAAAGCAAACTTCTGGGCATCTCAACTGAGGGTGGAATCAAACAGAATTCCAACAAAAGTTGTTGGATACATTTTGGACCAAACATGGACAGAATTCCCCAAGTAATCAAGCAGCATTGTTTTTGTTTGACAGATACAGCAGGGATCAGGCTTTTCGTGTGACCATCGATCAGCCGTTAACACCAGTTTCATGTTATCTCACTTGTGCTTCATTCCCTACACATTAAGGGCAATTTACCTATGAACCTGCATTTCTTTGGGATGTGGGTGAAAACTGGAGCACCCAGAGGAAACCCATGCAGTCACGGGGAGAACATGCAAACTCCACACAGACGGTACCCGTCGTCAGGATCGAACTCGGGTCCCCGGCACTGTAAGGCAGCAACTCTGCTGCTGGGCTACTGTGTCGTCCTGGGCAGGTATTAGATTGTACTGGGGTGGCACGGTGGCACAGTGGTAGAGTTGCTATCTTACAGCGCTCGCAGTGCCAGGGATCCAAGTTCGATCCTGACTTACAGGTGCTGTCTGTACTGAGTTTGTATGTTCTCCCCGTGACCTGCGTAGGTTTTCTCCAAGAACTTTGGCTTCCGCCCACATTCGAAAGAGTACAGGTTTGTAGATTAATTGGCTTGGTATATCTGTTTTTTTTTTAAAAGCCCCTCATGTAGGAGTGTTAGTGTGCGGGCATCGTCGGTGGGTGCAGACTCGGTGGTTCACAGGGCCTGTTTTCATGCTGTATCTTTCAACTTAACTAAACTCAATCGGGCCTGCACCCACATTTGCTGCCCCACTTAACACCAACCCACGGCTACACTTAATTCTTGTTGCTCTGTGGTTTGACCATGAGACCTCATTAGCACAACCATTCCATAGAGCAAAGCAGCTTGCATACAGCAATAGACACAAAGTGCTGGAGTAACACAGCGGAACAGGCAGCATCTCTGGAGAAAAGGAATGGGTGACGTTTTGGGCCAAGAACCACAGCCTTGCATATAGCAATGGCAGATCCAGACCACCACATAACCAATACTGCTGCCGGTACTTTGAAATGTTTCAGGCAAGCAGAGAAATGTTAAAACACTTCGAGTAGATGCATATAATTTATTTTAAAAGTGTTTAAAAGAAAATTAAAAAAACTAAAAAGCACAATGTATTTACTAGTAGGTCTGATCGAGTCACCTTACAACTTTATTAAGTTCCTCCTTGATTTATGCCTCATTGAATCCTGATGGCTGCTTGTATAAGTTGGTGATTTAAATAGCGAGACCTCAGCCTGTGAAATTAGTCCTGCAGCTAAACCCCGTGTCATTTCATTCCAAATGGATGTGGTAATGAGCAATCTTTTAGAATTATAATGCAGTTCATCAGATTGCTGGGAAATGCTTCAAAGAGTCAAGATGATGTAAATACAAAATTGCTGGCGCAACTTATCTTCTCAAATGCTTAATGTATTTCAGTCGAGAACACTTTGCATGTCTTCTCCACCGTGGAGTCTGGTCTGACTTCGACATGGTTGATGAAAGTTCTGCTTTCTCGAGTGAATAGGTCTCGACCCTGGTGAAATGTCCGATTGAAAGATGTGCAGTAGTGGTACCAAATGCTGCCAGACTGAGGTGATCTGTAGATTAGTAGAAGATTGCAGCTTTTGGCAGTTAAGTGGCATCACAATGTGGATGCTGGTTTCCCAGCTGGAGGTGATTTTGCAGCTTTACGCTGGGCTGCCAAGCGGAGTGTCGTAGCAGGGCTGGAAAATTCCATCACCCAGCTCGGCAGCCTATTTGCCAGCATTTGGAATGTGCTGCTTGTCTTCACTCCTTTGTTGCCTTGCATGATCACTATAGCTGCTCCCCTGTCCGTTTATTTAGAATTATTCTCTTTGTTTAAATTACATCTTTTGCAAACCAGGTCGAATTTCTAGGGACTTGGCAGTGTGCCAAAGGAAAGTTTTTATTCTTTTTTTTTTAGGGCTCATATTTTGTGCTAGGAAACACATAAAGGGGTATTTCACTCCAAAGATGAAACTGTGTTTAAAGTCTTCTGCTCCCTTAAGGCTACAACGTCTCCTCTTGCCTCCGTGAGTGCAGTGCTGAAACCATGCATGGGAAAGAAGGGTTCTGACCATCCTTTTACTCCAGAAGATGCTGCCTGACCCGTTGATTTACTCTGGCATTTTGCATCCACCTACTAACTTAAGAGTTGACTTTTCCCACAAGTTGCACTTACGGTGAATAATGTATTACCTAGCACAAAATATGAGCCCTAAAAACAAACAGAATAATAACTTTCCTTTGGCGCACTGCCAAGTCCCTAGAAATTTGACCAGGTTTGCAAAAGATGTAATTTAAACAAAGAGAATAATATATCCCATAAGGGATAGATTGGCTATTTTCATAAAACATTTCACACTGTTTGTAGCTTTGGAATTGCCTCCTCCAGCCATGCGTAAGCCTGAACTGTGCTAATGGTCCAGGTTGCAGGAAATCATTAGGACCGGCATGTCCAAGCATCAGGAGGAGTTGATTCGGAAGTAGAACTCTTCACCCCTTAGTTTGTCCGAGGGCGCTGTGTGGTCCATTCGGTGAAGTGAGAAAGCGGATGGCAAGAGAGATTGGGGTGAACCATGCCCCTCTAAAACGGCTCACGCGACAGTCTCTCAGGAGTGACGAGGTTAAAGGAAGGGAAAGGAAGAGAGAGAGGGAGAGGCTGGAGAAGGAGAGGGATTGTGAGGGGGAGTGGATGGGCAGAAGAGCAGTTGGGAAGATAGAGGTCTGAAGAAAGGGTGGGAGAACTAGTGGGCAGAGAGGGAAGATGTGTTGGACAGAGGGGGGAAAATGAGTGTGGGGGGAAGGGTGGCACAGAAGCACAGCGGTAGAGTTGTGCTAGTGACCAGCGTACGAGTGCTGTCTGTATGGAGTTTGTACGTTCTCCCTGTGACCGTGTAAGTTTCCTCCAGGTGCTCTGGTTTCCTCCCACACCCCGAAGACGTGCAGGTTTGTAGGTTAATTGGCTTCTGGAAAATAGGAAAATTGTCCGTAGAGTGCAGTACAATGCTGGTGTACGGGATAATCGCTGGTCACCATGGACGCGGCGGGCAAAAGGCCTGTTCCCACGATTTACCTTTAAATTCTAAAGTAAAGAAAGGGACAGAGGGAGGAAGGAGTGCGGATGTAGAGATGCAGGGAGTGAGGTAAAGGGAGGAAGTAGGTCGGCACGTTGGGAAGAGTACAGTGGGAGGGGGGGTGTGTGATTGTAAAGGGAGAACCTTGGGGGAAGAAGGGAGCAGAAGTGTGGGGGGAGATATGTGAAGTTGTGGAGGAATAAAGCATGACGGAATGGGTGAGTGTCAGTGAGGGGTGGGGAGAAATGGAGGAGGGGATAGGAAAAGAGAGTTTAGTGGGAGGTGTGGTATTAATCTCAATGAGTAAAACTGGGGGAAATAAAAACAATCTGGGAACCAGCTGATGTGGTGAGGTCGATACTCTGAGTGCCCTCAGACTGAATGGGGATGTGGGGTTAGATCAGATATTTGGTTCACCGTACAATTGATTTCCAAGAGGATCCATAAATGAAAAATAGTTGCAAACCCTAAAATCAGATACATATTTTTCCCCAAAATCATCAGCACTTATGGAATATCGATTAATATGAAAGTGGAAACCTATTAAAACTGTAATATATTACAATACATTTTTCTCATTTTTAAACCATCCAGTTTCCATGATAATATTTCTCTATTTTGAATATGGCTCTCAGAATAACAATTTTTAATCTATAAGCCAAAAGCAGTAAAATGTAACATGTGCTACAGATGGTCACTGTCAATAAATGCCTTTCAAATCATAATTATGTCTTCCAATAACAGGAAGCAGGGAAGGCTCAGAAGTTTATATAAATCCCTGACCAAGGTCAGTTGGCATCCTCCCATAATTAGCCTCTGGAGCAGAGCTAATTAGCCACAGACCAAGGACTGAGCCTTTGAATCTGTTCTGAGCTATTGGAGGCAGGTGAAGCAGTGGAAGGGAAAGTTGGACGGTGCAACTCCTCCAAATGGTCTTCCAGGAAGGGTGCTAGAATTGGCTTGTGACAGTCACGAGTTCTGGGTCATATTAGGTACCCACCCAAGGAGGAAATCTGATAATCTGAGCACGTACAGTGAATATGAAGGAAATGGCTGTCTATGAAGCAAAGAAGAATGTGTTTGATAATATTCGATTGATGATAAAAAAAAAGTTAAATTAGGCCGATGCTGTAATGTGCATCAGCGTATATTTTTTGTAGGTGATCTCATGCGGTATAAGGATGTTTAATGTTTTTAAGTTACTGACCTATGTATTTTTGGGTGTAAAGAGGTTTTGTATCATCTGTCCATGTTTTAACTTGAGAACTAAACATTTAAACTCACGTGAATAAGAAGAGGGGAATCGCTCAACTGCAAGAGCATTAGAGAGCTTTAACCTCCTGGGCTCATAGCTTCATCATTTCTAGGAGCAGAATTAGGCCAATCCTCCCATCGAGTCTGCTTCGTCACTCAATCATTGCTGACTTATCTTTCCCTCTCGACCCCAATATTATAGTGTCATAGTCCAGCCAAATGCCAGTCAGCCAAGACTTTTCTGAGGAGAGAATGTAAAATGTAAACATAAAAAAAATTGCTTGCAACAGTCAGTGGGTCAGGCAGCGTCTGTGGAGGAAGAAACAAACATTATGTTTCAGGCCAATGAGCTATCAAGCTGCTTGATTCTTCTTCTTTCGTGTGGCGTGCACAGCCTAAAGTTGGAGGACAACTTGTTCTATTTGATCTTCCGTTTGTGGACGTTGAGTTGATTGCATTAGACGAAACAGGGCGGACCACGTGAAGGTTGCAATCTTCCACCCCAAGCTGCTTGATCTGAAGCATTAACTCTTTATTTCACCATTGATGCCACCTGACTTGGATTACAGCCAATTTTGCTCTTATTTCAGACTTCCATTGTCGGCGATGTTTGCCCGTGGCTTTCTCATGAAGCACAACGTTCGACGTTAACAACAATATTTAAGAAACATTTAGACAGGTACATGGATAGGAGAGGTTTGGAGGGGTATAGGCCAAAAGCAGGCAGGTGGGACTAGTGCAGATGGGACATGTTGGTTGGCGAGGGCAAGTTGGGCCGAAGGGCCTGTTTCCACGCTGTAAGACTCCATGAGATTTCATGTGTTACAATGTATTCTGATTTGTTTAACTTGGATAGAGTGAATGATGCCATACAGTTTGGTTCAGCATTTGAGGTCATTACCCCTTCATCTTAGTCAGTATTCATTTATTTTCAACAGATAGAAAACAGTTTTGTTGCAGTTAACTAAAATTCACTTGATTGGACAGTCCATGAATCTACAAAACTGAAAACGCAGCCAAATACAGCAATGTAGGTAATATAAATGCCTTGCTCGATAGGTATATTATAATTTAAGTTTGAACTTGCGGATAATTTGGGACAATTGTGTTTTAGGTCACATCAAATCGGAAGTGGTAATGGTATCATTAATAGAAAGTAGGAACACATTCTTTTGTGTAAGAAAGAACTGCAGATGCTGGTTTAAATCGAAGGTAGACACAAAATGCTGGAGTAACTCAGCGGGACTGGCAGCATCTCTGGAGAATACTCCGGGGCATTAGCCTTTGACTGAAACAAATCAGCAATTAGGGGCCTGATCAATAAGTTCACCATTCATCACATGAAAACCTCTGTTCCTGTTCCAGTGAACATTGAAAGCCATTCCTTTTTACAGTCATTCTTTTATCAATTCACTCACAGTAGTTCAGCTAATCTGCAGCATATGGTCTTCTCAAACCTTTTTTGTTGATTTATTTTCCTCATTTCTTGTCATTAGTCTTTCTGTTAATCCAAGAACCATCTGTCCTTGGCAGACAATAGCGCTGGACCTTGCTCGTATGGAGCCTGTACAGTTGCCAGAGTGAAACTATTTCCCACTGTTTGCCATTCACATCTGTTGAACAGCTGAAAAAATTGCTAAGGATCTTTGTGTCTGAGGCTGAACAAATGCAGTGCCGCCCGCAAACCTAGGCTCCCCAAACTTCAGATCAGCGCTAGATTCACACAATGGTCTTTAGAACAGTTTTGGGTATAGTCAATGAAAACTCGGTACAGTGTCAGTGGAGCTGGAAGTATCTGTTGGAATAAAAGTGCATCGTCTCTGACACAGTGAGGGTTCAATGGCAAACCTTCAATCTTCAGCTTGCCTGAGGGCTAGTTTAGAACCATCCTGACTTGCAGTAACATTCCACCTGTTTATACAATCTCAATCATTTTTCTGAAGTTCTAGAAGAGCAAATAAAAGCCATACTTAACCATGAAGAGTCTGGGAGTGTCTTTCTATGAAATGATAGCACTGTCGCTGAATGGTTTCACTCAAAGCATTTGAAGAGTCGCCAAGAGTAAATTGCCTGGACGCTGAAGACTGGCTCACAGTTCCTGGAGCACATTTAACCCAAGCTTATTTCTTCTGATAACGCAGACCAGGACGATGCTGCCATTGTGTCTGTGGTTACTGGCATGGCTGTATGGTTGACCAAATCGGTAGAGCGTGGTTCACTGGCTTGTCACCTAAATAGTGGCCCCACTGTCACAATTGTCTACCAACAGTCTGCGCTACTTAAGGGCAGTTTAGTTTTGAGATACGACGTGGAAACAGGCCCTTCAGCCCACTGAGTCGGCGCAAACAAGCAATCCCCAAGCACTAGCCACTATCCTATACACTAGGGACAATTTACAATTTTACCAAGACAATTAGCCAGCAAACCTGCACGTCTTTAGAGTGTGGGATGAAGCTGGAGCCCCCTGAGAAAACCCACGCAGGTCATGGGGAGTACGTGTGAGCTCCATACAGACAGCACCTGCAGTCGGGATCAAACCCGGGTCTCTGGTGCTGTAAAGCAGCAACTCTGCCTCTATGCCACCCTGCTGCCCATAGTGTATCGTGGCTACCGGAGATGCTGGCAGGCTCTCTAGAACTCGTTCTGCTCTGAGAAATTCTAGAATGGTGCAGACCTGAGGAGATCTCCCCCCTGGGTGCCTGGAGACCTTCTCGCAGAGAGGAATTTTTGAGGATGTTGCCAGAACTCGATGGCCTGAGCCAATTTGGGAATTGTGGGGCCGACTGGGAATTTTATTATTTTTTAATTTTTTTAAAATTATTTTTTAATTTTTTTATTTTTGTTAGAAGTAAGTACAGTAATGTGGTACCTAAGTACCTGATGCATACAGACGTATTACAGTCCTTGTACAACTTCTTATTTTTAATTTAATAATAGAACAATGATAGAAAGAAGAAAATATAGAGTATCGTAGGAAATGGTGATGGTGCTAATTCGTGATATAATAAGAAAAGCCCGAAAAAAGAGATAGATAGACAAGAGAGTAGAGACGAATAGCGAGAGAGACAGAAAGAAGAAAGAAGAAGCTAAAGAGATTTAAAAAAAAAGAAAGAAGGAAAAGAAATTAGGAGAGATATACTTATTTAATATCTTTACCCACCCGTCACCCGGTTCTGAACCATTTAATTTCTAAGGTTATGTTGCACCATATGCTTGTAAGAAGTCGATAAAAGGAGACCAAATCTTTAAGAATTGGTCTACTTTGCCTAATAGGAGGAATCTCATTTCTTCAAGATGAAACGTTTCCGACATATTTGAAATCCACATTTTAAACGTTGGCGTGGATGCGTTTTTCCAAAATGTAAGTATAAGTTTGTTTGCTAGGATTTTATTATTTGGCACGCAGGAGGCTGAGGGGTGATCTTATAGGAGATGCATAAAGTCATGAGGTAAGTAGATGGGAGAATGCACCGGATTTTTTTTTTTGCATGGTAATGGCGCTAAGAACTAGAGGCGTAGATTTAAGGTGAGAGGGGAATCATTTAAAAGGATCCTGAGTGGCGACATTTTCACACAATGTGATGGGTATTCGGAACGAGTTGCCCAAGCAAGTAGTTGAGGCAGGTACAGTAACAACATTAAAAAAAACATTTGGACATGTATGTAAATGGGAAAGGTTTAGAGGGATACGGGTGAATGCGGGCTAATAGGACTAACGTAAGTTGGGCATCATGGTCAGCATGGATGTGTTGGGCTGAAGGGCCTGTTCCCATGCGGTATAATTCTATGACTCTATTGACGCATTGAATCAGCACATGGTTAAATCACTGAAGGAGGCCATTTGGCCTGTGATACCTGTGCTAGCTTGCTACCAGAGGAACTCAGTAGTTCGAAGTCTTTTCTTCACAGCTTTGCAAATGTTATCTAGCCATATATTTAGTCAGTGCTTTCTTGAAGGCCACATTGCTACCTGTCCCACCAAATCTGAGGGAAATGAATTCCAGGTTCAGATTAAGAATCCAGACCTGGAGAAGCCAGGCATCTCGGACTGATGCAGGGCACGAGGAGCTTACAAGGTCAGGGAGGAGTGGAGCCATAAAAGGATTTTGTAAGGAAGGATGAATCTTTAAATTGCTTAAGACATTGCTTAACTAGGCATCATTGTAAATCAGCAACACAGATGGAAATTGCGCCCTAAGAACAAAGGAGGCCACTGGAATATGTCGTAAATCCTGTTGTTATTGCATCTCAAACAAGTGCCCTGCTTAAAAATAATTTGTGTAGGCAAGATATCTATCTGACTTTATAAATCATAATTAAAAAAAGCTTGAATAAAGGGGCGGCACTATGGTGCAGTGGTAGAGTTGCTGCCTTACAACACCTGAGAGCCGTGTTCAATCCTGACTAAAGGCGGGTGCTGTCTGTACGTTCTCCCTGTGACCCCATGGGTTTTCTCTGGGTGCCCTGGTTTCCTCCCACACTCCAAAGATCTACAAGTTAGTATGTTAATTGGCTTCAGTAAAATTGTAAATTGTCCCTGGTGTGTCGGATAGTGCTAGTGTATGGGGTCGGCACGGACTTGGTGGGCTGAATGGCCTGTTTCTGCACTCTACCTCTCAAGTCTAAAGTAAAGTCTAAAGTAAAGCTTCTTGTGACCTGAATGCTTATGGACCAACATTTTTACATAAATCCAGAATATATTGTGTTTTTTTTAGGTTTATGAGTAGTACTGGCAAGGCCATATTTATTGGCCCAAGAGGGAGAGAATGAGTCATGTCCTTGAACTGATGCAATCCCCAGGCAAAGGTTTGGCAGAGACTTCCAGGGCCTTGAACCAGCGATCTCCAGGCATGGTAATATATGTCCAAGTGGTGATGATATGTTTTTCCGAACAGTAGAACCTAATCAAACCATCTATCAACAGATTAATAAAAAGTTGTGTGTTCATTGATGGCTGCAATAAAATAAACTTTTCAAACCAGATTTCTGGAAAATATGTGTATTTCTGAAATCTGATGGGGAATATTGCTTCCAATCAAATGGCTATGTCAGAAGAATTATTGAATGGCCTCAAATCCAAAATGGTTTTGTACGTGTTTCACAAATAAACAATTTCAGCTGATGGCTTATAATTGGCAATATTTTTCCGAGACATTGTCTTAATAACCAGTGGCTCAGTGGTAGAGTTGCTGCCTTACAGCCACAGGGACCCGGGTTCTATCCCGACTACGGGTGCTATCTGTACGGAGTTTGCATGTTCCCCCTGCGGCGGCCGTGTGTGTTTTCTCTGCATGCTCTGGTTTCCTCACACATCCAAATGACGTGCAGGTTTGTGGGTTAATCGTCCCTAGTGTGTAGGATGGACCTAGTGTATAGGTGATCGTTGGTTGACTTGAGCTGGGTGGGTCAAAGGGCCTGTTTGAATGCTGTATCTCTAAACTAAACTAACTTTAGAGGTGCTGATTGTACAGCCAAGTCTATGCCGCTTGCATCACTGTCAAAGGTTGGAAGATCCCCACTGTGACAGAAGATGGTCGACTTCATTCAGCCACGACAGGCTAAACCTTGTTCTTAAGTTGCTTTCCCCTCGCTATCTGCCATTATGTTGTCAAGAATCTCAATCTGTTTAAATAATGTGCTCCTTTGATTACTTTCGAGGATCGTTAATTTAATCTAAATCCCATTTTCTGTTTCTCTTGAAGAAAATCTGGCTCAAAGTATGATGATAACAGGCAATTTTATCTGGTAATTTTGAAACGTTGATATGGATCATGTCAATTCAAGCAGTTTAAACTGAGACCACAGAAGTGGAGAAATCTTACCGAAAAGATAGCTTCTGAATAAAGATTAGAATTAATGACTCTCTTTGATATTTCAATGGATTTCTGTCCAAACAATGATCGTTTGGACAGGAACCGCTCTGAAGATTACAAAGAACTTCAAGTTTCTTTGCTCCCTTTTATTCAGATCAACAAAGGTGTAGGTATTTCATTTCACAACTGTATGGACTCTTTCATCGGGCAAGCAAGTCTAATAATGGTCTGGTAGAATTCACTGTATTAAATTTCTACTGATGCAGCTGTAATTTATTTCAGCATAAGCAAGACTGATAATCAAACACTTTAACACTCTGGTTCCCATTCTGCTGGGAACATGGGCATTTATTTTTGGAATATAGTTCATCAAGTCTGAATGGTATAGTCCATAAGCACCACATTTATATTGGAACACTTTGCTGCATTTTCCTTACGTTTAAAAGGGAATATTTTATCATCCTAGAAACCTTGGTCCAGCAATTCTCTCTCAACGCTTTTCAGAGGTAGATACAAAGTGCTGGAGTAATTCAGCGGGACAGACAGCATCACTGGAGAAAAGGAATAGGTGATGTTTCAGGTCAAGAGCCTTCTTCAGTCTGAAAAAGTGTCTCGACTGAACATCTCCTATTCCTTTTCTCCAGAGATGCTGTATGTCCCGCTGAGTTACTCCAGCACTTTGTGTCTACCTTCCCCTCCTCCATCCTGGTTCTCCAACCAGTCTGACTGTCCTCATGAATAAATTGAACATTGTATGCCCCGTTGTCAACTTCCCCTAGCTAACATTGTTCTGGTCTACATTTTCCTTGATCTTTGTCCCCTTTGATATCTCGTTTTTGCACCTTACCCTTCTATATCTCTCGTTTCCCTCTCCACTGAAACATCACCCATTCCTTCTGTCCAGAAACTCCATACAGGCACCATCTGTAATCAGATAAATTGCTGAATTTCTACTTTGAAACCTCGACGTTATGTAGGCAACATCATTCTAAGAATCATAGAAATGTTATATAATTTAAATGTTACATATTCTATGTTTACACAATACATACAAAATAAGTTGATTTTCCAAGTTTCCCTTTGAGAATTTGCAGCAACATTAATGGAAACATCATGGACAAAGTTTTGCAAGATTGTGATTTATTATTTTTCTTACAATGTGTGGATATACCAGAAAGCTCCATTTTAAACATAGTTTCCAAAGAGGTGGTACAAATTGGCTAATTTTTATGATTAAATCACAATTCAAAATACCCTTATTGCCAAAGTAATGTGAACAACAAATAAACGTTCCACAGTGTGTCTTGAACATACAAACAGACGGAGAGAAATGTTCCAGGCACAGTTCATTGAAAAGGCATATGCTCGATCTGCATCTGCAACCATTGGCTAGGAAATGTAACACGCTTGAAAAAGCGCAAAATTATTGTCTGCAGCCCAACTAACTTTCCACAGTGGAGCAGTCTGTTGACGGCATATGTGTACGCAAAGTGTGCAAGGCAATAAAATGTCACTGCCCGGATGCCTCACTCAAAATGCACCCATCATACCCACTCCAGTCTGAGAGTCATGATATTGTGGAGCGATGTGAGGGATCTCCCTTACTTATTCCCACTTTCCTTCTCCCCACTTCCCCTCTTACTTCCACCTCCCCCTCCCCCCCACTCACGTCCCCTTCCTCTGCCTGGCCTTGCACCTGTTTCTCCCACCTACCCACTCCCCCACGACCAAAATTCCTTTAACTAGCTTCGCAGTTTGCAATTATGTATCCCTCTAGCGTTTGTCCAACAATCTGCCGATCGGGGAACCCCCTCATCTGTTAGCGGCTGTGACATGTCCATCACCTTTTCGCTTTCAGTTCTTTTCCCCGCTCCCCTTCGCAATCAGTCTGAAGAAGGGTATTCATTTCCCCCAAAGGCGCGGCCTGACCCGGCCTTTTGTGTCTGTCAGATGATCAGGCCAAAGCCAGCGAGAAGGAACGGCACTTGAGAATCTTGGTGCAGGGTTCGTGGGGGTGTGACAAGGAGTGGTCAAAGAGGAAATCGTAGGGTTAGCCGCGTATTTATCTGGCCTATCTTTCTATTCCTGCCCTCACTAGCATATGGCACTGGAAGTAATCCAGAGATCGGCAGCCTCAAGGTCCTGCTTTTAACCTTTTTCCTAATTCTACAGCATATACACTCTGAAGATAGACACAAAAAGCTAAAGTAACTCACGCAGCATCTCTGGAGAAAAATAGATGACGTTTCGGGTCGAGACTGTTCATCAGACTCTGCTTATTCACTCTGCAGGATCTCATCCCTTTTCCTACCCAAATCGTTGGTATCAATCCCACTGTGCAGAAAAATGTTGCATTATGCATGCAACTGCCTTGGCCAATACTTTTTTCATTAGGTATTTCTTAGAGTAAGGAAATAAATGATTTTTATGAATCCCGCTTGCGATCATGACTATGGGTGCTGTCTGTATGGCGTTTGTACGTTCTCCCCGTGACTTCATGGGTCATGGCCGGATGCTCCGGTTTCCTTCTACATTCCACAGATGCACAGGTAATTGTAGGTTCCTTGTCTTTGGTAAAAATTATAAACTGTCCCTAGTATGTGCGAGAGTGCAAGTGTATGGTCGGCGCAGACTTGGTGGGCCCAAAGGGCCTGTTTCCACGCTGTATCTGCGAACTAAACTACAATGCCATTAGCTTTATTTTTGCAGACTTCTCTTCCAATTTGTATTGGACTTTAGGCTCAAATTGTTGCAGTCACGCTGTGGTTTTCAGGTCAAATTCTCATGTTCTTGAGTACGGCCGTTGAATGTCAAATTACAGTTGTTTTATCCGTTCCAGAGGATTTGGAAGAGATGCACTTTTTCAAACAGCTTTTCCACTGATCATTGGAGGAGCGGTGGAGAGAAATCAAAAACAAGCCAAGCTGGAAAACAAAAGCCAAGAGGAATGGATTTGGACATGTAACAAGAAAGTTCAAGAAAAACACAAAGAACTAGTCCGAGATCATAAACAATCTTGTCCTTTCATGTTTCCTGAGGCACTAACTGTGTTTGGTAAGAAAAGGCTTTGCACATTGAAATAAGAGCTTTACTGAAAAACAGTGCTTCTATGGAGCATGATCTCCACATATAAACACCAAGCTATGTTCATTCTTGCTATTTGACTTTCAAGTCATTAAGAAAAAGTTCAAAGTTCAAAGAATTGGCATTGTCCTCTGATCATTAACTGCATCTGTTTACCAGACTTCCAACAAATCTGATTCTCCTTGTTCACATGGACTTGAGGGACTGGGAGTAGGTTTGTGGGGTGGAGAAAGGCTGCTCCTTAACTTGCGGGAGATCTTGAAGAGAACCTGTCTTTGACGAGGAGGCTTTAAAACAAAGTTCCCCGGCTGTGTTTGCCGAAAGGGAGCCCATGTCAAGCTCTGGTGAGTGCAGGCTAGTTGGTGAGACGATCAGGCATTATTGTTCACGAGTCACAACACAGAAATCCCATCAAAGGCTAAAGTTTCCAATTTGCTCATAAGCCTGCCTGCCATAATTGAATACAAATAATGGTGTCGATATGCAGATTAGTTGATTTTCTCAATGGCTACAAATAAATACTCTTTCTTGATATTGTTGCAAAGGTAGTTCATAAATTAAATCATGTTAGGATGCTGTTAAATGATCTAATTTTAGTTTACAATGAAAGTTACATTTTTATGCCAAATTATATCTACAATACATTCTGGCTTTAGGCATGGATGTGTTTCTTGCCACTATCACTTTCTGTTTAGGTTAAAGAACTTACTCTGGCCCTAGAACCTATGGAACAGATGAGGTGAAAAGGTAAAGATGCAGGAAATCAGAACATTTGTAACTGTAACAAGCTCATCGCGGGGAGGGAAATGTCCTGATATGAAAGGGAAAGGAGGAAGCATTTTTATGGAACAAAGATCTGTATTAGATATCATGGAAAGCCATTGGGAGCAACGCAAAGCTGAAGAATGACTCGCGCTGATAAAGAGAGACTTCTCTAAGTGGAAGATTAAAGTGGGGAGGAAATGGTCTGGTTTCCAGAAAGATAAATTACATCCCTTAAACAAGAAGGTACAGCTACTTTCAAAGAACATAAATCCAGTAATGAATATGGGGCTCATTTCCACAGTCATTATAGGTCATAAGAACATAAGTAATAGGAGCAGAATTAGGCCATTTGGCTCTTCAGGTCTACTCAGCCATTCAATCGTGGCTGATCTATCTATCCCTCCTAACCCCATTCTCCGGCCTTCTCCCCATAATCCCCTGACACCTGTACTAATCAAGAATCTGTCTTTCTTTGCCTTAAATATATCCACTAACTTGGCCTCCACAGCTCTTCAGTGGCAAATAATTCCACAGATTCACCACCCTCTGACTAAAGAGATTCCTCCTCATCTCCTTCCTAAAAGAACGTCCTTTAATTCCTAGGCTATGACCTCTAGTCCTAGACTCTCCCACTAGTGGAAACATCCTCTCCACATCCACTCTATCCAAGCCTTTTACTATTCTCTACGTTTCAATGAGGTCCCCCCCTCATTCGTCTAAACATAGTTAACATGTTAACTAAATTAACCTACATGTACAAAGGAACTGCAGATGCTGGTTTACATAGAAGATTCACATGAAATGCTGGAGTAACTCAGCGGAACAGGCAGCATCTCTGGAGAAAAGGAATAGGTGAGGTTTCAGGGTCGAGACCCTTCATCAGACTAATGTCTGATGTCAGAGACATCAGAGTCTGACAAAGGGCCTTGACCCAAAACGTCATCTATTCCTTTTCTCCAGAGATGGTGCCTGACCTGTTGAATTACTCCAGCATTCCTTGCATAATTAACCTATATCTATCTGTTCAGTGGATTACAAGTACCACTCAAGTGTCACGAGTGCTTTTTTGTCGTATGTTTTGAAATGGAACAATGAAATTCTTACTTGCAGCAGCAAAACAGATATGTGAACTAGTACACTGTAAATGCCATAAAAAACAGCAAAAAGAGTTCACTATACGTAAAAGTTCACCATCAGGAAGCCTTGCCAGACGCATTTCTCTCAATGGCCTATATCTATATCTATTTCTATATCCATATCTATATATGAATTAAAAAGCAAACTAAACAACAATCGTACAAGGCAAAAACAATCCTCCAAGTCTACGTTTAGTTTAGAAATACAGCACGGAAACAGGCCCTTAGGCCCACTGAGTCCGCACCGACCAGCGATCCCCGCACATTAACACTATCTACACACACTAGGGCCTTTTTATATTCATACCAAGTCAATTAATCTGCAAACCTGTATACCTTTGGAGTGTGGGAGGAAAGCGGAGCACCTGGAGAAATCCCACACAGATCACGGGGAGAAAGTACAAACTCCGCACAGACAGCACCCGTAGTCAGGATCGAACCCGGGACCTGGGGTTCTGCGCCTGTAAGTCAGCAACTCCACCGCTGCGCCACTGGGCTGCCGTGTAGTTTGGAGCAGGTGACCAGGTCACCGCCAGGTAATGCAGGCAACTGTGGACAGCACAGTCATATTTCACGTGTGGTCCTGGTCTTCATTGTATGTCCAGCTGTGGACTACTCATGAGAACTCGTCTACAATCAGTAGAGTCCAAGACTCTGAAATAAAAACAGAAAGCACTGAAAATGCAGTGTCAAGTCAAAGACTTGAAACACTAATTCTGTTTCTCTTCCCACAGGTGCTGCCTGGCCTGTCGAGTGTTTCTTGCATTTTCAGTTTTTATTTCAGGTTTTCAGCATCTGCGGATTAAAAAAAAAATTACCAACATGTGAAAAGTTGACATTCTCTTAGAATGATGCTGATGGAGTGTTGGTTTCCAATATTCATCTTATACGAGATTAAAGAAGAACATCTAAAATGTAACCTGTTTTAAAATAGCAGCCCTGAGGCCTAATCACCATTGTGTTAACTCTGTGTGTACCTACAGCTACTTGTTGCAATGACAGTATTTTGTAAGTGAGCAAGGACACCTCATAAAGGTGCTAATGATCTGAATTCTGATGCTAATATTTTAAGCCTGTTTCTCTGCAGTCAGAGAGTGCAGCTACACATTTCTTTATTAATATTTCTCCGTGCATTTGCTTTATTAATATTTCTCAGCGTAGTTTAGAGATACAGCGCGGAAACAGGCCCTTCGGCCCTCCGAGTCCGCACCTACCAGCGATCCACGCACATTAACACAAGCCTACACACACTAGAGACCATTGATACTTATACCAAGTATACAAACCCAAGCTAGTTAACCAACAAACCTGTACGTCGTTGGAGTGTGGGAGGAAACCGAAGATCTCGGAGATAACCCACGCGGGTCACAGGGAGAACGTACAAACTCCGTACAGGCAGCACCCGTAGTCAGGATCGAACCCAGGTCTCCAGAGCTGTAAGGCAGCAGCTCTACCAGTGCGCCACCGGGCCGCTCGGTGCGCTTGTGGTCTGGGTGGGCACATGGATGCAGATTTCTACAAATTATCAAAAAAAACACAATTCAGCACAGGATGTTTAATAAACCTGCGGCTGGCCATTTATTACTGGTTAACTGGTATAGTGTTTTAGATGTTTTTTCTTCTCTGCAGGAGTATATAACTAGTTTGCAGCACTGTCAATATTTGCTCAGGGAAATGTGGAATAGTCCATTAATTTTCACATGGATTGCTTGAGGTCGATGTTTATTATTCCAAAGCACCAAAATTATGAGCTTCATTAACACAAAGGAAAAGGATTCAGGTCTTTCGGTATAGTTTTCAGCCCATCAATGCCTCACGAATGGTCACAAAAATAACACATTACATGTGTTAAATATTAAATCACTATTGTGCATTTATTTATTTATTGTATCTGGCAAGCCATGTGACTGTTTCAATCACTTGCTGAAATTGGAGATTGAAATTAGTTTTAATTTTAAAATCGCGAAGCCTTTATCCGAGTAGGATCTCCACTGAACAACAAGTTGAAAGGATTTCTTCTTCTCACTCCCTATCAAATGGACTATTGTAAGTAACAACGTGGAAACGGCCTTCAATTGTTTGCCAGCCTGGCCTTCAATCCAACACACAAAGTGCTGGAGTAACCCAGCAGGTCAGGTAGCATCTGCGGAGGGAATGGACAGGACGGGACTGATTGTATTAGGGAGGAGAACGATGGAAAAGAGAGGTGGTGGTGGGGCAGAGCCTGGCACGTGATGGGCGGATAGAGTTGAGGGGGGGGTGGAGTATGTGACAAAGGCAAGAGACGAAGAGAAGACAAAAGGTTGCCAGGGAAGGAAGGAAGCAGAATGAAACAGAGCCAGTGGAAGGACATGGGTTAACGGGGCAGGATAGTGGGAGAAATGGTTCACTCCTTATATGGCACAGTGGAACAGTGGTAGAGTTGCTGCCTTCCAGTGCTGGAGACCCGGGTTCAATGCTGACTACGGGTGCTGTCTGTATAGAGTTTGTAAGTTCTCCCTGTGACCATGTGGGTTTTCTCCGGGTGCTCCTGTAGGTTTGTAGGTTAATTGTGGGACTAGTGTATATGTCCCATATACACTAGTCCCACCTGCCTGTGTTTGGCCCATATCCCCTCTAAACCTATCCTACCCATGTACCTGTCTGAATGTTTCTTAAGATCAAGATTACCTCTGCAATAAACAAGCTTTGCTGGACAATACACCAACTTATTGCTGATCCGTGTTAGTTTCTGGAAAATGAAATGGAAAATTATTTCTGATTTTTAAAACTAATGGTTTGTTTGATCTGATGTTTAATTTTTCTTCCATCGATGTATGCAAATTCAAGTTTAGAGTGGTTGCAGCCTCTTTCAGGCTTGGATTTGAACTTATCTCTGGTGCCTGCGATTAGGGTTCTTTGTGCATTTTGTTCAGTTAGGAGGCCTGTAGTTATTCTCAGATAGGATCAAGTCAACTGATTGCAAGGGAAATCTAGACTGTTTCTCAAATAATGCCCCAGCTAATTTAGATCAACAGGCATGTTCATGTGTGGCATGCACCCAACCTCCCAAATAACACTCCCAAAGCCTGGGAAATAAAACAACCCATTCCCTCAATATACCTCCTTAAATACAAGCCCATAAATCACTCCTCTCCCAGGTCTCCAGCATCATTAATTTTAATAATGCGGCGTGGAAGTTGGCAAATTCAGGAGAATTCTGATGGCCAGTGAGAGATATTATTAGGGGATGGAGCTATTTTAATTATCTGTTCGTTGCAAGAGTAACAAAGGAGCAGCCCTGCCGTGCCAGGGAGACCGCAGCATTGTCATCGATCATGTTGGACAAACTCGGATTGTTTTCTCTGGCACGTTGGAGGCTGATGAGAGACCTGATAGAAATACATAAAATTATGAGAGGCATATTTAGGGTAGACAGGCAGAGCCGTTTTTTCCCAGGGTGGAAACGTCAAAGACTAGACGGCGTGGCCTTCAGGTGGGAGGAGCGAACGTTTAAAGGAGATGAGCAGGGCTTCTTGACATAGAGGGCGGTGAGTGCCTGAAACGCGCTGCCAAGGGTGGCGGAGGAGGCAGATATGACAGGGGCAGTTAAAAGGCTTTTAGATAGGCACAGGAATTTGCAGGGAATGGAAGGATATGAATCACGTGCAGGCAGAAGAGAATAGTTGAACTTGGCATCATGTTCGCCACGGACATTGTGGGCATAAGGGCCTGTTCCTGTGCTGTACCATTCTATGTTCTATGCTCTGTGCACGTTCTTCCTTTTGGACCTCCTTGCAGATTTCTATATCGTGGAAGTTCAAACCCGATCTCCTAGAAAATGGAGCTCTTTATTTTTCTTGTCAGATTCTAATTTCTGCCCTTTTGTGGCTTTACGTGAGCCAGATAATTCATAGTTCCATGACTGTCAGGGTCACAACCCTCCCGGTCTGAAGAAGGGTCTCAACCCGAAATGTCCCCTGTCCCCTTTCTCCAGAGATGCTGCCTGACCTGCTGAGTTATAACCAGCTTTTGTGTCTATCTTCGGTGTAAGCCCACATTAAATTACAGGTCCAGCAACCTAAACTGATAATCCAGGAGTCCGAATTCAAATCCCACAGAGCAGTGGTAGGAATTAAATTCAGATAATAATCTAGAGCATAGAGGAATTAAACCAACAGTTCTCAGTATTGACGTCCACAAAACAATTGGATGGCCATTTCCATCCAGTTCATTCTGATTTGTTTAGTGGAAGAAAGCTGGAGACCTGGTGGCTTAGTAAAACAAGCAGCCTGAGGACCGTTAGGGCTGGTCACAAAATACTACTCAGGATCTGGAAAATAATGTAAACATTTTTCCACTGAGCTAGACAGCAGAGGAGAGGTGTTTGGGTCAGGGGTTAATATAGTCACAGAGGAAGACAATTGTGACTTTGGGCTGTCTTTACTGCTGTGTGATGGGTATAAATCTACCGTTCCTTCCTACACAGTGTCACCTCATTTCCTTGTTCTGGAATTACATGCACTTCAGCTGTTGGTGTGTTCATTTTGTATGGATACTCTGCAGGTGCAACCTCCTCCAACTTGGCGCCCACGCCTTTGCCCCATGCAGTTAAAAGGTTGGTCAAATTAAGACAGATATCTACCTGACAAGAGTCTTATTTCCATGGTGAGCTCTCTCTGTTGCAATGTTTCTCACTTGACCTCAGCTGGCCTGTTCTCTGGCATTCCCACTGCTAAATACCATTGCCAGCAGGATTGTTCACCACTCTTCCAAAACCTTCAATGTGATTGACCTTCTGGTCAACTCTTCACCGCCTCGAGATTTGATGAATCTCTTCATGTACGAAGCAACTCTGGATGATTGTTGCTGTGCTGAATGTGTTTAACGTGTACAAATTGCAAATCACAGCTCAACTGCCCAGTTATGATAGGATAGAGAGTAACCTCTGCATGTTTTCTAGATACAAGGAACTGCAGATGCCGGTTTACAAAAAAAAGACACAAAGTGCTGGGGTCACGCAGTAGGTTGAGCAGCATCTCACGTGGATAGGTGACGTTTCAGGCCGGGACCCTTCTTCAGACATGCCGGAGTTGAAGCATCACCTATACATGTTCTCCAGTGATACTGCCTGACCCGCTGAGTACTCCAGCATTTTACATCCTTTAGTGTACTCCAGCACTTCTTGTGTCTTTGTTTTGTAACCTATAGTTATTAGTTTAGTTTAGTTGTTACATGTTACATTGAAAAGCTTTTTTGTTGCGTGCTCTTCCAGTTAGGGGAAAGACTATACATAATCACTTTAAAAAAATCTCCAAATAGACTTTATTCAGGTAATAAATATACAATACATGAACCGTCCAAAAAATTCCTCCGACATTTTCAGAGGCTATACAAAATATTCAATACAGCCTACATACATTGCTCAAATTTCACGATATTATCCCCCACCCTTGCCACTCATGAGGCCCACTGGCGTGGAATCCCTTCCCTTATTTTGAGTAACTTCCTTCTGTTATAAATTCCGGATTTTTATTCACAAGAATTAGGAATGTGACTTCACCACACCCTGCCCCCCCCATGTCCAGCTGCGGAAGGAACCTAGACTGTGGCCCTCCCCCACCGAGCCTTGGCGTTGGCTGCACCGAGCTTCAGTGCGTCCCTCAGCACGTACTCCCGCAGTCTGCAGCGGGCCAGTCGGTACATAATTACAATCAAGCTGTCCACACTGTACAGATATAGGATAAAGGGAATAACGTTTAGTGCAAGGTAAATTTCAGTAAAGCCCCATTAAAGATAGTCCAAGGGTCTCCAACGTGGTAGATGGTAGGTCAGGAGCATCACGAATTGGTGATAGTGTGGTTCAGTTGAATGACGACAGCTGGGGAGAAACTGTCCCTGAATCTGGAAGTGTGCGTTTTCACACTTCTGTACCTCTTGCCTGATGGGAGACGGGAGAAGAGGAAGTGTCTGTGGTGAGAATCATCCTTGATTCTGCTGGTCTTGCTGAGGCAGCAAGAAGTGTAGATGGAGTCAATGGAAGGGAGGTGTGTTTGTGTGTTGGTCTGGGCTGCATCCACAATTCTCTGCAACTTCTTGTGGTCTTAGATGGAGCTGTCCCCAAACCACGCCGTGCGTTTTCTAGTTGGTGAGAGTTGTTGGCAGCTTTTTCTTTCTATTTTACGTTGCTGACGAGTCACATTCCTAATTCTTGTGAATAAAAATCCGGAATTTATAACAGAAGGAAGTTATTCAACCCGATCGAATTCACAAATAGAATTGCCATCTTAGTTATGCTCGTCTCTTGCCATTTCTAAGTCGCTGAAAAAATCACTAGTAATATATTTCCTTCACATTGAACTATAAACTGAAATTGTAGATCAGTCATTACACAGAACCAATCATTTAATTCAGCAGGTGCATTGTTCCACTGAGCAACTGTTGCATGACACACACTGTTACAATCTGCGGCACACAGATTTCTCCCTCACTCTGTCGTTCTAATGTTCCAAAGAAAATCCAACTTCAGCGGCTTGCTGTAATATTTAATTCTTGAGATGTTATTAAATTACAGGACCCGCAACCTAAACTGATAATCCAGCAGTCCGAGTTCAAATCCCACAGAGCAGTGGTAGGAATTAAATTCAGATAATAATCTAGAGCATAGAGGAATAAAAACTACAGTTCTCAATAATGACGTCCATAAAACAATTGGATGGCCATTAAAAGCACATCCAGTTCACTGATTTGTCTAGTGGAAAAAAGCTGGAGACCTGGTGGCTTAGTAAGACAAGTAGCCTGAGGACAGTTCGGGCTGTTCACGAAATACTACTCAGGATCTGGAAAATAATGTAAAAAATCTTCCTTGGAGCTAGACAGCAGAGGAGAGGTGTTTGGGTCAGGGGTTAACATAATCACAGAGGAAGACAATTGTGACTTTGGGCTGTTTTTACTGCTGTGTGACGGGTTTAAATCTGGAGCTGTAGGACAAAGAAACAAATCAGAGAGGAGAGAGTAAATTCAAAGCCCGTAGATGAGAGGATGATTTTGTTGATGGAAGGGAGAAACGACTTGGTTCTTGAATGGGAGAGACAAACTGAAGATTCCGAAAAAAGCCTGTTTACAATAAGATCTGTACAAGAAGACCATGAAGGAAGATATGGAGACACAAGGAACTGCAGCTGCTGGTTTACGAAAAAAGACACAAAACCCAAAAATGCTGGAGTAATTGAACGGGTCAGGCAGCATCTCTGGAGAACATGGATAGGTGATGTTTTGGGTCAGGACACTTCTTCAGATTGAGGGAAGATTTAGAGGTTAGGAATTCAGTGCGCCTGGAAGCAAATGAGCCAGAGGTCAACGCCATGCTCTAGAAGATTGGAAATGTGGAAGGGGTGGGGGGTGGGGTGTTAAATATTGGGTAGAAAATAATGGGAGTTGGGTGTTAAGAGCCAAGATTAGGGAAACTACATTGCAGTAGGGTTTTTTCAAGAGAGGTAAAGTTAGGTACCGGCAAAACCAGTTGGACTCTTGATTCATTGGTTTACCATGCATATCTATCTATAAAAAATCGGCTTAGTAACTTGAAGAGATGTGGTATCCATTTTCATTTGCCCTCCATCATAATGATGGTCGAAATGGCTGAGATTAATGTCAGCCGAGTGAATGCAAACATTTCTATAAAATAATAGAGCTGAACTGTGCTTATACTGGCAGTGGCATATGTCCTATTTCTTTTATCCCTGATCTTATAAACCTTAGAAATATTCACCATCTACTGATGTGAGCTTCGTAAACAATTCATTTAATCACTAACAGTTTTAGCTGCCAAGGCCCTTAGCGCTGGAATTCCCACCACAGCCATTTTACCTCTTGCTCCTCCTTATATAGTCGCCCATGTCTCTGATCGTGTGCTTGGCCATTTTATCCCAGTATCTCCAAATCTGGCACAATGTCAACGTTAGTTTGATATCACTCAATGTGAAGTGCCTTGGGCACTTTTGCTGTGCATTATGTATCTGGATAATTTGTGTTTATGGATAATTTGGGAGTTAAAATCACAATGAACTGATTTAAGAGGCTTGTCACAGCTGTAAAAACAATGCTTTATTTTTAAGGAGTAATAAAAATCTCCACTTATTGCCATAGGTGAGATACACAGTCCATACTTCGCTAAACATGCAGAAATACAATATTGATGTAATGTCAATATAAAACCTTTTAATTAATCGAAATCACTCACATAGTGTCTGTTTTGTCATTTGAGACACAAATACTCTTAAGACACACAATTGATGGTTATAGCAACGGAGGAGACAAGAGACATGTTTGGTTTGCATTCCCAGGAAGGCAAAAATGTAAGAAATGTCTGAGAGAAACAGCCTTGTTGATTTTGGTTATGGATAAAAGGTGAAAGATTTTGTTTTTTTCTCTATATTCAGTAGTGACTTTGGAAAACGAGAGACTATATTTAAAATGTTTCCGAAAATTCCAGCCAGTTATAAGTGCTTAATGTCTTTAAGAGCACTGTATTTATCCAAACTGTAGTGGAATAACAGTATAGGCTTGTACATAATATGTTCCCAAAGGAATGCAGTTGACTCTACTTCTACTTTTATTTTTTCCTCTCTTTTGGCCAAACCTTTAGAACCTAAACCCAATTTCTATATTGGTTGTTATTTCTTGTAAATGTGCAGTTTAAATGATCCAAACAGCAAGACAAGAGCTGTATTGTACAGCGGAGATGGTCTTTTAGGATGAAAATGATAATATATGTTAATGGTGTAGATTTTGGACAATCGTCTTGCATACAATAGAGACGTTATACATTTACATTTAACTTGTGATAATCTTCTTAGGCCCCCCTTGGTCATGGATGACCATTGGTGTCTTCAGGGTTGGAGGAAACTTGTGTGTGACTTTGTTTAACGTGGGGAGACTGGTGCACAGACAGCCACCACACGGTCCTTGACAGATCTGGGTCAAGATCCAGTGGCATGGAGTCCAAGACGACTGGAGACCCTTTTCTGCTGCAGCCTTCATCCACACTCCACTAAGGTCAGCCAACATCCTCCGCCTGTTCCACCGTTGAGGTCTTGGTTGGATTGCTCTTTGTCAGAGGCCTCCCCCTCGACCTTACCGCCATGGGTGGCCCTACCAGGAGCATAGCTCCAGACGGCATCGCTCTCGGGATCTCAGGACCACAAAAGCTTCTCCACCACAACAAGGTGACAATCCACGGTGATAATGAAGAGAGGGTTTCTGGCATATTTGCGCCATGCACCATTATTCTGATGTGATAGGGATCTCGGTTTCATTTTATTTGAAGGAAGAAAGGTTTTTATAAAGCCTGAGGCTCCCTACAGTAGGGAGACAATGCAGAGGAACAAGACACTTCTCCAGTATAAGACAAGAGCTGTGTGGAACGATTCGGTTGGTGGCAGGATTCAGCAACCTAGCATATTCAGAAAACCTCAAATAGATCTCATTGGATGATTCAAAGTTGAATAAGAGAAAATAAGCCAAGACCTTTACTTACAGTTTTTTGTGCTGTACAATTCTATTGTTGTAGATAAGTCAACAAGCTAGAAAGCAGAGCCTAATGATAGACACTGCGACACAGGGTGAAGTTAGGATAGATATTAGTAAACGTTTCTTCAAGCAAGTGGCAATCAGAGCTGAATGCTATTATTCAGCTAAACCACACGTGATACTGAATGATGCCAACTATGAGATACGACAAATGGATGTTTCGAGCATGCTGTTAAATAAACTAATAAAAATAATTCTATGTGTGTTAGGAGAGAAAGCACATCTTTTCAGAAGTGTTCAGCAACACAAGCCTGGAAATTATTTAATTGAGATTACTTGCAGTTTGTTGTACTCCACATTGCCTCACTGCACCATAAACCCTGGTTCGATCTTGACTACGGGTGCTGTCTGTACGGAGTTTGTACATTCGCCCTGTGACCGCGTGGGTTTTCTCCAGGTGCTCATGTTTCCTCCCACATTCCAAAAAACGTGCAGGTTTGTAGGTTAATTGGCTTCTGTAAATTGTCCCAAGTGTGTAGGATAGAACTAGTGTATGGGTGATCATTGGTCGAGGTCTCCATGGGCCAAAGGACCTGTTTCCATGCTGCATCTCCAAACGAAACAAATCTAAACTTGACACCCTGTACAACACCAAATTGAAATCTGAATACTTTGCTCCAATAACACCATATATTGCAAACTTTAAAAATATTGCAAATCCGGCATGAATATTATCTCGAAGATTTTGTTTTGAAGATTTTGTATTTAATACATACTAAAAAGAAATATATTGTTGCTTGTAGTTTCCATGTGAATTCTTCCTTTTGTGAACACAATATAATCACATCAACTTGCTGGTGGGTGTGATCTAATTCCTGCTTTGTGTCTCCATCTTTCTGATCCTAGAAAGGGAAGCACCAGTTCTCTAATTCATTCCACTTGCCAGCTTTCCGAATTGCATTACTTTTTGGTATTCAATTTTAAAAAGAAATATAATGTCCAAATACAAAAGAGGAGAGGAACGACACATTGGTCTCTTCTCCTTTGTGTGAAGACTTCACTTTGTGACTCTTGTGGGAAATTGATTAGCTTTGAAGCATTTTTTACACATATTTCAAAGGAACAGTAATTGTATGGCAGCAAATGTGTAGAGTTTGTATGTAATGAGCTTCGCAATGTTTGTGGATCATGTGATTGTTTACTTTGTCGTAAATTAAGCGGGCCAAATTAATGCGAGAACACTCGTTAGTACCGAGGTTATATGTGAAGTTGTGCAGCTATGCTGATCCCAAAGATTGCAGTTCCCCCGATGGGCTTGAGAAAATCCTTTGATCCGAGTTGGAGGAATTACTGGATATTTTATACAAACAGTTCTAGAATTTACAAGTTTGCGGCTCTCCTCCTCAGATCGTTTATCAAGATCAAATGGAAGAAATGTTGCTTTAATGGTGCTGCCAGAGTTGAACATCAAAGATGAACAAAAATTGCAATTTCTCCCTGTGATTGGAGTATAGGTCATAGAAATGTAACGTGAAAGCTCTTTCGCATTAGCATCTCAAAACCAATATAATTTTAACAGTATTAACATATTTTCTGGGTCATAATTTAAACCTTTGTCAGGCCAGTGTGTACTGATCCAATGTGTGGGACCCTATGTAATCCTGTGTGTACTAATGGCAGGATCTTGGGTGTACTAATTAAGCTGAAGAATGTTTTATTCAAAAGGACACACAGTGCTGGAGTACCTCAGCAAGTCAGGCAGCATCTCTGGAGAACATGGACAGGTGATGTTTCGGGTTGAAACCTGACCTGTGGGTCTTCAGACCGTCTGAAGAATGGTCTTGATCCGAAACATCACCTATCCATATTCTCCAGAGATGCTGCCTGACTAGCTGAGTTGCTCCAGCATAGTGTGTCGTTTAGTGCATTAACCTTCACCATGCAGTTCTGTGTTTCTGACGTTTTAGTTAAATTCAGATTCAAGACTGAGGTGCATACAATTTTGTGATAATCCAAAAATTTTAGGACATGCTTTGGAACCAGTTATCCTTTTATTCTTTGTATGCTCCAATAGATATTTGGTACAAATTATAAATTGCTTCTCACGCAGCTGAACATTTGAAAGCTAAATTATGAGTATTATTTTTAATTGATGCTTGCATTCATTGAAATATGCCGTTATAACAAACCGGAACTAGGATGTACTCAATTGTAAATGTTGCTTGCCTTTTACTCGTGGGATAATTTCTATGGAGCTGCGGAGCTCTATGGTTTGCTGAGATCAAGAAGGGTCTCGGCCCGAAACATCACCCATTCCTTTTCTCCAGCGATGCTGTCTGTCCCTACTGAGTTACTCCAGCATTTTGTGTCTATCTTTGATTTAAACCAGCATCTGCAGTTCTTTCCTACACAAGATGCATTCTATTGCTTTGTGATCATCACTTCTGTAAGTTCAGTGCTGGATCCTGACATTCAGCACGGATGTTGTGGGCCAAAGGGCCTGTTTCTGTGTTGTACAGTTCAACGTTCTATGTTCTTTTTCCCCCAAACCCTTCTTCTGAAATCGATGCAAGTCCACAACATGAGATGCTGCCATCTGCTGGTGATGTGAAGATGGCAGGAATTTACATTGAGGTTTGTTGACTGCAACGAATAAGGACACCAGCTTTAGTATTCGAAAGCAGCGTAATGTTGTTGACATTGGATGGGACTGGACTCCATGTTGGGGTTGGACAGGCTGGATGCAGGAAGATTGTTCCCGATGTTGGGGAAGTCCAGAACAAGGGGTCACAGTTTAAGGATAAGGGGGAATTCCTTTAGGACCGAGATGAGAAAACATTTTTCACACAGAGAGTGGTGAGTCTCTGGAATTCTCTGCCACAGAAGGTAGTTCATTGGCTATATTTAAGAGGGAGTTAGATGTGGCCCTTGTGGCTAAAGGGATCAGGGGGTATGGAGAGAAGGCAGGTACAGGATACTGAGTTGGGTGATCAGCCATGATCATATTGAATGGCGGTGCAGGCTCGAAGGGCCGAATGGCCTACTCCTGCACCTACTGTATATGTTTCTATGTATGTTGTTATCCAAATTAAGCTGGAAGACATGCAATATCCAGTAGATTATCAGGTGCCCACATCAGTTATATGGTGGACTGTGCTTCCATTAAAGTCAATGGAACAGCTACGAGATAAGTGCCAATAGTTTAGATTTTAGTTTAGAGATACAGCCTGGAAACAGGCCCTTGGGCCCACCGAGTCTACACCGACCATCGATCACACATTTACACAAGTTCTATATTATCCTACTTTTTCAACCATTTCCTACACATTAGAGGGAAGTTATAGAAACCAAGTAACCTATAACTAATGAAGATAGACACAAAAAGCTGGAGTAACTAACTCATCAGGACAGGCGGCATCCCATCTTTTTGTGTCTATCTTCGGTTTATACCAGCATCTGCAGTTCCTTCTAACACAACCTATGACTAACAATTGTCTTTGGGATTTGGGAGGAACTGGAGTACCTGGAGGAAACCCACCCAGTCACAGGGAGAAGGTGCAAAGTGCACACAGCCAGCACCCGATGTCAGGATGAAACCCAGGTCTCCGGCACTATGAGACAGTAGCTCTATTATTTGTGCAAGGAAGAGTTTCTGTCCAATGAGTTAATAACAGCAGCTTTGTACGTCCTTTTGGGAAAAAGAACATAGAACAGGACAGCACAGAAACAGGCCCTTTGGCCCACAACATCCGTGCTAAATGTCAGGATCCAGCACTGAATCCACACATTTATAGGAAGTGCCAGATGATGGGAAGCTCACGGTTGTGACTGTGGACCAACTGGAGGTGTTTGGCAAAGTTGTCACTCTATGTGTGGTGGGCTTTGCAGCATAGAGGAGGCCACATGGTGTGTACCGGACACAGCGTGCTATTGCTAGGGTACAAAGACATTTTTTACTTCACTGGAAAGAGTATTTGGGTCACAGGATGGTGGGGAGGGAGGAAGTAATAGGGCAGGTATAGCAAGTCTTGCTGTGGGAAGGAGAGTTGGGATTGTTGGACTACAGTGCTCCGGTGGGCTGTAAGGGGAGGTGAGTGGAGGGCATCGGAAACGACCACGTTCACTCCAAAGGGGGTGGGCACGGGGTGCATTTGGCATTGCAAACATGGAGCTCAGTTGGGCCCTGGTGGAGCCCGATTCGGACTTGTCCGAGGGGCAAAAGGATTCGGTGCAGGATTCCCAAGGATGGAATCACATGGTTGTCCTGGCCTCGAGGCTTCTGATGTTCCTTTGAGATCTACCCATGTAAATGTTGACTAAGCAGTAGAACCCGGCTGAAACATGAACCTATTTATTAGCGATGATCACCCAGTATCCATATGCCGTACCGTTGGGGGTAGGGGCTGCCTCAAATGGGGAAGCTCATGTTGAAATGGACTCCCAGCTTAACATACAATGTTGGAGCTATTTCAAAACCTTCCAGCATATCGCAGGGACTCTACTCAATAAATTCCCTGTTTAGACGTGCGGACTGTTTCACATCCTGACCACCGTCTTTCACCATCAAATGAATCAAGCAACAATTAACACCAGGGTCTTCATCAATGTTTCCTTTGCTATTCCCTGCTGTACAGAGACCTGCTGAGCAGACAAGGAGAGAGATGGACAAAACTGCACTCGTTAATTTCCCCCCCTTGTCACCGCACATGTAGAACAATAGAGAGAAAAAAATACTTTTCATCTGACTCACACCTCCGAGAGAATTCTAATGTTACGAGGTTCAAATCCATTCTTTGATATTTTTTTGTATGACACCCTTCATCACAAGTTTTCAGTTTGACTGCTGATTTCAACGTTTTTATACAGCTGGAAAAATACAAGACACTACACGCGAACAGAATGCTGAACAGACCAAATATTTCCTCTACCAGGCGAGCTGCATGTTAATTTTTAAAAAAAATCTATATTACGGCTTTTAGAAACGTGTTGGACTTACAAGTCTATTCAGAGAATAATGTACAAGGACAAGCACTTTGTTGTTCATGGTGATTGAAAAAATTTGAAAGTAACTTTTTTGATGTACTGTGCTAACATTACAGGAAGAAGGAAAAAAACGATTGGATAAAGTTTTTATGGAGCAGGCTGGAACTTGATTTGGTTTGAGTTGACTGCCAAAGCGAGCTGGCAACTTTAACTCCAAGTGTACAACCATTTTGATCATAAAACCGCTTCCGATCATTCTGCCATTAGATAAAATAGCTTTTATACACTTGTGAAAACACGGTACAAAGTTGTTTCCATATGTACCCACCTTGCTGTGAGACCCCGTAAACCAAACATTGCAGTTGCCACAGAAATAAAGGAGCTCAACAGCTAAGAGATTGAAGATCCTCCTTCACGTGAGAATATTGCAAATTCTTCTTAAAGCATCTTCTGGGATGCAACCTGGTCCAGTGAATTAGAATGGTGTTTTTTTTAGTCTGGGGGCCCGTGTCTAAATGCAATGACATATGGCTGCTGCAAGGTAGAAACAGAAATATGATCGATAAAAAAAATATTTAAAACAAATTAATTTTATTTTTGCACACTTAGGGAATTATGATCTACATACATAAAGTTAATCTTTAGGGATGGTCTTTGAGATTTGGTACATCATTGAAATCTCTCTTTGACTTTTTTCCAATGAAGCATAATATTATCAGGGTATTTCAAGGTGAGAGTAATTCATAAATGTCTTAGGCTTGTGCCAGTGATTGTTTTATCTTGTGTAGGAAGGAGCTGCAGATGCTGATTTAAACTGAAGATAGACCCGAACAGCTGGAGTAACTCAGCGGGTCAGACAGCATCTCTGGAGAAAAGGAATGGATGACGTTTTGGATCGAGACCCTTCTTCAGACCTTCTTTTGGAGAAGGTCGCCTTCTCCTTATCGAGTCCAAACACGAGATTAGGAGTTGTTCAGCCAGAGCTGAACTCACTTCTCGGCATCGGCATAGATTGGTGTGTGTCTTGTCGCTTCTTGTGTGTGGTGGTGGAGAGATTGGTGGAAACAGGGCCACGACGTGAACGCTCTTTCCTTGACCCCTGTTGGAGAAGGTTGTATACATCCTAGCAGCTTGAGGAGATGTACAGCATCTAAATCAATTTTGAGTACAAAGGCAGCTAGTAAAGTCAGATGCTGATGGGTGTCTACAGCTGTTAGTCCTCTGAAACACGAGTTTGGGGAATTAACACCAGAAAATAAAGAGATGGCAGAAATAGGTTGCATCGGACGTTACTACAAAGGATGCAACAACATCCCAGAGACCAGGAAATGGAAGGGAAGGAGGGATTTAGGAAAATTACAATCATCAGGGCAGTGGTACAGAGCAAATTGCTGGAATTGTGGCTTGAGTAGTTTTTAGATCCTGATTGATTTCATCCTGGTTCTTTAAGTAAGTCGCTATTGAGACATTTGATACGTTGGCTTTACTTTTCCAAAATTCCCATAACTTGGGGAAGTTTCCATTTGATTGGAAAGTAGCAAATGGAACTCATTATTCTAAAAGGGAGACAGAAAGTATTACACTGTAAACAAATTGGCTCATCATTTACCATCGGGAAATATTGAAAAGCTATTACAAAAGATGTCGGTCAGAGGTGTTAACTAAGAAAAATTCAAGATAAAAAAGAGTCAACATGTTTTCTGTGAAAGGAAAATTATGTTTGACTAATTAATTGTTCTTTGAACAAGTAACATGAGTTGGGTATAATTGGGAATCAGTGGTTATAATATATACTGCACAACTAGTACAACCAGAAGATTTTCAGAAGCATTTCATAAGGAGTTGCCTCAAAGGTTATTGATAAAGAAATAAAAGCTTAAATATAGCAACAAGGAACTGCCGATGCTGGTTTACACAAATGGACGCAAAGTGCTGGAGTAACTCTGAGGGTCAGGCAACATCTCTGGAGAACATGGATGGGTGAAACTTTAGCCCCAACTCGAAGCATCACCTATACATGTTCACCAGAGTTGCTACCTGACCCATTGAGTTACTCCAGCACTTTGTGTCCAGTAAAGCTCAAATATAGTTGGATAAGCAAGTCATTTTCTGTTCTGTAATGAATGATGTACCACAGGGATTGGTATTGGGGTCTCAACCTTTTATAATGTACTAGACTAAATGGGACCCGTTGGGTCCCAGCATCACACGGGAGGGCTGGTCCCCCAATGCAATATTCCACCTCTCCACCAATTCCAATATTGGTGACCAATAGACAATAGACAACAGGTGCAGGAGTAGGCCATTTGGCCCCTCGAGCCAGCACCACCATTCAATGATCATGGCTGATCATCCCCAATCAGTACCCCGTTCCTGCCTTCTCCCCATTTCCCCTGACTGCTATTTTTAAGAGCCCTATCTAGCTCTCTCTTGAAAGCATCCAGAAAACCTGTCTCCACAGCCCTCTGAGGCAGAGAATTCCACACTCACCACTCTCTGTGAGAAAAAGTGTTTCCTCGTCTCCGTTCCAAATGGCTTACTCCTTATTCTTAAACTGTGGCCCCTGGTTCTGGACTCCCCCAACATCGGGAACATGTTTCCTGCCTCAAGCGTGTCCAAGCCCTTAACAATCTTATAGAAACATAGAAACATAGAAATTAGGTGCAGGAGTAGGCCATTCGGCCCTTCGAGCCTGCACCGCCATTCAATATGATCATGGCTGATCATCCAACTCAGTATCCTGTACCTGCCTTCTCTCCATACCCTCTGATCCCCTCAGCCACAAGGGCCACATCTAACTCCCTCTTTTGTTTCAATGTTTCAATGAGATTGCCTCTCATCCTTCTAAACTCCAGAGTGTACAAGGCCAGCTGCTCCATTCTCTCAGCATATGACAGTACCACCATCCCGGGAATTAACTTTGTAAACCTACGCTGCACTCCCTCAATAGCAAGAATGTCCTTCCTCAAATTAGGGGACCAAAACTGCACACAATACTCCAGGTGTGGTCTCGCTAGAGCTCTGTACAACTGCAGAAGGACCTCTTTGCTCCTATATTCAATTCCTCTTGTTATAAAGGCCAACATGCCAAATGCTTTCTTCACTGCCTGCTGTACCTGCATGCTTACTTTCATAGACTGATGTACAAGGACCCCCCAGATCCCATTGTACTTCCCCATTTCCCAACTTGACACCATTTAGATAGCAATCTGCCTTCCTGTTTTTGCTACCAAAGTGGATAACCTTGCATTTATCTGCATTAAACTTTATCTGCCATTCATCTGCCCACTCCCCCAACCTGTCCAAGTCACCCTGCATTCTCATAGCATCACGCTGCATTCTCATAGCAGTGGGGGGGGGGGGTCACTACTCAGTCACTCAAGCACTCACGGCTGGTAGGCTGGCAGATGACTCACGGCTAATCCTTGAAATTCCATTTCAAGCAGGGTGCAAGGCCACCAAATTCAAGTGCAGTTCTTACCACTTCAAGCAGGGTGCAAGGCCACCAAATTCAAGTGCAGTTTCATACCATATCAAGCAAGGTGCAAGGCCACTAAAGACAGCGAGTCGTGATCTCTCCCTCCTCCATCTTGCAGAGAAAGAGCCACACCCACACTTCTGGGTTTTATAGTCCCTCTCCCCTCCCACCAGAAGGGGCGTGGCCTTCATGGCATGATTGACAGGAGAGAGAAAATAGTATTTTTTAAACACTAATAACTCTTTTATTTTTCATCGATGGGAAAACTCCTCGGCACCTGATGAGCGGACGGGGACTCTTAGTAAGATGGCCAAAAATCACAGCCGTACGTGGTAGTGTTCTTTCCAAAATCAATATAAAGCGCAAACAGGAAGTGGTCAAGATTAGACTTTTAATTATATAGAAGGCAAGGCAACTTTAATTAGGCAAGGCAACTTTAATTAGGCAAGGCAACTTTAATTAGGCAAGGCAACTTTAATTAGGCAACACAGCTTTCGCATTTCCAAACCAAAGGCAACACAGCTTTAGCATTTCCAAACTATATTTTCAAACCACATTAAGGGCACTGACAGGTCAGTAACACCACTCAGTTTAGTAGACATGTGTTCAGTGTTATTCACAGCTCAGACTGAGAGACATGACCCTCTCGCTCCCCCATCTTGCAGAGACTGACTGAGGCACTCAACACCACCGGGTTTTATAGTCCCTCCGGAAGGGGCGTGGCCTTCAGGAGAGAGAATCTCAACATTTTTTAAACACTAATAACTCTTTTATTTTTCATTGATGGGACAGCGGAGCGGGACTCTGCCCTGCACAGCGGAGGGGGACTCTGAGTAAGATGGCCAAAAATCACAGCCGTAAGTGGCAGCGTTTTTTCTAAAATCAATATACAGAACAACAGGAAGTGGTCAAGATCAGACTTTTAGTAATAGAGATATGAATGATTTGCATGATAGCACTGAATGTATGAGTGCTAAGTTTGTCAATGCCACAGAGTCAGGTCGGAAAACAAGATATGAAAAGGACATAAAGTGATTTCCAAGGGCATACGGGTAGATTACGCGAGCAGGAAAAAGATCTGGCAAATGTAACATAATGTGGGAAATTGTGAAATTGTCCACTCTGCCAAGAAATTTAAAGAAGCGTTTTATCTTCCTGTGCACTGAAATACAGAAGGATGCGGGTATCTGAGTGCATGATTACAAAATACCTACAACGAGATACATCTAGTGAGCAGGAAAGCCAACAGAATGTTATCAGTTATGATGAGTGGAGTTGAAGACTGGTAGGAAAACCATACTTCTGGTTGTTTCTTTCGGAGAAGGGGAGACCATGTGGTCATTAATGGTTTGTTCTTTACTTCTGAAGAAAATAATCTGTTTAGCATTAAAGTGACTTTATCACCGCACCAACATTTCCTCACTGTGTCTTACTCAGACCTCAATCGTTCAATAAATGCCTGTTTGAAAAATGTGCGTTGACTTATTTGTGCTTGAATGGCAGATGTTTCTGGCAAGTCAATGTGTTTGCACATTCCTCACTGTGTTTCTCTTGGGTCATTTCAGGGGACCTGAACAAGCCAAGCACATAGTTTGGATCTGGATTTGCACATATTCAGATAAGGACAACAGATTTCTATCCTGAAAGGACATGAACTAACAAGATTAGATCTCAGTTCAGGTCAGTTTAGTTTATTGATATGTGAAAAACCTTTGATGCGTGCCAACCCAGCCAGCGGAAAGACAATACATGATCATAATCAAGATGTCCATCTGGTCACCGTACTATAGGACAAGATTATTCACAAAGGACATTTTCTGGATTGGAGGATTTAGATTTGGATTTATGTTGTCAAGCTGGAAAGGGTACAGAGAAGATTTACGAGGATGTTGCTAGGTCTAGAGGGTCTGAGGTTTAGGGAGAGGTTGAGAAGGACTCTAATCTCTGGAGTGCAGGGGGATGAGGGGTGATTTTATTGAGGCGCAAAAAATCATGAGAGGAATGGATCGGGTAGATGGCAATATTGTTCAGTGCAAGATAGAGCCAGGAAAGTTCAATCAAAGATAGTCCGAGGAGTCCCCAATGAGATAGATAATAGTTCAGGACTGCTCTCTGGTTGCAGTAGGATGGTTCAGTTGCCTGATAACAGCTGGGAAGAAACTGTCCTTGAATCTGCAGGTGTGTGGCCTATACTTGTGACAGTCCTATTCCTGATATGTTAAACTCCAGTTGTATTTAATTGTAGGTCCACAATGTGGATAGGAAGGGCAGCAACAGGTGACAGCTTGTGATGAGATAGCTGGTGACAGATTTAGAAACATAGAAACATAGAAATTAGGTGCAGGAGCAGGCCATTCGGCCCTTCGAGCCTGCACCGCCATTCAATATGATCATGGCTGATCATCCAACTCAGTATCCTGTACCTGCCTTCTCTCCATACCCCCTGATCCCTTCAGCCACAAGGGCCACATCCAACTCCCTCTTAAATATGGCCAACGAACTGGCCTCAACTACCTTCTGTGGCAGAGAATTCCACAAATTCACCACTCTCTGTGTGAAAAAAAGTTCTCTTATGTGGTTACACAAAAGGCTGGAGAAACTCAGCGGGTGCAGCAGCATCTAAGGAGCGAAGGAGATAGGCGACGTTTCGGGTCGAGACCCTTCTTCAGACTGGTCAGGGATCAGGGAAACGAGAGACATAGATGGTGATGTGGAGAGATAAAGAACAATGAATGAAAGATATGCAAAAAAGTATCGATGATAAAGGGAACAAGCCATTGTAAGCTGTTTGTGGTGTGAAAATGAGAAGCTAGTGCGACTAGGGTGGGGGAGGGAGATAGAGATAGACGGAATGCCAGGGCCCGAGGGCTGAGGGAGAGGTGGGAAGGGGAGGAGACAGCAAGGGTTAACAGAATTGAGAAAATTCAATGTTCAAGCCCAGAGGATGCAGACTCCCCAAGCGGAATATGAGGTGCTGTTCCTCCAACTTGCGGTGTTGCTCACTCTGGCCGTGGAGGAGGCCCAGGACCGAGAGGTCGGACACGGAATGGGAGGGGGAGTTGAAGTGCTAAGCCACCGGGAGGTCGGGTTGGTTTTTGCGGACCGAGCGGAGGTGTTCGGCGAAACGATCGCCAAGCCTCCGCTTGGTCTCGCCGATATAGATCATCTGGCATCTGGAGCAGCGGATGCAGTAGATGAGGTTGGAGGAGGTGCAGGTGAACCTCTGTCGGACCTAGAAGGACTGCTTGGGTCCCTGAAAGGAGTGGAGGGGGGAGGTGAAGGGACAAGTGTAGCATTTCTTGCGGTTGCAAGGGAAAGTGCCCGGGGAAGGGGTAGAGCGGGAGGGAAGGGAAGAATTGACAAGGGAGTTGCGGAGGGAGCAGTCTTTGCGGAAGGCAGACGGGGGGGGGGGGGGGGGGGGGGGGAGATGGGAAGATGTGGCGAGTGGAGGGGTCACGTTGGAGGTGGCGAAACTGGCGGAGGACTATGTGTTGTATTTGCCGGCTGGTGGGGTGAAAGGTGAGGACCAGGGGGACTCTGCCCTGTTTGCTAGTGGGGGAATGGGGAGAGAGGGCAGTGTTGCGGGGTATGGAGGAGACCCTGGTGCGAGCCTCATCAATAGTGGGGGAGGGGAATCCCCGTTCTCTGAAGAATGAGGCCATTTGTGATGACCTGGTGTGGAACACCTCATTCTGGGAGCAGATGCGGCGTAGACGGAGGAATTGGGAATAGGGGATGGAGTACTTACAGGAAGCAGGGTGGGAGGAAGAGTAGTCCAGGTAGCTGTGGGAGTCAGTGGTTTGTAGTGGATGTCGGTCAGGAGTGTATCACCTGCAATAGAGATGGTGAGGTCAAGGAATGGTAGGGAAATGTCGGAAATGGTCCACGTGTATTTGAGTGCCGGATGGAAGTTGGTGGTGAAATGAATGAAGTCAGTCAGTTGTGTGTGGGTGCAGGGGGTGACACCAAAGCAGTCGTCGATGTAACGGAGGTAGAGGTCGGGGATGGGGCCCTGGTACGCCGAGAACAAGGATTGTTCGACATACCCAACAAAGAGGCAAGCGTAGCTGGGGCCCATGCGTGTGCCCATAGCTACGCCTTGTGTTTGGAGGAAATGGGAGGAATCAAAAGAGAAGTTATTGAGGGTGAGGGCCAACTCCGCTAGGCGGAGGAGGGTGTCGGTGGACGGGTATGGGTTGCTCCTCTGGTCAAGGAAGAACCGGAGGGCTTTGAGACCGTCCTGGTGGGGGATGGAGGTGTCTTATGTGGTATTGTTTTCCTCGAACAACTTTGTTTTATGTTAAAGAAATCCTTTCCATAGTCATGTTGGAGGAGTCCAGAACCAGGGGCCACAGTTTACGAATAAGGGGTAAGCAATTTAGAACGGAGATGAGGAAACACTTTTTCACCCAGAGAGTTGTGAGTCTGTGGATTTCTCAGCCTCAGAGGGGGTGGAGGCCGGTTCTCTGGATACTTTCAAGAGGAACTAGATAGGGCTGTTAAAGATAGCGGATATGGGGAGAAGGCAGAAACGGGGTACTGATTGCCTTGGATCAGCCATGATCACATTGAATGGCGGTGTTGGCTTGTAGGGCCGAATGGCCTACTCCTGCACCTTTTGTCTATTGTCTATTGTCTATAATCCAACAAAACACTAGAAACACTCAGCAGGTCAGGCAGCATCTGTAGAGAGAGAAACAGAACTTCAAACATTTCAACTTGATAATGTTTCAACAGAATTTTGACAGTACCTGCCTCAAGTACCACCTCTGGCAGCCTGTTCCATGCACCCACCATAATGTCTCATTATGTAATTTTCCTTCCGAAATAGAGCTACGATAAGATAAAATGATCTACGTTCGATGAACACTTACACTGCAGAGTTGTCGTGAATTGAAGACCTTCTTCCCAGTCTTACACTGGGATTGTTACCAAAATACTGTAATTAATCTGTAGCCCACACATGATGCCACCTAACAGACCTACATTCACGACCAGGGTTGTTGCGGTACAAGTTGCTACTCATCGGCTCCACAGCTGCATAAATATGTTCACATGAACATACAGATATTTTGATAAATGAGACCATGAGGATGTTATTTAACTCATCGAACAAAGATTCATAATAGTTAATGGCTCCGTGAATGTTTTCCTACAGCTTTTCTTTCCTAAACATTGTAAATTATAGTGAGTGGGTTAGGAAAAGATGTAACAGCTCCATATTTCCATCATAAACTTGCCCCAAATGGAACTTCCTTATGTTCTACACGTTTTTACTACCTGCTTTTTAGATGCCTTTTAGTTAGAGAGAGAGATAGAGTGAGAGAGAGAGAGAGAGAGAGAGAGAGAGAGAGAGAGAGAGAGAGAGAGAGAGAGAGAGAGAGAGAGAGATTAAGGTCATAGTAACAGGAAATTTTATTCATATTATTAATAATAAGAAACAGACCTAATGTGGTAGCTTCTTGCTATTATGGTTAGGAATGTTAGTTCATCTCTTGCGGCATTGCCTGTAGACTTGAGAATAATGGCTTGGATTCAATAAGACTTTGCAAGATCAGCTCATATTTCAGACGAACTCGGCTATAAGTGGCCTGGTCTTGTATGGAGATGGGGGCTCTGACCTGGATCAGTGGCACTCATACAGTTATGGCTAGTATAGCTGATTTCATTGTCCTTTCCCCGGGTAATGCTAAAAATCCTCTTCTCTGCATCCTCGTCATCATCTAATCAAGTGTGTGCCTGGTTTGACCAGGTCTTACCAAATTAATTAAAGAATTGATACAATGGACTTTACCGTATCGAGCAATTCAAGCATTTAGCATCAGTTTACAAAGTGTTGGGGCTTGTTTCCTCTCTGCTAGGTTTGGATCAGGTTACTCAAGGGTAGCAAAGATAACCTTGAATTTATTTATCTTACTGTCTTGCTTTCTCCATAAGAGAATCCACACATGTCCGTTAATCCTATTAACATGGCCTCACGTTCATGTTAATAGAAACATAGTAGAAATTAGGTGCAGGAGTAGGCCATTTCAGCCCTTCGAGCCTGCACGCCATTCAATATGATCATGGCTGATCATCCAACTCAGTATCCGTACCTGCCTTCTATCCATACCCTCTGATCCCCTTAGCCACAAGGGCCACATCCAAATCACTCTTAAATATAGCCAATGAACTGGCCTCAACTACCCTCTGTGGCAGAGAGAGACTCACCACTCTCTGTGTGAAGAAAGTCTTTCTCATCTCGGTCTTAAAGTTTCCCCTTATCCTTAAGCTGTGACCCTTGTCCTGGACTTCCCCAACATCGGGAACAATCTTCCTGCATCTAGCCTGTCCAGAATTTTGTAAGTTTCTATAAGATCCCCTCTTAATCTCCTAAATTCCAGAGAGTATAAACCAAGGTCTTTCTTCATAAGACAGTCCTGAATCCCATCAGTCTGGTGAACCTTCTCTGCAGGCAATAATGTCCTTCCTCAGATTTGGAGACCAAAACTGCACGCAATACTCCAGGTGTGGTCTCACCAAGACTGTACAACTGAAGTAGAACCTCCCTGACTCAAATCCTTTTGCTATGAAAGCTAACATACATTCGCTTTTTTCACTGCCTGCTGCACTGCACTACCATGACACCCAGGTCTCGCTGCATCTCCCCTTTTCCTAATCGGCCACCATTTAAATAATATTCTGCTTTCCTGTTTTTGCCACCAAAGTGGATAACTCACATTTATCCACATTATACTGCATCTGCCAAACATTTGCCCACTCACCCAGCCTATCCAAGTCACCTTGCAGTCTCCTAGCATCCTCCTCACAGCGAAACACTGCCGCTTAGTGTCATCCGCAAACTTGGAGATATTGCCTTCAATTCCTCATCCAGATCATTAATATATATTGTAAATAGCTGGGGTCCCAGCACTGAGCCCTGCGTACCCCACTAGTTACTGCCTGCCATTGTGAAAAGGACCCGTTTACTCCTACTCTTTGCTTCCTGTTTGCCAGCCAGTTCTCTATCCACAGAACCCCTAATACGTATGCTTTAAGTTTGTATACCTCTTATGTGGGACCTTGTCGAAAGCCTTCTGGAAGTCCAGATTATCACATCCACTGGTTCTCATCACGCTACTAGTTACATCCTCGAAAAATTCCACAAGATTCGTCAGACATGATTTACCTTTTGTAAATCCATGCTGACTTTGTCCAATGATTTCACCACTTTCCAAATGTGCTGCTTATCCCATCTTTAATAACTGACTCTAGCAGTTTCCCCACTACCGATGCAACTGGTCTGTAATTCCCCGTTTTCTCTCTTCCCTCCTTCTTATAAAGAGGGGTTACGCCAGGAACTACTCAGAATCTGAGTTTTGAAAGATTATCTCTAATGCATCCACTATTTCCTGAGCTACTTCCTTAAGTACTCTGGGATGCAGCCTAATTTATCGGCCTTTTAATCTATTCAATTTACCCAACACCACTTCCGACTGACCTGGATTTCACTCAATTCCTCCTTTGACCCACAGTCCCTGCTATTTCAGGCAGATTATTTATGTCTTCCTTAGTGAAGACGGAACCAAAGTAGTTATTCAATTGGTCTATCATGATCAACTCACCTGTTTCTGACTGCAAGGGACCTACATTTGTTTTAACTAACCTCTTTCTCTTCACATATCTATAAAAACTTTTGCAGTCAGTTTTATGTTCCCTGCCAGTTTACTTTCATAATCTATTTTTCCTTTCCTAATTAAGCCCTTTGTCCTCCTCACTCCTTCCCGGCTGGTCTCTGAATTTTCTCCCAGTTCTGGTATGCTGCTTTTTCTGGCTACTTTGTACGCATCATCCTTTGCTTTGTACTATCCCTGATTTCTTGTTATCCACGGATGCACTACCTTCCCCGATTTATTCTTTTGCCAAACTGGGATGAACAATTTTTGTAGGTTCATCCATGCAATCTTTAAAGTCTTCCACCACCGTCAACCCTTTTAGAATTAATTGCCAGTCAATCTTGGCCAATTCACGTCTCAGTTACCTTTCTTTATTCAAACCATTGTTTCTGAATTAACGTCACTCTCCATCCTAATGAAGAACTCAACCATATTATGGTCACTCTTGCCCAAGGGGGCACGTACAACAAGACGGCTAATTACCCCTTCCTCCTTACTCAAAACCCAGTCTAAAATAGCCTGCTCTCTCGTTGGTTCCTCTACATGTTGATTTAGATAACTATCCCGCATACATTCCAAAAAATCCTCTTCCTCAGCACCCTGCCAATTTGATTAACCCATCTATATGTAGATTGAAGTCACCCATTATAACTGTTTTGCCTTTGTCGCACGCATTTCTAATTTTCCTGTTTGATACCATCCCCAACTTCTCTGGTTAGGTGGCCTGTACACAACACCCACCAGCGTTTTCTGCCCCTTAGTGTTTTGTAGCGATTCCACATCCTCCAAGCTAATGTCCTTCCTTTCCATTGCTTTAATCTCCTCTCTAACCAGCAACGCTACCCCACCTCCTTTTCCTTTCTCTCTATCCCTTCTGAATATTGAATATCCTGGATGTTCAGCTCCCAGCTACGTCACCCTGGAGCCATGTCTCCGTGATCCCAACTATCATAATCATTAATATCTATCTGCACGTTCAACTCGTCCACCTTATTACGAATACTCCTTGCATTGAGACACAAAGCCTTCAGGCTTGTCTTTACACGCATTTACCCCTTATACAATTTTGCTGAAAAGTGGCCTTTTTGATTTTTGCTGGTTTGCCCTGGTTAGGATTAAACGTCATCTAATCGGAATCAATTGGCCCCACTTATAGAGTTGTGTAACATCATGAGAGGAAAGATCGGGTAAATGCACAGGTGCCGAACAGATCCTGACAAAGGAGGTCATCGTCGACTTCAGGAAGTCCCAACACCACGTCACATCAATGACAGCGATGTGGAGGTGATCAGTAGCACTAAGTTCCTGGGGGTGCAGATCACCAACAGTCTGACCTGGTCAAATAACATCTCATCAACAGTTAAGAGAGCGCAGCAGCGGCTGCACTTTCTGCGCCGGATGAGAAGAGCTCACCTCCCCCATCCCGTCCTCACCACTTTCTACAGGGGCACCATAGAGAGTATTTTGACCAGCTGTATCTCTGTCTGGTTTGGGGACTGTAAAGCCTCCGACTGGAAGTCCGTGCAGAGAGTGGTGAGGACGGCTGAAAAAATCATCGGGGCTTCTCTCCCCTCAATCGGGGACATTGCGTGTCTAAGGCCAGCAGTATTATAAAGGACCACACACATCTCCATCACGGACAGTTCACTCTGCTGCCCTCGGGCAAAAGATATCGTAGCATAAGGAGCAGAACATCAAGGTTCTGCAACAGCTTCTTCCCGCGAGCCGCCAGACTCCTGAATGCCATGTAATGGGCTGCCACCATTGTCTATTCATCCTTTTATCCATTTTATCCTTCTGTTTATTATCGTGTGGCACGGGGAGCCAAATACAAAGGAATTTTGTTTGGAATTGCATATATCGATGTATTTCTAAATGACAATAAAGTTTGTTTGACGTTTTGACGTCTATCTCTTGCCCAGAGTGGATGAATTGAAGAACAGAGGACATAGGTTTAAGGTGAAGGGGAAAATAATTAATAGGAATCTGAGGGGTAACTTTTTCACACCAAGGGTGGTGGGTGTATGGAACAAGCTGCCAGAGGAGATACTTGAGGCAGGGACTATCCCATCCTTTCAGAAACAGTTTGACAGGTACATGGATAGGACAGGTTTGGAGGGATATGGACCAAATGCAGGCAGGTGGGACTAGTGTAGCTGGGACATGTTGGCCGGTGTAGGGCCGAAGGGCCTGTTTTCACACTGTATCACTCTATGACTCTATGACAGATTATATCTAAAAGGAGGTTGACAAGGATGAGTCAGTTTACCTTGGAGTGAAGGAGGCTGATACCTAAAAGCAGGTACTTGAATGAGGAATATAGAGGAATAGGTGGGATTAACATAGATAAACATGTTTCTATGCTGTACAACTGCATGACTGTAACTATTTAGCGCAAAGTGTTTTTTCTTCCATGCTATGCTAGTGGACTCTGGAGGCCAATCATTCCACTCAGGATATTAATGACTTATGAGTTAATGACATAAAGCAACATAAATATTTAGACTTCTCTGCAAACAACAATACATTTTGTCCCCAGGTTATTTCCGCGCTTTCTTACAAGTCACTTTCTAATTCCATAAAATGCAGTCAGACTTAATAAATGTTTAATTAAAACACCATGACCTGGCTTCTAACCTGATATCCATCCACAATAGCATGTTGTGGCCTTTTGAGGAAAGGAGTTCCGAATTATGGTAAACTACTTGTTAAATTGTGTCACAATTGTAATTACCCTGAGCGGCAGGAGATTTTACAACACGCATTGACATTTTTTAAACACATTCCTTCAATGTAGATACAGATGATAGTAATTCTTTACCGAGGATTTGACATTTACAGTGGTTCTTTCTCCAGTTTATATTTGCTGGTTGCTGGACTACCTAACATTTAGAATGTGTTGGGATGGGAAGCACCTCGCTGTGCAGAAAGGGACAACTGCTTTGGTTTGTACATCATTTCTCTCTCATGTTCTCTTCCACTGGTCGACAGAGCTGCTGCCTCACAGCGGCAGAGGCCCGGGTTCGATCCGGACCTCGGTTGCTGTCTACGTGGAGTTTGCATGCTCTTCCTGTGGCCGCGTGGGTTTCCTCAGGTCGCTTCAGTCCCTTCCCACATCCCAAAGGCGTGTAGGTTTGTAGGTTAATTGGCATCTGTAAATTGACCCTCGTTTGTAGGGAGAAATATCCTTTTATCCAGGGAGAGGTGGTAAATGCCCTAAAGTGCAGTTACAGTACATAATCGTTTTTAGTTTTAGAAATACAGCGTGGAAACAGGACCGGATCACGGAGCCCACACTGACTTTTCACTAGTTCTATGTTATCCCACTATTGCATCCTACACACTAGGGGCAATTTACAGAAGCCAAATTAACCTACAAACCTGCACGTCTTCGAAATGTGGGAGGAAACTGGAGCACCCGGAGAAAACCCATGCAGTCACAGGGAAATCGTCCAAACTCCGTACAGACGGCACCCGCAGTCAGGATTGAACCTGGGTCTTTGGCGCTGTGAGGCAGCAACAGTTCAGCTGTGCCACTGTGCCACCCACTATGTGCTGTCTGCTTCACAACCCAGCAATATGAAGTCAACAGCCGGTGGCAGGAGGAAGAAGAGCTCCCAGTGCCAGAGCCCAAGCATCAAGGGGTGCATGTTGCTCCAGCTGGAGCAAGAGGAGTAGGCGGACAACCATGGGGGTCTAGCAGAACGGCAACAAAGTGAAGATAGACGCAAAGTGCCGGAGTAACTCAACTGGTCAACAGGTCAGGCACCATCACTGGAGAAAACCCTACAAGCCAACATCTATAGTTCCTTTCTACACTGACAAAGTTGACCCGTTTAGTTTAGTTAAGTTTAGTTCAGAGGTACAGTGAGGAAACAGGGCCTTTGGCCCACCAAGTCCACGCTGACCAGCCATCACCCAGTACACTAGTTCTGTCCTACACACGAGGAGCAATTTACGGAATTCACCGACAAACCTGCACATCTTTGGAGTGTGGGAGGAAACTGGAGCACCTGGAGAAAACCCACATGGTCACAGGGAGAACGTACAAACTCCAAACGGACTGCAGCCGTAGTCAGGAACAAACCCGGGTCTCTGGCACTGTAAGGCAGCAACTCTACGCTGCGCCACGTGCCGCCCCTATTGTAACAATATTTTCTTACAGAGATTGTAACAAATCTTCTTGCATCTTGCTTTAAATGGGATTGATCTCGTTCACTTTGGAAACCGCTTACAGTGATTAAGTAGTGATTTTCCGATCACAGAAGGAGAAATTTGTCATTGGACACTTGCGGAGGAAGCCTTCTGTACAGTGGGGAACATCGCCACACGTTCAGTGGCGGAGAATTAAGGGAGAGAGTACAACCACTCATCGATATTTGCATGCACTAATGCTGCCAATTAATTATCTTACTAAGGCATAAAAGAATTAATTCAAAAATGCATTACACCTCTGTGGCATGGGATAATTATAGAACAGATAATCTCATTATTGACATCTGTTTCAAATGAATCTCCACATGTAACATGTGGGTTTAAGTGTTGTGAATTGTGTGCATTTGTGGAAATGGAGTAAGAGTGTTGGGTCAAGCGGAGGAAATGCCATTTGTGTATGACAAATGGAATATCCGTTTCTAAACGATTTACCCATTGCTCATAGTCCTAGAATGTTGAGACAAATGCTGGAAGTCAGACCGACAGTGAGTTGATCTAAATCAGTTATCTGGAAACTCATGGAACAGATTATGCCACGAACAGCACAGACATACTCAAATAAATCTATCATTTATGTAACTGCTGCAACTCAAAGAGAAAGCATACAAGTGGCCTTTATGTGACCTAGACTATTAATGATGTGTTTATAACTGGCAACCTGCTAGTTCCAATAATATTCCATTAATAATGGTTGCATAATAGACTTATTCCATTAATTGGCAGTGGAGGCCAATTCACTGGATGTTTTCAAGAGAGAGTTAGATTTAACTCTTAGGGCTAACAGAATCAAAGGATATGGGGAAAAAGCAGGAACAGGGTACTGATTTTGGATGATCAGCCATGATCATATTGAATGGCAATGCTGGCTCGAAGGGCCAAACGGCCTACTCCTGCACCTATTGTCTATGTTTCTAAGTTTCTATGTTTCTAATATATCCAAAGTCTTCTGATTTAATGACCATGTTATTCTAACGGAAAGATTAATGGTTGAATCAAATGATTGACTTCTCAAGGCCAAGTAGAGATGGGCAATAAATGCTGGTCATGCCAGCAAAGTCCATATCCTGAAACGGAAATAAACTACATCACGGAATTAGAGTCATGGGGAGGTACAACACAGGACGTTTGACCACTGCATCAGACAGCAAAGGACGACCGATAAAGGGCGTTCAACTACTGAGATTGCCATGACCATCGAGCCCCTATTTATGCTAATCCCACTTCATTCTCTCCACGTTCCCATCAAACCCCACCCAGATTCAACCACAAACGTACACACTGGGGATAAATTCGAATGGTCAGGTGGAGAAGGATGAGGCTCGCTGGTCACTGCCACCGCCACCCAGAAATGGCAGCAAACGGGGTTGCGCTGTGGAAACCCACCCATGGAAGACGTGACCAGAGGCGGCCGACCAAGACGATGCTGAAGACGTTGGTGGAAGACGCATGTGAGGGGACAAAAGAGGAGCTCGCCAGCTGCTTGGAGAACAGAGATGTGTGGTGAGTCCGTCACCGTGCCTGTTGGAAACCAGCACCAGTGCGCCACTAATGTTTTCAACGATTTAATAATAATAATAATAATAATAATAATAATAATAATAATAATAATGTTATTCTAATGAGCCACACATCTTTGGAATTAGAGAGGGAAACTGGAGCACCCGGAGGAAACTAGTGCAGTCACAGGGAGAACATACAAACTCCACGGATACTACACCAGAGGTCAGGATTGAACCGTGGAAACTGGAGCTGCAAGGTGCTCTTCCATTAACTGTGCCGCTGTTCAGCTGACCGGTACATTTTTTAAACAAGTTTTTGGATTATCATTTGTAGTGATAATTTTCACCAATGAGTTCCAAATGGGGTAGATCATAACAGTTATAGTTTATTGAATGCATATCTGCTTCTGTACCCTCCTGATGTTATTTCTGTTAAGCCAAGGATTTTTGTTGAGAAATGCAATTGCTAACAGAGTTATTCCTGATAGCACGGTATAAATGGGCACCAGAGACAAAATAAACATAGAAAACCAACTGCAAGAGTTTAGCACACAGAACGTACAACCAGATGAGCCCTGTGAAATGACTGAAGGCCAGGTTTAATCATGGTCTTGCTTTTGCTAATGGAGGATACAAAGACAATCGTGAACACATGTGGGAGAGATTGCGGGTCAAGGCCTTGGAACGGGTGATGTTAAATGTGTAATATGGTTGGACATGGAAGCATTGGCCACACTTGTGGAGATGTGGCACTGTGATGTTTGGGCTCATTAAGGATCAATGATCACACTGAGGGTTTCCAGTGTTTCTGGTCTTGGACAGACATATAGAACTTTGCACTCGGGCACCCTCATCGTGTGGTAAAACTTGGGTGGAGATTAAACACACATCATTCTCCAAGCTGGTTCCAGAAATTCAGTTAACATTATTGGCACCTCAATCCAGACGGAATCAAGGCTTCCAACTAAACATGGGCTAATTTGATTTCCCGTTGCTGAATCCTGCATACAATTTTCTTTGAAGGCAGAGTCTCTCTTCTGGATTGTGAATGCTAACCACAGCTTACATCACCCTGAAAAATCGCTCCACATTTTCCAGTGTAAAACTACTGCCACATTTAACACTTTACACCTTTTTCATACAAAGGGCTATTTGATTTAATATTCTTTGAAAACGACAGCATAAAATGCCTTTTCTAATTCCCTTTAGGCATGGTTGGTTTTCAGTGAATGTTTGTGAAAATGTCAGAACAGCAGATTGATTCTGTGAATTGTGTTTTTATCCACGGGCGTTTATTAGAGAGGAGATGGGAATGAATTGCTTACAACTTGCTTTATAAACAGCTATTTCCTGAGTCAATGAATAGGTCTCAGACATTCAGAAAGACTTGAGTTTGCAGCCATTAATAAAGAAGTAATGATGTAATGGCATTGGCAATTTGAGTAATTTTTTCCATTTAGTTGAATAAATAATAGCGCGATTTAACATTGCGATCAGGTCTTGTGTGTTTCTCTCAATTGTGCACTCAGATATTTTCTTTTCATTTTTTTTTTCTTGATTCTTTTTCTCCACAGATGAGTTTCCAGTAATGGATTGACTGCCAAAACACTGCTGAGCATAGTTTTTATGAGCTAAGTAACGAAATATGGACTATTGTGCAGTCTAAAACTGTGCTCTATTGCTCTATAATAGTCGAGTCCTTGAGCATTATTTCTCAATGGTCTTATTTTTCTATTAGAAACAGTAGCAAAGAATCAAAAAATAAAATAATTATATGTATGAGTTCCGGGGTCACAGTGTAATCATATGGGACATAATCAAAATCTCAAGTGCAGTTCATTAATCTTGAGGCTGTTTTCCCATCTGTAACAGATGACTGGTGGTTGTTCAATATTATTTGCATGCTTTAAAAAGAAAAATGCAGCTTTCTTCCCCTGTTCTGTCAAGGGTTTGTTTCTTAGGTTGCACCAGCCCAGCCATGTATGGACTGACTGTTAGTGGGCCACTAGAACATAGAATATTACAGAACAGTATAGCACCCAAACGGGCCTTTCAGCCCTCAATGTTTGTGCCAAACATAATGCCAAGTTAAACTGATCTCATCTGCCTGTACATGATCCACATCCTCTATTCCCTGCACTTCCACGTGCTTATCCAAAAGCCTCTTAAATACCACTATCGTATTTGCCTCTACTATTACCCCAAGCAGTGCACACCAGGCCCCCATCCTTCCCTGTGTAAAAAGACTTGCCCCACAGATCTAAAAAGACTGGTTCCACCAAGATGCAGGACAGAACGCCACAGGAGGTCCTTCTTCCATATTGCTATCAAACTGTACAACTCCTCCCCCTTCTGTCGTGGGGTAGACTGACCTCCCTCTCCCCTCCACCCCCCCCCCATCTTTGCGCATCTCCAATCCTTTCTACTCGTTACTTTAATTTCATGTTTCATGTATCTTGTGTTTTATGAATGTTGGCAAACCAATTTCCTCCTGGGATAAATATAGTTCTATCGTATCGTATCGTTATCTCCATTAAACTTTCCCCCTCTCACCTTACAGGTATGCCCTCTAATGTTGGAGATTTCCGCCCTGGGACAAAAGTTCTAACTGTCTGTGCCTCTCATAATTTTATATACTTCTATCCTGTCGCCCCACAACCTCCAATATTCTATTGTGAAGGACACTTAAGGTGCTTCAGTCCTGCTGCACTTGGAAAAATCATTGAATAGCAATTCAGAATGTGAACATATCTTGATATTTCTTCTGCTTTAGTTTAATTTATAGTCACATGTACTGAGGTACAGTGAAAAGCTTTTGTTGTGTGCTATTCAGTCAGAGGAAAGACAATCGAGCCATTTACAGTGTATAGATACATGGTAAGGGAGTAACGTTTAGTGCTAGGTAAAGCCAGCAAAATCCGATCAAGGATAGCCCGAGGGTCACCAATGAGGAAGATAGAGGTTCAGGACTCCTCTCTGGCATGTGGTACTATAATTCAGTTGCTTGATGACAGCTGGGAAGAAACTGTCCCTGAATCTGGAGGTGTGCGTTTTCACACTTCTACACCTATTCCTTTAACCCAAATTCAATGAAACATCTTGTTTAACACCAACAAGAGCAATGACTGAGATCAGCAAATTCACCACAGACATGGAAGCTGAGTTCAGGTCTGGCTCTGCACCAGGAACTGGTCTAATTGACAAAGAACATTGGGAGAAAATGATTGCGCTGCACTCCTAAGTATTCACAAGGGTACGGAGAATATAAATTGTTGATTCATGGGCCTTTTTTGTGCAATTGTACACAATAATTTCATGTAATTTTGGGAGCCCTGTAAGAAGTCCGAGCATAGCTCGATTGCTGAATGGGTGGTCTGCTCCTGAGCTTCAAACAGTGGACCCAGCGGGACAGGCAGGAACTCGGGATAGAAGGAATGGGTGACGTTTCGGGTCGAGACCCTTCTTCACAGTGCTGTGGCTTTGGAGGAACCTCAGTAAGGAATGGCAGCGCAGGCATGGGTCTCTCCGATGCCGGTGTGGACATCATGTTTCGGAGACTCGCAGGTTTATACAGCACACAAACAGATGCTTTGGCCTCACCAATTAACAGGAATCCACGGACACAAATTCTTGCAATATGATGATGGGTGCCGTGCATCTACGACAATAACGAACCATTCAACCATCGAACCTTTTCTATGTTGTCCAATATATGTACCTACACTAATCTCGTTTACCCACGTTCTGTCTTTTGCCTTGTGTGTCTTGCCAATTCAAGTACTTGTCAAGATCCTTCCCAAAGGTCACAAAAGATCTGCCTCCATCACCACCTTCTGCATTCCAGGCTCCAACCATCTTCGTTCTGAGAATGTTCCCACTCAGATCCTTTATAATCTTTCTACTTCTCACCTTGAACCTACGTTCTCTTGTCTTAAACACCCCAATCCTGGGAAAAAGACGTTAGTATCTACCCGCTCATAACTTTATAAACCTTAATCAGGTCCTCTGTTCCAGGGAAAACAAACCAGGCCTATTCAGTCTGTCCTTGCAGCAGATATGTTCTGGTGTGTGGTGAATGTACTCTGCACCCACTCCACTCGAGTCATGTTGGTTTGGCTGGCAACACAAGACCCAATTTGCCACTCCTCTCACCAAATTAAAGAGAGAGCTACTGGATAATCTAGGGTAGAGGCAGTGGCCGAGAGATCAATATTAATGCAGGCACTGAGGAAAACTACTCTGCCTTTCGGCAAAGTAGAATCTTTGGAACTTGACCTTATTATCAGAATGTGGTTGTGTGGTACTTTGGGAGGTTTGGAGCATGTATGGGGCACGTCATGAATGGAAGTTTTCTCATACTCACCACGGCACCTAAAAGGTGTACAACGCCACAAAAATGAAAAAAAATATATTTTCCATGTACATACATTGATTCAGATTTTATTATCTGGGAGATGGCAGGAGTACAGCACTCCCCTGGTACTGCAAGATGCGACAAAATGTCATGCTCAAGTTTCTCAGTTGGGTCTTGAACCCACAACGTTCTGACTGAGACAAGAGCATATATAAGAGTGCTTTTGGCGGCACTGGGTCTCAACTCACTGTAGTTTAGAAGGATGAGGGGAGGAACCTCATTGAAACACAGAATAGTGAAAGGCCTGGAGAGGGTGTTTCCACTAGAGGGAGAGTCTAGGACCAGAGGCTATATCCTCAAAATTAAAGGACATTCCTTTAGAAAGGAGATGAGGAGGAGTTTCTTTAGTCAGACAGTGGGAAATCTGTGGAATTCATCGTCACAGAAGTCTGTGGAGGCCATCAATGGATATTTTTAAGGCAGCGATAGATAGATGCTTGATTAGTACGAGTGTCAGGGGTTATGGGAAGAAAGCAGGAGAATGGGGTTAAGAGGGAGAGATAGATCAGCCATGATTGAATGACGGAGTAAAATCGATGGGCTGAATGGCCTTATTCTACTGCTATCACTTATGAACATGAATTTATATAATTTAATCCTGTTCACAAATATTCTGAAACGAGGACAGGAGGAAATATGGCTTAAATCCTGGCTGTGTAACTTATTGCTGGAGGCCGGCAAACAGAATATTTTTAAAACCACGATCTAATGAAAACCAAGGAGGAAGTGCAGAATGTTGGTGCACACATGCCATTCCCTTTCATGCCCTCTGCACAATGCACAGTTGCATTAATTGCCTCATGTTCCTCTGCATGGAATAAATTGGATCTTACGGGTTTGGTGGGCAGTCATGGACAGTTTTATGCCTCCAGATCAAAATCGATCTGTGAAGTTTCTGATAAATAGTCATCCAGCAGGGAGGCAGGCCTTTTGGCCCAACTTGCCCAATCCGACCAAGATGTCCCGTCTACATTAGTCCCACCTGCCTGCATTTGGCTCATATCCTTCCAAATCTTTCCTATCCACATACTTGTTCAAATGTCTTATATGTTGTGACAGTAGACAATAGGTGCAGGAGCAGGCCATTTGGCCCTTCGAGCCAGCACCGCCATTCAATGCGATCATGGCTGATCATCCCCAATAAGTACCCCGTTCCTGCCTTCTCCCCATATCCCCAGACTCCGCTATCTTTAAGAGCCCTATCTAGCTCTCGCTTGAAAGTATCCAGAGAACCGGCCACCACCGCCCTCCGAGGCAGAGAATTCCACACACTCACAACTCTCTGTGAATAAAGGTGTTTCCTTGTCTCCGTTCTAAATAGCTTACCCCTTATTCTTAAACTGTGGCCCCTGGTTCTGGAATCCCCCAACATCGGGAACATGTTTCCTGCCTCTATCATGTTCAAACCCTTAATAATCTTATATGTTTCAATAAGATCCCCTCTCATCCTTCTAAACTCTAGAGTATACAAGCCTAGCCGCTCCATTCTCTCAGCATATGACAGGTCCCACCATCCCGGGAATTAACCTTGTAAATCTAAGCTGCAAGAATGTCCTTCCTCAAATTAGGGGACCAAAACTGCACACAATACTCCAGGTGTGGTCTCACTAGGGCCCTATACCACTGCAGAAGGACCTCTTTGCTCCTATACTCAAATCCTCTTGTGATAGCACCAGCCCCAATTACCTCCTCTGGCAGGTCATTCCACATACCCACCACCCTTTGTATGAAACTTTTGCCCCTCAGGTCCCTATTAAATCTTTCCCGTCTCACCTTAAACCTATGTCCTCTGCTTCTTGATTCCCCTACTCTGGGTAAAGGACTCTGTGCCTTTACCCTATCTATTCCCCTCACAATTTTATACACCTCTATAAGATCACCCCTCATCCTCCTGCGCTCCAAGGATTAGAATCCCAACCTAATCAACCTCTCCCTATAGCTCAGGCCCTCGAGTCCTGGCAACATCCTTGGAAATAAGTTGAACAAGCTGTGGTGAAGGGGAAGGTTTCCTTGTTTGAAAGCTGTAGGCTCCATGTGAAGAAACGTGAAGAAAGCAGAGCAAAGAACAGTTATAACATCTGCAAGTTTTGTACAGGGAAACTGAAATATTCATTAAAAAAAAAATCAAAACAATGCATGATTTAGTGGAGGGTTGTGATGTATATGAGAATACCAGCTCTGGATATCAAGAGAGAGGATAGTGTTAGACAATCAGTACCTGGAAGCAATCACTGGTTTTACTGTCTGGCTTCCCTGAACCCGCCTGGAGATATCTGAACTCTTTTTTGTAATGTTCCAGATGATTATCCAGTTATCCTGAGACTTAAAGCCTCAGAAGGAAGCTATTTGGATCTATTATCAATGAGAACAAATGCCTGTAATAATCTGCCAGATGAAGTACGTTCCCCAGTGCTGGTGACGGCTTGGAAAAGCTCTCAGTTTGGGAGCGACCAATGTAATTTTTCATTGTAGCTTTGGATGAAAATGTAGATGTTAATATTAAAGGGAAGAAGCATGAACGAACAGTGGTCGTGGATAGAAGTGAGGTGTCATTAGTAAGGGAAACAGTGAAAAATGAATATTGAATTAAAAGGCGACATGAGGAAGGGCAGATGCAGGATTCTTGAACAAAAGCGCACAGTGGCACAGCAACAGAGCTGCTGCCTTACAACACTGGAGATCTTGGTTCAACCCCGACTACAGGTGCTGGCTGTACGGAGTTTGTACGTTCTCCCTGTGACGGCATGTGTTTTCTCCCATGTTCCAAAGATGTTCAGGTTTAATTGACTTTGGTTAATTGTCCCTAGTGTGTAACGTAGAAACATAGAAAATAGGTGCAGGAGGAGGCCATTCAGCCAGCACCGCCATTCATTGTGATCATGGCTGATCGTCCCCTATCAATAACCCGTGCCTGCCTTCTCCCCATTTCCCTTGACTCCACTAGTCCCTAGAGCTCTATCTAACGCTCTCTTAAATCCATCCAGTGACTTGGCCTCCACTGCCCTCTGTGGCAGGGAATTCCATAAATTCACAACTCTCTGGGTGAAAAAGTTTTTACTCACCTCAGTCTTAAATGACTTCCCCTTTATTCTAAGAAGGTGTAGAATGTGAAACTCGGATTACACAGTTGGTCGGTGTGGTTTGGGTGGGCTGAATGGCCTGTTTCCACGCTGTATTGCTAACCTAAACTAAACTAAGCAAAACTAAACAAAACACAAAGGGTTGAGGAACTCGGTGGGTGAGGCAGTGAATTGGTGGTAAAGCCCATTCATATCCAGGAAAAGGGAGGTTTATAAGTGATTCTGTTTCATGGAATGACAAGAGATCTCTGATGCCAATAACCACTCTGGTATCGAGAATTAATTTTACAAATATGTAATGTAATTCCTCCAAAAGTCAATTAGTTTTGAAACTTTCAATAGTACTATGGTTCTCTATTCTCACATGTACAAGATGTACAGTAACAATCTGTTTCTTACATACAGTTCAGTAAAGTATTGCCAGAACTAAGCACAACCCCTGCTTAGTTCAAAGTGCATAGAAATGGTCCACTGTGATCGCATGCAAGAGTCGCCAGGTTTTGACGCCATTTACGATTTATTCTTCAATTTTCAGAGTCTATCTCTTTCATACCTCTTTGTTCCATTTGGCTCTCCCAATCTTTATTGTATTCTCTGTATAGTTTCAAACCCAATTTATGTTTCCTGCTTTATAGATCCCTGTTTACAACTTTGCAAAGTTCAGGTCAATCTGTTGCATGTGATGCTCAGACGTACTGGAGATGTTTTGTGGAGGATGTCACACCAGATCTATTGCCAGATCGGAAGAGGTCTTAGATCATGAGCTCACGCAGGCTTTGTGGGGAGATGTCAGTCTAGTGAAGGGCAAGCACCACTCCTTTACACCAGATGCACAAGATCTGTGTCAATGTATAACTGCAATACATACGTTCTGATTTTGTGGCATTATACACCTTTGTAGGTGCCGTGGTGAGAGGGAGAGAACCTCCATTTGTGATGTACCCCTCACCTTCTCCAAATCTCCCAAAGTACTGCACAACCAAGGCTTCGCACTTTGATAAAAGAGAAGTATTGAGAATGTGAAGTCAAACCATCCTTGTAAAACAAACAGCAATAAAATAAAATATGTACTCTTCAGTCTAAGTGACACATAAATATAATTGACATATAATTGACATATAAATGTTCTGAACGTTTTCATGGATTGATGTCTATCAACCATTTGAGCCAACAGTTCCGTGTTATATATATATGATTATACACCGATAAAGGAAAATCTGCCGGTCATGATTTTTATTTCAGTTTAATTTCCTTGGATGCCCGTCAAACCTTGATTTATTCCCATTTAATGGGACACAGCGAGTGCTACAGTTGAAAGGGGAGTTGATCGGCTGTCTTACTAATGGGCTCCCTGCGATTGATATTACCCCCACTTATAAATCATAGACTTTTTATTTACTTGCGGTTTAGTTGAGTTCTAAGACAGAGAGCAGAAAGTTCAGCCAGTTGACCAGCCTGTCTGGGAAGAAAATAACAGGATAGATTCCTTAATTTGATAAGTACTGGTGGAATAACATCTGTGAATAACGAGGAACCAGTTATGGAACGGATCCCATGCTCTGGCTTGTTATGTTGTCTGTCGGTTTGGATACAGCCTCTGCTGTAGAAACAGAGCATTCACATTGGTAAACAAAGCGTTCCAACTTGGCCAAGAGTTTCATTATGTGCTACCAACTGATTATCTCAAATGCGCTCTGCTCAGAGAGGATTTTCATCATGGAATAGCATGCACATTTAAGTCAAACGCACCGATTAGAAACTAGACAACACTTCATAAAATAAAAAGGCAATTACCACACATCCAGAAGCAGCAGGATAACATCCATTGACAGTGTAATTTTCTCCTATTTACGACCATTTTCAACTTTCCAAAGGGGCAGCTAAAGTAATTTGGAATATTTAGAATTAAGGATCTGTAGCAGCATTCAACTCGTCCACACATGGAGTCATAGAGTCATACAGCATGGAAAGAGGCCTTTTGGCCTAACATGTTCCATCTATACAAGTCCCACCTGCCTGCATTTGGCCCATATCCCACTAAGCCTTTCCTATCCATGTACCTGTCTAATTCTTTCTTAAACATTGCAATAGTCCCTGCCTCAACTACCTCCTCTGGCAGCACCTACCACACACCCACCACCCTTTGTGTGAGAAAGTTACCTCTCAGATTCCTATTAAATATCCCCCCCTCACCTTATACCTATGTTCTCTGGTTCTCGATTCCCCTAATCTGGGCAAGAGGTTGTGTGTGTCTACCTGATCTATTCCTCTCATGGTTTTTTGGTGAAAGAGTCTCCAGTTTAGCCATCTGCTTCACAGTTGGGTGCTAATGGCCTTTCTCCCTGATTCTCAAGAACCCTCATGCAGTTCTTAGAAGCTCCATGTGCCAAGTCTGGTTGGATTTAAGTCTGGAGGCATTAGCATCAACTGCCATTCAAACAGCAATTCCCTTCTCATCACTTTGCCATAAGACCATAAGACCAGAGGAGCAGAATTAGGCCATTCAGCCAAACGGGTCTACTCCACCATTCAATCATGGCTGATCTATTGACATCTTCCAACTGCGGATGCCCCATCTCCGCTAGTCTCACTTGCTTGCTTTTAAACCTCTCTAAATCTCTCACTCTCCAAGACTCATTACAAGTATTCTCGCATTGAACGGAAAAAAAATCATCTAACCATGAAGATAAAGGGCGTGTAAGGACTGCAAGAATAATGCCAGACAAATAGATTTTGAATGGAAGGTCAACTCTCACAAACACAAACCAGACAGGAGCAGTTTGAACAAGACTGAAGATGAAGAGCAGCTTAAAGAATGAAGCTTAAGCAACAACGATGGAAATCACAATGATTTTAAAATATAAGTGAAAGCTAATTACTGGATTTTGGATGAGATATCATATAGAACATGACTTTAAGTCATAGGGTGATAGAATGATACAATGTTGAAACAGGTCCTTTGGCCCAACTTGACCACACCGGCCAACATGTCCCAGCTACACTAGTCCCACCTGCCTGCGCTTGGTCTATATTGCTCCAAACATGTCCTATCCATGTACCTGTCTAATCTGTTTCTTAAACGTTGGGAGAGTCCCAGCCTCAACTACCTCCTCTGGAAGCTTGTTCCATACACCCACCATCTTTTGAGTGAAAAAGTTACCCATCATATGCCTATTAAATCTTTTCCCTTTCACCTTGAACCTATGTCCTCTGGTCCTCGATTCCCCTACTCTTGGCAAGAGATTCTGTGCATCTACCCAATCTATTCTTCTCGTGATTTTATACACCTCTATAAGATCATCCCTCATCCTCCTGCATAGCAAGGAATAGAGACCCAGTCTCCTCAACCTCACCCTGTAGCTCACAGCCTCTAGTCCTGGCAACATCCTCGTAAATCTTCTCTGAACCCTTTCAAGCTTGACAATATCTTTCCTACAACATGGTGCCCAGAACAACTCTAAATGCAGCCTCACCAACGTCTTATACAACTGCAACTTGACCTCATTCAGTGAGAGTCAAGTATAGATGCTGCATTAATAACATGCTTAGAGTCTCCAAGATCCAAGCAACACTTGGGACAATTAAGAAAATCAATGAGCATTCAAAACCATATGAATTGGTTTATTTGTTAAATTTATAAATGTTGGTAAACTAGTTTTACTCTTCCTTATCTTACAAAGAAGGAAGCAGCGTAGAGTGTGAAACTATTGATGGCATCACTCGCTAAAGTGGTCGATCATGTATGTGTGTTGATGTGTGCATCTGTGGAGTTTAGAAAGAACTTTGGCTAAAACAGTCACACCTTTTAGAGTTCTCTGTGCTTCCGGAATATAACCCAACACACTGGGTCTCGACATGAAACATCACCTATTCCTTTTCTCCAGAGATGCTGCCTGACCCGCCGAGTTACTCCAGCATGTTGTGCCCATCTTCAGTGTAAGCCACCAGCTGCAGTACCTTCCTGCACATTCAGCCTGCTCCACTGTGAAGTCTCCTCAAGGTATGCCTACTCTGAAGAAGTTCTCCTCCTCTCTCGAAGGATCTTGACCTGAAGAGACGCTGCCCGACCCGTTGAGTTACTCCAGCATTTTGTGTCTATCTTCGGTGTTAACCACCATCTGCAGTTCCTTCCTGTTACTCTGCTGGGGAGAAGGTCCTTATAGGGGCAGACCCATTTGTGAGCCTGTATTATCCTTTCTATTATTGCATTTTATTTGTTCAGGTTGCAACCTGGGCTCTGTAGATCATAAATACTTTGTTAGCAATGTTTACAATGATGAGAAGTGGCCAAAAAAGTAACTGAGATGAGCTCCCAAATCGTTGTCGAAACAATACAGAGAAACATCTTCCAACAGCAGATTTACAAATTGTGGAACTGACTTCCAGCCAAAGTCAATAGTATGTTAACTTGGTTAGGAATTTGACTGAAGATAATAAGGATAAGGCATTTTGAAATAAGTGGTTTAAGGATAGCTTTTGAGTTGCTGGCATCAAAAATGGGTGTGACAAATGAAGATGAATACTACAGGATATCTTAGATATTCCCGCATTCTTGCTGAATTACCTTTTTGGCAGATGGGTGACCATGCTGAGATTTTGTATGTCTTTCAGGAGATGAAACAGGTTCAGTAAATCAATGTTGCATTGTGCATGAAATTTCAACCTCGTTCTGTTTTTCTATGTCTCATCGGTTCCGCGTAGGTAGCATTGATTCCGCATGGCAGGCTGCTTGTGAAGATTAGATTGCATGGGATAAAGGAAGAGTTGGCTAACCGGGTATTGGATTGGCTTCATGGTAGGAAGCACAAGTGGGGTGGGGGAAGCATGTTTTTTGGACTGGAAGCCTGTGGCTAGTGGTGTGCCTCAGGAATCAGTACTGGGCCCATTGCAGTTTCTCATCTATATCAACGATTTGGATGAGAATGTACAAGGCATGGTTAGTAACTTTGCAGATTACATTCAAACAGGTGCTATCATAGACAATGATGATGGTTATCCTGTATTACAGCAGGATATCGATCAGCGGGGCAAATGGAGTGGCTTAATTGGAATTTAATTGAGATAAGTGTGAGGTGCAGATTAGGAATGCAAACCAGGGCAGGACCTTCACAGTGAATGGTAGGGGAGTGTTGTAGAGCAGTGGGATCTAAGATTACAAGTGCTCCCTGAATGTGGTGTTGCAGGTAGATAGGGTGGTAAGGATGACTGTTGGCATAGTGGTCTCCATCAGTCAGGGAATTTATAAAAGTTGGAACGTTATCTTACAGTTGTACAGTTAGTGAGGCCGCATTTGAAGTATTGTGTTCAGTTTTGGTCACCTTGCTATGAGAATGATGCCATTAATTCAATAGTCATTAGTAAATACTGCTTATTTGTCACATAAGCAACTGCGCAGTGAAATTCCTTTTGCATAAACTACACGTGCGGGCTCCAAAGTCTGGTCGGCCTGCGTGTTCGATGTACTGAAGCAGTTCCCGCAAACCGATGTCCCTCTCCTCTCCTTGTCCACCCATCAATGTGTTCCGGGGGCACCTCCTGCAGCCTACCTGAAGGCTCTGGAGGCATTATCTGGGTTCCCCCCTCCTAACAACCTTCCGCCATTCCCCTCTGCTTCCTACCATGGAGCCAATCCTATATCCAGTTAGCTAGCTCTTCCTAGACCCCATGCAACTCTACCACGGTGCACCCTAGCCTTGGATCCACCACCTCACGGCTGAAGAGCTCTCCCAAACTAGCTGTTGAGAAGCGGGAAGTTATTACTTCTGGCCGCCAATTCCGTCTCTCTCCCCAGCTATCGACTCAGTTGAAGTAGGCTGTTTGGAACTAGGCCAACCCAATTGGTCCTAAACCCACTCTAATCTCTCAATTTCTAATGCTGCTCATTTCTTCTCTCATCAGATGCTGGAATTCTCATCCATGTCCTCATGAGGTTGGGGTCAGACCTTTTTCAAACTCTTGTGATTGGCTTGACATTGGGCAGCCTCCATCTAAGCCTTTGTACCTGTGTCAGACGCACCAAGTCCTAATTGTCCGCAGCCCCTGTGCTATTTGATCTATATCAGCCTCTCAAGAGTCAGATTTAAAATTCTCCATCTCTTAATTCCTTTCATTACCTCTGTACTTTCCCCCTGCTTCGAAAGAGTCGGTCTTGCTTTAGTCCCTTTTTTCTGCCTGCTTGAGGAGTGGTGGCTGACAGGAAGGCGATGCAGAGGGTGGTCAAATATGCCCCCCCCAAAAAAATCACAAATAACAGCCTCCCTGCCATTGAGGACATTTACATCAGCAGGTGCAAGAGCAGAGCCTCAAACATTATGAAGGACCCCACCCGCCACCCGGCAAATGGACTCTTTGCCCCCCTCCCCTTAGGGAGAAGGCTGCGCAGCATAAAGGCCAGGACAACAAGGCTAAAAGCCAGCTTCTTCCCTGAGGCCGTGAGACTTTTAAACTCCCTACCTCACTGACTGAACCCTCACTACCTCAGTGAACTGTCTGCCGCTACTGCTGCTGTTATGGACATTATTATGCTGCTGTCTTTTAACCATGCTGCTTTTTTACTTTGTACTATTTATTTTTTCGGCTCATTATTATTTAGATTTATTGTGGAAGGTTTTCATATGTTAGAATTTATTGATGTCTTTACTGTACTTTTTTGATGTCTTACTGCACTATTACGCTGCTCGGACCTGAGTACAAATTTCGTTCATGATTCATGTGGAAGCATGTTTTTATCGAATGACAATAAATAAATGAGCTGAACTGAACTGAACTGTGCATTCAACTGTCCTGCACACTGAAATTCCTTCTCTCAACTACTCAACCATTTCATTGTCCTTGCTTTCCTTGGGACGGTTCTTAATAAACTTATGCTTTTTGTTGCCGCACAGGATATCTCTTTTATTGGACAAAAGTAAGTTTATTTGTAGGTACAAAATGACATTGAAAACACTACTCTAAGGAAACATCTATCTAAAATAAGGAATATGCATATAAGTATCAAACCAAAACATCGTTACTGTCATGAGGTCATAAGGAATAGGAGTAGAATTAGGCCATTTGGCCCATCAGGTCTACTCCACCATTCAATCATGGCTGATCTATCTCTCTCTCCTAACCCCATTCTCCTGCCTTCTCCCCATAGCCGCTGACACCCGTTCTATTCAAGCGGTGGTCCCGGAGAGTGGCCAAGGTGTCCGTGGACACCACGTGCACCCCCCACACCCAGGCACGATGTAAGAGGGGGCAGGCGGTCTGCTTGGCAGGAGCCCTCAGCTGCCCACTGCCATGACCCACACATGGCCAGCTCGGCCAAGCCCAGCAGCAAATTAACCAAGAGAAACACCCCTTTTTCTTTTGGGCCTCCATCCATTCTTGCGGATGGCTTCTGCTTTGTGAAGTAACTGATACTAAAGACGTTGTATGACGTGACATATATAATGGACACATCTTTGCGATACTCATTCCTTAACTCAATCGGTTATCACTGAAGCTGCTGCCGTCTCTTGGCAATAATTAACTCAACACAGCTTTGACTCATTTAATTGTTGAAGTTAATCAAATAAAAACATTTATTTTATCTACTGATTTTACAAACAGAAATCATTTTGCTTTCTAGCAGCTCACAGTGAAACAAGATTTAGTATCCAAGATACTGGGAATTCATTAATTATTATTCTTGGATCATCCGTTGTTAGTATATGAATTATTATTTGTCTGGGAGTCTCTGTTCAGTCCCTTGGACAGTGATTAACTCTTATCTACTTGCACTAAAGAGGCCATCAATAGGGGATATGAATATCCCCTCACTGGTTATTACTTTACTGAGCCAACTTGTAGTTGAAAAGGAGTTCATCGGAAACTATATCTCTTTTAAGGACAGTATCAGAGGTATCTCGTGAAAATTGTAGACCCATCAGCAAAACGAGGAGGAAGATTAAACAATCTTTAATCTGCTTTGCGCCGATTCCTATGTTTATTTTTCTTGTCTGAAGATTACGGAAGGAACAATTCCAAATTAACGTTTGCAGTTTGTGCTGAACCACATAAATTCCACGCAATGTTTCCAAAAATGAGGATAATTTGAAAGCCGTGCCGTCTGACTTTTGAATTGCTGATTTTTGGACATGAGGCTATGTTTTATATCTTCAGCAGTTGGGAGCTGCATAACTGGATTACTTGGTGGCAATTCATTGACCTTGAACAAAAGCAAACTACTGGTGGAACTCAACGGGTCAGGCAGCATCTGTGGAAGGAAAGGAAGACAGTATTTCAGTTGAGGACTTCTTTATTCTGGCGTAGAGGTGAGATAGGTAAGGCATGTAAGTCAGGTGGGGAGGAGAGAAGGTTAGAAGTAGTAACCAAGTCTGGTGGTGATAATTGGAGGAGACAAACAGCTGCAGATACTTGCATCCGATGAGAAAGAATATACAACATAGAACAGTACAGCACAGGAACAGGCCATCAACACATGATGTCCATTACGGTCAAACTAACCTCTGCTTCCATGTGATCCATATCCCTCGATTCACTGTCTATCCGTGTGCTTATCTAAAAGCCTCTTAGATGAGAAGTGAACTGGAGAACCGGAGGGAGGGGTGATGACTAGATGGAAGTGGCTGGGGTGGGGGAGGGTGTATAGGGACCCAGAGGCGGTAGGGTTGGGTGAAGAGCAGAAGGAGGAGGGGGATGAATTGGGTGTGACAGGGAGTGTGAAGGGATTGGAAAGAAAGGTGTGTGCGTGCATGAGAGGACCTGGGCTGATGAACAGGAGGAAGATGTTGGGGGGGGGTGAAGTTTACCTGAAATTGGGTGTCTTAGTCACAGAGTCACAGAGTTATACAGTGTGGAAATAGGCACTTTGGCCCAAGTTGCCCATGCTGACCAACATGCCCCATCTACACTAGTCCCACTTGTGTAAAATAGGTTTTGATAATAATAGTGAAATAATTTGGTTAGTTATGCCGTTGGGTTTGGAGGCTTCCCAGACCTCATATTACAGATGGATAACTGATATAGAATGAGAAACCAAGTTGTAGAATTCAATATTGAATCCAGAATTAATAGAACCTAATACTACTTCTACAATCATTAAAACTCAACAAAGCCCTTTTCCCACAGTTCCTACACTCCCAACTTGGAAACTGGATCTGGAAGAAAGTGATTGTCAAGTACCAATGGAGTAAGATGCAGGAAGGTACACCAGAGAAATTATGTTTAATGTGATATTTATTACATTATACTTCTTAATCACACAATGATTTTTTTTTTTTGACAGCGTCTAGAATTGCACCTGCACTACTTCTTTCAATTACTTATTGAAACATATAAGGCCCCGAGGGAGCTTGAAGGGTCGTGCTTAAGATGTTTCCACCAGTGGGAGAATCACCAACAAGGGGACATAGTTACAGGTTCTGGCTCAAACAAAAATCACCTATCCATGTTATCCAGAGATGCTGCCTGACCCGGCTGAATTACTCCGGCACTTTGTCTATTTTTTATTGTAAACTGGCATCTGCAGTTCCTTGTATCTCGACATACCTGTATCTCGACAAGATGAGTGGGCTATGATTTGAAACTGAGATACGTAGAAACTTCTCACAGGGAGCAGTGAATCTCTGGAATTCTCTACCCTAGATCACTGGGTTATTTGAAGGGGTGGCAGATAAATGTTTGAAAGGTCAAGGCATAGAGGGCAATGGGAAACTGGCACAGAAGAGGAGATGAGGCGAGAGCAGATCAGCTGTATACATATTGGATGCTGGGGCAGATAGGTGGTCAGATAGCTCCCCTTTGCTCCTGTCTTCTTATGTTTTCAAGCGCAAACCTTTGAGGTATTTTGATTTCCATATCAAAAAATTGCTGTTTACCTTTTATGTTATTAGTTCATGATAGGTTTTTCCTATAGTTGGTGATATTTTTGTGTATCTAGATAGAAGTGCTGGAGTAACTCAGCGAGTCAGGCGACATCTCTCCGTTAAAGGGATCGGTAACGTTTTGTGTCAGGACTCTTCTTTGGACCGAGGGGTGAGGAGAGAGGGTTGTGAAGAGCTGGAGGTGAGAAAAGACCAGGCTCAACCAAGGCCGGCCACAAATGACTTCAGGCAGGGAGGTGCCTGGTAAGGCCATCGTTGGCTAGGGAAGGTGCGATCTTAAGAAGGAATCAATGTGGAACTGGTAAAACGACTAGGGTGGAGGAAGAGAGCCGGGGGGGGGGGGGGGGGGGGGGGGGGGGGGGGAGATATCGTGTAAGAAGACGTTACTTAAGATTAGAGAAGTCAATGTTCATACTGCTGTATTGTAAGCTACCCAAGCGAAATATGAGGTGCTGCTCCTCCAATTTGCATGTGGCCTCACTCTGGCAATGGAGGAGGCCTGGGAGAGAGAGACTAACAGCTATATTTCTTAGCTTCACAAACAAACCATTCTGCATTGTCGAGAAATAATTACGGCCGTTCCAAGATATTGCGCTATGAAGCAAGGAGTTTAATTTTGCCCTATTCTCCAGCTGTTTTTGTGGTGTTGGCCCAAGGGGTCTGGAAAGATGAAACAAAATGAAATATATTTAAAATGTCACCCATGTGTACTCACTAAAACTAAAAAATTGAATTGTGAAATCATTTCTTTCACTGTCGGTTGCCCACTGAAACCATGATATTTGCCAGAGTTTTCAAGTCTGAAGAACCTTGGAGTAGATTCTACAACTCATCCTTTAGTTTGAGGCTGATAGCTCTCCCTAGTGTATATTCCATTAGACATGGTCAAATATCTCAGGTGGTTAACATTAATTTTTCCAAATCGAAACAGGGCAAGGTAAGTGAAGGAAACAACAGAAGCAGATGGGGAAGAGTAGGGGAGGAGGGTGGGGGGAGAGGGAGGGGGAGAGAGCAGTAAATCTGTGGAATTCTTTGCTGTGGAGGCAAAATCAGTGGATATATTTAAGGCAGAGATAGATAGATTCTTGATTAGTATGGGTGTCAGAGGTTATGGGGAGAAGGCAGGAGAATGGGGTTAGGAGGGAGGGAGGGAGAGATCAGCCATGATTGAATGGCAGAGTAGACTTGATGGGCTGAATGGCCTAATTCTACTCCTTTATGATCTTATGATCTTATGAGATGGGGGTGGGGGGAGGCGAGGAGAAAAGGGGGACGGGAGGCGACAAGAGAATGGCGGGTTTGTGGGGAGGAGGGAGGGAGATGGGGGGAATGAGGAAGAGGGGAATGGAGGATAGGGAGATGTGATAGGAGGATCTGGGGTGGGATCGAGGAGGGTGGAGTTCACTGCTCCTTTACCAGTCTGGCCGTCGACAATGTTAAATATTCATATTGGCATTTGGGGATGTTATGGGGGCCTTGAGGCCCTGATAACATCAAGCCACAGTGTTGTTGCAATGGCAGCATCCTCATTAGGCCAAACCGCTGAGAATGACACACAGTGAAGCGTGTTTGTTCATTTTAGTTTGCTTTGATTGACGATCAGTGGAGCAAAGTGGTGATCCTTTCAGCTCTGCAAATAAATCTTGGACCTCTCCTGTTCTGGGCTACATCTGTCTATCCATTGTGTCGTTTGTCCTCTCAGAACTCCACGCTATGAATGTTCTGCATTCCTCTAATGGAATGTGTGCACTGAGGGAGAGGCTATTTCTCTCAGTGTCGGACTTCTGGCACCTAATTCCAGAGGCCAGGCAGCTGCTCCCATGGATTTACCAACTCATTGTGAAAGGAAGGAACAACATTGCTCAAGGGAATGGGACTCCCATGGTTTCATATATTCTCTTTCTGGGCTCCAGGAATTGGATGAGCAAAGTCTTAACAATTTGCTCATTATTAAATGGATGTGAAATATTAATTACCGGGTTTAACTCACCGCGGTAAATATACTGAAAGACTGTCGTGCAAACGCAGCAATTTGTTAAAAATAACGGGAGGGTAAAGTTCAGATGTCTTTTGTGCAAAGCAACTGTGGAGTTGAGTTAATCCAAAGCCTGAAGATTAATAGCTCAAAGCCTATCTCTCAGCCCCCCCCCCCCCCCCCTCTATAATGGACGATTTGCACATTAAGAACAGCGTGCATCATTAACAGACTGTTATTTATTTCAGCACGATCTGGCCCATTAATCTTGCAGGGATTAAAATCGCGTGCTAAAATAGCTAAACGTGTTGTTCATGTTGTCACAGTTCCTCTGATTTAGTTGATTATAGCACCATGGAACAAAATATATTTTTAGAAATTGTCTGGACGATGAAACTGACTCTAGCCAGTCTGGCAAGAATAAATCAACGCACCTTTGTATAAATGTAATAAGAGTTGAAAGAGAGTGAGAGAGAATGTAAACTGTTTTCCCTTGTACTATAATTTGAATAGGTTTTATTTTCTATTTGGGTAAAACGGCAGTAAAATAATGGCACGGTAGGTTAATATGTTGTTCCCGACCAGCACGAAGATGATTGGGAAATTTAAGAACCAACCAGGCTTGATGACCTGGAGAAACAAGGAACTGCAGATGCTAGTTTACACAAAAGGACACAAAATGCTGGAGTAACTCGGTGAGCCAGGCAGCATCTCTGGAGAACATGGATAGGTGACATTTTGGGTCGGGACCCTTCTCCAGACCTCCTTGTTTTGAGCGATGTTGGTTGATTAGAAGTCCCACAATTGGTGAGTCTGTCTCACTCACTATTTTTTATTCTCTCGGGCAAATTTACTGAGCTTTTATTGGGAGTAGCTGCTGTAGTACCTCTCATCAGGTCTGTTTCAATTGTCCGTGGAAATTGAGTTTGCTTTCAGGTTTCTGTGAGTGCGGATGTGTGCTCTGCCCCAGCTCTAACTCATCTGCTGACATCAAGTTGTCAGTAGTGATTTTTGGTCGCAGATCAGATGCAGAAACATTGTTGGCTTGCTGCGTTCTAATGTGTATAGCCAGCTCCAATACTCATGAATGTATGGAGCTCAGTAAAACCAGCGGGATTCTCTCACATTATTTAATGCCAGAGATCGGTTTCCAGTGCGTAACAGGTCTCATCACGATGGAATGCAGACATTAACAGCTTTGTTATGGACGGTAAAGTAATGTTTTCTTTTCACCTGAAGCCGTTTCAAGTGTTTGTCACTTTTATTTGCTGTTAACCACCATTCACATCAGGACTATTGGATGATCGAACGTTTCTTACGAAAGGCAAGATTTATCACAGATTAATAGGTACAATTCGGCACCACTTGCATTTTATATTTTAATATTCCAGGAAATGGCCCAAGTTAGGATATGTTTTGCCTGATCGACTTATTAACTCCACATGGTAGCAGAGTTGGGACTTGCCTATTCCAACATACCTGACAATTCTTTGAATTTGCCCCAGAGTCTCTGGATTTCCAAAGAATGTAGCAAAGCTCAGGTTGCTAAGATATAACTTTGCTTTGCGGTCTCCAACAGTTTATAAGAGTTACTAGGCCCCAAAGGTTTGCGAATGACCTGCGGATTAAAAATGAAAAGAAACCTTGGTTATGCAAAAGTAACGAGTGTTGAGGCATTATAGGATCAGCTGCTACTGACATTGATAGAGTCATACAACATGGAAACAATGCCTCAGCCCCACTTGTCCATGCTGACCAAGGTGCTCCAAGTATGCTTGTCCTCCCTGCCCAACTTTGGTCCATATCCCACTAAACCTTTCCTGCCCAAGTGTCTTTTAAACATTGTATTGTAAGTACGTCTTGAAATTCTAGTGTACCCTGGAGAATATGATAGATGGACTGACCTACAGTCTGCTAGTGACGTGCCCATGCAGAGCAACGAGCCTTGGTGTCACCCAGGTGATAGGTCTGAAATCAGCTGACTGTTTGGTGGTGGGTGGTGTTGTGTGGCCCTTGTTGGCGGTTGGGTATGTGGCCAGTGAATGTTGGATGTGAGTTGGGTTGATCATCAGGAAATGGGTTGACATGGAACAAGATGATGGATGGAGATTGGGGCTTCAAGGGGCATTGGTGATACCACTGGGCCTGGTGGGGAAATTATGGAATGGGGGATGGTCAGAACCCAGGCTAATCAGGGGTTTGGGGGTGGTGCAGGTTGGCATGTGGGGAAGATGGGACTTGAACCATGGATAGTGTGAGGAGGTGGGTGTTTATCTGCGGGTGAGGGAGTCAGTGGGTGGGTGATGAATGGTGGGTGAGAGAGTCAGGGAGGTGGTCCATTGGAGAAGTGCTTGATTAACATTCAGATTATGGCTTGGGTTGGTCAGTGGAGGTCTCAGCGGGATAGGGTTTGTTGCGTTTGTACTTTGGTAGGTAGGAGATGGGGAACAATGGACAAGTTGGCAAGTCATTCAGTCTGGCATTATGCTACGAAGGACATAAAAGTGCTGGAGTAACTCAGCGGGTCAGGCAGCATTTCTCCAGAGATGCTGCCTGAACCCGCAGAGTTACTCCTGCCCTTTGTTTCGTTTTTTGTAATCCTGCAGTTCCTAATTTCAACTGTGCTATGACAATCTGATTTATCTGGGTGTGCCACCATTATTCACTCCTAGGATGTGGTCTACTGCCGAAAGGAGAAATGAACGGAGAATGATATATTGTGACGTACAAATCGTGTGAGGTGGGCAAGTCTGAGGTAAGTAAAACTACTTGATCTCATCTCTAGGCTGCAATGTTTGAACATAAAATATTATGGAAAATATATCTCTTGCTCACTTTGCGTTGTTATTTAGACGGTTGCAAGAACGGGCGTTCACAAACTGATCTTGGCAAAGGGAACACACATTGGGATGAAACACAGGAATCTGCCTGAGCATGCACATGAGGAAGGGTTGCCTCAACAGTGTACCACCACTCTTCCCCACTCCCAGGTCCATGTCTGTGCTTATATTATACACTTAGAGCACAATAAACCTAAGATTATCTAAAACTGCTGCGGACTTTCTCCAATACTCGTTGATTCCTGTTACGCAGTGTGCTTGCTCACCTACAGGGGCTGCTGTTCGAACAATGCCTTGATATTAAACTCCTCATCCCCCCTGATCAAATCCCTCCAATTCTCTGTAACCTTCTTCAGCCCAGTAACCCTTTGAGACATCTGCACTCCTTTCATTCTGGCTGTGTGACCATTCCTTAAGATCGCTCTATCATTCATTCAATAGCTAAGCTCCTAAGCTTCGGAGTTCATTCCGTAAACCTCCCCATTTCCTTGTTTCTTTCGTTCCATATTTAAGATGTTATTTAGACTTCTCTCCTGAGACGTTTTGGGACATCAGCTCCAATATCTCCTTCCCCTTCTTAATAACTTCACTATGATAACTCTGCCATATTATGGTGGTTGATATCATGGCAGCTGGAGCCAGTACTCTGAAGGATCTTTGGTTTACATTATGCAGAAGTTGCCAGGTGTAAATACCGTGTATTTTGTCACCATCTGCATTCTGAGTTTAAGGCTGCGTTGCAAGTCTCTGAGGAGTAAAGGGACAACACATAAGACATATTGGGAGAAGATATTTCAAATCCAAAGCAAGAGGATACACAAGAATAAAGTGAAGTTATATTTCCAAGTTGTATTCTTGGCTTCCCTTTGAATGTGAATAATTACAATCGAGCCATTACAGTGTACAGCGTTTAGTGCCAGGTAAAGCCAACAAAGTCCACTCAAGGATAGCCCCAGGGTCACCAATGATGTAGACAGTAGCTGTAGAGGTGCAGGTGTGCACCAGGTTCACCTGGATTGGCGGCACGGTGGCGCAGCGGTACAGTTGCTGCCTTAAAGCGCTCGCAGCGTCGGAGACCCGGGTTCCATCCTGACGACCTTTTTTTTTTACTAAAAATAATTATAATCAACTATTTACAAAAATACACACAAAAAAACACAAACAAACCCGCCACCATAATACAAAATAAAGCAAATATTCATAATTATTACCCATATCACACATCTGAGCTATGCTTTTCCAAAATTGTATTCCCTTCGTTTTGAGTGCCAGCAGGGTTAACAGGGGAATATTTTCTTGTATTCCCCTTTCTTGCGAACGCCTATGGACTTTATGTGTTAAAACAGCGATAAATATAGTCTTATATTCCCCTGGTCTCACATCCGGGAACTTGGCAATGTGACGCTGCGTGGGAAATTTAGAATTTGTTCTCGACAAAACAAGCAAAATGGCAGCCTCCTGCGAGAAGAGGTTCGCGACTTTTGACAGAAGATTTTCCTCTAGATGTCTGATATGGGTAATAATAACAATATTGACTGTCCTCTTTCGGGGGATACGACATATATTGCCCTCACTAGATCCATATTGCCCTCGTCTTCGACTCGGGCAATATGAATCTACTTCAGGCAATATATGTCGTATCCCCCTCAAGGCCAGTCAATATTCTATTAATATTATATCACTATTCCCCCATCCTTATTGAGGATACATTCCACTCCCCGCGGTGCCCAGCGGTCCGGGAAATCCCCCAGGGTGCCCGTGAACAGCTGTTCCTTTGATGACCATGTCTACTTACCTCATTTTAACTGCAATACGGTCAGTTGGCAGTTCAACTGGGTGTGTGCCTTTTTCATGCGTTTAGAGGCCGTGCACAATGCTGGAAAGGTCCCGTTTATTTGGTGTCCTCGATTGTCCTCGAGAATGTTTTCCTACTGTGCTGTTTGCAACGGAGTTCCAAGATTTAAACCTAATGTCAATGTAAGAATGGCAATACATTTCTAAATGCGTGACATGGGGAGGATTCCAGATGCAGGAAGTTGCCTGGAGCTCTGTGGATGAAAACCATATTTCTGTTAATTTGGTTCATTTCTTTCATGCAATCTAATATTTAGAATGTCACAAAATGGTGGACTGGGCAATCAAATGGGCAGGTCTGTCCTGGATGTACAAATGCACGTGAAGAAGATTATGTTACTTTAGAAGACTGGAATTCTGGAAGGAGTTTTCAAGGCATTTAAAGGAATTTCATACAGATAAATACAAACAGGATTATACCTAAAAGATAAAAGATATTCTTCATATAATCTAAGTCGGTTATTTAAATATCATATATTCGAAAAGAAGTGATAAAAAAGACTTAAGTCATTCGTTGGATGCAGAAAATGCTTTTTGACCACCTTATCTATTTTCGGTGATGGAAGCCTTTAAGCTTGGTGAGTTTACTACTTGGATTAAATTATTATATGCAAAACTCCAAACAGCTAGAATGAAATCTTTAGAAGGGAATTCTGGAAGGAGGGCATTTAAAGGAATTTCATACAGATAAATACATGTTAAAAAAAAATCATTTTGAGGCAGTCGAAGGAGGAAAATAATTGAGGTAATTGTTTGATTGTCTCCTCCATGGTCTCCTTTGCCCACAACTCAGCATTTTATTTTGGTAAATGTTATCTCTGCCACAGAAGGTAGTTGAGGCCAGTTCATTGGTTATATTTAAGAGGGAGTTAGATGGGGCCCCTTGTGGCTAAGGGGATCAGGGGGTATGGAGAGAAGGCAGGTACAGGATACTGAGTTGGATGATCAGCCATGATCATATTGAATGGCGGTGCAGGCTCGAAGGGCCGAATGGCCTACTCCTGCACCTAATTTCTATGTTTCTATGTCTCTATGTAAGAACTGTGTGAGATCAGAAATGTCCATTAACAACATTTCATTTCTATGTGACCAATATATCAATCATTTCATATCAGTAATCACCAGGAAGAAGGACATGGAGGATTGTGAGATTAGGGAGTGAAATGATGATATTCTACGGCATGTTGATGTAGGAAAGAAGGTGTTGGGTCTCTTGAAGAACATGAAGGTGGATAAGTCACCAGGTCCTGATGGGATCCATCCCAGCAAGAGAGAGATTGATGGGGCCTTACCAGTGGGCTTTGTGTCCTCTTTAGCTACACAAGAGGACACAGTGCACGATAGAATAACCACTGTTATTCCTCTGAGTAGAAACAAACCAAGAAACTAAAGACTAGTAGGCCTTACATCAGTGGTAGGGAAATTATTAGAGAAGATTCTTAAGACTTGGCAAAACATGGCCTTACTAAAGATAGTCAGCATGGCTTTGGGCAGGGGAGGTCAAGCCTTGCAAACTTGATTGAGACTTTTGAGGAAGTGATGAAGATAATTGATGAGGTTAGTGCATTGAAGGTTGCTTACATGCAAGTTAATATCTCCCATTTGCTGGTGTTGCAGACTGTGAGGAAGGCTGTCAGATATACAGTGGGATATTGATCAGCTACAGAAATGGGAGTAATGGCCGATAGAGTTTAATCTGAGCAAGTATGAGGTGTAGCACTTAGGGAGGTCACTTGTAGGGGGAAAATATACAATTAATGGCATGATCCTTAATAGCATTGATGTATACAGGGATGTTGGGGTCCAAGCCCACAACTCTCTGAAAGTGGCAACACAAGCAGATAAAGGAATGACATGGTATGCTTGCCGGCATAGGCCAAGGCATTGGATGAGTCAGGAAGTTATGAAACACCTTTATAGGAGTTTGATTAGGCTACATTTGGAGAATTGTGAGCAGTTCAGGTCGTTCCATTACAGGAAAGATGTGAAGGCTTTGGAAATAGTGTAGAGGAGGTTTATCAGATGATGCCCGGATTAGGGGGTATTAGCTACAGGGAGAGGTTGGACAGACTTGGATTGTTTGCTCTGGAACGTCAGAGGTTGCGGGGAGACCTGGTAGAAAGATATAAAATTATGAGCGGCATAGATAGGATAGACAGTCAGAACCTTTTTACACAGGACGGAAAAAGGAAATACTGGAGGGCATGGCTTTAAGGTGAGGGGGCAAAGTATAAAGGAGATGTGCATGGCAACTTTTTTATGCAGAAGGTGCTGAGTGTCTGGAATGCACTGGTGGCGGAGTGGAGGCAGAAGAGATCGTGGCATTTCAGACACTTTTGGAATGGACATATAGATATGTAGGGAATGGAGGGATATGATGGATTAAGTATCAGGTAGGTAAGAGATGGCATCATGTTCGGCAGTGACATTGTGAACCAAAGGGCCTGTTCTTGAGCTGTACTTTTCTATGTTCTATAACTTCTCTGCAAATCACCATGTGATGAATGTAAGTGAAGCAGAGACCCTTGATGTCACGCGTTTTTCACCTTGCCTCGCCATTGCAAAATCCTGCCGCAACATGCAAATGAAAGTTTGGGAGCCGCCACTCCAGTGAAAATTTAAGACTCTCATGAATGAATGAATGAATGAATGAATGAGTGACATTCTTTGTTTTGCATACCCAAGGTATGTAAAGAGTTGCCACATAAAGGGCGGCAACAAAGTTAGAAACTGTAGCCAGGATTGTCCGCACTGGGAACACGTAGTACTAATGCACGTCCTCCTGTAGATTTTGCTCAATGAAGCCTGGCGCTCAAACTAACACTTTGGTTTCAGCCTTGATGCTTCACACCTTTGATGATCTGTTCAATATGGCAATTTTACTGCCTGGTTTTAAACAGAGGACCAGAGTGCATGAGCCTCCATGCAGGCTCCTTCTGCTCACCGCCTACCTGAATACCAATCATAGGTCAACTCCATTAACTCCTTGCACATCTTCCCATGTTATAGGTAGATATAGTTCTTAGGGCTAACAGAATCAAGGGATGTGGGGAGAAAGCAAGAACGGTGTACTGATTTTGGATGATCAGCCATGATCATATTGAATGGCGGTGCTAGCTCGAAGTGCCGAATGGCCTACTGCTGCACCTATTGTCTATGTTTCCAAGTTTCTATGTTTCTGTGTTCTGTGTGCATTGGTTAAGTTATATTTTGGCTCAGCATCTCACTCATCTGCTCTCCAAACCCTATTTAAATGCGTGAATAACTTTCATAAACTGAGAGATACCAAAAGTATTCACCTCAATAAATGGCCTTTGCACTGACCAATCCATTGTCATTATAGCGTAAACTGATTTTTAATCCAAGATTCCCTCCACAGATGTTGCCTGACCCACTGCGTTACTCCCGCACTGTGTGTTTAGTTCATGATTGCCGTGTCTGTTGTTTCTTGTGCCTTCTATCTCCTGTGCATTTTACGACACTTGATTTTGTATTGTTTTATAAACTGCTTCTAGTTCCCTTGACATATCCAGTGATGGCCGCTCATCTGCTAATTCTCTCTCCATTTGCTGAATTAATTCAAGTAAAACAAACAGTAGCATTTTCAGAAGAACACCCAGAGTGCTGGAGCAACAAAGCAGGCCAGCCAGCATCTCTGGAGAACATGGGCAGGTGACGTGTTCTCCAGAGATGTTGCCTGAACCACTGAGTTACTCCAGCACTTTGTGTCTTCTTTTGTAAACCAGTATCTGCAGTTCCTCGTTTCTACAGTAGCATTTCCAGCTTTGAAACTTTAACTAAATCCTGTTTGTTATCTTTCGTTTAGTAGAATTGGGTTGAATTTGTAGAAAGGGTCACAGCCATTGCTGCCCAAGCAGGTCTCATGATTTGGCTCCACATTCCAAAGCACTCAATGTTTCTAATGCAAATTAATCTTCCTTGATGTTTGTTTGCATGCAGTTAATCTCTTATGATTATGTAGTGGAATTTGCAAATCAGTTATGGCAAGAATTTGAACACTTTCCCAAGTGGGGTAGGAATTTTGCACCAAAGTAAAGCAGATTACACCTGGTTACAAAAACTAAATGGTCTTGAAAATTACCATCATTTGAAAATGTTGCAAAAAATCTCAGTCTTTAATTAAACAGCTTCCAGAACAATATTGTTCCCTTTCACAGTGTAACACGAGTCCGTTTCTACACGAGTGTTACTTTATTGATCTATTGCCAGATTTTGCAGTTTGCGAGCACTTAGCTGAGCAGTTCGATGCCCACCCTTAAAGGGACAAACCGCAATGTGAGCAAGCACTCTTCCAACTTATTGGGGAGTGTTGGTGTTTGATGAGTGGATTAAGGGAGGAGCATTAGAATGCACCCATGGGTAAGAAGGAACTATTTGGCCGTTGAAGTACAGTTTTTTTAGTTCTCTCAGTTCTTTTCTGATTAGAAATTGTTAATGTGCTGAAGGCAACACTTATTAATAATGGAATAATGTTGGAATGCACTAAAATGCTTTTTAATTTCTCAGGCCTCAAAAGATGCAAGTATCGTCTGGCTATCTTGATTTGGTACTTGTCCGACTAGTCGTAGAGTAATAGAGTGATACAGTGTGGAAACAGGCCCTTCGGCCCAACCTGCGCACACAATGTCCCAGCTACACTAGTCCCACTTGCCTGCGCTTGGTCCATATCCTTCCAAACCTGTCCTATCCATGTACCTGTCTAACTGTTTCTTAAACGATGGGATACCTCCTCTGGCATCTTGTTCCATACACCACCACCCTTTGTGTGAAGATGTTACCCCCTGGATTGTCGATCTCCTCATGAGCCAGAACAGTGAATTTGAGCAGATTATAGACATAGAAACATAGAAAATAGGTGCAGGAGTAGGCCATTCGGCCCTTCGAGCCTGCACCGCCATTCAATATGATCATGGCTGATCATCCAACTCAGTATCCTGTACCTGCCTTCTCTCCAAACCCCCTGATCCCTTTAGCCACAAGGGCCACATCTAACTCCCTCTTAAATATAGCCAATGAACTGGCCTCAACTACTCTCTGTGGCAGAGAATTCCAGAGCCTCACCACTCTCTGTGTGAAAAATGTTTTCCTCATCTCGGTCCTAAAGGAATTCCCCCTTATCCTTAGACTGTGACCACTTGTTCTGGACCTCCCCAACATCGGGAACAATCTTCCTGCATCTAGCCTATCCAACCCCTTAAGAATTTTGTAAGTTTCTATAAGATCCCCCCTCAGTCTTCTAAATCCTAGCGAGTACAAGCCACGTCTATCCAGTCTTTCCTCATATGAAAGTCCTGACATCCCAGGAATCAGTCTGGTGAACCTTCTCTGTACGCCCTCTATGGCAAGAATGTATTTTCTCAGATTAGGAGACCAAAACTGTACGCAATACTCCAGGTGTGGTCTCACCAAAACCCTGTACAACTGCAGTAGAACCTCCCTGCTCCTATACTCAAATCCTTTCGCTGTGAATGCTAACATACCATTTTCTATCTTCACTGCCTGCTGCACCTGCATGCCTACTTTCAATGACTGGTGTACCATGACACCCAGGTCTCGCTGCATCTCCCCTTTTCCTAATTTGCCACCATTAAGATAATAGTCTACCCTCCTGTTTTTGCCACCAAAGTGGATAACCTCACATTTATCCATATTATACTGCATCTGCCATGCATTTGCCCACTCACCCAGCCTATCCAAGTTACCTTGCAGCCTCCTAGCATCCTCCTCACACCTAACTCTACCCCCCCAGCTTAGTGTCATCCGCAAATTTGGAGATGTTGCATTCAATTCCCTCGTCCAAATCATTAATATATATTGTAAATAGCTGGGGTCCCAGCACTGAGCCTTGCGGTACCCCACTAGTTACTGCCTGCCATTCTGAAAAGGACCCGTTTACTCCTACCCTTTGCCTCCTGTCTGCAGCCAGTTCTCTATCCACATCAATACTGAACCCCCAACACCGTGTGCTTTAAGTTTGTATACTAATCTCTTATGTGGAACCTTGTCGAAAGCCTAGATATAACACATCCACTGGTTCTCCCTTATCCACTCTGCTAGTTACATCCTTGAAAAATTCTATAAGATTCGTCAGACATGATTTACCTTTCGTAAATCCATGCTGACTTTGTCTAATGATTTCACCACTTTCCAAATGTACTGCTATCCCATCTTTAATAACTGACTCTAGCAGTTTCCCCACTACCGATGTTAGACTAACTGGTCTGTAATTCCCTGTTTTCTCTCGCCCTCCTTTTTTAAAAAGTGGGGTTACATTATCAACCCTCCAATCCTCAGGAACTACTCCAGAATCTAATGAGTTTTGAAAAATTATCACTAATGCATCCACTATTTCTGTGGCTACTTCCTTGAGTACTCTGGGATGCAGACTATCTTGCCCTGGGGATTTATCGGCCTTTAATCCATTCAATTTACCCAACACCACTTCTCGGCTAACCTGGATTTCACTCAGTTCCTCCATCTTATTTGACCCCCGGTCCCCTGCTATTTCCGGCAGATTATTAATGTCTTCCTTAGTGAAGACAGAACCAAAGTAGTTATTCAATTGGTCTGCCATGTCCTTGTTCCATGATCAATTCACCTGTTTCTGACTGCAAGGGACTAATTAACTAATCTCTTTCTCTTCACATATCTATAAAAACATTTGCAGTCAGTTTTTATGTTCCCTGCCAGTTTTCTTTCATACTCTATTTTCCCTTTCCTAATTAAGCCCTTTGTCCTCCTCTGCTGAACTCCGAATTTCTCCCAGTCCTCTGGTAGGCTGCTTTTTCTGGCTAATTTGTATGTTTCATCTTTTGTTTTTATACTATCCCTGATTTCCATGGATGCACTACCTGCCCCGATTTATTCTTTTGCCAAACTGGGATGAACAATTGTTGTAGTTCATCCATGCAGTCTTTAAATACCTTCCATTGCACATCCACTGTCAACCCTTTAAGAATCACTTGCCAGTCTATCTTGGCCAATTCACTTCTCATACCTTCAAAGTTACCTTTGTTTAAGTTCAGAACCCTTGTTTCTGACAATTATGTCACTCTCCATCCTAATGAAGAACTCAACCATATTATGTTCACTCTTGCCCAAAGTGCCATGCACAACAAGACTGCTAACTAACCCTTCCTCATTACTCAATACCCAGTCTAGAATAGCCTGCTCTCTCGTTGGTTCCTCTACATGTTGGTTTAGAAAACTATCCCGCATACATTCCAAGAAATCCTCTTCCTCAGCACCCCTGCCATTTGATTCACCCAATCTATATGTAGATTGAAGACACCCATTATAACTGTTTTACCCTTGTTGCATGCATTTCCAATTTCCTGTTTGATGCCATCCCCAACTCAACTATTACTGTTAGGTGGCCTGTACACAACTCCCACTAGCGTTTTCTGCCCCTTAGAGTTTCGCAGCTCTACCCATATCGATTCCACATCCTCCAAGCTAATGTCCTTCCTTTCTATTGCATTAATCTCCTCTCTCACCAGCAATGCTACCCCACCTCCATTTCCTTTCTGTCTATCCCTCCTGAATATTGAATATCCCTGGATGTTCAGCTCCCAGCCTTGGTCCCCCTGGAGCCATGTCTCTGTGATCCCAACTATAGCATAGTCATTAATAGCTATCTGCACCTTCAACTCGTCCACCTTATTACGAATGCTCCTCGCATTGAGACACAAAGCCTTCAGGCTTGTTTTTACAACACTCTTACTCCTTATACAATTATGTTGACAAGTGACCCCTTTTGATTTTAGCCCTGGAAACCCACCACCTCTTATTCTCTGTTTATTATTTTTTTCTTTTTTCCCCCGTACATGTTGGGTTTGAGTGATTCCCTTCTCTGCCTCCTGCCTCAGACCCTGTCTACTGGCTTTCTCTATTTGAGTCCCTCCCCCCAACCGTTCTAGTTTAAAGTCCCCCTGGTAGCCTTTGCAAATTTCCCTGCCAGGATACAAGTCCCCCTCGGGTTCAAGTGCAACCCGTCCTTTTTATACAGGTCACTCCTTCCCCAAAATAGGTTCTATTGATCCCTGCGCTCTGCACCAGTCCTTCAGCCAGGCATTTATCCTCCACCTTGCTCCATTCCTACTCTCACTGTCGCGTGGCACAGGAAGTAATCCTGAGATTGTTATGTTTGCGGTTCTGTTCCTTAACTCTCTTCTAGCTCCCTAAATTCTCCTTTCAGGATCTCTTCTCTTTTTTTAACCTATGTCAGTGGTACCAATATGTACCACAACCTCAGGCTCCTCTCCCTCCCTTTTCAGGATTGTTCAAACATGGACGATATTGACTCTCTGTCACACACACCAGAATTCTTCCTCAGTTGTCCCTACTCTCGGTGTGTAAGCACAAATCCTCCACTGATTATTCAGTTCTTTCTCTCACCTACCGTTGCCCAGCTGTGATCGACTAATTCAACCCAGACCATCATTGTTATTCTGGACTCTAACACTATGCAGTATATTTACTGCCTGACTACCTCACGAGCTTGTTCTGGGTGCAAGTTAACAGCTGAATTTTAATCCATGTAATGTAACTGTAACATGACGTCCCAACTTCTATACTCGATACTCAGACTTACGAAGACCAAAGTGCCAAAAGCCTTTTTGACCACCCTAACAACCTGTGATGCCATTTTCAAGGAACGATGTACTCCTAGATTCATCTGCTCCACAACACTCCCCAGAGCCCTACCATTCACTGTGTAGGTTCTGCTCTTGTTAGACTTTCCAAATGCAACATCTCGCATTTTTCTGTATTAAATTTCATCAACCATTCCTCAGCCCACCTGCCCAACTGATCACGATCCTGCTGCAATTTTTGGCAACCATCGTCACTATATACAATACCACCCACTTTAGCTCTATCTGCAAACCTACTAATCGTGCTTTGATTATCTGTAATTAATATTCGTCATTAAAACAAATTTGTTTATTTTGTCAAAAAGAAGCAAAATTCAGATCCATAACAAAACCTGAAATAATAGGTTTATTAATAAAGGAAAAAAAAATCTAACTTTTATACATGCTCATAAGACATGTTTAATATTTAGGAACTGTCTTCCACTAATCTAACAGCTCATTTAAGTAAATGAGAAATGTTGCCATTTATTACCTTACGTCTCCTTTCATCCCTCCATATTATGCATTTAGTTTAATTTAGTTTAGAGATACAGTGCGATCCCACTGAGTTCACACCAACCAGCGATCCCCGCACATTAACAATATCCTACACTATCCTACACTAGGGACAATTTTTACATATATAACAAACCAATTAACCTACAAACCTGTACGTCTTTGAAGTGTGGCAGGAAACCGAAGTTCTCAGAGAAAGCCCACGCGGTCACGGGGAGAACGTACAAACTCCGTACAGTCAAGCACCCGTACCCAGGATCGAACCCGGGTCTCTGGCTCTGTAAGCGCTGTCAGGCAGCAACTCTACCGCTGTGCCAACAGATTGTTTGTGGACTCTGTGATCAGAACCTGCTTCAGTCCTCACTGCTCTAACTTCCAAACTCTGTTCACAGTAAAGTCAATGCAAGTCAAGAAAATATCAGCTACCACATTAAACAAGTTTAATCTCTACCTGATAACTTCAGGAACAATACACTGACAACATTTGTAAGGATATTTTATGGACTCGGTTACAAGTGTGTCGATGGAGGCGACCAGAAATATCAAGCTGGAAAGAATTGCTCCTTCCCTGGATTCCATCACTAATGATGATTACCATCTGAAAATCTCCTCAAGGTCCAATTGCAACGGTTATGTACGTCAACACTCTACTTGCACTAGAAAGACAGACCATGGTATCAATATTCACCTGGTCAGGCAGCATCGATGAAGAAACAAGAAGACTTAGCATTTCAGGCTGATAACCCTGATGAAGTTAACATTGATTGGAAACATTACCTCTGCTTCCCTTCATCAGCATCATCAACCTGAAATGGTGACTCTGTTTTTCTCTCCACTGATTGTGTTATATTAAGTAAGAAAGCTGGTAGGTGTAACTAATGCAATTCTTTCAGGCAGTTTTCCTTTTGTTTTTCAAACTTTGTCTCAAGCCTTGTCCATTGATCTTCTCATCCAATTCATCAGCAGCAGGACTCCTATGGGACATTGGCTGCTGGTAAATTGTCACCCGTGTTATCCTTGCAGGGATTCAGTCCTGACCTTTTGTGCTGTCTGTGTGGAGTTTGTACATTCTTCATGTGACTGCGTGAGTTTCCTCCGGGTGCTCTGGTTTCCACCCATATCCCAGAGACATGCAAGGTTCATAGGCTAATTAGCCTCTATAAAATTGTCCATAGTGTGTAAGGAGTGGATGATAAAATAGGATAACATGGAACGAATGTGAATGGGTGATTGATTGTTGGTCTGGATTCTATGGACCATAGGATCTGCTCCATGGGGTATCTCTAAGCTGAACTGAACGTTGGGTCGTTGGTGATTCATGCAGAGAATCAAGAGCGGAGATAGCACTGGCTGCACTAGAATCACGCTGTCCTTTCTGCATTAGATTAATTAGAAGCAGAATAAACTGATGTCATGTTTAGGAAGGAACTGCAGATGCTGGTTTACACTGAAGATAGACACAAAATGCTGGAGAAACTCAGCAGGACAGGCAGGCAGCATCTCTGGAGAGAAGGAAGAGGTGACTTTATGGGCTGAGACACTTCTGCCATGATCCATTGTCTACTTGTAGGGTCCATCCAATTTAGGTTTAAATTGTTGGAGAAAAATGCCCATCTTATTGAGGAATTGGAATTGAATGGCAATGATGAAAATGTACTCCAACCCTATCTTCATGGGGTGAAGCCTACCGACTGAATGATTGGAAATAGCAATGATGTTGAAACGTGTGTCTACCACCATTACCACTACATGGAAGTGACAGCAACGTTGCGATATTCATGTGTAGCTTGCTGTAAACACCTTATATCTGCTGTTGGTGTTGCATTGCATCTCCACAGTCATGTCTTTACAGGTGGTGCAGCGGTAGAGTTGCTGCCCGGGTTCCATCCTGACTATGGGTGCTGTCTGTACGGACTTTGTACGTTCTCTCTTTGACCGCGTCAGTTTTCACCAGGTACTCTGGTTTCCTCCCACACTTCAAAGACGAGCAGGTTTGTAGGTTAATTGGCTTTGATAAAATTGTAAATTGTCCCTAATGTGTAGGATAGTGCTAGTGCACCGGGTGATTGCTGATTGGCACGCCCATGGTGGGCTGAAGGACATGTTTCACGCTGTTTCTCTAAAGGAAAGTCTTTCTTTACCGTCTGGAGAAGTTAGAATTGGTGTAAATTTCAGGCATTTAGAAACAGGTCTTGACAAAATCCTATGCTTCATTGAAAGTCAGCTGTGAGCTCTTTATGATGTACTATATCATTGGTATTTCTATTAAGACTTTCTTAATCTTTGTTTTTTGTATTTACTTTAACAGTCAGTACAAAGGGGGCATGGTGGCCCAGCGGCAGAGCTGCTGCCTTACAGCGTCAGACACCCGGGCTCGATGCTGACCAGAGTTGTTGTCCGTACTGAGTTTGTACTTTCTCCCCGTGACCTGCGTGGGTTTTTCCCCGGGAGCTCAGGTTTCCCCCTGCACTCCAAAGACGTACAGGATTGTAGGTTCATTGGCTTTGGTAAAGTTATAAATTGTCCCGAGTGTGTGTAGGACAGTGTTAATGTGCGGGGATCGCTGGTTGGCGCGGGCTCTGTCGGGTGTTTTTGCGCTTCTAAACCAAACTAAACTGAACTAAACTAAACTAAACTAAATCACAAATGCATATTTATTGTTGCATTGCTTTGCAATTAAATTAATATGCAAAGCAAACACATAATTATGACATTGTTTTGGATTTTTGTTCAATCGTGGCACTCTTTTCGATGAAATACACTTGTGAAGCACATTGCTATGACATTTTAAGATAGCATAACAATCATTCATACTGCAATGTGGTGAAGCCCACGCTGTGCTTCAACATAAATGGTTCTAGTCGAAATTTTTTTTAGGCAAGTCACGCACACATAAATTCATATGGAAGGGAAATGGGAAACAGGTGTCTTCCAATCTCCATTCCTCAATTTTCCATCTAACACATGAAACTTATTGTGCAAGTATGTCACCTATTTAGTAGTTCATTTAAAAATGCTCTTTTGCAGTCTGGACAAACACTAATCGTTCCTGGAGGATGTTGTTTTTAATAACAACATATCTCAGCTGTGATACACAGAGGCTATTTATATCAAGGACATGACAATACAGCAACTTCTGTGGAATAATATGTGTTCCCTTGGTTTTCCATTTCAGTGTTGGGCTCGGAGAATGGGTCACTCTTTTCAACGACATCAATGCTATTTGCTCCGTATTGATAAGAAGCTCATTGTATCTGTAGGTTGTTGGTGTTGCATATTTCATAGCAAAAGGATTAGAGTATAAGAGCAGGGAGGTTCTACTGCAGTTGTACAGGGTCTTGGTGAGGCCACACCTGGAGTATTGCGTACAGTTTTGGTCTCCTAATCTGAGGAAAGACATTCTTGCCATAGAGGGAGTACAGAGAAGGTTCACCAGACTGATTCCTGGAATGTCAGGACTTTCATATGAAGAAAGACTGGATAGACTCGGCTGGTACTCGCTAGAATTTAGAAGATTGAGGGGGGATCCTATAGAGACTTACAAAATTCTTAAGGGGTTGGACAGGCTAGATGCAGGAAGATTGTTCCCGATGTTGGGGAAGTCCAGAACAAGGGGTCAAAGTTTAAGGATAAGGGGGAGGTCTTTTAGGACCAAGATGAGAAAATCATTTTTCACACAGAGAGTGGTGAATCTGTGGAATTCTCTGCCACAGAAGGTAGTTCATTGGCTATATGTAAGAGGGAGTTAGATGTGGCCCTTGTGGCTAAAGGGATCAGGGGGTATGGAGAGAAGGCAGGTACAGGATACTGAGTTGGATGATCAGCCATGATAATATTGAATGGTGGTGCAGGCTTGAAGAGCCAAATGGCCTACTCCTGCTCCTATTTTCTATGTTCCTATGTTTCTATGTTACTTACTGAAGCAAACGGCAGAGCAATTTGTCTTTGTAACTATAAATTACTATTGGAGCTCAGGTTCTACATTGTATTTGGTGCATTACTGGAAGTCACACACTCAGATATAACAACTTCTACCTTGGTTACATTTTAAGGTTCTGCATATTTATGCGTTGCTTTCACACTGCGTTGCATCCTGACTTCCACTCTCATTTCCTGCTGACAATGGAACCTTTCATTTTTTTCCCTTCAAAGGCACACAGTCATCCATACTGCATTTTCCCTTATGGATTGTGTCTGAGGGTCTTGGTCCCAACATAACAGTTTTCAGCTGCTCCTGTTCTCCTTCCGCTGCACTGCATTGGGTCGGCATCCGTAAATCTACACCGCGATATCTCTCACAGGATCTTTGGAGCATTTGAGCTGCATCCACATTGTAATGCAGTCTTTCCTTAAAGCAGCCACCTGAATCTGCACTTGATTCAGGCTCTTTGGTAATTGTGTAAACAACAAACCCTTGGTAGTGAACGAGCTGTATCCCGAATGCATGCCGTCTCATCTTCTACATTAGTACTGTCTGTTGCAGATGTATCTTGCTTCAGTACAGTTTTGTTTAACTTAGTTTAATTATTGTCACATGCACCAAGGCACAGTGAAAAGCTACTGTTTCCGTGCTGACCAGTCAAAGAAAATAATATGCATTATCACAATCAAACCGCCCACAGTGCACAGACATTTAGTGCAAGATAAAGTCCGATTAAAGATAGATCAAAGATCACTAATGTGAACCGTATGTCATCACCTCAACGTATTATGCGCCTCTTCTCATTTCTCCTACAAAAATGTCACATGTCACATTTCTAATTATTGAATCACATCTGCTATCTAACCACCGTATATCTCCTTTAAAACTATTACTATCCTCCTCGCAATCCACTCCAGCTCCAAGTATTATGTCACTTCCAAATTGTCTGCTGTTACCTCAAGTGTAAATGCTTAATATTTCCCTGTACTGGCCCCCAAGGAGTTCAATCGTACACTTCCCTCCAATCCAATCTTCCACAGCTGGGGAAGGGTCTCGACCCGAAATGTCGCCAATTCCTTCTCTCCATAGATGCTGCCTCACCCGCTGAGTTTCTCCAGCATTTTTGTCTACCTTCCACAGCTACCCTGTTTCCCTTTACATTGCCAATTTTCTTCCAATGCTGCTCCAAGCTCCAAACCCGTTTTTATTTATGGCCGTCAGTCTCGATTATCACAAAAACTGTATTTCCCTATACGTATTTATATTTCCCTCATTTCTCCTCTGTTACTCAATAGTTAGTTAAACATCATTTGACTTTAAAAAAATCCATGCTTGTCCGCAAATGCCTCAATGCCAGCACCATATATCAACAATGACTCTATTGTGTTCTGAGAATCATGATATTAGCGGCATTTCTAGAATCTGTTTATTCCATTTCATGCTATACCTACAGTTTGTGAGGTGTCATTGAGGAAACCATAACAAGTTGCTGCATTGTATCTTGTACATAATACACTCCATGCTGTCCTGGTAATGAGAGGGAGAAAACATCTTGGGTGTAGGATTAGTTTAACATCGATGCTTCTCAAGATGCTATAGTCAATCATTGTAGAGGAAATAGCTAATCATTTTGGAAAGGTGAATATAATCAAATCCAGTCAACATGAATGTTTCATGAAAGGTAAATCATGTTTGACAAATTTGCTCAAATTCTTTGGGGCAGTGACATGGAGAGTTGCTTGGAGGGAATCTTTAGATGTAGTGTATTTGGATTTCCAAAAGGCACTTGACAAGGTGCTGCATGAGAGGCTGGTGCATAAATGAAGAACCCATAGATTGTCAACTTGCTGTCACCGAGAAAACAGAGTTGGAATAGATGTGTTGTTCTCAGGTCAGGCGGATGTAACCAGTGGATAGCCCAGCACATCCCTCCTCCAATATGGGGCCAAAACCACTCACAATACTCCAAATGCAGTCTGGCCAGTGCCCTATAAAGCCTCAACATTACCTCCCTGCTTTTATATTCCAGTCCTCTCAAAATCAATGGTAACATTGCATTTGCCTTCCTTACTGCAGATTCAACCTGCAAATTAACCTTTAGGAAATCCTGCACCAGCACTCCTAAGTCCCTTTGCATCTCTGATTTCCGAATCCTCTCCGTAATGTGGAAAATAGTCTAGGCCTTTATCCCTACTACCAAAGTGCATGACTGCACACTTTGCTGCGTTATATTCCATCTGTCACTTCTGTGCCAACTCTCCCAACGTGTCCAAGTCCTTCTGCTGAGCCTCTGCATCCTCCACACTAACTGCCCCTCCACATATATTCATATCATCCGCAATCTTGGCAACAAAGCCCTCAATTCCATCATCCAAATCATCAATATACAACGTGTAAAGTATCAGACCCAACACTGACACCTGCAGAACATTACATCACTGGCAGCCAACCAGCAAGGGGCTGTCCCACTTGGGCGACCTAATTGGCGAGTTTCGAAGAGTTTAGGAGAGTTTGAAAAAATGTCATGTTGAAGACCTCCTTCAACTATGTAGAAGACCTCCTTCGACCTCCTTTGACTATGTTTAAGACTAGCTTCAACTAGCTACGACTAACTTCGGGAAAATTGGACACCGAATAGTGGAGAGTGAAGCCGACCTTCCTTCGACCTCCCTTCAAATATGATGAAGACTATCTACGACTACCTTCGACAACCTTCGACTACCATCGATTACCTACGACTAACATGCCGACCTACTACGACTAAACCTACGAGTAAAAAAAGTATCGATTTTTTCCATGGCGACCATTTTTTAGCTGAGGCCTCGAGTACACGGGGACTATGCTTGAGCATGAAAGAGAGTTACAAAGACCTCTACGACCTCGTGTCGACCATGCTGCGAGTACGAGTCGAGGGCAAACTCGCCAAAACTCGCGGATTTGGTCGCCCAAGTGGGACAGGCCCTTAAAATCCCACTTTCTCGCTTCTGCCATTTGGCCAATCTTCTATCCATGCTAGTCTCTTCACTCTATTAGATGGGTTCTCATCTTGTTTAGCAGCCTCACGTGTGGCATTATCGAAGGCCTTCTGTTGGACAGTGCATTGGAAAGGACCACCTACTAAAAACTAAATGTTACAGAAAACCAAAATAGAATCTATTAAAGAAGTGTAATGCCTTGGCTCAAGTGTTGCAAAATAGCTCATTCCATTAGTTAACATAGAATGCCTTCAATGACCAGAAAAATAATGTAAGTAAATAAATTGGAAGCAACAGGCTAATCACTTGATAGTAATGAGTGTCTCGGAAGAAAAAGTTGAACCGTGTCCAGTCCCATAAACAAGTGTGAGAATCAAAGACGTCTGGCCTGTGGAATAATTAACTGGCAGCCATCCTCAAAATTCAGGCTTGGGTTTGGCTTACTCTGCCTCTTTGCTTCCATTGTCATTGAATGTGTTTTACCCTTGTTACAGCTTGAATGTACTTTATTTCACGGATGCATCGTACCCTACTGCGTAGCGCTCTGGTGATGTTGTCAGATGGTTGCATTGAAATCAGGGGCAGTTTAAAACTCTGGCCTCACCTTCCTTTATAATTGAATCATTGTGTCTCCCCTGAATGAGATCTTTTTCAATTCCCGGGATTTTCCCCTGCTTCTGGCTGCACTTAAGCCGAGATGAACATGGCTTTCCACGTTACCCTTCAGTTAAACAATCCCACCCACTCAAGAAATCAAACCATTTTTTAAGTTAGAAAGATTGTGCCAAAAAGCACAATATTAATTTGATTTGGCCTAATGAGGCTTTGGCCTTTTCTAAGTTATAAATTAAATTTTCCAAAATGTATTTTCCTTGCCTTTAGATGGAAACCTTAGATTGCTGTAGTAAACTGAAATAGAATCAATGTTAAAAGCCCAGAGTCAAGAATGTGGCAAAACAGAGTCTGCAACCACATTTAACCTCCCAAATTGATAAATCCTGAAGTTAGAAAGTTCGGGCCTCCATCCAGATTTACTGAACAACAATGGAGCCAAATGAAATCAGACACCCAAGAACTTAGAGGCTGTCAGAAAAGTTTATTGATTCATGGATGATTTGCAGAGAGGGCTTGGGACGATTTGTACCCTAAATGCAATATATTCACTTAGCAAATGTATAGATCCCAAACTTGTAGCTGTGCAGAGATGATTAGAGACATGGTTAAAAACTAGGACAGGAAAAGGCTTAAAACGTGTGATTGGATGGATATTGCGGACTGTCGATTCTCCTACTTGTCTACAATCAGCAAATCCCCTTCAGATTATATTAGCGGAAATCATCAAATGGCTGGATTAATCGGCTGCCTTGCTTTTTCGTGAACTCTGATCTGTCAAACGTGCTCATTGAACGCTGCAACACTTACATCCCGATACTCTAGTCCGGGCTGATTTCCTTTGAATGTACAATTGCTTTCACAGATGCAATTTTCACAGTCCAGTTCCACAAGGATTGCTTTCTACGCATTTTGTACATTTTTCGGGAACGCCAGGACAAATGTTGGAGTCAAATTTATGAAGGCGTAATTAATTTTATTTATTCCTTTTCTGTTGTCTGGGCATCGGCGGCAGAGCGAGCATTTATAGCCCATTACTAATTGGCTTTCATTACTTGGTGGTGAGCCAGCTTTTGCAACCGCTGCAGAACCTCTGATAAACACGCTCCCACGATGGAGTTTCAGGATTTCAACCAAGTAACAGCAAAGGACCAGCAAAAAATTTCCAAGTCGGGATGGTGTGCAGCTTGGAGGGGAAATGACGTTGTGCATGATACACATGGTGCAAGTGGTGGACGGAGTGTTTGTGTGAAGCAGGGCATGTGACGGCTGCAGCGCGCAGCGAGGTTGCTGTTGCTTTAGACGTTCCGGTAACTATAATTGTTACAACTTGCTTATTTTTTAACACAGACAGTGCAACGTGATGCTCTAAACATTGACCGGCATCCAGCTACTTTTCAGATTGTTAACCTGAAGTCTTCTTTTAATTGACTGAGAGGAATTTACACCATCACCAGTACACTAGGAAATTACTTCCATCCTGTAACTATAGGTTTTATTTGTGAAACTTGTAGTTACAGGTTGGATTTTGGACCTTTACTGTTGCCCGGCAGTGTATCCTCCCATACATCATTTAGTTTAGTTTAGTTTAGTTTAGAGATACAGTGTGGAAACAGGCCCTTTGGCCCACTGAGTCCGCGCCGACCACGATCCCCGCTCACTAACACGATCCTAGGGACAATTTTGCATTTATACCAAGCCAAGTAACCTACAAACCTGTACGTCTATGGAGTGTGGGGGGAAACCGGAGAACCCGGAGAAAAGCCACGCAGGTCACGGGGAAAATGTACAAACTCTGTACAGACCGCACCCGTAGTCAGGATCAAACCCGGGACCCTGCGCTGTAAGGCAGCAGCTCTACCACTGCACCACCGTGTTGTCCAGGACTCGTGCAGTAAAACATTCCCTTATTCGGAATACTTTTACTTCCATTAGATATATGGCTACTACTGAGATAGTAAAGTACCTGTTGCTGTCAATGTTATGCCTTGTGCTTGACTGAATGAAAGTCACCAAGCAGCCATTTAACAATAAAGTTGGTTGGGTTTGTGAGCTGAGACAGTGAATTTTGTTGATTACTGTGTTACTGTATTATTCAGCGTTTAGGTGGTCAGACAATGTAATAGAAACTTGTCCTTGGCATGGAGTAAAGTGGAGGCTGGGTATTGTATCCAGCTTCTGAAGTTTGGCTCTGTCAAAGTCCATGAACATAATTTGGGGAGCGGAATACAACTTGGAGCCATTGCAATATTACACGTTTAACCCAAGTGACCGAGGATGAATTTCTATCCAGTAATTTCCAAAATTGTTGCCAGGATTTCCTTCCATTTAATCACAGTCACTGCCCCTCAATGCATTAAACACAGAACGATACTTCACTGCAGTAATAGGCTCATTCAATAATTTAGTTTAGTTTAGTTTAGAGATATAGCGCGGAAACAGGCCCTTCGCCCCACCGGGTCCGCGCCGACCAGCGATCCTCACACACTAACACTGTCCTACACGCACTAGGGACAATTTACATTTACACCAAGCCAATTAACCTACAAACCTGTAAGTCTTTGGAGTGTGGGAGGAAACTGAAGATCTCGGAGAAAACCCACGCAGGTCACGGGGAGAATGTACAATCTTTGTACAGACAAGCACCACTAGTCAGGATTGAACCCGGGTCTCTGGCGCTGTAAGACAAGAGCTCTACCCCTGCGCCACCATGCCACCCAGTTATTGCATGAGTTATTGGTCGGGGTGATACATTTCACCTGCAGTACACTGAAGCTGTAAGGCAGAGAGAGCACCCGTTTGGATTGCACATATTCACCTTTGTGCAGTCTTTTCTGAATGCACTTTATTTCCCCCTCCTGCCTTGACTTGTGATGTTACACTGTTCTTCATTCCCATTCTCCCTCAGCCATGCTCATTCTTCACTCGTGAGTTTGACACACAAGCACCACAGGGGCTATTTAATTCTGGGAGGCATTACACTGGAGTCTAATCCTGCTCTCACAGATTTTGCACAGGCATTTCAAAGAAGGCAGCTGGCTTTCCTTCCATTACTTTCACCGCACCTCAATTCTTCAGTGGAAGCTTTTTTGACTACCTTCTCATTTGGCTAACACATTAATCACTCAATTGAATAAACCAGGCATTTGGCCTGGAGAAGGAGCTGGTGAATGATACGGAAAATAACGTGCAAGGGGCCATGAATGATCATTAAGCAGGATAAGAAAGGAAAGCTTTGAAGTGGAGGAGACAAATGACTGAGAAAACTACCAATAGACTTGTACAGCATGGAAGCATGCCCTTCAGCCTAACTTGCCCATGCCAACCAAGATGGCCCATCTCCCCTAGTCCCACCTGCTCGCGATTAGCCCATATCCCTCTACACTTTTCCTATCCATTACATAGCATCATAGTATACACTCTGTGAACCCATTTCAAAAATCTGACACTCACTAAATGCATTGCAAAATTTCTGATTTTCATGTGAATTTGGATCATAGACAATTTCAAGTTAAAAGATTGGGAAATGTTGATATATAAAGGATGCCCTAGTCCATCAGTTACTGATAGAAAACACGAATGTGTAGAAAGCAGTTAGAACATCAAATAGTGTAATGGTCTTCACTGTAAGATGTTGAGTACAAGGGGTAGGATTGCTACAACTGTACAGGTCCTTGGCAATTTACCAGTCAGAGTATTGTTTCTAGATTTTATCTTCTTGCCTTCGGAAGGCGATATTTGCCATAGAGGGAATATAGCTGTTTTACCAGGTTTATTTTGGGGGATAACAGGATTGTCATTTGAGAGGAAACAGTGAATTAGGTCTGTTTTCTCTTCAGCTGTAATGAACTGAAATATGCAAAATGCTGACTGAACTCTATAGGTTGGACATAGGTGGGATGTTCTCCTCAGCTGAGCAGTCTAGACTGAGTGGTCACACGCAGAAAATGATTTAGAACATTCAGAGGAAACTTCTTTATCGAGATGGTGTTAAACATGTGGATTTTACTATCATGGGAGATTGTGGAGGCCAGGTCATTTAGTTTTGTATAGTTTAGTTCAGAAATACAGTGCGGAAACATGCCCTTCAGCCCACCGAGTCTGCACTGACCAGCGATCCCTGCATACTTATGCCCCTGTCCCACTTAGGAAACCTGAACGGAAACCTCTGGAGACTTTGCGCCCCACCCAAGGTTTCCGTGCGGTTCCCGGAGGTTCCCGGAGGTTTTTGTCAGTCTCCCTAGTGGTCGAAAGTGGTTTCCGTTTTAAAAATTGGTAATTTTTTAGTCGAAGCCGGTTGCGATGCTGGTTGAAGGTGGTTGCCGGAGGCCAAAAACCTCCGGGAACCGCACGGAAACCTTGGGAAGCAGATACCCAGTGCTCTGTGAGGCTGCCACCGCATAGTCTAAAGAGACCCTTCATGACAAGGTGCCACATCAGAGAGTTTCTTACTGAAATTCAGATCCAGCATTCATTTCCAACTGGACAAGGTGATAATGTATCAGCTCTTACTGGTATTTTGCACAGGCCTGTGCAATCTAGCTAGCTGACCTTAGAATGACCTTTGGCAGCTACTTGCAAGAAGGTCCCTGAGACCATCGAAAGTATCTGTGTAGGAAGAAACTGCAGAGACTGGTTTACACCGAAGATAGACACAAAAAACTGGAGCAACTCAGCGGGTCAGGCAGTATCTCACGAGAAAAGGAATAGATGACGTTATGGGTCAAGACCCTTTCCCAGACTGAGAATCAGGGGAGAGGGAAACTAGAGGTAGGAAAAGACACAAAGAACAAATGAATGAACAGTATGCAAAAGGACAAAATCAAAGCCAGTTACAATGGAGCCCACAATGGTCCATTGTTGGCTGTGGAGAAGGAGATAACGAGTGATACAAACCGTGAAACTCGGCAGGACGTCTCTGTGCTGTCTGATTTTGGAAGAGGTGGGAATTGAGCTAATGGCTCCACAAGACATTGTTGCCTGCTGCTCACCTGCCCTCTTTCCCTCTTCCACCTCGGCCTATCCTGCGTAATCGATACCCAATGTGAGGGGACATTGCAGAGGGGTCCCTGATGCATTTGTGACACTTGGTTGCCACTCACAGCTGAGTAACAGTAACCTGGATGAAGTCCAGGACTCAGGCCACTGAACAACATTGCGTTATCCTTAAGTGCACTAGAATTCCATATGGTTTTGTTGCTAAGAAAGTAATGGGTGATAAAATGAAGCAGTAATGTATCCCTGCTGAATATTGGTCTATATATAAGACTTGTAAATATTCTTACACCATGAACTTGAAAAAGTCCATTCAATCTCGGCTCTGACATGAGCCTGGGTCATTAGTACAAAGTTTCCAATAACGTAAATTCAAACCTTGTGCCAATCAGCATCAACAAATACACATTCTGTGCCTGATAGCTGTTCCCCAAGAAGGTGATGAGAGGTCATCAACCTGAAACGTGAACTTTGTTGCTCTCTATTAGGTTGAGTATTTCTATGCTTTCCCCCTGTTTTTGTACCCAATAGCTGTTACTTTGGCCACAGCAATGTGAGACAAGCAACCCTCTTTTGCACCACTCTGGTGACCAACAGATCATGTGGAGTCTAGTCAGTACCAGTAAGCTAGTCAACATGATTGCAAATGCACCCAAACCTAGTTATGTCCTCACTTGATGCATATACACAAATATTGTCCTTTTGATTTCCTACAACATTCATTGACTTCACTCTAAAAGTACCTTAAAAGTCATTGGGGCATGGTGGCACCAGAGACCTGGGTTCGAGCCTAACTATGAGTGCTGTCAATGCATTTAGCTACGTTCTCCCCATGACGTTCGTGGGTTTTCTCCGGGTGTTCCAGTTTCCTACCACACTCCAAAGACGTAAAGGTTTGTAGGCTTATTTTCTTTGGTAAAATTGTCCCTAGTGTATATAGGATAGTATGTGTGCGGAGATCGGTGGGTCGAAGGGCCTGTTTCCGCGCTGGTATCTCTAAACTAAACTAAAGGTCTTTGAGACCAGGGAGATTGTGAAAAGCATTATCAAAGTGCAATTAATTTTTAGTTTTCCTTTAAATTTGAGATAAGTAAATCAAAATTCAGAAACTTAATCAATTGTTCTCACTTCAGTTTCACGGTCTCTGTCTCTCTGCTTCTCTGTTTCTCTCATCTCTCTCTCTCTCTCACTGTCCCTCTCCCCTTCCCTCTCTCTCACTGACCCTCCCCCCCCTCTCTCTCACTGACCCTCCCCCCTTCCCTCTCTCTCACTGGCCCTCTCCCCTTCCCTCTCTCTCACTGACCCTCTCCTCTTCTCTCTTTCTCACTATCCCTTCCCCTTCCCTCTCTCTCACTGACCCTCCCCCCCCTCTCTCTCCTATACAGTATATATGTATATGTGTTGATTCATTGCACGTTGCAATGTTATGTGGCTTTCTAACGGTATTATAGTAAGAAAAATGGTAAGACCATTAAAATAATAAAATGAGTATTAAAAGACTGTGAGAACAAGCAGAGTCTAGCTGATGGGAAAGTGAACAAAATCCAACTGAGGAATTGCTAATTTCAGAAAAAATAGTATACAGAATTAATGTTAGTGATAGAAGAATCCAAATCCAACAAATATGATTAAGCTCCTTCCTCCCAATGGGATAAGGCTCCAGACAAGATTCCTGCAGGCTCTTTCATCAACCCACATAATGCAATATTGAAAAGCTTTTCTTCATAGCTTGCCAGCTCAGGGCATTCACGCACAATTGGTAACTTTCATTTCAGATTCTTTCACTGTGCCCCACATTGGTGGCCCCAAGGGTTCCCGAGGAAGCCAGTGAAACCTCAGCAACCTGTAAAGGTCACAGGCATTCTTGCCGAGGTTTTATCACACGGGTGCTTAAAACTTCCAAAGTGATCATTGAACCTCACTGAATCTGCCTGTGCAAGACATTCTTTGCTGCAAACTTTTAAGCACTTTTCGAAAGAAAACAAATCTCCACATTCATTGCATACATCCACAATTGAGCGGAGGCTGTTATTATTTTCTTTTTGTACAATCAATATAGCTGCAGAGTCTTTGTGACGAATATTGAAAGGACTACGCATGGAACAGATTTGACCCAGGAACAACTTTAGCATAATTTATTTCAGAAAAGTAAAAATTGCTTCGAATCACTGAGTGTGTCTTAATGCACTGAAAGCTTTCGAACAACACCAATGAACAGATGGTACCAGTCATTCATCGCACTTGTAACCTGCTCACTCCTGTTGGTTTTTCCTCAATTTAGACTTACCAGATAGTTAAAATCCGCTTGCACTTGAATGAACTGTCTCTAACGCTCCCGAGTATATTTAATGTCTACCCATCACATCTCAACAGAAAACCTTGCCTGTTATTTGCATGGTGAGTGCCTTGTTGCTTCTGGGGCGGCAAGTCAGCCTGATGTCTGTGTTGAACTGCACATCTTCTCTGAACCCTTGAAAGATGTTTTTAAGCTTGAAAGGGTTCAGAGAAGATTTACCAGGACTCGAGGGCCTGAGCTATAGGGAGAGATTGAGCAGGCTGGGGCATTATTCCTTGGAGCGTAGGAGGATGAGGGAAGATCTTATTGAGGTGTTAAAAAGTAATGAGAGGAATAGATCGGGTAAACACTTAGTGTCTTTTGCCCAGAGTAGGGGAATCAAAAACAAGGTGTAAGGTGAGGGGGTGGGTGTGAGGAGATTTAATGGGAACCTGAGGATAACATTTTTACACAAAGGGTGGTGGGTGTATGGAACAAGCTGCAGGAGGAGGTAGTTGAGACAAGTACTATCGCAATCATAAGGTCATAAGGCCATAAGTGATAGGTGCAGAATTTGGCCATTCGAGTAGACAGAAAACCTGTCTATAAGTCTACTCTGCCATTCAATCATGGCTGATCTATCTCTCCCTCCTAACTCAATTTTCCTGTCTTCTCCCCACAACCCCTGACAATGTTTAAGAAACATTTATACATATATGTGGATAGATAGATTTAGAGGGATCAGAGGCAAAAGCAGGAAAGTGGGACTAGTGTCGATGGGGCATGTTGGTTGGCATGGGTAAGTTGGGCCAAAGGGCCTGTTTTCACTCCGTATATGTGAATTTTCTGTTATATTTACACTTTGGTGGTATTCATCATCGTGATCTCCTTGTAATCCATGCCAATGAAAGATTTAACACAGTCAGTCTGGAAGGACTAGAAAGTGACTTCCAGAGTTGCCCTCAAGAGTAACGGTATGGAAATGAATCCTGAGTCGCACACAAAATGCATTGTCATTAAAAGACACAAAATGCTGGATCAGATAACATCTGCGGAGAACATGGGTAGGTGATATATAATGAAAAAGAACTGCAGATGTAGTTTATACCAACAAAAAATGTTGTAATAGCAGGTCAGGCAGCAACTGCAGGGAAAATGGATGTAACATTTCAGATCGGATCTAAGGAACCTGAAACGTCACTTATCCATTTTCTCCAGGGATACTGCCTGACCCGCTGACATACTCCACCATTTTTTCTGTCTATTTATGGTTAGGTGACGTTTTGGTTGGGACTCTTCTTCAGACTGGATTTTTTTCTTGAGTCTGAAGAAGGGTCCCAAACCGAAATGTCACCTATGCGTGTTTTCCAGAGCTGCTGCCTGTTCTGCTGAGTTACTCCAGTACCTTGTGTTTTATTTTGGTGGACACCACCATCTGCAGTTCCTGGAGTATGCATTGCCTTTAAGTCACTGAATGTAGTGAAGCATTTTACACATACCCCATTGTTCGTTATTCAACGAATCCCGCCCTCTGGATTGCAACATCAATCAAAACTAGGTAGATATATGTCTAATTCTGCATTATTACACTAGATGTGCATTTGAATGAAGTCAGAAGTTGGACATAGATTTGAAACTCTGCCCAGCCAAATACTATTAAAAAGAAAATTGCTGATGTATGAATGGGAAGAACTTTCAGAATGCCAGGAAATTTGGAAATGTAGGCTTCGCGGACCACCAGAGGAGTCAGAGCTGCAGACTAACTACCAGGGATATTGGACTCAAGGGTAACTATGCCTGTAGTAAAATTGAAACACACAGATCCTACTAAACATTGAAGGAATACAGGTCAAACGTTTGTGCTCCAGCAGTTCTGGGAATTGGATGGATCGTACGACTATGTATTTACAAATTGTAAACCAAAAGACATGTAGTGCATAATTAAGTTACAACTTTGTGACTTGATCATTTGAATAGCAAGCTTTACATCTTAAATAGTCGCTGCTTCTGCCTAATGTGCATCACCGGTGCAGTGTGCACTACCTATATGTTAATATATAACCTATATGAGACTGTAAGGCCAGTCGGAACATCACCCAGCTCTGAATGTCCTCTGAATCACACAGCATTTTAACTTGGAAATGTATCACAAACGTCCAGAAACACCGCACCTTGGAGACAGTGGGAACCTCTCAAACCTCGCAGTCTATGCAGTTAAATGAGACTCATCTTCTCTGTGGCAATTAAGAATGAATATTAAATGCTGGCTTGGTTTCTACGATCTATATCCCGGAGATGAGTAAAGCCCCTGTCCCACTTAGGAAACCTGAACGGAAACCTCTGGAGATTTTGTGCCCCACCCAAGGTTTCCGTGCGGTTCCCGGAGGTTCCCGGAGGTTTTTGTCAGTTTCGACCATTAGGGAGACTGACATAAACCTCCGGGAACCACCTGGAACCGCATAGAAACCTTGGGTGTGGCACAAAATCTCCAGAGGTTTCCGTTCAGGTTTCCCAAGTGGGACAGGGGCATAACTGAAAAGGTGAAGAGTGCTTAATTGCCATACTTACCAAAAACAGAGCAATGAAATTCTCACTTGCCGCAGTTTAACAGGCCCGTAAAACACAATAACACAGTGTTCATATAAAATAATCAAAAATACAACATATTAACAATCGTAATACTAATACCATAAGAGTGCAAACAGAGGCCCGAAGATCCATAGAAGATCATCGTTGCTGAGGTTAATGTGCAGCGTTCAAGAGCCTAACGCTTGCTGGGAGGACGCTGTTCTCTCTCCTGATGGTCATGATTTTCAGGCTCCTGTACCTTCTTCCCGCTGGTATCAGCGAACGGAGAGTGTTTAGTTTAGAGATACAGCGCGCAAACAGGCCCTTTGGCCAAGCGATCCCCGCACATCAACACTATCCTACATACACCAGGCCAATTAACCTACAAACCTGTACGTCTTCAGAGTGTGGGAGGTCTCGGAGAAAACCCACACGGTCACGGGGAGAATGTACAAACCCCGTACAGACAAGCAGCTGTAGTTGGGATCGAACCCGGGTCCCCGGCGCTGCAAGCGCTGTAAGGCAGCAACTTTACCGCTGCGCCACCGTGTGGTCAGGGTGGTGCAACATGCATAATTTGATGATATTAGCTGCCTTTTTGAGGCAGTACCTCCTATAGATCGCTTCAATTGTGGGCAGGTCAGTGCCTGCAGGCAGAGAGAGACATGCAAAGATGTAAAAGCTTCTTTAGGTCATTAACTGCCAGAAATGTTGCTACCTTGTACATGTAACAGATCCAAATCAGGGAAAATTGTCCTTGTGTCACAAGTTTCTATTGGGACAGAATAATCCAAATCTGTCGCATACAAACAAACCCAAATCAGAAACTTCATAAAATGAATCAAGTCTCCATATTGCTTTAAAACCTTTCTTGCTTATTTGGAAACTTGTTAGGTTCACTCTCGTTCAATGGTTAATTTAAAACTCCACTCTGCAGTGTTAGGCAAGACCTTTTATCTTCAAACGTGCAGCAAAACGTTTTCTGGACCTCTGACAAGTGATTTAAAGTGTAGACGAATGGAAGTGATTTGTCTGTGATGGATTTTTGGTGTAATGGTGTTTGTTTAGGAACACAGAAGGATCATATATCATAATTGTCCTGGTCATGTAGCGATATCAAAACCAATCATTGCTTTACGGGTTTGGTGAGGTCACAAGTTGAATTGACTGTGGCTTGAAGCCAGGGGTGGAGTTGCAATGGTCAAATTCCATGTGGGATGAGGAATGCAGGTCAGGATTCAGTGCAACTGGGGAAGGATGACAAATAGTGGTCTCGGCTGGAAAGATGATCTGTTTTGTCCTGATTTCATTGTGCACCAGGCAGTGATTTGCCGCCACAAGCCACCGTGTGAAAAGTAGACAGATCCGTTTTCAATGGAGTTTAATTTTCTCACCCACCCACCCCCAAAATGTTGTCAGACTCACAACCCACTGTGAAATGTAACCATGAGCTGATAACAGAAACTTGGTACAATCACACTCGCACATTAGGCACAACTAAGCTGCAGAAAGTGGTTCACAGAAACTCACGGAATAATGTACGCGGGAAACTTCACTGCTGAAATGATTATGAATAATATCGATTAAAGTTTTCTTCAGGTACATTTAAATGTATATCCATTGAACAGCTGCCGTCAATTTGGGGTATTCTGCAAAATTTGATAGATATAATTTAGAAAATATAACCAATAAATTTGGACATTTTTACACTACAACTCAGATAGCTCAAAAGACTGAGGAAATTCAGATTGTCTCCATCAGCTCTGGCCAATTTCTACAGATACATCATAGAAAGCATTCGAAAACCAAATGCATCACAACTCGGTGTGCCCAAGATTGCAAGAGACTCCATCTGCAGACTAGAACAGTCCTCTCCCCGTCTCCCGACGTTGACTCCATCTGCACTTCACGCTGCTTGGGAAAAGCAGACAACATGATCGAGCATCACTCACACCCCAGTCATTCTCTCATCTCCCCTCTCCCCGTGGGCAGAAGATGCAAAAGCTTGAAAGCACGTGCCACCAGATTCAAGGATAGTTGATCTGGTCTCTTATCTGACTCTTGAATGGACCTCTCATATGCTAAGGATTAATTTGTAATCTTCCAACCCACCTCATTGCATGCCTGCACTTTTTAAACTCAGCTGTTTCTTTGTAACTGTAACATTATACTCTACACTACCTGGTGTGCTCATGCATGGTATATTTTCCCTGGATAACACACAAAATAAAGTTTTTCACTGGATCTCGATACATGTGACAATAATAATAAACCAAAGCATAAACCAAACCAAATTATAGTTGTTGTTAAGCTGGAGAGAGTGTACAAAAGATTTACGAGGATATTTCCAGGACTCGAGGGCCTGAGCTATAGGGAGCAGGCCAGGACTTTAATTCCTTGGAGTGCAGAAGGGTCTCTGAAGAAGGGTTTCGACCCAAAACGTCACCCATTCCTTCTCTCCAGTGATGCTGCCTGTCCTGCTGAGTTACTCCAGCTTTTTGTGTCTACCGTATCTTCGGGGAAGGTAGTTGAGGTAGGTACTACCACAATGTTTGAGACACATTTGGAGAGGTGCATGGATAGGATAGGTTTAGAGGAATATGGGGCAAACGTAGGCAGGTGGGACTTGCGTAGATGGGGAATGCTGGTTGGCTTGCGCAAAGTGGGCCGAAGGACATGTTTTCTCCCTGTATGACTCTATGACTCTATAGTTAAACCACATCATCTTGACCATAAATGGTGGATTTGTTACATTTAATATCCATTATATATCAGAAAGTTTAAACAGTAACAACATCTAAAACATACTGCGAAGAAAGGAAATACATCATTCAAAGAGGTATAGTGGTGCAATAGTTAAGTTACGGAATTGGTATCCAGAGGTATAGACTGTTGACCTGGAGATGTGAGTTTGAATCCCACCACAACAAATGGGGAATTTAAATTCGAGTAATTAAATAAATCTGGAAGAAAATGCTAGTATCAGTAGAAATTGGCCATGAAACTACTGGATTGTTGATAAAGAACCATCTGGTTTGCTAATGTCCATCAGGGAAAGAAATTTGCCATTGAACCTAGAATATAATTCCACACAATCCACAGAAGTATGCTTAACCCTTAGTAGATAGACACAAAAAGCTGAAGTAACTCAGCGGGTCAGACAGCATCTCTGAATAGAAGGAATGGGTGATGTTTCGGGTTGAGATCTTTCTTCAGACTGAGAGTCAGGGAAAAGGGAATCGAGAAATATAGATGGTGATGTATAGACAGTGATGTAGAGAGATGCCTTAACTCTTAATGGTCCTCTGAAATGACTCTTGCAAAAATGACTCTTACAGTTCAAGATTAGTTACTGTTAAAAAAATGGACAGATTTTCATGAGGCTTCATTTAAAATATCCAATTGCTTTTATTAAGTTTAATACTAATGAACAGGTCTTGTCAAGACCAAAAAGATATCAGCGAAATGAAATAAATGTGAAATTATGACAAATAATTGAAATGTTATTGGACTAAAATTGTTTTGTTTTTGCCGTTTGAGTCAATAATGAGAATTTCAGTTCAAATTGCATTGAAGTACCTATTTTGGAGTATTTCAGACAAATTAAACTATCATGTATAGAAAGGAACTGCAGGTGCTGGTTTATACCAAAGATGAACACAGTGCGGGGTAACTCAGAGGTTCATGCAGCATCTCTGGAGAAAAAGAATGGGTGGTGTTTCAGGTCGGGACTCTTCTTCAGAACCATAGGATTTGTTAGTCCATGTCAATAATTCTGATGCAGTTATTAGTCTTCTTCTCTATAATTAGCATGATAATAAATGTTTTTAAATAAATAAGATGCGGAATAGAGATCACGGCTTATGCTTAGTGAATGCAATCTATTTATTGTAAGAAATTATCTGTAATGGAATATCAGCAAGCAAGGGAGAACATAAATGCAAAGGCAAACCATTCATATGTCGAGTGCCAACGTTTTATACAGTTTTACACTTGGAAAGCTAAGATTAAACCTGCACAAAATCATGGTGCAATTCAAGAACATAACTTCAGCTGCATTACGATCTTATTAGCTAATGGCAGACTTGTCTTTCCTAGAAGTTATATCCATTTTTATGACAAAAAATCAAACACTTGCACTGCGATGAACAGAGAGGGTGGCTACTATTTAATACGCTGCTGAAACAATACCACTACAAACGGAAGCACGGGAACAGTTAACGCCTTGGGACTTTGGTGAATTAGCAAATTTTCCGGACTATTGGATATTATTCATACTGATATCCCAATGAATTTTAAGTGAATGATTTTAGATTTAACTGATATTGTAAACTGGGTACATTTAAAGCAAATGTGAGGAAGGGAATGCTAGCCAACTCAGAGAGTGCGCAAGAAAAGAGCCCTGGTGAGTTTCATGGGAACATGGGAACAGGGACCCAACGAGTTGAAAGGAGCGTGAGAATCTCGCGGGGTGAATTGGATGGAAACGTGGGAACCTGCGCTCAGGAGGGGGGTGGGGGGGGGGGGGGTGAGTAAGAAATGAAAGTGAGAACTGGGCTCCTGTTGAGTGAAAGGGTGCATGAGATGCGAGTCCTGGGGAGTCGGAAGGAGTGCTGCAACCAGGGGCTCCGGTGGGTAGAAAGGAACCAGGGCCATGATGATTTATAAGGGAGGCACGGTGGCGGAACGATAGAGCTACTGCCTTACAGCACCAGATGCCCGGGTTCGATCCCGACTACAGGTGCTGTCTGTACGGAGTTTGTACATTCTCCCCGTGACCTACGTGGGTTTTCTCCGAGATCTTCGCATTCCTCCCACACTCCAGAGACCTACAGGTTTGTAGGATAATTGGCTTGGTATAAGTGTACATTGTCCCTAGTGTACAATAGTATTATTGTGCGGGGATCGCTGGCCGGTGTGGACTTGGCGGGCTGAATGTGCCTCCGCGCTGTATCTCTAAACTAAACTAAAGGAGAATTGGAAATGGAGCCCACGGCTCGGTGGGAGAGGATGTGGAAACAAGGGCCCCAACGAGTTGGACGGAGCCCATAAAACTGGAGCCCGAGTAAGTGGAAATATTTAATCAGAATTACAGTAAAGCATGGCCATGATGTTGTCAAGAGAAGCCTTTTGAAGAAAAACATCATCATGTTTAAATGTACAATACACAAGAACACAAGAGCAGTAGGACACCAGTCCCTCGAAAATGATCAGTGCACATCGATCCCAGGCTCAAACTCTCTTCCATGCCAGTTCCCTGTGGCCCTCAATTCCTTGATAATATATTTTTCCATGTGGAGATTGCGAAGAATGTAGATCTTGTGACTATTGACAGCATGGCATTAAAAAGTTGCTTACACACTAAGATATTTCATTCACTAAGGTTGTATAAATAGTTATTTTCGTAATGGTGCAGAGCTGGATAAACTTGCTGTTGAAGTTTCATTGATGGTTTGGAGTTGATTTCTATCATGAAAAGGAGGAATGGTGCAGTTGTAAAGAAATGTAAGGTTCCTGAAACATAGATCACCAAATGTAATCAGGTATAAAAAGGACTAATGGAATGTTAAACTTTATAACTAAACGACCTCGACATTAAATGGAGGAGTTATACTAAATATATCCATGGTTAGATCCGACGTGGAATGTTGTGTACACCTCAAAACACCGCACCCTAGTAAAGACACGTTAGTCTTGCTGGATGGAGCCGAGTATGATTCCACAGGTCCGCACTTCGTTCCAACAAGTAACGATGAGTCAGAGTACAGTCGGGAGATCAATAATCTGGTGGAGTGGTGCCAAAACTACAATCTTGCACTCAAGGGATTACTTGTTGACTTCAGGAAGGGAAAGCCAAGGATCTGTGCACCTGCCTTCATCGGTAGGATGGTGGTGGAGAGAATGATCAGCTTCAAGTTCTAGGGTGTTCGCATCTCTAATGAACAGTCCTGAGCCAAGCATATTGATGCAATCAAATAGAAGCCTTACCAATGTCACATCTTCTTCAGAGGTTTGAGAAAAGTCAGCATGTTACCAAATACTCTACTGACAAATCCACTTTTTTCATCCACTCCCTACACACTAGGCATTATTAACAGAGGCCAATTAACCTACAAACCTAAACATCGTTGGATGTGGGAGGGAACAAGAGCACCCGGAGGAAACCCACATGGTCACAGAGAGAACGCGCAAACTCCACACAGGCAACACCTGAGGTCAGGATCGAACCCGGGCCTCTGTGAGATAGCGGCTCTCCCAGTTGCACCACTATGGCACCCTACGCACCTCTGAATGAATTTCAAGATCCTCCTTTATGTCTACAAAGCCCTTAACGGGCTTGCCCCCTCCTACATCAAAAGCCTCTTTACCCACCACACCCCCCGCCAGGTCCCTCAGATCGGCCGACTTGGGGTTACTGAACATCCCGCGGTCTAGAGATAAGCTCAGGGGTGACCGCACCTTAGCGGTTGCAGCTCCTAGACTGTGGAACAGCATCCCTCTTCCCATCAGAGCTGCCCCCTCCATCGACTCCTTTAAGTCGAGACTTAAAACTCATCTTTACTCTCAAGCCTTTCTTGACGTCCTATAAGTGAGGGCTATATGTCTGTATTTATGTATTACGTAATCTATGAACCACTGTTGTATAACGTTAGTACCTCCACCAATGTAAAACGCTTTGGCCAACGAGAGTTGTTTTTTAAATTTGCTTTGTAAATAAAAGTGACTTGACTTGACTGTCGTGCTCTAAATTGTCTTGTTTTTTTAAGTAATTTTAATAATGCAACTGAGCATGAGTACAATCATAAGACAATTAACAAGTTACGTTTGGATGTCAAATCAATACTTTGTTTCAAATTGATGAAAATGTCCAGTGGTCAGATTCAGGTCCAGGGGTACAGTGTCAGTTTCTGGATGCTTTAGATGAATGTCATTCATTAAATGACTTACTTCTTTGGGTTCCAGTGGTTATAACATTCAGCTTAGGCCTTGGAGCTTCTTGCAGGGCCACAGATGACTCCAGTGAATGGAATCTCCCCATGGGGATGACTGGGAAGGTGTTGTACGAAGGCACGGATGTGAGGTAGAGGTTGCAATCACCTCAGTCATGAAAGGTGGAACAGGCTTGAGGTCCTGAGTGGTGTAGCCAGCTTGGGGCGCATGACCTGTTTAGAGTCATAAGACCAAGATGCCCCATCTGCGTTAGTCCCACCTGCCCACATTTGGCATAGAGTCATAGTGTCATACACCACAGAGGCAGGCCCGTTGGCCAAACTTGCCCGTGATGGTCAAGATGCCTCATCTACATTAATCCCACCTGCCCACATGGCATTGAGCCATAGAGCCGCAGAGCCATACACCACAGAAACTGGCCCTTCCGCCCAATTTGCCCATGCTGACCAAGGGGACGCACTCACTTACCAGCGTTTGGTGTTGAATCACTGAGCCATATGGCAAGTTTCTGGTACTATATTTTCAAAATGAGTGCAAAGGCTCAAATTGCACGGCAGACAATTTACATGTACAACTCTCGCTCTTGTGCTGTACTGAAGGTAGCGTCAAGTGGATTGTGTGAAGAGAGAGCAGCCTAATCGGTTGGAAACTCCGGGTCTTGATGCTTATGTAATGTTAAGTGAAAACACTGGAGGGTGCATGGTTTAAGTATGTTAGTCATTGTAGCTTGTACTGGGCAATATGCACTGAACACTCAATGAGCTTCATGTGTATGTGAACATGGGTTGCACCAGACAGTACACACTAAATGCTTTAGAAGTTCCACGTGCTATTGGACATGGTGCTCCACTGGGATATATGGAGCATCTGTTTCTACTTCGTGAAGCAAATCTGTATTTAAGTTATTCCAGTCCTTACAGTAAAAAACAATCTATTTTATTCTATTTAAACAATCATATTAAAATCCTATCTGCTGTGCTTCATAATACTGTTCCCAATTATCTGTCTTCTGAGATGCTCTTAGCTGTGAAACCTGCAAGTGTACCTGTGGATTTATTAATTATTTAGACCAACATTTCCTATGGAAAGATTCAAAAAGGAATGATAAAAGTAAAAGGCTGTGAATGCTTTTGCCGGCAGCACAGTCAGAAGGGCAAATATCTATAAAATCCAGAAATTAAATTTGTTTTTAAAAAAAAAGTCCTCAACGATTCTTTCCCCTCCCCCAACCCTACAAACATGGTCCTTTGTATCCTAGAACCTGAGAAACAATTCTCAGCTGGAACATATTCAAAAACAACCAAAGCTGATCTCAGCCTAGCCCATTAAACAGCTTGTGAAGTAGTGCGCTCTCACTCACACACACACTCTCATAAACACTCATACATGCATGCCCCTGGCAGACGGCTGTCAAAGTGACTTCCCCTCTCTCTCTTTCCCCCTCTCTCCCTCTCTCTCTCTATCGCTCCCTTCTCTCTCTCTATCGCTCTCTTCTCTCTCTCTCTCTCTCTCTCTCTCTCTCTCTCCCTCTCTCCGTCCCTCTCTCCCTCTCCCTCTCTCTCTCTCTCCCTTCTCTCTCACTCTCTCCACTGGGAAGCTAGGAGTTGAAAACTGCGAAGGAGCAAGTGCTATTTGCTCTCCACAAAAACCTACAGAGTGGAGCATCCAGACGAAATATCACTGTCACGTCCAGAAAACCTGTCCTTTCTTTTCTAAATGAGGTGCAGCCAACAAGTCAAGGTAGGAAACTTTCGTTCCCATTTCTCCATTCTGCCTGTGTATCGATTACATGCCGTGCATGTTAAGCTAAGCCAAGGAAACCTCTGCATTTTTGCAGTGGGGAAAAACCTTTTACTCTGAGATGGAAATTTTTGGTAAAGAACAACAACATAGAAATGGACTGAATAAACTGTTTTGTGATTGTTTTCTGTTGATAAAATATGGATTCAATGAGATAAGACAGTGTTAAACAGTTCTTTTTATAACAAGCATTAAAACTTATCACTATCACAGCTAGAGTTTAAGATGCCAACAGGTTTCAGTCCAAATAACAAAGATGCTATGTTGAACTGAAAGAAGTTGCTATTAAAAACAGGTGGTATTCTAATTCATTCAATGTCACTCGATGGAATCAAAATATGAACAAAGAAATCATTGTATAATTCCAGTCAACAATATGTAATGCTGAATATTAGTTGCATAGCAGTCGTTAAAGAAATCTGTGCTGTAGTGGTAACAGGGCTAAAAACTGATCAGCAGCCGAATGATTGATTTCTTTGTTCTTTAATATTTATTTAATTGTTTAATGTGCTCATCGTGGTCCTGAATGTGTGCCATAAGTGAGGTGGGACTTTCCAATGAGTCCCTGGCAGTTTTTTCCCTATGGATCCAGTGGCACTTGTCAAATAAGCAGTGGATGTAGGCTGCAATGTCACGAGTGTTACGTTGACAGGCATTCAGCAACAAGGGTTTCAGGTGATTTTTACTGCTTTTGTCTGCTTATGCTGGTTGCTGCAATTTTCCTACATTACAAAAGCGACTGTGTTTCAAGTAACCTTCATTGGCAGTGAAGTGTTTTGGGACATCCTGATATTGTGCAAAGGCGCTATTTAGACGCCAAATTTGGATGCAAAGATCTTCTTTCTTTATTTTCTTCTTCCAATTGTGGTGCAATGATGATTTTTAGGTGCCAAAATGATAAGCAAATTCAAACGAATGATGAGCTACACTCCACATTTTCTCTATCTATTACACCAGCTCTTTAAAATCTTTGCTTGATGCCTCGTTGGTTTGGCGTTACCTTGTGGGGACGTTTCCGGGATTTTTGCCCAAGGTTGTCTGATTTTAAAAGTGATCAGCAAATGTGATTCCTGTCCCGAAATTCAAACCCTAAGAAAGAGCAGGTCGGCACCCATACCTGCTTTTGTGGGGACTTGATTCTTCAAGGCTAGACTAAAAGGGCCTGTCCCACTTTCCTGAGTTACTCACGAATTCTCCCGAGCTGTCCCCTTGATTCAAACTCTGAGAATGTCCGTAACAAATCCGTAGGAGTCCGTAGATATATCTTAGCGGCTCGTTATGCCAGCCGTAGGTACCCGGGGCATCAGGTAAGTCGGGACGTTTTTTCAGCCTGCTGAAAAATGTCCACAAGTAAAAAAATAGCCGAGAGTACCTACGGCTGGCATAACAAGCCCCTACGATATATCCACGGACTCCTACGGTCTCCTTCGGACTTGTTATGGACATTCTCCGAGTTTGAATCAAGGGGAAAACTCGGGAGAATTCCTTAGTTACTCGGGAAAGTGGGACAGGCCCTTTACAGACACTGAATCAGTGAAAGATTTTCCAGCAATGATTAGCTGGGGCCCATCTCCAATCATCAACCTTTACTTCACGCAACAGAAAAGAAGGTTCTTAAGCCGCGTCTTCAAACTTAGTCGCAGATTTAAGGAAGGTACATATTGTGCAGTCTTTAGTGTGTGCAGTGAGGTACCTCAGCGCTGACTTCATACTGCTTAATACAACCAGATGCCTGGAAGTTGTGAAACACCTGTTTTGATGTGTTAATCAGACAAAGAAAGTCGTGGATCTGAAAGATAGTTCATAAGTGAAAGATGGATGCAGGGGTCTGGCCAATGTATTGATGCGGGATCAGAGCTGAGAGCAGATGTGGACATCAGTAGTGTACACTAAGCTTGTTATTGTCACATTGGTGCATTGCAGTTTGCTACTGAAATCCAGTCCATTGACTGGAATTCAATTTTGGAGGCAGATTTCAATGTGTATTTAGTGTAACTAGCTGGACATGAATTGACTTGGTATTTACACTCTTATCAAATTAATAAATATTGAATTGACTTTTGGGCTTAATTGGATCATAGCAAAATTATGCCTACCTGATCTCACTGGCTAATGTTTCCGAGCTCCTAAAAAAAACTGCTGTAATACACAGGCCACCAGAGTTTTGTGGAGTTTAATGAACTCTCAACGCTGAGTCTCTGCATCACACTGAATATAAATTGTTGGCTGCAAACTAAACTGTTCCACAAGTGCGAGGGAAATCTATAAGGCGCTGTGTATTGAGAAACGAGCTACCAACAGTATAATCACGTGGTATCAGTTAATTCCAGATGCTACTTTGCAGATGTTGAATTCCCTTTGTATCTCGTCATGTCCCTTAAATGGCAATTAGTGCGCAGATTTGAGCTATGCCAGGCATTGATTACAATGTATCATTTTGGTGGTACATTAAATATTGTATCTTAATGACCGAAATAGTAGCTTGAAATATTTTCAGTTTAACGTGACTTTAGCATTGCAATCTGTATTCGATATCTTGCTCATGAAAACAAGTGCAAAGTGTCAATGCCATCCTCCAGAATTAGCAATGGGTCTGCATGAAATATTTCTGTTCACAAATAACCATGAAGTTCACTTGGGCAGAAAATAAAGTAAAGTTAAAATCCTTAAAATTCACAAACAAAACATCTTACAGCGCCAGAGACTGGGGTTTGATCCTGACCTGGGTGCTGTCTGTACAGAGTTTATACGTTCCCCCTGTGACTGCGTGCGATTCCTCTGGGTGCTCCGGTTTCCTTCCACATCCCAAAGACAGACAGGTTTGCAGGTTAATTGTCTTTCTGTAAATTGCCCCTGGTGTGTAGGATGCAATAGTGAGATAAGTTGGAACAAGTGTGCGGGTAATCAATGGTCGGTGCGGACTTGGTGGAAAGGCCTGTTTCCACGCTGCATCTCTAAACTAAATTAAAACTAAAATTGCTTGTTCAGTTTCAGTGTACTTTAGAGGCACAAACCCTTTGGCCCTCCGAGACCATGGCAACCAGCGATCCACATACACTAGCATATCCTAGACACTAGGGACAATTTACAATCTTTGCTAAATCCAATTAACCTACAAACCCGTACGTCTTTGGAGTGTGGAAGGAAACCGGAACACCCGGAGAAAACCCACGTGGTCACGGGAAGAACGTATAAACTCCGTACAGACTGCATCCCGTAGCCAGGATCGAACCAGGGTCTCTGGCGCTGCAAGGCAGCACACCTACTGCTGCACCACTTTGCCAAACACCGTTCGAGTGAATTGAAATGTTCCCAGGCACATTTGTTTTGAATTTTGAATGTTCCATGTTTGAATCCACAGATATTACATTTTTTAATGTACTTCAAACAAAGGAAAATGTCAAAGGTTTTCAGAAACAACTTGGTTTAAAAACGACATTGCTGGCAATACTCAGTGGCCACGATGAGGAACACCTTTTAAAGACCAGATACATATCCGCTGCAACGTTTCAAAAGTTTCCCAACTGCTTTGTTTCACAATGGGAAAGAAGGAGTATACCAGCTGAAACCCATTTAGATTTTATTTCTTATAGATGTTATCACCATTAGTGCTGATGCTAATAGTTCTCTTAATTCCCTGTCATTAAGTACTAATTTAATCCTGAATTGTTAAAAATAATCAAATTGAATCTACAAATGATCAGATATATCCTTCCAGAATTAGTCTGCTTTTATAAAATGAGATTATAATCAGATTATGGCAATTTGAATTCTCATTTAATGTAATATATTAAAAAGGAACCTCAGATGCTGGTTTATACCAAAGATAGACACACAATGCTGGAGTAACTCAGGCAGTATCTCTGGAGAACATTGTTAGATGTTGTTTTGGGTTGGGACCCTTCTTCAGACTTTCTTTTTCATTTATTGGGATTTGGACATTGCCAAGGCCATCAGTTATTGTTAATTCTTCGTGCTGTTGAGGAGGCGGTGATGGTGAGCTGCCTTCCTAAACCACTGCAGACCTTCTGGTGAAGTTAAGCCTGCAGCCTGCATGTCCTACAGCCTGCAGGATATAGATTCAGCGATGTTGAAGGTAGAGCGATATGTTTTCAAATCAGGATGGTGTGTCACTTGCAGGTGAACCTGAAATAGGTGATGATGTTCCAATGTGCCTGGCACACCTGAATTATTTGGTGGTGGAAGTGATGGGAGGAGCTGTTGGCAATAAGTGCCACTTGATGGCAATGCCCAAACCTGAACGGAAACACCCAAGGTTCTGCACTGTGCTGAAGATGAAGATTTGGCAGATTGGGCGGTAACTAACCACATTGGATTTGTGTTGGCTCTTGTGAACAAGTCACGCCTGGACAATTTTCCACCTCGTCAGGTTAATGTGTTGAAACAGTTTTGCCTGTATGCACAATACATCTGTAGTGGAGGTCTTCAGTACCACTACTGGCTGGTCTTGTAGACTTTGCTGTATCTCGGTAGACATGAATCCAATGTCTCAGCCATTTCTTGATATCACTGGAGTAAATCAAACTGGCTGAATGCCAGCTTCCGTGATGGTGGAGAAGACCCTCTCAGTACATTTATAGCATTCAGATTGAATCTACAAATGCATGAGATTGAGGATCTCCTTGGGGACTTTTCCTTTTGTTAGCTGTTTCATTGTCTACTACCTTTCACAATTCTGGCAGGACTGCAGAGCTTTGATCTGATCAGTTGATAAACTTGATTCTGTGAAGTCCTGTGTTGGAGCATCAACAGCTTATTTATTGTCACTTATACAGAGCTATAATAAAATACTTGTCCTTCATGCAATCCAGTCAAATTACATGTTGGTACGATAGCTCGAGGTGGAGCAGTGGTGCAGTGGTAGAGTTGCTGCCTTATAGTACCCGAGACCTGGGTTCGATCCTGACTACGGTGAAGTCTGTTCAGAGTCAGTACGTTCGCCCTGCGACCGCATGGGTTTTCCATGGGTACTGCGGTTTCCTCACACTTAAAGACCTAGAGGTTTGTAGGTTAATTTGGCTTCAGTAAAAATTCTACATTGTCCCTAGTGTGTAGACCAGTGTGAGAGTACGGGGATCGCTGGTCGGCGTGGCCTCAGTGGGCCAAAGAGCCTATTTCCGCGCTGTATCTCTAAACTAAACTAATGCTCCTCTTCTGGCACAGCTCATAGAGAGAGTTCAACCATTCAACGACTGGAGCTTCATCAGATTGGCACTGCAAAGAGAGAGAGTTAGATAGAGCTCTAGATAGAGCTCTAGGTGCTAGTGGAATCAAGAGATATGGGGATAAGGGGAGAAGGCAGGCACGGGTTATTGATTGGGGACGATCAGCCATGATCACAATGAATGGCGGTGCTGGCTCGAGGGGCCGAATGGTCTCCTCCTGCACCTATTTTCCATGTTTCTATGTTTCTATGCATTATTAGGTATGGTAGATGATGTTTCTGACATGTTGTTCTACCCTCCTCTTTGAGCTATGTAACATGATAGAAATAATAAACGATGGGATTTAATAAGACCAAAATCTGACCCTTTATTATTTCTATCATGTTTCTAAACAAGAGGAGGGCGAAACAACATGTCAGAAACATCATCTACCATACCTTTCAGATTTATGCAGGGTGCCATTCTGCTGCTGCTGAAGGTCCACAGCAACACATGGACTACTCTGTGGGACCTGTCTGAGTCCAGCATATTCAGAATAATTGTGATGCTACATAATACGACTGAGAAAAGATGCAAAGTGCTGGAGTAGCTCAGCCGGCCAGGCAACATCTCTGGAGAACATGGATAGCTGACATTTCGGGTTAGGACTGAAGAAGGCTCCTCACCCGAAACGTCACCTATCCATGTTCTCCAGAGATGCTGCCGGACCCCCTGAGTTACTCCACCACTTTGTGTCTCTTTTTGTAAACCAGCATCTGCAGTTCCTTGTTTCTTCTCATGCGACTGAGTGTGTCTTGGTGATGAGAAGGGTGTTTTTCTTCATTGAGCCACTTCTAGCAATGTTGTCTGCCACAGGTATATCGGGAAGGTCAAAGTCACACAGGTTGAACCTACAACCCACAAAGCTCCGGTCCTTTATCACTGGAATATCACAGTTGCCCTTTGATCCAGCTTCTCTGGTTGAGGTCCGGTGAAGTCACCTCCTTTCAGATCAGTCTCCAGCCTTCTCTTCATGGTAGATCGCCTGTTTAATGGCTCCTCTGGCAGGCTACCGTCATCACTTCTGCTCAAAGACAATGGTTCTTGGCATCTTGTTCTAATGAGGGTCTGCAGCTTGTTTCAACTCAAACTTTGTGACTTCCTCAAAGGTAAGATAATATTTTTCAGTGGTTGCTGCGATAGATAATTTTATGAAAGTAAAGCAACATGAAAAATCTTTATGACCATTAAAGGGACAGGAGGCTGATTTATCCATTGATATCTTCCATTGCCTTCACTCAGATAACAAAGAAGTGTGCAACTCTATTGTATTGTATTGTATTTACTCTATTCTATTGTATTTTCATCAATCAAATTAACAGCCCATCTACTCTGCCATCGGTAAAGTGGTGAAACGTGCTGTTGATGGTGCTAGTAAGTGTACTTGTACGCCAATAATCTGCTCAGTATTGCTCAATTTGTGTTTTTATAAACCACTTGGCTCCCGATCTTGTTATAATTAACAATAAGATGCCACGGATAGAAATAAATATAATATTTGTGGTAGCACTATCATTTTTATAGCATTTATTCTGTCAATTAATGATAGTGGGAGCATTTTCCAAAATGTAATCAAAGCGTTCAATTTATTTAACAGAGGACTAAAATTAGCATTAAATAATGATTTAAATCTTCTGGTAACTTGAATACCTAAATACTTAAATTTTTCCGTTGCAATTTTAAATGGAAATTTTAATAGATGATTCGCTTTCTGAGGATGTAATGACATAATTTCACTTTTATTCCAATTTATTCCATATCCAGAAAAAGAACCAAATTCCTCTATTACATTTAATATGTTCGGGATACTCATTTCTGAATTTCTAATATATAAAAGTATATCATCCACGTATAATGAAATTTTATTATTAGAGTCCTTAGAATTATATCCCTGAATATTCAGGTGAGTTCTTATCCTTTCCGCCATTGGCTCTATCATAAGGGCAAATAGCAGGGGTGATAAAACACATCCCTGCCTATTGCCCCGTGATAGTTGGAATTTTTGAGACAACATATTATTAGTTAATATTCTTGCTGTTGGTTTATCGTATAATAATTTTACCCATCTAATAAAATTATCTCCCATATTAAATTTTTGGAGTACTATGTATAAATACTGCCACACTACCTGATCAAATGCTTTTTCTGCATCCAAAGATATAACTGATAAGTCTTCCTTTTCCCCTTTATGTGAATACATTATATTATAAAGTCGTCTCAAATTGTTAAATGATTGTCTTTTGGGAATAAACCCCTTTTGGTCCGGGTTTATCAATTTATTAATATATTTGCTCAATCTTCTTGCTAAAATCTTTGCTAAAATTTTATGGTCTGTATTTAAAAGTGATATAGCTCTATACGAGCCCGGATCTTCTAGATCTTTATCTTTTTTTGGTATAAGCGTAATTGTAGATTCTGCTAAAGTTTCTGGTAATTTCTTATCGGTAAAAGCATACCTGTATAATTTAAGTAATCGTGGGACCATTAACTCCTGAAATCTTTTATAAAATTCATTATTAAAACCATCAGGCCCTGGAGTCTTCCCATTTTTCAATTCTTTTATTGTTTCTCTTATTTCTTCACTTGTAATCTGGGCTCATAATTCCTCTTGTTCTAAGATATCCAATTTTGGCAAGTTACAATTATCTAAAAAAAAAAATGATTTTATTGTCTTCAATGTTAGTTTTAGATGTATATAAATTTTGATAAAATTGAGCAAACCTTTTGTTAATGTCCTTAGGTAAAGTTAGTAGTTCCCCGTTCTCTGATTTGATTTTACTAATTGTTTTTTTCCTTTTCTGGTTTCTTCAATTGTCGTGCTAGAAGTTTATGTGGTTTATCCCCAAATTCAAATTGTACTTGTTTTGGGATCTCAAATAATCTTATTACTCCTGCCAATAATATTCGATTAAGTTTAAATTTCAGTAATGTTATCTTATTATGTTTATCTATGGTTGGGTCTTTTGTGTTTCCTAATTCTAATAATTTAATTTCCTTTTCTAACGTCCCTTGTTCTGTCCTTTTTTTTAAATTTAGAAAACTTTGATACGAAATTATAACTCCACGAATGAATGCCTTAAAAGGTTCCCATAATAGAGATGGTGAAAACCCTGGAGTCTCATTTATTTCAAAAAAATTTTTCATTTGTTGTTTTAAATACTCGTAACCTTGTGAGTCGTTAGCTATTTGTGCGTTAAATCTTCAAAAAACTTTTGTACCTGGCATTCTCTCAAGTTTTAAAGTGAAAGTCAGCGGGGAGTAATCAGTATTAGTGTATGGTATTAGTTTTGAGTCCACTAAAAAATAATCAATTCTTGAATAAGTTTTGTGTACTGATGAGTAAAATGAATATTCCCTTCCAGTTGAGTTAGTTATTCTCCATAAATCTATTATATTAGTGTTTTTTATATTAGTGTTTAATAAATCACTAGATTTAGATTTAGCACTACCCTTCCTAAATTTCGTTGATTTGTCTAAGTATGAATCTATAACACAATTAAAGTCCCCCCTAGTATTGCATTTTGAAAATTATACTCATCTATTTGATCCATAATTTTCTTAAAAAATTGGGGATTATCAAAGTTTGGAGCGTAAATATTTATCAGAGTCAGTGGAGTGGAATAAATTTCTCCCGCCACTATCGTGTATCTTCCTTCTTTATCAGATATTGTATTCTTTAATATAAACGGTATACCTTTCCGAATAATAATAGCTGTTCCTCTGGCTTTGGCAGTAAATGACGAATGATACATTTGGCCTATCCAGTTTGCCCTAAATCTCATCTGTGTTTGTAGTTTCATATGCGTTTCTTGCAGAAATGCTATATCCACCTTCAAGGATTTTAAATGGGCCATAATCTTGCCCCTTTTAATTGGATCATTCGCACCCCTGATTTTCCAACTACAAAATGTAACTCCTCCATTCTTATTTTCCTTATTGTCCTGCATTATAAATAGGTTTTAATAATTTTATTTCATGTGGTGTAATTAGGTACCTCAGACTTTTGGGTATGTGGGTATCATCCCACACCTCTGAATTTATTTTACCTCTCCTCCGTATATTGAACCTCCATAATAAAAAGAGAAAGGTGTGTTGAAAAATAGTGATGAAAAAAAGAAAAATAGTTAATTGAGCCACATAAGAGTAAATGCAACAAAAAAAAAAAACACGTGATTTTAAGGTATCAAAAAGGTGATACCCTAAATACAAGAAGCCATCTATGATGGCTAAAAATTGATTGACCTCCGTAGATGGAATAATACATTGAGTTCAGCCACCTAGATACATTGGGATTTATAACTACATGCCGTTTCATCTAAATATATCTTAATATGTCTTAATATATCTAAGGAAAAAAAAAAGAAGTCATCCTTAATGTTTCAAATATTCTCTTTTCTACCCCGATTTTAAACCTTCTTTATTACTTGCTCGGTATCCCTGAGTCCTAGAATTAAAAAACATGAGAACACCTGCCCTGTCCCTGTCCCTGTCCAAATATACAATGTTCATCAGTACCTTAATTACCAGCCTGTTTCAAGGGTTGCATTTCTTATCTTAAATACAACCATCTTCCAGCCCAAACCTCTGGAACTATTTCAGATCATTAACGCCTCTTTCTTGCCACAAGTTTATAATGTTCTAATATTCTTATACCCCTTTTCATTAATTATAATGTGTTAGCGTACATCCTAAATTGTATTTCATTTCTTTTCAACCAAATTAACCGTATATATCTGATAATAATAATCATCTCTATATGCCCCTTATCCCCTAAATCCATTAGGTTAATACCATGTTTCCTCATATTAGTATAACATTACTATAATAGCATAACCATTAATTAGTGATATATAGTTAATTAATGCTTTAAGTTTATATAGTTAATTAATTCTTTACATTACATATATATAAAAAATTTCTTGTCCATAATGTCCTTTGATTTTCTTTCAAATCTGATCGTGTTGTTTCAAAATAATTGTTCTTTTAGTTATTTCTCTTCTCCTTATCTGTTCAAGGTTGAAACCAGGGCCTGTTCATTGCATACACATTCCTGACAGATAAGCCTGTCTGGTTAATGTCTAGAGCAGTTCCATCGTCTTAATTACAGCACAGATTCCCAATAGACATTTACTCATCTGCTTTTACTTCTATTTTTTCTATTTTCTTTACAATTTCTTGTGCATAATTAAATGCCAAATCCGGGTCCGTGAAGGCGCGTTGAATAGAGTTATAATTAATTTTCATTTTCGCGGGAAACACTATTCCGTATTTCACCTTTGATTTACCTTGGAGAATGCTGCTTACTCTTTTAAATTTATTTCTTTTTTCCAGTATTTCATGTGTGTCGTCTCTGTAGAATCTGACAGTTTCTCCATCAAATGTAAGCCTCTCCCCATGTGGTATCATCTTCATAAGTTTATCCAAACTTGAAATGTCCAAAAATTTCTCAATAATCTGTCTTGGGGGCGATCTGTCTTTGGTATATATTTGGTAAAAAAATATATACCAAGATTACAGAATGTAACAATAGACCCACTGGAAGAACCAATGAATATTAAGGCGGACTCACAAAAATTAATATCATATCTATATAACAGTATTCTTAATAGAGAATTGCCTTCAACAGAGGCAATTAGAGAAGACTGGGAAAAAGATTTAATGATAAAAATTTCTAAAGAAACATGGGAGAGGTATTTGATATATATACATAAATGTTCGATTAACTCCAGACATAATTGTATTCAATTTAAAATGTTACACAAACTATATTATTCAAAAGTTAGGTTGAATAAATTTTATTCAAATATCTCACCAATTTGTGATAAATGTCTTTCTCAAAATGCCAATCTTACTTCAAATTTTTTGGTGTGATATATTTGATATATTCACTAGTTTATTTAAGATAAAAATGGAACCTAGCATGGAAATGATTATCTTTGGAGATGTAAATAAATTAAATATATCCCAAATCTCATTTTTTAATTATGGTTTAATAATAGCGAAAAAACTCATACTTAAATTTTGGAAAAAGGCTACTATACCAACACTCAAAATGTGGGTTGGTAATATGTTGGAAAAGGCACATTTGGAAGAAATGAGACTCCTCCTAATAGAAAAAAAAGACCAATTCTTAACGAGTTGATCTCCATTTATTGACCTTGTGGAATCATGCGGTGTAATATCATCATAAAATTAAAAATTCTGGGTTTGACTGAATTGATTAAGAATATTTTAAAAATAACATCGACGGGTTGCGTGGGAGAATCTCCTTTCTGCTTTACTTTCTCACATTTCTTTCTTCACTCTACACTCACTAGTCTATTCTTCACTCTTCACTACTTCTTTCTTTCTCATTTCTTTCTAAAAAAAAAATGTTTAAAAAAAAAGGAAGTTGTACAAATAATGTTTTAATAATTCTGGGAACCTGTAAAAAGGTACCATTAAAATGTAATATACTTCTAATAAATGTTAAAAAAAAACCAAAAAAAGAAACAATAAGATGCCACTGATCATCCTCGATATCAATGCAGCATTTTCACTGGGAGTGGCATCGAGGTAGACAACGGCAAATGTTGCAACATGAGAACATCACTGCAGGAGATCCTCGGGCCAGTGTCCTGGGCTCAACCATCTTCAGCTACTTCATCCATTTTATCCCTGGCGCTATAATGTCAGAGGTGATATTGGCTGACGATTGCAGAGTACACAATTCAACTTGCAGCTTCACAGGTAATAGCCCAAGCTTACATGTAGCAAGACTGGATGACTTCCAACCAAACATTGAAAAGTGGAAACTACATTTGTCCTCTCAAAGAGCCAGGAAGTGGCCATCCCAAACCCATAAGATTCTGACCTTCTTCTCCTTCAGATTTGCTGGCTGAGTCCACCATCATGAACATTCTACATTTCCCAATAATATCAAGAGATCAATGTCCCAGTATCCTGTGCTGGATGTTACCTCCTAACACCCTAAAGTTCTTCTACTATCTACAAGGCACAAGTCAAATGAGTGCAGGGCCAGCAATTCTCCAGAAGCTTGATTTCGTTTAGTTTGGAGATCCAGCATAGAAACCAGTCTTTTGGCCCACTGAGTCCACACTGACCATCGATCACCCGTTCTCTCCAGTTCTATATTATCCCACTTTCCCATCCACTCTCTACACGCTAGGGGCAATTAACAGAGGCCAATTATCCAACAAACTCGCATGTCTTTGGGATGTGGGAGGAAACAGGAGCACCTGGCGGTAACCCACGTGGTCATAGGGAGAACGTGCAAACTCCACACAGACAGCAGCCGAGGTCAGGATTGAACCCAGATCTCTGGGGCTGTGAGGCAGCAGCTCTCCCAGCTGCACCAGCTCTCCCAGCTGCACCAGCTCTCCCAGCTGCACCAGCTCTCCCAGCTGCGCCACCCTATGCACCACTGTGCCACTCTAAATTGTCTTGTTTTTGAAGAAACTTCTTTTATAATGCAGCTGTGCAAAAATTTAATGTTGATGTCAAATCAAACTCATGAAAATGTCCAGTTGGGGTAGGGAGTCAGGTTCCATGGGTGTAAACTCCTCAGAGACAGCACCCAAGGTCAGAGCCAAACCGGGTCTCTGGCACTGTTGGACAGCAACGTTACCGGTTGCACTACTGTGCTAATCAGCCAGTGTGATTGGCACCCCATAATCACCCTAAACATTCATTCCTCCACCATTCTTTGTCTGCAGCCTTTATCATTGAATGATAGGAGAATGGGGTTGAGAGGGGGAAATGGATCAGCCATGATTGAATGGCAGAGTACTCGATGGTCTGAATGGCCTAATACTGCTCCTGTGTCTGATGACCATTCACAATTGCACTACAGTTATTTGCTTAGATCATTTGCTTAGATCATTCCAACAGCACCTCCGAATCATTACAAAGGACAAGGGCGACAGTGAAAGGGAGCACCACCGCCAGCTGGTTCCCCTCACCAGTTGCTCACCATCCAGTTTTGAAAGTATATTGCTGTTCTTTTGTAACCATGAGGTGCTAATCCTGCCGCGTTGATCGGCGGGACTAGGAACCCGCCTGAAGGCTCGTCGGACAGTGTAACCGGGAGGGGGTCGGAGATGTTGGGTGCAAGGAGTGGGCTGGTGGGAGGGTGAACCGGGGTCATGCCTACAACGCCTTTAAGGTCGGCTGCAGGAGGCGCCCCGGGACACAAAGATGGCCGGGAGAGGAGAGGGATGTCACTTTGCGGGAACTGCTCTAGTAAAGTGACCAGACTTTGAATAATGGCGGCAAATATGTCGGCGCCTGCATGTGTGGTATATGCAAATATAATTTCGATGTGCAGTTGCATATGTGACGATTAAAGCAATTTTAAAACAGCATTGAGGGAGCATCTTTAGCAGAAAACCAGAGAGATTCACGAAGGCAGCTTACTAGTTGACTCTCAAGCATAAATAGGCTGGGGAGAAAATGCTGGCCTTGTCAACAGATCCTGAAAAATGAATGAAGTGAAAACATAATCCATTCTACATGGGATGAGTTTCAGCACAGGAGATGATTTATTAAACTAATTGAAAACCAATCTCCAGGAAGATTATATTAAAAATAGTCTGCCATCTGAATCAATTTTTTTTTTGATTATTGCCCGTGATTAGGCCAAGAAATATATTGTTAAATGGTTATGGCTGTTTTAAAGCTGGTAATGTGAGCATGACCGATTGGTGCAATGTTTCCTGTCTGAATATTTAGGTTGGAGCTGACTGTCAAGGGATGAAAAACTGTGGACCATTGAGTTAGTAGAGGGATGGCTGGCATTAATCAATTCACTGCGTTTCCAGACTGTACTCAATTATTTTAATTGAGCTCAGGGCTCATCTCCAACCAATCCTCTCCCTCCTCCCCATATGAAAGAAGTATGGTTTGCTTCATATTATTTTTGTGAGGTTGAAGATTTTTTATTTCCAGACATGTTGACCAAGCACTTTCTACCCTGGGCGGTGGTCAGCTGTATGAAGTAAAGATAGGTAGTATAGCTGTTCGTGTTTTGTTTACAATGCTTTGCACAACATTTCCAGGATCCAGGGCACACAAAAGGCTGGAGAAACTCAGCGGGTGCAGCAGCATCTAAAGAGCGAAGGAGATAGGCGACGTTTCGGGTCGAGACCCCTCTTCAGACTGGTCATGGATCAGGGAAACGAGAGATATAGATGGTGATGTGGAGAGATAAAGAACAATGAATGAAAGATATGCAAAAAAGTATTGATGATAAAAGGAACAAGCCATAGTAAGCTGTTTGTGGTGTGAAAATGAGAAGCTAGTGCGACTAGGGTGGGGGAGAGAGATAGAGAGAGAGGGAATGCCAGGGCCCGAGGGCTGAGGGAGAGGTTGAAAGGGGAGGAGACAGCAAGGGTTAACAGAATTGAGAAAATTCAATGTTCAAGCCCAGAGGATGCACACTCCCCAAGCGGAATATGAGGTGCTGTTCCTCCAACTTGCAGTGTTGCTCACTCTGGCCGTGGAGAAGGCCCAGGACCGAGAGGTTGGATACGGAATGGGAGGGGGAGTTGAAGTGCTGAGCTCAAATACACTGCAAAAAAAAGTTATTTTGTTTTCACATGAAATATCTTGATAAAAAAAGGATTGTGTTGAACATTGCAACTAGCAATTGATGTGGCAAGATAACTTGCATCCATTGGGCAGTACGTCCAAGGTCTGGTGATGCCTGGTCTCCTGAGAAGATAAGCAGCATTGCTATTGAAAACGTCCAAAATATGAGATAGTGGATGTGGAAAGGATGTTTCCACTGGTGGGAGGGTCTATGACCAGAGGTCATGGCCTCAGAATTAACGGCTGCTCTTATAGAAAGGAGGTGAGGAGAAACCTCTTCAGTCAGAGGGTAGTTAATCTGTGGAACTCATTGCCACAGAGGACCAAGTCAGTGGATCTTTTATTTTTATTTTTATTTTTAATATAAAAAAATAAAAAATAATATTTTTTTAATTAATATTTTTGTTAGAAGCAGTGTACAGTAGTATAAACCACGGCATGTAACAAAGTACATTTATTGTACATCGTCCATTTTGAATTTGACAAAGAAGAAATTGAAAAAGAGAGAAAGAGCAAGAAAGAGAGAAAGTGAAAGAAATAGTGAATGTGTAAACCCCTAAACTACCAACTAGTGTAGTCACAGAGTGAGTAAGTAAAAACCTAAAAAAGACTAAGAAGACAAAAACGAAAAATAATATTTTTTTTAAAAAAGGACCATAATGTGTTGATATACCTGCTTCATTTCTCACCACACCCATCACCCTGTCCGTGAATCGGTTTAAGTCAGTGAATCTTTTCAAGGCAGAGATAGACAAATTCTTGATTAGAACCAGTGTCAAGGGTTATGGGGAGAAGGCAGGAAAATGGTATTTGGAGGCAGAGATTGAATGATTGAATGGCGGTGTAGACTTGATGGCCTAATTCCACTCTTATTACCCGTGAACATGTGAACCTGTGACTCAGAATGACTATTTGATATTGAACCAAACTGCAAGCAGCTTGCTCCTGCATCACGGCCAGTAGCTCAATGCTCTCAGTTGGTTGGCATAGTGGCTGATTAATTGAAGTTGTCTGAACCCACAGCCCTGCCCCTACACTGAACCCATCGGCAACACCCATCGAACAAAGCGACGGGCCCACAATCACCATTACTTGTGACTTCTGAAATACTCAAAGCTATTTAAAAAAATGCAATTTAATTCTGCTCCCAAAAAGCAGGAGGCAGCACAAACAGTGTTCCTGCTGCACAGATCTCAGATGCTCCGTATGCAGGTGGATGAATGAAAGTTGAAAAGGATTAGGACAGCCTCGACAATACATTTCTTTACTCATTACGTTACCAGCTTAGCCAAAATTTAGCTGAAACTTCAGAGAAACTTAAGAAAGTCTTTTGGTCTTAACTTATCCTTATTGATTTACTTCCCTCTGCAACAATTTGAAGCTTTTAAAAGCCAAGTGACATCCCAGGAATCAGTGAAAACTCTCTGCCAAACTCGCAAGACCAAGTGAAGTACCTCTGTATGATCACTTTTTTCACTGCCTGCTGCACCTGCATGCCTACTTTCAATGACTGGTTGTACCCAATGACACCAGGTCCGCTGCATCTCCCCATTTTCCTAATCGTTTACCAAAGTGGAAATTTATCCACATTATACTGCATTTTTGCCCACTCACCCAGCCTATCCAAGACCTTGAGTCCTCCTAGATCCTCCTACAGAAAAAGTGTCATTCTTAGATATTGCAATTTCCAAGATCATTACCAATTAAAAGGACCCGTTTACACACTTTGCTTCACAGAATCACCTCCATAACTTTAAACAAAGCCTTCTGGAAAATATTACACATCACTGGTTCAGACATGTTTACCTTTTGTAAAATCATGCTGACTTTGTGTGGACATCTTTAATAAACTGATAGATTTTACACTTCTGTTCATGCAGCCTCAGGACTGTGGATTTCAATCAATTCCTCCTTTGACCCCACAGTCCCCTGCTATTTCAGGCAGATTATTTATGTCTTCCTTAGTGAAGACGGAAACCAAAAGTAGTTACAACTCACCTGTTTCTGACTGCAAGGGACTACATTTGTTTTACTTTCTTTCACATATCTATAAAAAAACTTTTGCAGTCAGACGTCTCTCTGGTATGGCTTTTGGCTACTTTGATACTATTCCCTGCCTACAGATAGATTTAACCATTTTTGTGGGGCGGCTAGGAATTCTTTATTCCTTGGAGCGCAGGAAGATGAAGAGTCATCTTATAGAAGTCTTACTGTTTGATGTCCCGCATGAAGGGGTCGCAATTTTCTAGATAGAATATCCCTGTAGATGCAAGCTCCCATTGAGTTTACGGGCAATCAGGAACCAGAGTCACCCTGGACATAGGAGACACAAAGCCTTCAGGCTAAGCTTTACCCTTATCAATTTTTGTGAGAGGGTGAGAGAGAAACACTCCCAAGGAGGGTAACACATTTTCACACAGAGGGTGGTGGGTATATGGAATGAGCTGCCAGAGGGGGTAGTTGAGGCAGCTACTATAACAATATTTAAAAGACATTTGGACAGGTATATGGACACGGAAGGTTTAGAGGGATATGGGTGAACCACTATAATTTTGTGGGCAGTTTAAAATGGGCACTGCAAATATCCCAATAAATTGGGTAAGGATTAGACAGAAACTTTTAACCAAAATATAGAAGCAGTTAATTTCTAGCCCCAGTCTGCTCACTAACAAGGATCAACATCAAATAACCACATGAGTGGCACAAAAATGCAATGTCCATTACGTTAAACTGTGTGGATATATAATCCACAGTATGAGTCTACATTTCCATTCGGCACTTACACTTGGCATAAAGATATCTGATTCTCAAAACCTTGTGCCAAACCAAAAACACCAAGTTAAATTCACTCTGAAACTTTCCACATAACAGACTGCGCTCATCTGACTGACAGACTGCAACCAGACTTTACAACCATTTCTGTTTTAGAAACTGCATTATTAATTTAGTTTTCATTTGCCAAGGCTGGTCTACAAAATACTGGAAACAGTAATAATTAGACATGGCATGTGACTGGTGAAAGCTTCATCTGTAACTCTGCACCAGATTCAAGTCCCAGTGAAGGTTTATATATGAAATATATTAACTTCTGCAAGACTTGCTGAGTGTTTCCTACATTTTCTGTTTCAGATTTCCAGCAACTGCAATATTGATTTTGTTTTTGCATGTAAACAGCCCACATAGGTATTCTCTGAATCACTTAAGTGTTACATTCTGAGAGATGGTACGTAAGTCGGAATCCCATCCCCATCTGCTGCCTTGACCAAACTCACTGAGTATTAGCTGTCTCAGTGACGTCGAGCTGAGTCCAGGGCACTTTGTGGGGAGCATCTGCGATCGAGTTGCTGTCTTACAGCAAAATGCAGCGCCAGAGACCCGGGTTCGATCCCGACTACGGGTGCTGTCTGTATGGAGTTTGCACGTTCTCCCAGTGATCTGCGTGGGTTTTCTCCGGGATCTTCGGTTTCCTCCCACACTCCAAAGACGGACAGGTTTGTAGGTTAATTGGCTTGGCTTGATAAAAATATAAAATTGTCCAAGTTGGCGATATGCAGAGTACTGCCCTGCTGACTACAAGATTCAGAAGGTCAGAAGGTTATGCAAAAAGTAACGATGATCAAGGAAAGGTGGGGCCCACAAATAGTCCATTGTTGGCTGTGGGCTAGGTGATAACGAGTTATATGGACAGTGAAACTCATAGAATAGATAAGTGCGAGCTAATGTAAGTCGCCTATTCTGTAAGTCGGGGGGACAGGCACGGGGACGGGGATGGGTGGTGTGGGAGGGGGGGGGGGGGCGGGGAGAGTCGTGTTGATATCGACAATGGCTATTCTAGATTCTGCCTAAACATTCCAATCATTAATTGAAGGTTGCTGCAATAAAACAGAGATCAGACTTCAAAAGCAACTCGGTGGCAGTGAATCAATTTGAGATGTCCAGAGGTGGTGAAAGGTGCTATCTACAAGCAAATTGTATTTTAATTGTTAAATAGTAAAGATAAATACTAATATTTGCATTACTTTCTCTTCACTTGGAATCACCCTGAGCCACAGACAGTGATTGAAGACGCAATGTTGACCTTGTTGAGACTGATCTCCTGATTCTTAGTCTGTATGCAAGAGGATTACAAGTCTTGTTCATAGTTTTCTCTAATTGAGAGATTTTATGATTCTCAATGGTGCTTTAGATTTTATCGCAATAAGCAGCTTTGCACGACTGAATGTGAGTTATAAATGTCAGTAATTTTAACACTGCAATTTTTGTGATTAAGTTCAGTAATAAGTTCATTTAAAATCTTAATCTTTTTTAACTGAGCTGTTGTTAACAAAAAGAGTTGAAGTCTGTGTACATTAATCTTACCTAATAGTGGTAGAACTGAACTTAGATGAAACTCTCCCCCTTTGAGAATTAGGCTAAGGAAAATATAGAATATCTTAGTGTGAAGAAGGGTCTCGACCCAAAACTTCACTATTCCTTTTCTCCAGAGATACTGCCTGACCCACTGAGTTACTCTGGCATTTTGCATCTATCTGTAGAATATTCATGTTCATAAGTGATAGGAGGAGAAATAGAGCATTCTGCCCCTCAAGTCTACTCTGCCATTCAATCATGGCATATCTATCCTTCCCTCTCAACCACATTCTCCTGCCTTCTCCCCATATTTCTGACACCCATACTAATTGAATAGGTTGGATCACTAATCCTTGGAGTGCAGGAGGATGAGGAGTGATCTTATAGAGGTGTATAAAATCATGAGAGGAATAGATCGGGTAAATGCACAGAATCTCTTGCCCAGAGTAGGGGAATCGAGGACCAAAGGACATAGGTTCAAGATGAAAGGGAAAAGATTTAATAAGAATCTGAGGGGTTACTTTTTCACACAAAGGGTGGTGGGTGTATGGAACAAGCTGTCAGAGGAGGTGGTTGAGGCTAGGACTATCCCAACGTTTAACAAACAGTTAGATACATGGATAGGACAGATTTGGAGGGATATAAACCAAACACAGGCATGTGGGACTAGTGTAGCTGGGACATGTTGGCCGGTGTGGGCAAGTTGGGCCAAAGGGCCTGTTTCCACACTGAATCACTCTATGACCCTATGTACTGACCGAGAAGGAAACGCATGGACTCTGCAATTTGCAATCAATCCTCGATTTTCCTGAATATTCTACTTATCATTGCAATTGGAAACTATAAGCCATAAACGGGACTCCATAATCCGTTTCTAAGCAGTCGAGTTATTTTTGCATGTTTTAGCCCAAGTGGTAAGTTTTTCGTTGTGTGATGTTGCCTCACAGTAGCCCTTTTAATTTAGGTTTAAGAGACAATAATCTGTTACCATTGACAACAGAAGATTATAGTTCACTCTGAAGAGGGTGGGGGCGGAGTATTTACAACCACATGACTAGTTATCTGCTAAGCAGCTTTAGTGACCTCACTCTCTCACTGTAAGGTACAAATCTCCTCATAAACCTTATAAAACCAGCGCTGTTGTATTTCTGATCTTAGCTACATCACTATGGGACCATTCTCAGCAAGAATTTGACTTTACCGTACAAAGGTGCAGATGATTTGAGGTAAAATGATGTAGTTTAGCGATACAGCGTGCACCTACCTACCAGTGATCACCCTTACACTAGTTCTATCCTTGACTCGGGACAATCTACAGAAACTAATTAACCTACAGACTTGCACGTCTTTGGGATGTGGGAGGAAACTGGAGCACCTGGAGGAAATCCACATCGTCACCGGGGGAATGTGCAAACTCCACACAGACAGCACCCATAAGCAGCAACACTGCCACTGTGCTACCCAATTTCCTTTTATTCCACATCTGTAAGGCAGCAACTTTACCGCTGCACCACTAGGCTGCCCAACCTTCCAGACTTTTGCAGAGATGGTGGGAATGGGTGGCTCGGTGTTGCACCTGTAGAGCTGTTTCTCACAGGCCCAACATAGAGTCATACGGCGTAGAAAATAGGCCTTTTGGCCCAACTTGCAGACGTCGACCAACATGCCCCATCTACACTAGTTTGCATGTTCTCCATGTGACTTTGTGGTTTCCTCCAGGTGCTCTGGTCCTCCCCCCTCCCATCCCAAAGATGTATTGGTCGTAATTAATTGGCCACTGTAAATTGTTGCAGAGAATCTGGGGAAGAGTTAATAAAAATGTGAGGAGTGTAAAGAAAAAAATAGTGGAGGATGGAATGACTCTGTGTGTTTCCATAGACTCCACGGGCTCCTGCTGTACCAGAAGGAAATAGGGTCGATTCTGGAGAGATTATCAGCAATTAGTCCTTTCAGCTGAAGTGTGAATGAAGATTGGATAAAGTCTGTTCAAGAACTGAGTCCTGTGCTGGTTCTTACCAACAATGACAATGTATCTCAAATGTCTCATAAGATTATTAGCACACACTAAGTTTTAACAACATTCATCACTGAGCCACAGGGAGAGAAGGAGATATCAAAACAGCTTTTGCCTAAAGTGATAGATTTTGAAGAGTGCCTGGAAGGAGGTAGTAAATTCCAGATCTTAACGCAGAGGCTAATGATGATTGAGCTGCCACTGAAAAACATATGATGGAGGAATATACGCTTCTATTTCCGGCTCTGGTTGATTTGTCACCTTAACATTTATCACTAGAAAAATACTTTAAAAATATGGCGCAGGTTATAATTCTATGAAATCGGGCCAACAAACGGAAGAATATTGTAGATAGGCACAAAGTGCTGGAGTGAAAAGGGTAGGTGACATTTCGAGACGGCACCCTTCTTCAGACGGGTCCCAAGCTGAAACGTCACCTATCCATTTTCTTCAGAGATAAACAATAGACAATAGGCAATAGGTTCAAGAGTAGGCTATTTGGCCTTTCGGGCCAGCACCGCCATTCAATGTGATCATGGCTGATCATCCTCAATCAGTACCCCGTTTCTGCCTTCTCCCCATATCCCCTGACTCCGCTATTTGTAAGACCCCTATCAGCTCTCTCTTGAAAGCATCCAGAGAACCTGCCTCCACCGCCCTCTGAGGCAGAGAATTCCACAGACAGAATTCCACAGATGCTGCCCGACTCACTGAGTTGCTCCAGCACTTTGTGCCTACCTTTTGGTATAAACCAGAATTTGCAGTTCATTCCTATTACATAAGAATATTGAAGTTTGAATATCCGCAAATGTAACCTTAGGAATGCACTGATGGTGCCAAAGGAATAACGTTTAGCACAATATCTGTCGGTCATGCAATCATTAATAACTAAAAATTATTAAATGATAGCTTGCATCGTACCCAGGCTGGGAAATAATAATTGCCCGTATATGCTCACATATTAGTGCCTTGTTACCTGCGCTCCTGCATTGCATTGGGCTACTAAGGCCACTTGATGTCAGGGGTTATGGGGAGAAGTCAGGAGAATGGGGTTGAGAGGGAAAGATTGTGATTGAATGGTGGAGTGGATATGATGGGCAGAATCAAGGCTATAATACTATCAAATCGGGCCAACAAACATAAGAATATTGAAGATAGACACAAACTGCTGGAGTTACTCAACGGGTCAGACGGCATTTATGATGATTCCGACGGAATGATAATTCTGTTCCTTTAACTTACGAGCTTATGATTGTCGCATACAAAAGCTCCAGCCAGATCATATCTGGAACATACATTTCTCCTCTTAGAAACCAGCCTCTGCACTGCAGTCCCGCCTCTGCTATTCACGAAGCACTTTCAACACGACAGCTGCTACCAAGTTTATTTATTCACTGGAGAGCACTCATTAAACTTTACTCTACACCGATTTATTTCTGGGAAAACAAAATGTGCCAGGCTGGCCATTTTGTATTTGTTAACTGACTTTAAAACTTACTTGCCAGCTTGAGGTGTTCTGGCAAAGGACTCAGCCGTTGACAATGGCATCTTTGTGGGAAGGCTGGAAGCGGTTGTCTGAGCTGCAGTTTAATTTGAGTTGACCTAATCTTTTATGTGAAGAATTGACCATGGGGTAAGAACGTTATTGAGCAAACGTAGGATGTTGCCATCTCGATCTGTCCCAGAGCCCTTTGATGTCTGTGTCCGGTGATCTCTCGGCCTCATTGAATTACAATATCAGATTTAATCTTATTACGCCTCTGCAAAGGTATTCTGGACGTTGGTATCTTATATTTATTAGATCCCATTTGCCTATGTTAGTCTAAGTAATTTTTTGGAGTGCATTTAATTTGAAAAACCCAGTGGTATGAACATTGATTTCTCTTATTTCAAGAAACCCCAGCATTCCATCTCGCCCCCCCCCCCCCCCCCCCCTCCCACCTCTCCCACCCTTGGTATCCTACCAGTTCCACTGTTCGCATCCTAGTATCCCTCTCATCATCACTTCTTCCCCAGCCCACAATGGGCCATTATGGGCTCCACATTTTCTTGGTTATCTTTTGCCTGCCCTGATTTGTTCTGGCCTTTTCCTGCTTCCAGTTCCCTCCCCCTTTACTTCCAGTCTGAAGAAGGGTTCCGACCCGAAACGTCACCCATCCTGTTGCTCCAGAGATGCTGCCTGCCCGGCCAAGTTACTCCAGCACTTAGTGTCTATCTTCGGTATGGACCAGCATCTGCAGTTTCTTCCTACACATAATTAAAAAAACTAGTCTGGTTATTAAAGTATTAATATTTAAATATTTTTAGAAATAAAATTAAATACTGGAACATATAGTGTAGACAATGCATAGGCGGTCAATAATGCTCCTGCCATAGAACAACGAACAATACAGTGCATGAATAGGCCCTTTGGCACACAATGCCTGTGTCAAACATGATCTCATGACCGTCACGTATCTGCCTGCAGATAACCCATATCCCTCCCATTCTCTTCATTTCCACATGTCCTCTCTGTGCCTCCATGTCTCTCTCTCTGTGCCTCTGTCTCCCTCTCTGTGCGTCCGTCTCCCCCTCCATGCCTGTGAATTGGGGGCTATGTGTGAGTGGATAGGGCAGGGCATGGGGTAAAAGGAGTGAATTAATAATATTAATATAATATCAATGGGGGTGGTTAGTGTTTGTGTGTGTGTGAGAGGTTGGTTAGCATGTGTGTGACGCCTCAGGCCGCCCCCTCCCCTCGCAACCGCACATGTGGGAACAGACCCAACGGGTCTGCACTTGGTCTAGTCTCCTTTAAAAATTGACCCTCTCATCTTCAAGCTATGCCCTCTAGTTCTGGTGAAGTAATTGGCGGCAATAAATGTTGAAGTTGTGGTGAAACTGGAAACATTATCTCGGTTCTTCTCTCCACTGCTACTGCTGCTTAACCTGTTGAGCCTTTCAGCACCATTTGTTCCTTTTTCATTTCAGATGCACATTGTTTCCAGTGTAATGAAGATTTTAAAAAAAAACAGCAAATGTCAGACATTTGAAATGTAAAATGTTTGAATTGTGCAGTAGTAGGTCAGGCAGGACCTGTGGAAAGAGAATGAGAATTAATTATTCAAGTCAAAGACCCTTCACCAAATTTGGAACCTATTTAATATGATTGGGAGAACAGTCAAGACAATATTTAATGTCTTATCCAAAAGACACATTGCTTACAGTGCAGGACTTGGATTAAAAACACTATATTCATTGCAAGCAAACTGTTGCTATAGAGAACCGCTGGCTATTTGGAATCCCAACAGCATCGGAGCGTTTTGGTCTTTTTTACTCCCATACCTCGATGTCAAAGTCTGCATTATGCTGGATGTCAGAAGTGAGTAAGTCTGACGTTTAATCCACTCCCAGACTCACCATTAGGTCCAGGCTCTTTCTGCTATTTACTAAGCTGAGGGATCAGATGCACTTCATATCTGGTCCCTCATCTGTTTGCCAGCCATGACCTGGTGCAGCCAGTTTTTTTCTGAATGTGTAGGAAGGAACTGCAGATGCTGGTTTAAATCAAAGCTAGACTCAAAGAGCTGGAATGACTCAGTGGGAGTAACTCAGTCTGCAGAAGGGTCTCGACCCAAAATGTCACCCATTCCTTTGCTCCAGAGATGCTGCCTGTCCCACTGAGTTACTCCAGCTTTTTGTATCTATCTTCTTCTGAATGAGGCTCATCGAGCAATAAACATAAATTTTTTTTGGGGGGGGGGGGGATTTGTTTTCTGTTGTTTCATGTTATATGTTCTTCAATATATATATTATTTTCCTTTTTTTTTGAAGAATTTATATCAGTCTAACTGTTTGTAAGTCGGCAATTCAAGCTGGTGAACCCAACCAATTGACACTAAGAAACCCTAAAATCTCTGAGGGTCACGCAGTGGCTGTGGAACCAGTGCATGCACTCCACCGTTTAATCATGGCTGATCTATCTTTCCCTCTCAACCCAATTCTCCTGCCTTCTCCCCATAACCCCTGGCACCCTTTCTTCTCAAGAATTTCTCAATCTCTACCTTAAAAAAAATATGCATTGTATATATATATATATATATAAATATAAAAATTATATTCCAAGCTCCATTGGACTTGGTTTACTCAGTTGGGTGCTTATCCTGGTATTAAAGCACGTACTTTATGTTTTAACAACTTAAACATTTTTTTTAATACTATTATAATTAAAACTAACCATCACATACATTGTAAGATGAAATGTCTTTACCTGCCAGGTTAATCAAAGCTTGAGCATCCTACAAACTGCTGAAGTATAGTGAATATTAAAAGCTGGTCTGATTTATGGACACGTGTCAACTGGCAATACTGTCTCACTCTATAAAGCATTCCGCTCACAGGAAACGCCTTGGTGAAAGATGGACTCTATTAACTCCATGAACAGCCTTGTACTAAAAGCTCAAGGCTTGCCTAGCAAACTGTCAAGAATATCGCTTTGCTTTCCAAATTAACTGTGGAAAAACCTGGCTTGTTATTGCTTGTGTGGCAGCCAGTATGAAATGCACAAAGGTCACTGTCTCAAGTCACCTTCCCACCCACGATCAAGCACAAAACGGACATGCGTTGAGCTTCATTTCTACTGCACAGTGCGTATCTCTACAATGATGATATCACTGAACAGCAATGACGACGGCTGGGTCCACCATGTTGACTTATACACTAATGTCTGGCAGCGTTGAAAAATTAGACTGGTATCCATTACAAGCTTTGTTCATTATATAAGTATGTGGTTTGTTAGAGGCTATTCCATATCAATGACGACTATGGCAGCCCATAAAGTGAGCTTTTACATAAACAAGTCTCATGGAGTGTTGGTTGTAAAAGCATTGAGGATATGGTTATAGTGAGGTGTGGGATTAATCTTTAATAATTCCTCATAACTTATAATAAACAATGTTAATATCTTTCAGAGGTGTGGGATTAATGTTCAAGTATGTCGTACAATAACATGACAAATTAGCAATCATATAAGGTGTGGAACAATTCCCTTATGATATTTTTATGAGGATTGGTGAGATCACGTTGCCGAGCTTGCCATTTCCATTCTCCTCCCAATTCCCACACTTGCATGTCTCTCCTCAGTCTCTTTCATTGCCAGGGAAAGGTCAAATGCAATCTGGATTGAACAGCATTTCATATTCTGCCTCAGTTGTCTACAACTCAATGGCATGAACGATGAATCCTCTAATTTCAGGTAACCTGTTCCTCTGGGTCCCTCTATCCACTCAGATCCCCCTTCAATCCTCACCCCCCTCTCACCCAGCTTCTTCCCCACCCACCTGTTCCATCAGGTACCCTCCTTCTAGTGTTCCCATCTGCCCCCCTTACCTTCCTCATTTCTTTCTATGTTCCACCTTCCATTCCCAGCAGATTCAATGAATCAATTATCTGATATTGTCGCGTGTACACAGGTGTAGTGAAATGCTTTGTTTTGTAAACAAGCTGGTAAAATCATACAGAAGACATCATCTAGGCAATACACAACTGTCGCCATGCTTTGGTGCCAACAAAGTTACAAAGGTTTGCCGAAGAGTCCTATCAGCTGCCTGCTACTGCATCTACTGCCCCCCCACCCTCCAGCCGCAGGGTCCCCTTTCGTTTTTGCCGGAGGCCGGAGCACCCGGAGAAAACCCACGTGATCACAAGAAGAACGTACAAACTCCGTGATGGACAGCACCCCTAATCCATCATCTGCATCTCCTGGTTACCTCCACCAATCATGCCTCACCTCTGGTGTTATCCATCCCCCCCCCCCATCCACAAAGCCTCCCCTCCTCACAGAGCCCCCTATTATGTGCAGCCTCTTGCCCCACTCACCCTGACATCTTCATGCTGCCTTCCTCCCCAGCTCTCTTTCGGTCCAGAGGAAGGCTCTCGACCCGAAACATCCAGTGTCAATTGCCCCCCCCCGCAGATGTTGCCTGACCCACTATCTTCCTCCAGAATCCAGCATCTGCACTATTCCGTGTCTCCATGGATGATTTGGTGAAATGCCTTGAAATTAATTTTGGATAAATTATGCAATGCCATGTGACAAACAGCCACGAAAAATTGCAAGCATTAACATCTGATCTAAATTTCATTCTGTTCTTGAAGCACTGGAACGAGAACATTTCCAAACGTTTGAATCGGCCATATATTTCATATTTGTTCACAAATTATGGAACGTAAATATTATTGCAATGATGATCTGATCGGTTGGAATTATCGCTGCCAAACACGTAATAAATCCAACGAATAAATTAAACAGTCATTTGTCAATTCAGACACTTTCACTTCCTTCTTTAATCCGTGGCCTTTAGTTTATTTTTTGTTAAATGTTTAGATCTTATTTAATAACCTTTTATTGCCTTGTGCTGGTTCAGTTTGGACCCAATGTAATGCAGTATGAAACTCAAGACAAATCTAACTTTGGGGTCTGACTTGCGTGGTTAGGACAACACATTTGAACTGATGTTTGAGCATTAAATAATGGAACAGGATGCAGCTTTTTTCAGCGAAATCCCTTTATTCAGGGCTGGAAAAGTTCAGAATCGTTCCTGTGCACAGGTGCTGTCCAATGATGCATGCCGGAAATAGGTCAATAAAAGTTTAGCAAAAGGAGACACCAACTCATTTTTGTTGACTTTCGTTGTTAATTAACAGGTTAACGCTATCTATCACGATGCATGCACAGTGAATAGGCGATTACATGAGACATTGCTGGTAGCAATGAGACGGTCTCTTGACTGAGAGACCTTTCCAACAAACAGGCAGGATTCTAAAGAAGTTGTGGTGAGAAACCTTATTTCTGGACACCCAGTCATTCAATGTGTTTCGTGTCTGTATCTCATGCTTCAGCTATTTGGGGTGTTTTTAGTAACATCTGGAATTGAGCTGAATGCTTGCAATAAAAACACCATATAAATGACATCACCTGTATCAACAGCCAAAGCTGAGGTTTTGCTCCTGGTCAGAGATAACAACGACTTTCATTTATATAACCTTATAATATAGCACTGCTTAATAAGTGCAATTTTTGAAAAAGTCACTAAAGGAGATTACAAGTCAGTACAGTTAAATGTGTGGGGCTCAACTAAAGGAACCTCAGAATAGGAGAGAGAGAGAGAGAGAGAGAGAGAGAGGAAACGAGTGAAATAGAATGAGAGTGAGAGAGAATAAATGAGTGAGCGAGAGGAAGGAATTGACAGAAAGAGGGAGACAGAGAGAGCAAGAGAGCAAATGAGTGAGCAAGAGGGAGAAGGTGAAAGGAAGAGAGAGAGAGAGAGAGAGAGAGAGAGAGAGAGAGAGAGAGAGAGAGAGAGAGAGAGAGAGAGGACGAGGAGAGAAGCAAAAAGGATTATGGAGGAAATTCCAGACAGCTGAAATGTCTCGACCCGAACCGTTGCCTATTTTCTTCGCTCCATAGATGCTGCCTCACCCGCCGAGTTTCTCCAGCGTTTTTGTCTACCTTCGATTTTCTAGCATCTGCAGTTCCTTCTTAATCATTTGCAGAATTGTGAGATACAAAAAGCCAGAAATAGAGTGTACACTCTGTAAGTGTTAGTGTTCAAGGAGATTATCTTGGATTGAAAAATAAAAGCATTGCTAGAAAGAGGATATGGTGGGGGGGGGGGGGGGGGGGGGGATCATTTTGGTACAGGAAGCATACACATGGTAATGAGTGACAGAAGCTTGATGGAATTAAGGATATGAAGTTAAGCTCTTGAAGAGCAGAATTTGGAAAATTGGATGGCAGAATCTTGGAATAGTTCACAGGTTGTCCAGCTGCAAAGAACAATGATGCAATGATTCTTCATTCAATGATTCAATGATTCAATTCTACTTTTATCGTTGCATGTTCCTAGGCACAATGAAAGTCTTTGTTTTTGCATTCATTGTAGTGCAATCATACAGGTATTACACAAAGAGTCGCCATCTTTCTAGCATCGACAAAGGTTCAAATGTTATTAACACTGTGTTCTTAGCACAATGTGAGCTGAAATAAAACAGGAAGGTTAGACAAGTAACCAATATCTTGTCAGTGAAGAGGTTTCAAGGAGAAGACGAAGTTGGTGAAGGAGTGATAGGAAGTAATGTCATTACTGTGGAGCCACAATCGATGAAACAAGACCACTTCCGGGAAGAAAAGCGACGCAGGAGCCAGGAGACGGAAGGAATCTTTGACGGGGGAGGCCAGGTGATATTGTAGCGCTGCTGGAGATAAGAGAGATGGGGAAAACACTGAAATGGCGAGGATTGGGATCATGGAAGGAATTAAAGGACTAAACTTTGAAATCTGAGCCACTTTGATTAGCAAGGATGACTGAGCGAGACTTGATTTGGCACAGGATGCAGGCAGCAGGCCAGGGGAACATTGGAACAATTGAATCTGGAGGCGTCAGAGAAAGTTAGATTTGTTATTAAGAGAGCACAACGGGCGGCAACGCTGACCCAGCGGTCGAGTTGCTGCCTTGTAGCCCCAGGGACCCGGCTTCGATCCCGACTACGGGGCCTGTCTGTGTAGAGTTGCATGTCTTCCTCGTGATCCTCGTGGGTTTTCTCCGGGATCTCTGGTTTCCTCCCACACTCCAAAGACGTACGGCTTTGTAGATTACTTGGCTTGGTATAATTGTAAATTGTCCTAGTGTGTGTAAATAGTATGTGTGTGCTGGTCAGCGTGGACTCGGTGGGCCGAAGGGCTGTTTCCTCGCTGTGTCTCGAAACTAAACTAAAAGGACAACTGGATTTTCTTCAATTGGTGTAAGAAGGAACTGCACATGCTGGTTTAAACCAAAGACAGACACACAAAGCTGGAGCAACTCAGCAGGACAGGCAGCATCTCTGGAGAGAAGGAACGGGTGACGTTTCGGGTCAAGTCTGAAGAAAGGTCTCGACTCGAAACGTCACCCATTCCTTCTCTCCAGAGATGCTGCCTGTCCCTCTGAGTTACTCCAGCTTTTTGTGTCTTTCTTCAATTGGTGGTTTCAGCATATCTATAATATCATAAGGTATAATAATGGGGAAAAGAAGATTGCTTGTAGCTATTGGGATGTTCCTTTGGATGCACTTATGAAAATACCACTTGGTCCTATTCTACCATCTAAACTTTTTTAGAAAGCTTTTTTTAGTAAACTTTTCCTCAACGTTAAGTCACAGGAATACCACGTGAGTTTAGGAGGAGAAATCACTGAAGAAATCTAAAGTTCTGCCCAACGGGTGTCAGCAGTTATGGGGTGAAGGCAGGAGAATGGGGTTGAGAGGGAAAGATAGATCAACCATGATTGAATGGCGGAGTAAACTCGATGGGCCGAATGGTCGTATTCTGCAACTAGAACTTATAAACTTATGAACTGAAATGAATTCCACATAACAGAAAAGTAAAGAGAAAGATTAGAGATGTAACCGATAGCGGGGTCAAGAAGGTAGTTTTTCTGGAGCGTTTACACAGAATGATGGAGAAACTCAGCGGGTGCAGCAGCATCTATGGAGCGAAGGAGATAGGCAACGTTTCGGGCCGAAACCCTTCTTCAGACCCGGAGAGACCTGTTCCTTAAACACTGCCTGTGAATGGTGGCATTTTTGTTTCCTAGCAACAAAGTAACTTTAACCGGACTCTCCTGGTTGTGATCTCCTGATACATGAACATGTCCAGCATTTATCCTGACATATTTTCTTCAGTGTTTATTCCGTTCTTAGAAAAGGAAATATTTTTCAAGGAAACCTCTTCATAGGGTTTGGCAGAATCAGGGGGGCAGCGCACTGATAAGAAAGCTGCTGCTCCTCATCTGAGTTGGCAGCTCTTGGTCAGATCACTGCGTTCAATTATTCTTTAGTGTTACTGCTGTCGAGCCTCAAGCCCCAGACCAGAGCTCCCACGTTCCAGGAAATTCCACTGCACTTGTGCGAGTTTAAAGCCTGCATGGGGAAGAGGAGCTTGCTTCATTGGTATATATTTTGTATGGAATGTAGTTTGGATTTCAAACTAAAGCAACTGGACAATGTAAAAGTAAGAAAGGCCCTTTGTTACATTATTGCTGTTAAAGAATAATGTCTGTGAAATTATCTTGATGAAAGCAAACATTTTGGTAAAACTGTTCTGTTTGAAAAAACAAAAATCATCAATCAATAATCCGAATGGATAGTAGATCATTTGACTGAGGAGGCACAAAGTGATGGAGTAACTCAGCGGGTCAGGCAGCCCTACTGGAAGACATGGATAGATGACATTTCATGTTGGATCTCGATCTGAAGAAAGGTCTCGAGCCAAAACGTCACCCATCTACGTCGCCGTCGCCTGACCCACCGAGTTACTCCAGCAGGTTGTGCCTGTTTTCTGCAGTTGCTGTGTCCACATCATACCAAGGGGAGGACCTTCAGCGAGGTGGCATGACCACCTGCTCTGCGGTGGTTTATGGTAAATCTGTGATGTGCCTTTCAAACCCAATGATGCAGTTGATTGAGTCTCATTTTATAGTGTATGGCGAGATGTGGCTGATGTAGAGAAGTACAACTCTAATACCAGCCTGCTATTTGTACTAACTGTAGAACCAACTCTCCCTCAGTCCGATGAAGGATCTCGACCTATCACCTATCCTTGTTCTCCAGGGATGCTGCCTGAGATGCGATTGAATGAGCGCATTCTGCAACTAGAACTTATGAACTGAAATGAATTCCACACAGCAGAAAAGTAAAGTCCAAAAGAGGAAGATTAGAGATGAGAGTTGTAACCGGAAGCTTTGTCTCCTTTTGTGCTTTTTGTACAGTTATTTTCTCACCGCAATGTATAGGCGTAAGATCACCTATGATCTGATGGGATGGAAAAACAGGTTTGAGGTTCCCATGACCCATTCCTTACATTTCTTAGATTCTTGTGATCTTAAATAGCACCTCATGGGAAATAAAAGTGGTTTTAGCAATGAGTGAAGGTGAATATTTTGGACTTTTGTCTCATTTAGCTTTAAATGTTGACAGAAACTTGAAACAAAATAGGAAGAACATTGCAGAACAGGGCAGGTTGCACATATAATGTGTAGGAGGAACAAACATATTAGGACATTCTCAATTTCTCATTCACTGTTTTCTTATGGGAGACATTATTTGGATGTTGCTGTTGCCTCCAGTCGTCAGCATCTTCCTGCATTTGGATTCTGGAAAACACACATCTGCATTAATAATGTACGTTTAAACTTTGGACTCAGGATGAGCTGATCGTTTTTGCACCTGTTTTGGTTAGTACCTTTACTTGCTCTGAAATTTATATTGTTCTTGGGTGAAAACAGCTTTTCCCAGGAGAAACATATTTTAAAAACAGAAGTTTTTAGCTTTTGATTTTGACCCTGCTCTGGAGCATGTTTCCATACTGAAAGTGTGAACATTAACTAGAAACTCTTCAACATAGAACATAAAACAGTATGCCACAGGAACAGACGCCTTGGCCATGATGTCTACACCGACCATGACACCAAATTAAACTAACTCCACCTGTCCACACAATAGAGCACATCCCGCTATCCCCAGCATATTCTCTTGACCAAATGTCTCTTAAATGTCACTGTCATATCTGCTTCCACCTCCCGCTCTGACAGTGCATTCCAAGCACCTACCACTCTCTGCACACAAATAAATTGCTGGGTACATCTGTTTTAAATGTTCCCCCTCTCTTCTTAAGCCCTCTAGTATTTGACATCCTATTTGGCCCTGGGGACTTATCCATCTTCATTCCCTTCAATAGCAACAATACCAACTCTTTCTTGATCTCAACACACCCTAGAATATTAGCGTACCCCCACACTGGTCACTCTGTCCTCCATGTCCTTCTCAGTGAACACTGATATGAAGGGTCTGAAGAAGGGCCTCGACCCGAAACGTCACCCATTCCTTCTCTCCACAGATGCTGCCTGACCCGCTGAGTTACCCCAGCATTTTGCGTCTATCTTTGATTTAAACCAGCATCTGCAGTTCTTCCCTACACGCTGATACGAAGTACTTGTTTAAAACCTTCCACAGTTCTGTTGGCTCCAGACAAATTCCCTCCCGTGTCTCTCTCCTTGTCTCTCTCTTGTTTTTAGTACATGTATAAAATGCCATTGACTTTCCTTAATCTGACTTGCCAAGGACTTTTCAAGCTCATTTTGGCCTTCCAGATTGCCTGTTTGAGTTTGTTCCTGCTTTCTTTCTATTCATTAAGGGCCCCGTTTGAGTTCAGCTTCCTAAACATTGGACCCGCTTCCCTTTTTTTGACTAAATTTAGTATATTTAGTAAATTTAGTACATCTCGAACCTTGCCATCCTTGTCGGTCTTGAATCATTTAAATGATTCTCACATGTCGGGTGTGGATTTACCCCATAACAGCCGCTTCCAATTTACTCTTCCCCAACTCCTTCCTGACACTGCTGTAAATGATCATCCTTCATAAATTCACGTGAGAGGAGCAGAATTAGACCATTCGGCCCATCATGTCTACTCATGGTTGATTTTGATTAGTACGGGCCTTTGGGGTTATGGGGAGAAGGCAGGCAAATGGGGATAGGAGGGAGAGATAGATCAGCCATGACTGAAAGGCAGAGTAGACTTGATGGGCCAAATGGCCTAATTCTGTTCCTATCACTTATGGCCTTAAGACTTGATCCATCTTTCCCTCTTAACCCCTTTCTCCTGCCTTCTCCCTATGACCCCTGACACCCGTACTAAGCAAGAACTTAATACCATTGCTCTGACTGCGCACATTAAATGTAGTACTAGTGCTCCTGAAATGTTTTTATTTTTTATTAGTAAATGAGCCCTAGCTACATATTCTCCTATTTTAGATTGTAAGCTGCACCAGAAGAGCTGGCTCAATAAATGGACAAGCCAGACATTGTTTTTTTACCTTTTCGCAGTGTTCGATAAGATGAGAGATGAGGGGACTGCTCCCAGCACGTGAGCAGGTTTGTTTCAGTGCCGGGGCAATCAGTCAGACTTTGCAAACTGTTCAAGATTAATAGGCGGATTTGCTATATTAACTGCCCTCATAAATTGTGGCACTTGATTGAGTTAACATGCTTTCCTAATGGAGAGATGTTACTTGACATTAACCAACCAGTTTTCCAGTCGGTTATTTGCAAAGCAGGCACTTGGATGATTAGGTGGTAATGGTTGCAGAAACCTGACTAAGAACTTAAATATTCATTTTCATTATCAACCACAGTACAATTTTCTACAGTTTTGAGAAGAAAAAAAATGTGATGCTCCTTATTGCAGAATCATGACTATTTCTAAATTTACTAAATTTGTTCCACTTTTATATATTCCATTGGCATTTGTCCAGAACCAGTTTGGTTTATTGTCATGTGTACCGAGGTACAGTGAAGAGCTTTTGTTGCATACTATGCAGTCAGCGGAAAGACAAACATGATTACAGTCGAGCCATTTACAGTGTAATAGATACATGATAAGGGAGCAACGTTTACTGCAAGGTAAAGCCAGCAAAGTCCGGTCTGAGGGTCACCAATGAGGAATATAATAGTTCAGGACTGCTCTCGGGCTGTGGTACTGTTTAGTCGCCTGAAGTACGAGTTACTCCACATGCTCCTATTCTATCTCTTGATCTGCTTTTTCCTGGAGCTGTTAATGAATGGCTACTTCAACAGGGAACAAAGGAACTCTACAGGGATGCATTAAGATTTTGAACGATATTGGCAACATTTTATTCTGGACTGCACTTGTAGTACAAGCATAAGAAATCTTGTTTTCCCAACACAACCATCTGCTGAATGCACACCATCATTTGGTTTTCTCCTCGTGCCACTGAGAAACTGTTCCTGCAAATCTCACACATTTTCAGGCAAAGTTCTTTTTTTCTGAGGATGTTTTCGTGCATGTGAGAGTTTTCATAATTGATGATTAGCAAAGGTGGGTCACACTGCATGATGCTATAAACTGCCATAAAGCAGAAGCAAGGTGGATAATGATGAACATCAGTGCATTTGATGCAATGGTTTTCAATTGAAGGGGGAAAACAGTCAGAAAATGTTTGGGATAATAAAATCTCACTAATGCAACTTGACATCTTTGGCGACAAGTAATTTATCTAAGCACAACAGTTTTGTGTATATTTGGGAAATGACTCATGCATGGATTGCACAGAGCCAGATGTGAATAAATTGATACGCTTTACCCTGACCATAATGTATATCAAATTTCGACAAACACCCATGAAATAGGACTACATATCTATGGGAAACTATTTCTAATCATGTAACCAAAACCTTAACGAAGTATCTTATAGTTTAGTTTTAGCGATACAGCACGGAAACCAGACCCTTCGGCCCACCGAGTCCGCACCGACAAGCGATCTCTGCACATTAACACTATCCTACGCACACTAGGGACAATTTACACTTATACCAAGCTAATTTACTTACAAACCTGTACGTCTTTGGAGTGTGGGAGGAAACCGAAGATCTCGGAGAAAACCAACACGGTCACGGGGAAAACATGCAAACTCTGCACAGACAGCACCCGTAGTCAGGATCGAACCCGGGTCTCTGGCGCTGCAAGCGCTATAAGGCAGCAGTTCTATCGCTGCGTCAGAATGCCACCCCGATAGATAGTAAAGTTATCCTAGTATCTGCAAGATGTACAACCAGACTATCATTAAGATGGCACAGAGTACCGGAGTAACCCAGTGGGCCAGGCAGCATCTCAGGAGAACATGGATAGGCAACGCTTCGGGGCTGGGACCCTTCTTCATTAAGATACTTCTTTATGTCCTATTTTATCTTTTGTGCATTATAATTCAATCATAACAATACATTATTAGCTTCTCCCCCGCTACTATATGGTGGCCACTTAAACAAAGATTTTAGAGACTGTGCCATTAATGACAACTCACCTCCCTAATTTAGCACATGCAATGTGTTTCATGATATTTGGAGTCAGAGTCAAAGAAGCGGGCTCCTTGGCCCATTATGTTGCACCCATCAGCCTCCTCTCCCTCCCCCTTCTCTCCAAAGACCTCACCCTCTTTCTTCCCCCCTGAACTCTGGCTGACCTTTCACCTTCTCCTCCCCCTCCACCTGCATTCCTTCCTCTGACTTCAGAATTTGCAACTTTTTCCTGTCTTTCAGCTTCACAATCCGCAACTCTTTATTCGTTTGCGCTCACACCTGTAATTTTATCTCTGGCTCTGACCCCAAAAATCTGCCCATCAATAACCTCGCCCTCTCGCCTGTGTTCACCAGGCCTCTCCTCTCTTCCAGCTTTCTTCCCCAACCCCCCTGCAATCAGCCTGGTGATTGCTGCAAATTATGCATATTGGCATAATGCTGCTATCATTATGAGAGGCACAGCCAGGGTAAACAATCTAAATCTTTTTTTTTCCCCATGGGTGGATATCAAAAACACGAGGGGATAGTTTAAGGTGAGACAAAGGAGTTTTACAGGGGATCTGAGGAGCATGCTTTTTACACAGAGAGTGTTTGATACCTGGAACGTTCTGCCAGAAGAGGTGGTGGAGTCAGATACAGTGATTACGTTGAAGAGGTATTGAGACAGACGCATGAGTAGGAAATGCATTGGATACAGTCTTAATGTAGATAAATGGAATTAGTGTAGATGGGAAAACAGATTGTGACTGGTGGTGACTGTGTAAATCTCCTGTCAGACTCTACAATGGGGAGGCGCGATTTGTCTTCATCAAGGTGGCATGTCAACCCTCCTTGCTCGTAACACAAGCAGTGGGCCGAAGGTATAAGGCTAGAGAAAGGAACATTCTGTTAGCAGTTGGAAACAAAAGGTGCTACTGTATGTGTAGATGTTAGAAGGTGCAGCGTGAGAGAAAATGAAAGATGCATATGTTAAGCCAAACATCAAGTATATTTCTCATAAACCTCATTGTGCGGGTTTGTGCGGGAATATCCATGTTCTCGGATCAGGGAAGCTGTGTGTATAATGTGCTGTGTGTAGTCTTAGAGAAGCTGTGGTCAGTAGTGTGACAGACAGAGGATATTCAAAAGGAAATGGCAGTCTACAAGAACAAGGAAAGCCTTTACATGTAAATGGTTTTACATGTGCGTCAAACCCCGTACACTGCTGTTTTTAATCAAGTATTCAAGCTTTCTTACTGTAGATGTATGTTTTCATCAACCTAATGTATGTGATGTTTGAGCAGCAACCCAATGCTGCGGACAACCACCACTGTTCACCATATTTCAAAGACAAGCATCTGTCACAACATATAAAGAATCAATTTTGAATTCAGACATCCTTAAAGACCAATTTTTATGGTGCAGTAAGTATCTGGTACTTCACCAGATCTGATGAAGGGTCTTCAACTTGAGGCGTTAACTCCATTTAGAGTCATGGAACCATAGAGCATGGAAACTGATCCTTCAGCCCAATATCCAGCCTATCCTTATTACCCAAGCCCTTCGGTCCCGATAACATCCCTGTAATTTGTTAGTGCACCCTTCGGAGCTTAATGACATTATATAGCTGGTGCGACCAGAAGTACACACAATACTGCAGGTTTGATCTCACCAATGACTTGCAACATGTTACCCCAACTCCTAAATTCAATGTAGAAACAAAGAACTGTTTATACCAAATATAGATGCAAAGAGTTGAAGGAACTCAGCAGGCCAGGCAGCATCTCTGGAGAAAAAGGATGGGTGATGTTTCAGAAAGAAAGGTCCCGACTTGAAACGTCACCCATCCTTTTTCCACGGAGATGCTGCCTGACCCGCTGAGTTCCTTCAGCACTTTGTGTCTAACCTATAGTCAATGCCTTGACCGATGAAAGCGAGTGTGCCTCTTTTTCTGTGGTTGTTGCTTGACCTCCAGAGTATTTCCAGAACTTTCCATTTTTATTTCATGGTGTGGCAATCTATTGGGAATGAAATGAGACAAGTATGGAATGAGAGTGGGTAAATTTGATAGCCTGCAAAAATGGGACCCAAAATCACCCTATTTTAATTGTTCCAGTGGCTCCAATTCCAATGATATAATGGGCTGCCACAGAATGAAAGCGTCACTACTCAGTTAGTTAAGTTACACTGATCCGTGCAAATTACAATCTATGATTGTACAGTCTATAGAATTACAGTCTATGTCAGCTAGATATCAAGGGTCTGAGATCACTTTCAGCTTGATTGCATGGCAGTGTTGATATGTTGCACCTGCGAAGCAGCAAGTGCTCATTCTACGTGTAAGAAGGAACTGCAGATGCTGGTTTACACCAACGATAGACACAAAAAGCTGGAGTAACTCAGCGGGGTATGGCGGCATCTCTGGAGAAAAGGAATTGATGACATTTCGTGTCGAGACCTTTCATCGGACTGAGGTATACATTCAATTGCACCCTGCATCATGGAGAAGGTTGCAGTCCTTAAGGTTTTTCTCCCAATCTCTTGGTAGCTTGAAATATAGAAAGAAATGTACTGTAGTATGACTGCATGACGCCACGTGACACAACAAGGTGAACAAACTCTGAGATTTTGCAACTATCTCCAGTTCCAGTTTGGATGGAATGAGTAACAGAAAGCATAAAAGTTCACAGTCACAATCTCCTTGACCCCCACTGGAAATGCTGATCTTGCACAACTCCCAGGTTGCAGTAGAGACTGCAGTAGAGTCAAGGAGAACGCAGCTACAAATGCAGCGATCATCGCATGCCTGGGGAGACTCCAGCCAACAGACGCTGCTGACCTACACTTGGCATTATATAAGGAACTGCAGATGCTGGTTTAAACCGAAGATAGACGCAAAGTGCTGGAGTAACTCTGCGGGATAGGCAGTAACTCTGGAGAGAAGGAATAGGTGACGTTTCAGGTCGAGACCCTTCTTCAGACTGCTCTTCTCCAGTCTGAAGAAGTGTCTCGATCCGAAACATCACACATTCCTTCTCTCTGCGGATCCTGCTTGTCCCGCTGAATTACTCCAGCACTTTGCGTCTAACATTTGGCATTAATTGGTTCAATTGACGTAAACAGATGATGACAAAATGGGTTGTAAAATGTTCTTATTTATACGAGGATGATTGAGGTAGGTTTGGGGGGGGAAGCTCAGTCTCAACAAGGTGATTGGGGGGGGGGGGGGGGGGGGGGGGGATAATGCAAGATTTAGATTTCTGCACTGAAAGTAGAAGGGAAAGGATAATCAATTTTGACAGAATATTTATTTAGACAGAAAAGTAATATTATCATATTAGATAATAATCTGTGCAATAACTGGCCTATTACGGGGATTATTTAAGCAGCACAAAAGCGTATTACAATTTATTCATCCTGACATTAATAAAGGTGTTTGATGTTTTTAAAGCTTCATCTTGTGCAGCCTATGCAAACAATAACTGGTAGACGCAAAAAGCGGCATAGCCAGCATCTCTGGAGAAGAAGGGATGGTGATATTTTGGGTCACGACCCTTCTGCAGACCAAATTGAAAAAAACCCCCAAAAATGAGGTCATCTTTGCCTGAGAACAGATGCAATATGAAACATCACATTTCAATCTGCTGACAGGGCTGTATTCTAATGAACTTTCATCGATAGCATAACATTGTGAGGCATTTGATTGCCTCATTCACATGGAGCCTCTGTAAATCTGGTTGTTTTATGGTACCATTATGGGGGGTTTAGGTGCTTTTCTGGGAAGCATGTTTTTTGGTGTTGTGTGAAGGGATTTAAACAAAATTCAATCACTTAACGTGATCAGTCCAAAGGTCCTGGAATACAATCACACCACTGAGGATATACGTCCAGAACAATTGCTATTCCTTAGATCATGAAAGCATATTTAATTCTGTGCTGGCAGAGATATAGTTTATAACAGCAGCAGACAAAACACTTCACCCTTTCCAGAATGAGAATCAGGAAAAGGAAAAGACTGAATATTAAAAAAATAATCTTAGTAACCTTGTGTACACAGTGAGCCTGTTACATATTACACATATATATGAAGCCCTTTTAACCCTCTGAAAATGATTGAATAAAGTTCTTCAAATGTAATCACAAGTGCAAAACATTGGAAGACTTTATTATTCTTGTATTGAATGAATAACTCCATTGAATTGCATTTTTATACATTTTCTACCTTTGACAAAATAACACATTTCTGCACATTTTGTTTTTCCCATTTTAAGGTTCCTTTGAAGTCTTTCATTGATCTCTGCACTAGGTAATAAGTCTGAAGAAGGGTCCAAACCCAAAAAGTCACCTGTCCATGTTCTCCAGAAATGCTGCCTGAACTGTTGAGTTAAAGGCCTGTCGCACTTTCGGGAGAATTTGTGAGTAACCTGGGAAAGTGAGACAGGCCCTTTACTCCAGCACTTTGTGTCCTTTTTGTACTCCAGCATCTTGTGTCTTTTTTTTTGTATTAAACCAGCATCTGCAGTTCCTTGGGTCTTCTCTCAGAAAAACAATAGTAGTACTTTAGAAAAGTAGCTTAGAGAGACTCTGTCACCCAAACTTCATTGATGAGGTGCACAGGGAAATTAGAAACTGCAGTTTTCTTTCTTTTGAACACTTGCAGTATTGTAAACTCTGAGGTGGTCAGGTATAAAAAAAAACGAGTAGAAAGGAACTGTCGAGGCTTGTTTATACCAAAGATAGACACAAAGTGCTGAAGTAATTCAGCGGGTTAGGCGGAATCTCAGGAGAAAAAGGATGGGTAACGTTTCGGGTCGGAACCCTTTGTCAATTGGAAAGTAGAGGCGAGGGAACTGGGGGTAGAAAAGGCCAGAGCAAAGAGGGCCGGCAACAGATGACCAAGGACCAATGATGGGCTCCACCCTTCCTTGGTCATATGCTCCCGGCTCTGATTTATTCTGGCCTTTTCCTACATCCAGCTCCCTCCCCTCTACTTCCAGTCTGAAGAAGGATTCTGACCCAAAACATCACCCATCCTTATTCTCTAGAGATGCTGCCTTGAGACCTGCCGAGTTACTCCAGCACTTTGTGTCTATCTCATGAAAAGGCAATGCTTTGCCACAAGGAAGGACAATTACACAGACAGGCCGGTGCTAATGTGTTGCACAGACACAAGTAATGTAATTATAGCAGGTTAACCTCTCTGCCATTAGCTCTGCTGGAGCAACTTGTTCAAATAAAATGTTGCTAAGTTGCAAACTGTCTTCTCAACAACCGGGACGTTGTATGTTTTGGCATTTACATCCACAGCACCACAGGCTTTGGAACAGATTACTACTGTCTTTCAAGTTTTGTGGGAGCCAGAGCTTCCGTGTATGTTCCTCTGGGAACGATGGTACTTCTGGCGGTGTTTACAGTAACGATAGATGTGGCAACAGAATACTTTACAGAGATGGTGGGTAGAACGTGATAGCGCTGGGCAGGGCGGGTGGTCAATCACTAGCCAGTGGAAATTTAAAAGTCTGGAACTGTATCCATTGTCATCACACTGGTAGGTACCATGCTTTGAATCCTAACTTCAGAAATAGAGTGCAACACAAAGTTCTCAGCTTAATTTATAGTCACGTGTACCGAGGTATAGTGAAAAGCATTTGTTGCGTGCTAACCAGCCAGCGGTAAGACAATTCATGATTACAATCAAGCCATTTGCAGTGTGCATAAGGGAATAACGTTGGGTTGTTAACATTGTGCGCTTAGAAGTTGCAAATTGAGGGTAATTTTGCAGTCCATGTGTATTTCAGTCAAATAACGTGTTCGTGAAAACAGAAGATGGAACCAGGGAGTTAACAGTGCAGATAATGGGCATTCCATCGCAGGGATTTGTGGGCTGCGCTGGGATGTGCCTTCCCTGCTTGTTCATATTCACGTTGTGTTGTTCCTGAGGTGAAGTGGAGGACCATAGGAAAGTCACATGTCTCTGACAACCTTTAAAGACAGGCAACACCTATTGAAGGGAATGTGCTCCAAAATACGGGAAAATACTTATAAGGAATATTTGAGCATTGGATTGTGCTCCAAAATATTTTGACGCTGTTTTCATAAATTCATGAGTTATAGGAGCAGAATTAGGCCATTTGGACCATCAAGTCTACTCTGCCATTCAATCGTGGCTGATCTATCTTTCCCTCTCAACCCCATTCAATAGACAATAGACAATAGGTGCAGGAGTAGGCCATTTGGCCCTTCGAGCCAGCAACGCCATTCAATGTGATAATCGCTGATCATCCCCAATCAGTACCCCATTCCTGCCATCTCCCTATATCCCCTAACTCCGCTATTTTTAAGAGTCCTATCTAGCTCTCTCTTGAAAGCATTCTCCTGCCTTCTCCCCATAACCCCTGACACCTTACTGGGTGGTGTTTATTTGGGATCAAGGGGCAAACATGAGGAGGATGCTAATTTTTTCCTACTACAGAGGCAGGTTTACTCCTCATATTACTGGAGGTGTATGACTTGTCCATAAGGACCACGTCTAACGGAGTTCAAAGGACTACCCAGAGTTTATCAAGTAACAATATAGCAATTTCACAAAGTGCGCTTACCCCCATTACTACCATTCTCATGTATATTAATGTTCATACAGTAACTGCACCAAAGAAAAAGACAGAACAGTGATGAAGAGAACTGTGAATATTCAACAATGTTTGTTTACATACGTCTTATTTTTCTTACCCCACTCGACATATTCTGCAGGCCAAGCATTCACCGGCCATCTTCCTTTCCTTTCCACTGAGTCACTTTTTTATTTGAATGGTGGTCAAAAATTGGAAGTCAAAGCTCTTAATGACTCAGCATCACTCAATCTAAGCCTGCAAGCTCCAGCTAAGTTACTGATACTCTGCATCATTTGGCTGGACCATTGGATGGGTCTCACCCAGAGCATCCCTGCACACTGGAAATCCCATGGAAAGATGGAAGAGATACACTAATTATCAGATTATCATAATTTTCTAAATTTAATTAAATTAATGGCCTGCCGACAAAATGTACAGAAATTGGCATAGCATTCTCTGGGAGTATGAAAATATTTCCAGCAAAATAAATTAATACATGTAGTAATAGAACACATGCACCAGTTGTTCACAGCTTATTTGATTATGGCTATCCCACAACTAATGAAAAACAGCTATAATATTACAGGATTTCCACTAACGTAGCATGTTAAATACTGGAAAATAAGGTCCAAATATTTCATAGAGTTCATATCAAAATGCTGGTGCAGGGCCATCTGAGGAAGAGCTAGGCAGGTGATCAAGGGTTTGGTCAAAGGGCGGAGAATGAGAGATAGGGAGCGTGAGGTTTATAAATTTAATTGCACAGTTTGGGGCTTTAGTAACTGAAGGCACAACAATCAGTGTTTGTGGTTAACGTCATTAATGAGTAAGAGGCCTGTTGGATGAGAGTTGGCTTTAGAAATACGTTTGTAGACAAGTTACACACTTGGCGTCAGGAATCTATTTGTGCCCAAGGTAAAAGAAGAACATAAAAGAGAACATAAAGAGAACCGAGACTTAATGAAGGACCTCCTATAAATACATTTTTGGTGGAGATTCAAGGTGGTCTCCTGAAATGTGCAGGCAACTCTGATGTGTGACTTCTCTGGCCCTGATTAAATTAACTCAACATGGAAGCGCAAAACTCCACGGGGAGTGTGAATAATAAAGAAACTATGTTAAAATGAGGAACATAGCTTTAGACATTCATAGAGTCATAGAGTCATACAGTGTAGAAACAGGCCCTTCGACCCAACTTGCCCACACCGGCCAACGTGTCCCAGCTACACTAGTCCCACATTTGGCACATATCCCTCCAAACCTGTCCTTTCCATGCACCTGGTTAACTGTTTCTTAAATGTTGGGGTAATCCCGGCCTCAACTACCTCCAAAATTCTCGTTCCAAAAATCCCACAACAGTTAGTGTGAAAAAACTGCCCTCAGATTCCTAATAAATCTTTTCCCTTTCACATTAAACGTATGTCCTCTGGTTCTCGATACTTCTACTCTGGGCAAAAGACTCTGTGCATCTACCTGATCTATTCCTCTCATGATTTTATACACTTTCATAAGATCACACCTCATCCTCCTGCGCTCCAAGGAATAGAGTCCAGGCCTACTCAACCTCTCCCTAAAGCGCAGACCCTTACGTCCTGGCAACATCCTCGTAAATCTTCTCTGTACCTTTCCAACTTGACAAAATTCCTTCTGAAAACATGGTTATATATAATTCATATAACATTCACCTGCAGATTCTAGACCAAATACTGCTGGGCTGTAAAAGTCTGCCCTGGTTTAACCTGCTCTTTGTCCCTCAGCTTTATTTCTGTCTCCTGTTATTCCCTTTGTTGGTCAGCAACATGATATAGAATGTCTCCATTGTTCCAGTCAATGTCAGACTGTAAGAGGCTGGCAGGAGGAGCAGTTGGCGTAGAATGGGAGACAATGTCAGCTTTTTCACTCCTTGAGACGGAATGCACTACTCCCATGTTCTGCTTAATCCGGTGCCCTGATAACAGCCTGACTGGGCAAATCGTTTAGGCAGTTGTGTGATTTGATACCTTGATTTTGTGTTGGCACCAAAATAGTTGGCTGTTTGAATTACTAAACCACTTCAGATCTGCTTTAGATCTGTCGGATCTACTGAATCCCATGACAGAAAGCAAAGAACAAACGACACTTGGCTGAGCCGGACACCTTGTGTTACGTTTATTCCAAAAGCCCCTTTTACCCACATGCTCACCAATCATAACCCGTGTGCAGATAAGGCCAATTAGTGCGTCTGACCTTGGAGTTGTTATTGAGCTCTTGTGGCTGCACCTTCTCGTGAGGCTGGAGTAACTCAGTGGGTCAGACAGCATCTCTGGAGAAAAGGGATAGGTATGAAACTCTACGATTATTATAATGCACATGACACTTTCAAAGCCTTGACTGGTACCAATCTTTGACTGGTACTAATACCAATCTTTTGACTGGTACTTAATTATACTGGTGGTCTTATCGAGGCAGTGTGAAGTATAGATAGAGTCAATGGAAGAGAGGTTGGTGTGTGTGATGGGATGGGCTGTGTCCACACAATTATCTGTAATTTCTCTGTAGTTTTGGATGGAGCTGTTCTCAAACCATGCTGGATCTCGGTAAAATCATTTCTACGGCCCACCTGTGGAAATTGGAGAGAGTTGTTGGGATCGTGCCAAACTTCCTAAGCCTTCTAAGCTCCGTCTTCTCAAGAGATCTTCTGGAGAACATGTAAAATGCTTCAAGGTTGTTATCAAAGCCTCCTCCATAGGGTGTGAAGTGAGGAGGTACTGCTTGCTTCTGGACAAACCAATCTTTCAGTGGGGCTCTGAAAGAGATATTCAACTTTATTTACATATGCCAAACCTCCAAAGATCCAAAATCCGATTTGGAGGCATAACATGATATTAGTTGAGTGACGGTGCTACACCCCTCAATTTGGAATGAATGGAACATTGCACTACAGACCAGTGTTTGTCAGGGTGGCGTGGACAGACCTGAATAATTTCATGGTGACTGGACCAACATGCAGTAAGAGCCCAATGTTCCCCCAGGCAGAGTGTAACAAAATATATGGTAGAAAATCAACTATCAATGTGCCAGTGTTCATAATGCTCTGAGGAATGGTGGATAATGCAGCAAATACAAGCGTGGAAAAATGAACCACGATTAGATGATCTACAGAAAAGAAGCAGTGCATTGACAAGCACCTCATATTTTGCTTGGGCAGCACTAATTTTGTTAATTTCAAGTAACCCTTGCAGTCCCTGTCTCTCCATCCCTCCCCCACGCTAGTCGCCCTACTAGTTTCACTGTCGTCCTGCTTAGTTTCACTGTTTGTATCCACTCGTTTTCACCTTTTCCACAGCCAACAATGGACCATTGTGGGCTCTACCTTTCCTTGATCGTCATTGCTGGCGTTGATTTGTTCTTTTTATATCTTTCATTCATTTGTTCTTTGTACGTTTTCATTGCTCTCCCCAGACTCTCAGTCTGAAGAAGGGTCTCAACCCGAAAAGTCACCTATTTCGTTTCTCCAGAGACGCTGCCTGACCCGCTGAGTTACTTCAGCATTTAGAGTCTATCTTCGCTGTAAACAGGGCATCTGCTGTTCCTTCCTACACATTGACAAGTCTTATTGCTTGTAATGTACACTTACTGCCTGTGTGATTTAGCAGTCAGTGGTGAAGTGATAGTGAAGAAAGACATAAAACGCTGGAATAACTCAGCGAGTCAGGCAGCATCTCTTATGCATTTAATTACATATAAAGCAGCTTTAGGATTTATATATTAAAGTTCACATGCATGGATATTCCAAAATGAAAATTATTGTTCAGGAGTAAGATGTCGCACATTAATATTTGTACAATTATCACAACTGCAAAATCTGACAATTAGCAAATACCATTTGCAGAGGCTCTACTAGAATAAACAGAACCAAAACATCTTCAATGCATTAACCGTGCTCTCATCGATGGACAGTGGAATATTGATCCTATATATTCAATAAAGATATATTCTTGCAATGCAGTTGAATTCTGATCTAGAATTCATTGCTTGAAAGTGTGGTAAAAATTAAATTGATCGGTGCTCTTCAGAGATACCGAGAGAGGAATTTGCAGAGCCACGGTGAAAGAGTGGGGAGCAGGTGGTGCAGTGGACAGTGAGGAAGGCTATCTACAGTAAGGGTAGAAAAGGATCTGGATCAACTGGGAAAGTGGGCCAAGGGATGGCGATGGAATTTAACTCTGACAAATATGGTCAATCAATCAATCAATCAATCAAATGTTATTTATATGGCACATTTAAATCAACTCGCATTGAACCAAAGTGCTGTACATAGAAGGATTTTTGTTGCCATACACCCATAGAAATAAAAAGAAAAACACAACACACTATAGAATTTAACATGAGACGTCCCCCCCCCAGAGCAGAACCAATGTTTTCTCCTGTGAGGGAAGGCAGTAAAAGTCCAGTCCACTTCCTCTGTATTCACCCGTGGACGGGGCCTATTTGAGGTGACGCATTTTGGTCAAACAAGCCAGGGCAAAGCTTCCACAGTGCATGTTAGGGCAATGGTGGAAGCAATGCAGGTACTATCACAATGTTTAAAAAACATTCGGACAAGTACATGGATAAGAACTTTAGAGGGATATTGACCTAATGCCTGGTGGGACTGGTGTTGATGGGGTATGTTGGTCAGCATGTGCAAGTTGGGCCGAAGGGCCTGTTTCCACACTGTATGACTCTATGACTCTGTGTTGTAGAGCTGGGAGAACTCGAAGTACAGGCACACAGTTCCCTGGAAGTGGCAGCGCAAGTAGACAGCGGGGCTTACCTTCAATGGTCAGGGTGCCGATTACAGGAAAAGGGACAAAGTGCTGGAGTAATTCATCAGGTCATGCAGCATCTGTGGAGAACATGGATAGGTGACGTTTTGGGTTGGAAACTTTCTTCAGTCCGATACTTTGTGCCTTTTTTTGTATACTAGCATCTGCAGGTCCTTGTTTCTATGGACCACACGAGTTGGGATGTCCTGTTATAACCATACAAGACTTGGTGAGACCTCATTTGTGCAATTCTGGTCTCCCTGCTTTAAGAAAGATATCATTAAGCTGGAACGGGTGCAGTAAAAGTTAACCACATTGTTACCAGGACTTGAGGCTTGAGTTATAGGGAGAGGTTGTAGAGGGTGGGACTTTTTTCCCTGCAGCGTAGGAGCATGAGGGGTGACCTTATAGAAGTACACAAAACCACGAGAAGCATAGATAAGATCAATGTTCACCGACTTTTTTCAAGGGTAGAAGAGTACCGAACTAGAAGTTTGTAGTTTGAAATAAAAGAAGAAAGATTGAAAATAGACCTGAGGGGCGGTTTCTTCACAAAAAGTAAAGTAAAGTGAAAAGTAAAGTAAAGTATCCATTATTGTCATTCAGATCTTTCGGTCTGAATGAAATTTCGTTCCTGGCAGGCAGTCATACATTTAATAAATTAACAAAACACAATAAACACAAATTAACATCCACCACAGTGAGTTCACCAAGCACCTCCTCACTGTGATGGAAAGCAAAAGTCTTAAGTCTTTGTGTCTTCCCTCCTTGTTCGCCCTCAAAGTGAGCGGTCCATGTATGCAAAGAGCTGCCAGAGGAAGCCATGGAGGTGGGAGCAACGACAATGCTTAAAATATAATTAAACATGTTTTTGAAAAAGCTTAGAGGCTATGAGCCAATTTCAAGCAAATAGAACTAGCCCATTTATAAAGGGTACACAAAAATGCTGGAGAAACTCAGCGGGTGCAGCAGCATCTAAGGAGCGAAGGAGATAGGCGACGTTTCGGGTCGAGACCCTTCTTCAGACTGGTCAGGGATCAGGGAAACGAGAGATATAGACGGTGATGTGGAGAGATAAGGAACAATGAGTGAAAGATATGCAAAAAAGTATCGGTGATAAAGGGAACAAGCCATTGTAAGCTGTTTGTGGTGTGAAAATGAGAAGCTAGTGCGACTAGGGTGGGGGAGAGATAGAGATAGAGGGAATGCCAGGGCCCCGAGGGCTGAGGGAGAGGTGGGAAGGGGAGGAGACAGCAAGGGTTAACAGAATTGAGAAAATTCAATATTCAAGCCCAAAGGATGCAGACTCCCCAAGCGGAATATGAGGTGCTGTTCCTCCAGCTTGCGGTGTTGCTCACTCTGGCCGTGGAGGAGGCCCAGGACCGAGAGGTCGGATGTGGAATGGGAGGGGGAGTTGAAGTGCTGAGCCACCGGGAGGTCGGGTTGGTTATTGCGACCGAGCGGAGGTGTTCGGCGAAGCGATCGCCAAGCCTCGCTTGGTCTCCCGATATAGATCATCTGGCATCTGGGAGCAGCGGATCAGTTAGATGAGGTTGGAGGAGGTGCAGGTGAACCTCTGTCGGACCTGGAAGGACTGCTTGGGTCCCCTGAAAGGAGTGGAGGGGGGAGGTGAAGGGACAAGTGTTGCATTTCTTGCGGTTGCAAGGGAAAAAGTGCCCGGGGAAGGGGTATAGTGGGAGGGGAGGGAAGAATGGACAAGGTGTTGCGGAGGAGCGGTCTTTGCGGAAAGACAGGGGGGGAGATGGGAAGATGTGGCGGGTGGAGGTCACGCTAGTTGTATTTGCCGGCTGGAAAGGTGAGGACAAGGGGGACTAGTGGGGGAATGGGGAGCGAGGGCAGTGTTGCGGGGTATCCCTGGTGCGAGCCTCATCAATAGTGGGGGAGGGGAATCCCCGTTCTCTGAAGAATGAGGCCATTTGTGATGGACCTGGTGTGGAACACCTCATCCTGGGAGCAGATGCGGCGTAGACGGAGGAATTGGGAATAGGGGATGGAGTCCTTACAGGAAGCAGGGTGGGAGGAAGAATAGTCCAGGTAGCTGTGGGAGTCAGTGGTTTGTAGTGGATGTCGGTCAGGAGCGTATCACCTGCATAGAGATGGTGAGGTCAAGGAATGGTAGGGAAGTGTCGGAAATGGTCCAAGTGTATTTGAGTGCCGGATGGAAGTTGGTGGTGAAATGAATGAAGTCAGTCAGTTGTGTGTGGGTGCAGGAGGTGACACCAAAGCAGTCGTCGATGTAACGGAGGTAGAGGTCGGGGTGGGGCCCTGGTACGCCGAGAACAAGGATTGTTCGACGTACCCAACAAAGAGGCAAGCGTAGCTGGGGCCCATGCGTGTCCCATAGCTACGCCTTGTGTTTGGAGGAAATGGGAGGAATCAAAAGAGAAGTTATTGAGGGTGAGGACCAACTCTGCTAGGCGAGGAGGGTGTCAGTGGACGGGTAAGGGTTGCTCCTCTGGTCGAGGAGAACCGGAGGGCTTTGATCCTGGTGGGGGATGGAGGTGTAGAGTGACTTGGTAAAGATGAGAGGATGGGGGCCTGGAGAATTGCACGGAGCGAGGAGAGTGTCTGAGGTGTCTTGAACATAGGTGGTTTAACAAAAGGGGGATAGGATGGCGTCAAGGTATGTGGAAATGTGTTCGGTGGGGCACGAAACAGGCAGATCACAATGGGTCTGCCAGGGCAGTCGGGTTTGTGAAGGGGAGAAGGTAAAATTGCGGCTGGGAAACGATGAGGTCGGAGGTTGTAGGGAGCCCGAGCTGATGAAAGTTGGTTATGGTGCTCGAAATGGTGGGGTGTTCGTCAGTGGGGGTCATGGTCCAGGGGTGTAGGAGGAGGTGTCCGAGAGTTGGCGCGCGGCCTCCGCTTTGTAGAGATCAACGCGCCAGACTACCACGGCACCTCCCTTGTCGGCGGGTTTGATAACCGTCTGGGTTGTTACGGCGTGAGTCGATGGCAGTACGTTCAGGGACTGGAGAGATTGGAGTGAGACAGGGGAGGGAAGTCGAGGCGGTTGATGTCTTCTGGATAAATAGTTCTACAGCCGGATACGAGGGGGGTTCCAAGTGGAGGCGGTGCGTGGGAGACAGGAAAAGGGATCATCAGTGGGGGGCGAGGGCTTCTTCCCGTGGAAGAACGCTGTGAGGCGGAGGCGACGGTAGAAGAGCTCCAAGTCGTGGTGGGCGCGGAACTCATTGAGGTGGGGACGGAGGGGGACAAAGGTTGAGACCTCTGCTGAGGACAGACGTTCGATGTCGGAGAGGGGGAGGTCCGGGGGGATGGTGAACACGCGGAAGGATGGGGGTTGTGGCCGGAGGAAGGCAGGTGCTGAGGACGAAGCGTTGTGTGGTGGGGGGGTGGAGGGTGGTCAGGCGGTAGGGGGGTATGGGGGCGGGCTGTGTTTTGTGGGCTGGGGGAAGAGCAGGGGTTACGGTAGGGGGGGGATGGGGAAAGACCCAGTGGAATAGCCCATTTATAAAACCTGGTTGGTATGAAAGAGCTCGACCAAAGGGCATGTTCCCACGTAGTATGACTCTATGATTCTATGAATGCATCAAAAGCCATATATTGTGTAGGATAGAACTGCAGATGCTGGTTTACACTGAAGATAGACACAAAATGCTGGAGTAACTCAGAGGGTTAGGCAGCATCTCTGGATAGATGGAAAGCCAATATAGGCTTGATGGGCTGAATGGCCCTTTTCTGTGCCATTGCAATTCTATGATCAGAGGGAATTTAGTTATATTGGTACATCAGTATCCACTGTCTGAAGAAGGGTCTCGACCCGAAAGATTGAGGGGGGATCTTATAGAGACTTACAAAATTCTTAAGGGGTTGGACAGGCTAGATGCAGGAAGATTGTTCCCAATGTTGGGGAACTCCAGAACAAGGGGTCACAGTCTAAGGATAAGGGGGAAGTCTTTTAGGACCGAGATGAGAAAATCATTTTCCACACAGAGAGTGGTGAATCTGTGGAATTCTCTGCCACAGAAGATAGTTGAGGCCAGTTCATTGGCTATATTTAAGAGTGAGTTAGATGTGGCCCTTGTGGCTAAAGGGATCACGGGGTATGGAGAGAAGGCAGGTACAGTACTGAGTTGGATGATCAGCCATGATCATATTGAATGGCAGTGCAGGCTCGAAGGGCCGAATGGACTACTCCTGCACCTATGTTTCTATGTTTCTATGAAACGTTTTCTTCTATCCAGAGATGCTGCCTGTCCTGCTGAGTTACTTCAGCAATTTGTGTCTATCTACTATCCATTCCGCCAGAGGGATCATTGGGCTCTCACCAGATGTAATTGACGGGACCAGTAACCAGGAAATGACTTGGTTCTATTCTCACCGCAACGGGGCTCATTTGGTCCATTGTTCACCTCACACAGTAGGAAGCTCAAACAGAAACCTCAGACTAGACAATCGGAGAATTCAGATGGTGCTTCCTCGAAAAAAAAAAAAACAACAGGAAACCATTTGCATTCCCTGTCCCAAGACCAGCGAGGAACTTAGACAAAGATATCCTGTCCCCCCCTCCCACTGGGCAACTAAGCAACCAAGTCTGCAAAAATAATTTTCATATTATTTTAAAGAACTCCCTTCCTTTGCAACTTCCAATAGTTGTTCATAGATAGCCAATCTGCAAAGAAATACTTATGCCATGACTCAAATTATATTAGTAAGCCTCCACTGGAGAACCAAAGTCAAGCGTGTCCATATGACATCCATCAGCCTAATGATGCACAGAAAGCAGAGCCCATTCATTTGAACTAATGAGCTTTTTTAAAAACCCAAAATAAATGTAATCCACTATACAAAATACAATAGAAAAACAATACCAACAAATCATAGTACAATTCTTAAATATCAAATATACTGAGTATTAAACAACAATGTTACAATCCTTGTCAAGGATACATTCCACCCCCTTTGGTTCCCAGCGGTCCCGGAAATCCCTCAGGGCGCCCGTGGGCTGCGCGTAGACCCTCTCAAGTACCATCTGGGCACGGACATAAGTGTGGAAAAGGAGCAGGCAGCCACCTCGGGCAGAGCTTCTTCCGCCTGGTGCCGTGATGGCCAGGCCCAGGAGCAACCCAACCAGGACATCTTCGGCCAAACCCTCTCCCCTGGACACAGGGTGTCCAAAGATGAGGATGGTGGGGGTGAAGTTCAGACATGAAGGCAAGGAGCAGTCCCTTTAGATATTTGCACAGGGGCTGCAACCTCACACACTCCATCTACACGTGGAACACATCCAGCCCGCAAATGTGGCAGGTGGCTGGCGAGTCTGTGAACCACAAGAGAAACAGGTTGCAAGGGACTCCTTGGTACCCTCCACCCCAGGTCCCTGATGTAGAGAGGGAGAATCCCTGCGAACTATTGAGCCTTGATTACTTTGCTCTTATGTGGTATTTTCAGATGTTTAAGCCGTGTGAGGACGTGGCGTCGAAGGACGAGAAGCCGAAGCAACGATGTCAAAGCCAGATAATAGAATGGAAACAAAGCCGAAACGCCAACAAACCGAAAGGACCGGACGTCAAAAGCCTACGAACCGAAAGGCTGCGTCGCCTAATAGCTGCTCTGCTGAAACGCCACCTAACCGAACAGTTGCGTCGCCTACAAGCCAACTAACCGAATGCCGCTCTGCTGAAAAATCAAATAATGGCTTGTGTGGGAAAATGACCCCCACCCTCCTGCCTCCACCGGCCAGTGATGTGATGGACGCGGGGGTCTGGCACAATCGCCGACAAGTCCCGCCCCCCGGCGACGTCATGTCCGTTATTTGACTTTTCGACAGAGCGGCATTCGATTTGTTGGCTTGTAGGCTGCGCACCCTTCCGGTTCGTTGCCGTTTCGACTTCGTTTCCAGTCGGCTATTTGGCTGCGACGCCTTTGCTTCACCTTCTTGTCCTTCGACGCCACGTCTGGGTACCGTTAAAGCGGTGCGCATGTGTCCATGTTGGGAAGTCATCCACTGGTATAGCCAACTATTGTCGGCATGTAAATCAGGGTTCCGTAACTGGCTCCTGTCTGAACAGAAACAGATTGCTCTGTGTTTAGAAAGGGAAATAATGATTTTAAGGAAAGTTTTTTTTTAAATGCAACCCCACCTCAAATAACCCGAGCAGCAAAACGATTAGCCGGGAAAACACGTGGGAAAATTCTGAGACAAATGTTTGCATCTTCGAAGAAGGTTGTAAAGAGCTTTCTCTGGGGCATTTCAAATTAAACTAGGAGATAACTAAACTGGTGCCAGCTAAGGAGGATCCAGCCAGATGGGAGAGGCCCATCCTCTTTAAGTCACTGACCTCGTCTAGTTTCACCAAGTCCGTAATTAACTTTTCACTTCTGTTGACAAGTTTCATATAAAACACATGTGTTGGGATTCCGGATACTGCAATAAAATCTGAAGTCACTCAATTCAATCTTTGGATAGTTTTATTAATCTGCCCAATATTTATCTTGACAAAAGATGAAATCAACAACTCTTGCTTGAAGTGTTGCAAGGAATTTTTCCAAATGGTGTGAAAAAATGTTTCTAAAAACATTTGATGATCATGAAGCTACATTTTGACACGTTAACATGCAACGTTTCACAGTGGCCACAGAAGTGCTTTTCTTTCTACATTTCCCCTCATTTTCCATGCCTTCTGGTGCTGCTATCATTGCTTTTCTTTTGAAATTAGATTGCATGACCCCTGCCTATGCTTCCCCGTCACCACCTAGAAGGAGACAACATAGAACCACAAGTGCTGGAGAACCTCAGCAGGGCAGGCATCATCTCTGGAGAACATGGACAGGTGACGTTTCGAGGCTCAACCCTCCTTCAGACTGATTGTCGGGAGGTGGGGGAAGGGAGGGAGGGGGGGATGGGAATGCGTAGAAGAAAGCTGGAAGGGGGGAGACACAGGACAAAGCATGGCATGTATTAGGTGGACGCAGGATGCAGGGTTTTTTTAGGTCATAAGGTCATTGTGATAGTAGAATTAGGCCATTTGGCCCATCATTTGTTCAATCATGGCTGATTTATCTCTCCCTCCTAACCCCATTCTCCTGTCTTCTCCCCATATCCTCTGACACATGTACTAATCAAGAATCTATCTATCTCTGCCTTAAAAATATCCACTGACTGGGCCTCCACAAGCCTTCTATGGCAAAGAATTCCACAGATTCACCACCTTCTGACTAAATAAATTTATCTTCATCTCCTTCCTAAAAGAACGTCTTTTAATTCTGAGGCTATCCTAGGAGGGAGTGAGGTTGGGAGGGAGGGAGAGATAGATCAGCCATGATGGAATGGCCGAGCAGAATTGATGGCATAATTCTACTCCAAATCACCTGATCTTTTGACCTTAAATGGCCTTTGTCTCGGCATTGAGACTTTCATCCTCAAACCTATCAAACAATAGCTGGTCAGAGTCTTGCTATCGTGTCCACATGTCACGTAAGATCTGCTGGCATCCTTTACATCAGACCGTGTCGTGGGAATGTGGAAATATCACCAGTTAACAGGCAACCAAGGAGAGGGTGTTGTAACATTGGAACAAATCCAATGCTGAAAGTCTGGCTTTCAAAGAAAAAATCATGCAGCCAACTGTCTGTGTAACAAAAAAAGTTTTATAACTTTTTGCTGAGGGCTTTTTGAAATAAATAGTGGCTCAGTGAAAAGATGGTTACATAACTTCAAAAAAGGCGAGAAGAGGCATCAGAAAGAAAAGAGGAACATGAAGTAACTATTTAGATTATGTGCAAAATTAAGATAGCAGAGTAAAAATGTGAACTTGGTACTTTTACAACCTAGTCTTGTTGTCGGGAGTGCAAACTACTGAGACGTGCTCTATTATCGAGATTAGATGGCTGATGCAGAAAGAAATGTAACCAATGAAAGGAAATAACAGTTGATTATTTGAGCTTTACAACTTAGGTGAAAGACATGACACCCTATTATAATTCTGAACAGAGATCGACAGAACTCCAAAATAAGTACTTAAATCAGCTTAAATCAGTTCTAGTCTCCAATAGAATTTAAACCATCACACACAATTGCAGTCCTAATAACTATAATAGAATGATGCCTTCTTTGGCAGCAATAGACCATCAGTATGCTATCCCATTATGTATTTGGTGCACATGTGAAGCACAAGAACGTCTTATAATACTGTTACAAAATTGCTCAGCATGCTGTGACAATGCTGCATCTCTAAACTAAACTAAACTATACTAAACGTCCACACGAACCTACTGAGATGATGACGACTAGTAAGTTGTAGCTCATCCATTCCTGAAGCAATGTTTGAAGGATGGCTTGATATTGATTGTGGAAGCAAGACTAATCAATGTCACACAAAACATTATGGGTGTGGAGAGTTTACGAAGGAACTGCAGATGTTGGAAAATCGAAGGTCGACAAAAGTGCTGGAGAGACTCAGCGGGTGCAGCAGCATCTGAAATGCTGCTTCACCCGCTGAGTTTCCCCAGCGCTTTTGTCTACCTTGGGCGTGGAGAGGATGTTCCCACTGGTGGGAGAGTCTAGGACAAGAGATCATAATTAGAATTAAAGGAGATGTGGAAGAATTACTTTAGTCAGAGGGTGGCGAATCTGTGGAATTACTTGGCACAGAAGGCTGTGGAGGCCAAGCCAATCGATATTTTTAAGGCAGAGATAGATAGATTCTTGATTAGTACGGGTGTCAAGGGTTATGGAGAGAAGGCTGGAGAATGGGGTTAAGAGGGTGAGATAGATCAGCTGTGGTTGAATGGTGGAGTAGACTTGATGGCCTAATTGTGCTCCTATCACTTATGACCTTATGACTATGACATTGGGTATTAATGCCATTCAGCCCTGAATTCATCTCCTTTTACGTACATCTCCTGCACCAGAGGAGCTACGATTAACATGCCGTCACTCTGCCCAACATCACCACCTTTTCTACAATTCATTATTCATCTCCACCCTATGACAGATATCCCTCTTGTTGTGTCTACTCCTTCATCTTGTCTATGATTTAAAACATGTTTCTAACTTCCCCATTCCTGAGGAAGGGCCACCGACCTGACATGTTGACTCTTGTTTCTTGCTCCAAGAATGTTGCTTGGCCTGTTTAAGTATTTCTGACATTTTCTTTCTCTCAGATTTCCGGCATCTGCAAGCTTTTTTTGATTAGTGCTGAATTAGGCAGCACAGTATATCAAGTGCCTTGATAAATCTGATGTACACCTCAATCAAGGCAAAGGAAAAAAATAGATAAAGCAACAAGTGGACAACTAACACTTGAATGTGTTTTTTTTGTCATAGTGGCCTTGTTTCAGTCTTGAAACGTGTTATGTAAGCCTTTGGCATGATGGCTGTTTTCCTTACATTAGTTGCAATGGTGAATATTTTCCCAAGGATCATGACAGGAATGTTGGCAAATGATGCTTTCAATTTTCAAAATATTTTTCAAAAGGAAAGAAGAGATTTTTTTTTAATATAAAAGAATACATGCCAGCCAAAGATGGTTTAAAAACAACATTCCGTTGAGTGATTTTTGAGCCTAATAACCATTTTAGTGCCATAAGGTTACTGGAGCAGCCTCAGGTATTTAAAGTGTGATGAAAGACATGAAGACATTTAGTGCTGATATCTTCCTTTCAATCATCAGTTTTATTATTTTTTAATTAAAACATTTTTAGAAAAGATTTCAAATGTCAGGTGCATTGTGGCAAACCAGATGAATTTGGCATCAGGGTTTGAGATCATCTGTCTTCATGTGAAAACTGACATTGTAGATCTGGTCAGATTTTCAAGGACAGTTTCTTCCCAGCTGTTATTAGGCAACTGAATCATCCTACCACAATCAGAGAGCAGTGCTGAACTACTATCGACCTGTTTGGTGACCCTTGATCGGACTTTGCTGGCTTTACCTTGCACTAAATGTTGTTCCCCTTATCATGTAAATGGCTCGATTGTAATCATGTATTGTCTTTCTGTTGACTGGATACCACGCAACAAAAGCATTTCACTGTACCTCGGTACACGTGACAATAAATAAACTAAACCAAACTAAACAAATTTTCAAATACAGTTATGTTCTTCCATAATCTGCATAATAATTGCTTTTAGGAAAATAGATTGTACTAATGCCATTTATCCACGGACTTACGCAAAGATTTAAACATTAGTAATTGCAAAAAGGTTTTGGGCAAAGATTTAAACCTTGGTAATTGCAAAAAGATTTTGCGCAAAATTCTGAGTGGATAACTACAAAATTACATTTGTAATGCAGACAGATGAAGAAATAACACACAGTTCATACATTTTCTAAATAGTCAAGGATTAAGCTTTGCATTCTTTATACTTCCTATGTTCAAATAAAACAAAGCATGTTTGGTATCCGTAAATGGAATGTTGAATCAAATAGTTAGAATAGCAAACTGTGTGTCAAAGGAAAAAGGCTTAAACTGGAGATTACTTAGTTTAGAATCCATTTTGAATGCTGTATACTGGTGATGTGGAGATAATTCAATGGACAGCCAATAGCTCATGGCCAGGTGTAGATGACTCGGCTATGATGAAAGTAGAGGAAATGGGCATGGAAACCGCAACTTATCATTCAAGTAGATATTAGAGGTGTCACCAGGGTGGGACTAGATCTAGACTAGATAAGATCTAGAACAGTGGTACCTAGCATATATTGCTCTGAACATGGCATCACGGGTATACATGGTGGTGTAGAAGGGTTTTGGCACACTGATCTTCATCATTGGGTATAGAAGTTGGTATACGATGTGGCAGTTGTACAAGATGTTGGTGAGGCCACACTTGTTGTTCTGTTTTGGTCACTCCGCAATAGGATAGACACTATTGAGCTGGCAAGAGTGCAGAAAAGATTTACAAGGATGTTGCCAGGAATCGAGGGACTGCGTTAAACAGAGAGATTGGGCAGGCTAGGACTATTCCTTGGCGTGAAAGAGACTGAGGGATGATCTTATAGAGGTGTATAACATCGGGTAAGGTGAATGCAAATAGGATTTTTCCTCAATGTTGAGAAATCAAGTTCTAGAGGGCATAGGTTTAAGGAGAGAAGGAAAAGATTAAATAGGGACCTGAAGGACAAATTTCTCACACAGTGAGTGGTATATATATGGAATGAAATGCCAGAAGAAGTGGTTGAGGAAGGTTCACCAAAAGCATTCGGACTGCTATATGAATAGGGAAGATTCAGAGGGATATGGGTCAAATGTGAGCAGGTGGAAATAGTTTAGATGGGGCATCTTGGTTGGCATCTATGAGTTGGGCTGAAGGGTCTGTTTTCCGCTGTATGACTATCACTCTATAACTCCATCACTATGACTTTAAGACTGTAAAAGGAGATGATGGAGATATATTTTTATTTAAATTGGCAAGTATGGCATAATATAAGAACATAAGTAGGATTGGGCCATTTGACCCATCAAGTGTGCTTTTCTTTAAAATATGATTATAGATGCCATTTTCCTTCAAACCCGAATACGCAATTTTCTTTAATCTGCAGAAACTCCATCCCTGTCTCCTTTTTAAACACAGTTGGAGCGCCAGAGACCCGGGTTTGTACATTCACCCTGTGACTGCGTGGGTTTTCTGCGGGTGCTCTGGTTTCCTCATACACGCCATAAGATGTACAGGTTTGTAGGTTAATTGGCTGTGGCAAAAATTGTAACGTTACTCCAGCATTTTGCGCGCGGCCAGAAGGCTTCCCAACGGGCCGCGGCTGTGGACTGGGAACGCGGTCAGAGGCCTTTATTGAGGCGCCGCAGTCTCGATGCCACATGGATCACTGCGCAGAAGCCCAGGTCAGGGCCCGGCTGGGGCCTCACCAGTCGGACTGAGGAGCTGGACCTCACGAGTCGGTGTCTGGGTCAGATGGAGCCTGTGGCTGGGGCCCGGGTCGGCACAATGGAGGCGTGAAGTAGGGCATCGACGGCGGTGAGGCCTCGACAGCGGCAGCGGTGGTGAAGCCTCGCGACGATGAGGTCTCCACGAGCAGTAGTCAAGCCTCGCGAGCGACGCTGGCGGCGATACAACGCGGTTCGACACGTGGTCGACGGTCGATGAGATCGTGGTGGACCACCGTGAGGGCGAGGGGAAGAACAATGGAGGACCCGGCGTGGGGGGGCCGCCGTGAGGGGGGTTGGGGGGAGAATAATGGACAATTGGGGAGGGGGAAGGACAAAGGACAATGGGGACCTGGCGTGGGGGAACTGCTGGAGGGGGGGGGGAACAAAAGGGGGAGCCGGCGTGCTTTATAACTTTGTCAGCGCCGTAGGTGGTTACTATTTGTATACATTGTGTATGCAGCAAAGAATCTCACTGTGCCTAGTCGTATGTGACAATAAAATATTCCATCCATTCCAGTCAATGGCTGAGTCTTCACATCCAGTCACTGGCACTTCCAATGATTCATCCTCCTCCTCATTTTGTTGTTAAATGGTCTAAACATTATCCTGAGCTCGAACTCTTAGTTCTAGACACATCAGCCAGGAGAAACATCCTCTCCCAATCCACCCTATTGTGCCCTCTAAAGTTTTTGTACATTTCAATATGGTCACCATTCATTCTTCTAAACTTTAGAGAACAGTATCCCGACTTGCCATCGCAGCCCAAATCATCTAGGCTTCTTTGCCTGGAGTGTAGGAGATAAGGGGGCGATCCAGCTGAGATATTGGTAACCAGCAGCATTTTGGAGTGCTGCCTTGCAGCTCCAGAGTCCCTGGTTCGATCCTGACTACGGGTTGTCATCTGTATGGAGTTTGTACGCTCTCCCTGTGACCGCGTGGGATTTCTCCGGTTTCCTCCCACACTACAAAGACGTACAGGTTTGCAGGTTAATTGGCTTTGTTAAGAATAAAATAGTCCCTAGTGTGTAGGATAGTGTCATGGTACGGGGTGATCGCAGGTCGGCACCGACTCGGTGGGCTGAAGGGCCTATTTCTGCACTGCAGCTCTAAAGTCTAAAGTTAAAAACAGAGAAACCATTTCCTCTCGTGGGAAAACTGGAACCGTAGCGACTACAATGTTTGGACTGAATCGAAAATTTCCACGTCAGGTGAATCAAATTAAGGTACAGATCAGCCGTGATCTAATCATGTGAGGAACTGGCCCGAGGTGAATGGCCTGCGCTCATCAATATTTTAGTTTAGTTTAGTTTTTACCCACATGTACAGTAAAAAGCATTTGTTGCGTGCTAACCAGTTAGCGGAAGGACTATACATGATTACAATCAAGCCATCCACAGTGTACAGATACAGGATAAAGGGAACAATGAGTAGTGCATGATAATGTCCAGTAAACTCTGAATGGAGGTCTTCAATGAGGTAGATAGTCGCTCAATACAGAAATACAATGGCGTCATTTCTAAAGGGGGACAATGAGTGTGGCGGTGCGATAGTGCTTCAACTTAAAAGGTTGGCTTATCCTAAGGTGGCAGTCTATGTGAAGAAATTGGTCATAATCCGTTGTAAACAATTGCCATATTGTCAAACTTGCAAAAACATGTTTATTTGAGGCAAGTTCTTTGGGCAAAATGATTAAAAGACTAAATGTAATAGAGCCTTTCCCTCACACTTGACTTTTAAATGTATCCTGAAGGCCATAAAAGTTTAAGTTTACAGAAATGTTCTCAGCTTTTGGAGACTCACTGGAGGTTCATGACAGACCTGTTCTGTATCAGACTCTGTCACTGGCTTAGTTTCTTTTCAGTTTATTGAAACCAGCATGGCTGTGTTAAAATGAAGTGTCTGCAGTGTGTCTGCAATGAGTAGTTATAGTAGTCTTGACATGTGAGGCTTTTTAACAGTTTGTCTACACAACACTTACACACCCACTGAGACATGAAGCCCACTTGGCATTTACCAGTTTACTACCAGAAAAGTCAAGAATTCTCCAGGTTCCCGGACATTCCAGACTGTTTGAATAAAGCCTAAACAATTATTTTCCCCTTTTGTACAATGTAAGGTGATGTAAAACTGTTTTATAGACACAGAGTGCTGGAGTAGTTCAATAGGTGATCTGAAGAAGGGTCTTGACCTGAAACGTCACCTATTCCTTTTCTCCAGAGATGCTGTCTGACCTACTGAGTTACTTCAGCATTTTGTGCCTGTCTTCGGTGTAAACCAGCATCTGCAGTTCCTTCCTTCACAAAACTGTTATATCATTGACATTGGGCTGGGTAATGGGTTGAATGCTTTTATAGTCTGCATCCGATTAGCATTCACTCACTCACTCACTCACTCACTCACTCACTCACTCACTCGCTCACTCACTCACTCACTCACTCACTCACTCACTCACTCACTCACTCACAGCTTTGTGTGTTCAAAGTGAGCATTGTAAGTAAGGAAGTAAGTACATTTTATTTATATAGCACGTTTAAATCAACGCGCGTTGAAACCAAAGTGCTTTACATGAAATAAATAATAAAGTTTCCGTACATCCATAGAAAAATTAAAAATGAGAAAAATGACACAACACATTATAGAATTCAACATGAACGTCCCCCCACAATAGAATCAAAATTATCCACGCTGGCTGAAATTCCAACTCTGGCGATCTCGGATCCCAGGCTCCGCGGTGTTTTAAATCCAGCCCCGCCTGCGGCTGGACGCCCGCAGCCACAGCTCCTCGGATGCCGGTCACCGCACTCCGGAGCTTACCGCACGGCGACCCGGTAAGGCATCGCCCGCTCTGTGTTAGTATCCCAGCGCTGTGCCACTGCCGAAGCTGCAGTCCCGGCCGGTCCCGACAGGAAACGCCGCTCCAGTTTCGATGGTAGGCCGCGAGGAAGGGGCGAAGAAGCAGCTCGGAGGGAAGCCGCCTCTCCAACCAGGTAGGGACTAAGTTTCCCCCTTCCCCTCCCCCACATAAAAGACCTCCAACTAACATTTGTTTTTTGACAGGACTAAAAATAAAAATAAAAAAGGGTCAAAGGGCGGACTGCAGGCAGGGCAGCCACACACAACGGCGCTCCACTCCTGCAGTCCGCCATCTCATTGGTTATGTCAGAGTGAACCTTATACAATCTTCACCCTGGTTATTGTTCTTCTCTCTCAGGAATTATATTTGGGGATTATGTGTACTAGAGTTTAGCTGCTGCACGACTCTCATGGAACTGCCACATTTCACCTGTACTTTGTAAAGTACTCTTTTAGGCATTGATTGACTAACATTTTACGCAACAGATTATTGGGACACCGCTACCAGCCTTGGAGGGCATCTACCACACACGGTGCCTCAGGAAGGCCGTCAGCATACATAAAGACTCTTCTCACCCTTGTAATGGACTGTTCGAACTACTCCCTTACGGCAGACGTTACTAGGCCTTCTACGCCCGCACCACCAGACTCAGGAACAGCTTCATTCCCAGAGCTATAGCAGCTCTGAACCGGCCCTGCTGAGTACCCCCCCACCCTCATGGACTGTCTCCCCTGGCCCCGCACCTTAGTCTGTGTTGATCTTACTGGTCTAATGTTCATTTTTACAAACTTTGCTCTCAGGGTATTTAAACCTAAATTTTATTTGTCGATTAAATTGTGACATCGGATGGAAGTTGCAAACCAAATCTCGTTGCACTTATGTGTAATGACAATAAAATATATTATTATTATATTATTATTATTATTATTATTATTATTATTATTATTATTATTATTATTGTAGACGTTAGAGCTCCAAAATGTTCCAAAACCTGAACAGGGCTCTGTTCTCGATTCAGAATAACCAATCAGGAGAATGTTATAGTAACTATTAGTTTTGTACAGATTAATTATTCTTAAAATGAAAATAAAATGAAATTAAAATGAAAATGAAATTGATTTTAATTAAGCAGCCTACTCAACACGTGCATTCATTTGGTAACTTAACTGCTGTTCTTAGGACAAAGGAAGAGTTAAGAACACAATACAGACAGCCATAGGAGAGGAATGGACAATTTTGCTTCAGTTATAGGCCTGTCCCACATAGGCGATTTTTTTTGGCGACTGCCGGTGACTGTCATAGTTGTAGCAGGTAGCCGAAAAAAACGCCAACTGGACCCCCCCCCCCCACGACAATGTCTACGACAATGTCTACAGCAACCTACCACCTAGTCGACGTAAAGCTACGGCAAGCTACCGCCAACCAGCGACCCATCAGGACGTCCACCTACGACCACACCTATGACAACCTAGGTCCACCCGCGACAAGCTACGGCAAGTTACGACCCTGTTGGCGACAACTGAAGACAATTCAGTCGCCGGTACCTGTCGCCGGTTGACGTAGGTAATCGCCAATGGAATTCACCGAACTCAGCACCGGCGACAATCTACGTCATCCTGGCGACAACCTACGGCAGCACCTACATCAGGAGAAGTCAAGCTACGCTCATTGGCGTCAAGCCAACTGTCGCCGAAAAGTTTTGAACAATTCAAAATCCAGCGGCGTCCAGAAAAACGCTACGACTCGTTGGCTGACTGAGGAGACGACTCGCGACCATACAGGCGACACCCCGTGACCGTGTGGCGAAAGCCTAGTCCCCTGTAGTCACCTAAAAAGTCGCCTAAGTGGGACAGGCCCTTTAAAAGGTTTAGTTTTATAACTCATACCACCTGAGTAAATGTAAAGCACTTTGGTCAACGAGAGTTGTGTTTTAAATGTGCTATATAAATAAATGTGACTTGACGATGACTTGAGTTGCCTCCTTTTGGCTCTGGCTTGCAACTTAACTACCTCTCACCTCTCCTCTTTTTTTAAAAATCTGAAAAATCCATATAAAACGTCAACTTCAAGTCAAACAGGACGCACTCTCCAGTTGTTATATGGGAAGGCAAGGTGCAATGGCAAAAAGTGAATGCAAACAATGCAATAACTCACCTAAGGAAACCTTAAGTGGATAGGAAGCAAAGCACCGTAACAATTTCAGGTAATTTGCCTCGTAGAATATTTGTCTGGACAGTCTTTGGAGTGAAAAATAAAAAAAACGAGCAAAGAACACAGTTAGCTGGTCTAAATCTCGAAGATTTTATTATTACATCCCTGAGTTATGCTATTCTGTAAGTGGATATCAGACAATTTACAGTAAGTTACCTCTCCTTAAAGCAAAGTATTCCGTACATGCAAAACACAAAGTGCTGGAGGAACTCAGCAGGTTAGATGTCATCTGTAGATGAAATGGACAGATGACATTTTGGGTTAGGACTGTTCTTCAGATTCCAACCCGACCCAAAATGACATCTGTCCATTCCCTCTGCACAAGCTGCCTGACCCGCTGAGTTTCTTTAGCATTTTGATTTTTTGCTCAAGATTCCAACTTGCAGTTCTTTGTTCCTGCATTCAATCCAATGACCGGTGTGAAAAATGTGAGAAGGTATTTGTAGATTTTTTTAGAGATATCGCACGGAGACAGGCCCTTTGGCCCATCGGGTCCGCACCGACCCGCGATCCCTGCACATTAACGCTATCCTACACACACACGGGACAATTTACACTTATACCAAGCCAATTAACCTACAACACCATATGTCCTTTGAGAGTGGGGGGGGGGAAATCGAAGATCTTGGAGGAAATCCACGCGGTTATGGAGAGAACGTACAAACTCCATACTGGATCGAACCCGAGTCTCTGGCGCTGTAAGGCAGCAACTCTACTGGTGCGCCACCGTGCCAACCCTAATTCATGATTAGCCATGGCCTGCAAATTGTGGCCATCAATGAATTGGTAACAGACAATTTGCTAGAAGATGCCTGACCTCACCGGCATCATTCTTTACTGATGCAGATTGTTCAGCATCGTCTTGTCCTCGTATTACCAGTGGGCACTGGTGACAAGCAGAGGTCCAATGTACCAACGTGGACATTCTGACCTGTTCGGAATGACACAATGGTAAGGTGATTTGCGCATGGAAAGAGAAAGAGAGAATGTAAACTTCTCAGGATCCAACATCTACCTTCACTTTTTGCAGGTTGAAATGAGGCTCGCATGTGGGGAATACGTCCTCAGGGAAAAGAGTTTGATTGTTGCACTGAAATAAACTACCTTGTGATTCCACTACCTCCTCTGCTCCAGCAGCAGGTCAAGGTTGTAATTCATTTGACGTTTCATGCTTTGCACTTCATAAATCACCTTCATTCGTACGAAATAAGTGAAATCCGAGCTTATAAATGACAAGTTTACTGCGACTTGCCCGATGGAAAGAACACATGACAAATATAAGGGAAGTTTTTTCACATCCAAATGACTCACATGCAATGATTCACTTCTCACCTGCAGGACCAGGGGGAGATTATACCAACTTAGCTTTCCAATATTTCTTTATTTGTGCACTGGAGTGAGAATAGAGAGATATAGTCACAAGGGAACAATGCATGCGTTAAGTTGGTAAGTCCACAGAAATTGTGTTTCAAGTAACCCAAATGAGCAAATGATCCTGGGACTGTATACGTTTAAAGGGGTTCTTGATCCACTGGCATCGTAGGCATCCTGCCATTGAGTTGCTGATGTCAATTGCAACCTTAGGCTGCTACCTTCTCCCTAGGGATGCTGAGGTTGACTGTAGATAGACATAAAAAGCTGGGGTAATTCAGCAGGACAGGCAGCATCTCTGGAGAGAAGGAATGGGTGACATTGCGGGTCAAGACTCTTCTTCAGACTCAATGGGTGAGGTTTTGGGTCGAGACCGTCCCCGTGCCACTGTGCCCACTCTGCTTTGAAATGAATAAACTTGCCTCTCATTTGCCAAGTCTACGCAACACTGGTTCAGTTGGCAAATACCCCAGCAAATCTGCTAAGGGCTTGCAACACATATATACTGAGTTACTCCAGCACTTTGTGTCTATCTTGGGTATAAACTGGCAATGCAGTTCTTCCTTTCCACTGTGTAAGAAGGAACTGCAGATGCTGGTTTAAACCGAAGATAGACACAAAAAACTGGGGTAATTCAGGGGGACAGGCAGCATCTCTGGAGAGAAGGAATGTGTTGCTAAGGGCTTGCAACACATATATGTTCAGCTGCTGGATTCCATCAGGTGCTCAACATTGAATGCAAAGCAGAAAGCCACAGCTGGGATTACCCTGCAGGTTCAGGTGCATTGTTCCAGGAAACAACTCACATACATTACTGAAATTTGATATCCACTTGACTATTCTGAATTTCTCAGCTTATATACAAATTAAAGCTGGTTGTGCTCCATGCTTGATCCATACTTGATCTCCGTCTTTACCCGTCTCCCCACTTCATCACCATCATTGGGGCATCTTAGTCTGTGCTGCTGCTTTATTCTGCCCAGCATGTTTCCAATGCTGATTGTAGTTACTTAAAAACCTGCTCTACAGCAGTCATTGTATTGATTAGCCAAGTGAAGAGTCAAGAGTAGAAAGGAAGATAGATACAAAGAGCTGGAGTAACTCAGCGGGGCAGGCAGCATCTCTGGAGAGAAGGAATGGGTGACATTTCGGGTCGAGACCCTTCTTCAGACCATTCCTTCTCTCCAGAGATGCTGCCTTTCCCACTGGGCTACTCCAGCTCTTTGTGTCTATCTTCGGTTTAAACCAGCATCTGCAGTTCCTTCTTACACAGTGGAAAGGAAGAACTGCATTGCCGGTTTATACCAAAGATAGACACAAAGTGCTGGAGTAACTCAGTGGCTCTGGCAGCATCTCTGGAAATGCATGTCCAGAGATGCTGCCTGACCTGCCGTGTTACTCCAGCACTTTGTGTCCATATAAGAGTCAGGAGTGTTTATTTGTCATTTGCACCGGATATGAGTTGGAACAATGAAATCTAAAGAAGGGTCCCAGCTCCAAACATTGCCTGTCCATGTTGTCCTGATATGCTGCCTGACCTGCAGAGCTACTCCAGTACTCTGTGTCTTCTTCCATAATGAAAGTCTAACTGGCTGCATCATTACAGGCTCATTAGATGCAATCTACTGAATCTTGGATGAAACTTACTGAAACTTGTTGAATAGTGAAAGGGCAGGATAGAGTGAATGTGACGAGGATGTTTCCACTAGGGGTTGTTTAAGAAGGAACTGCAGATGCTGGAAAATCGAAGGTAGACAAAAATGCTGGAGAAACTCAGCGGGTGTGGCAACATCTATGGAGCGAAGGAAATAGGGTAAGTTTCGGGTCGAAACCCTTCTTCAGACGAGGGGGGATTCATTCCACTAGGGCGATGTTTCCTCTAGGACCGGGGCCATCGCCTCAGAATAAAAGGTTGTACCTTTAGAAAGGAGATGAGAAGGAATATCTTTAGTCAGAGGGTAGTGAATCTATGGAATTCATTGCCACAGATGGCTGTAGAGGCCAAGCCAATGGATATTTTTAAGGCAGAGATTCATTCGTTTTGTACAGATTAATTATTCTTAAAATTGAAATAACGTTGTTTTACAAGTTTTATTATTGGAACTGTGGGTGTAAATAGAAATATTTTTTAACAAATGGGTTGATTTCAATTAAGCAGCCTACTCTACACATGCATTCATTTGGTAACTTCACTGCTGTTCTTAAGACAAAAGGAAGAGTTAAGAACATAATACATCCAGCCATAGGAGAGGAATGGGCTATTTTACTTCGGAGTCACGTGAGTGACTTCGTGAAGACCCCGCCAGCACGCATGCGCGACATACCGTCGCGCGCATTTGCATCGACAAGCTGGGGGGGGGGAGTGCGCTCTCTCCTCTAGCTCCTTCATAAGACCGGCAGGTAAGTGCTTACCTTTACTCCCACAGGATGGACAAGGGCAAGCGGAAGGCGACGCTCTCCAGGAGCCGTGCTGCTTCGACAAGCCAGCGGCCTTTGTCCCCGGAGCTGCAAGCACCACCGGCAGCTTCGGGACGTGTGGGGGCAAGAATGCGGAAGTCGGGCGCTCCCGCTACTTTAGCGCCCGACTCTTCACCTGAGTGGTTTACCGCCCCGGAGCTGGATACAACTGATCCAGACTTCGAGCCCCCTTCCCCCAAGAAAAGAGGGGGGAAACAGGTACGTGCAAAGGGGCCTCGCTCATCGCCAGCGACTTCACCCCGAATCCCAGTAGACCCGAGGGGGCTGGGCCGGGGGACAGGTGCACTGCAGGGGAGCCCTACAGCTGTGCACCACCATGTACCACTGCCAGGGAGATCTGCCGTAGTGCAGTCTGGCAGCGCTGCTGCTGCGTCGAGTAGGCCTGCAGGAGCAGATACCGCCGACAAAACACCCCGTCAGGCTGCGGTCAAGGGCAGAGGTGGCAGCAGTAGACGGTCGGTCAGCTCAGCTCTGGGAGCGGCCGACCATGCGCCTCCACGCCAAAAATTGGGCGATTGTGGAGGTAAGCCTGCACGGACTCCGGGGAGCCAGGTTCCGGTGGCCGGCGCCGATCCAACTCACCTGCCTTCGTATCAGACAGGTGGGCCGCCACAGTCTGGAAGAAGACAGACTAGCGGAGAGTCCGTGCGGGAGTCGTATGAGCCTACTCGGGCGGTAGGCCACGACAACCTGCCATTGGACCCTAGACAGCACCTTACGGAGGTGTGGTCCGATGGTGGAAGCCCCAGTGATTTCGCAGGGCCTGGGGAAGTCGGCTTGTCCGCTGCACATAGCAGGGACGGTCGCATAGAGCAGTTGGAGCTCTTAGTGGAGCAACACCTCCAGTGGGACCGGGAACGGGAAGAGCGGGATTCACGGGCATCCACAAGCCGTGCAGGGAGTCCTCTCAGTATCTCGTCTTCACCAGCCAGAAGTGCCAGCAGTTGCCCAGCCGCTGTATTTGAAGACGACCCGAGACAGCCAGTGACCACTGAGCCAGAGCATGAGGAGGATATGCTGGACGTGGTGGGCACGTTTGCCTCTACTACACAAACAGGGGAACCTCTGCACCACAAACTGGCGGGTACCATTGATTACCTGACTACTCACCAACTCCAGAGTCAGGTACTCAATGATACTATGGAGAAAATAAAACTGCCCGAGAACTAAATCAACCTCAGTGATCCCCTGGTTAATGCTAAAATCTGGGGACACTTGAGTACGGCCACCAGGATGTGGGATGTCCGCCTCCAGCGTATCTTAAAGGTCCTCTCGGCATAACGGCGTTTGCTAGGACCCTGGACGGGGATAATGTGTCCAGTGAACAACAAGATGCCCTGGCACTCCTATGCAACGCCCAGTATGAGATCAACTGCCTGCGTAAGAGCTCCATTAAGCCCACACTCAACCCCAAATTCGCGGGGTTGTGCCGTCCATCAACCGCTCCACCGCCTCATCAACTGTTTGGAGACCTGTCCAAACAAGTGAAGGAACTAGACGAGGAGGCCAAAACAGCTGGCCTCATGAAACCTCCTACGACTAGACTTCACCCATACCACCGGCAACAACCACACACAAACTGGAAACCGCGGCTGCGGGACAGGACACAAAGGACCTATCCCCCTCCACTTCCCCAAACACAGCGGCCTTTTTAGGGCAAGGCCAACAGCGGCCTGCATGGAAGATGCGGCCGCCATCCCGTCAACCTCCACAACGTCCACCCAAAACAACATACGCGAGGAACCGTCGTTAACCATGGAGGTAAGGGGGCCTGGTTCCTCTCACGCCGCAGCATCCCCTCCTGCACAAATTGGTGGGCGATTGCGGGCTTTTTTGGGAATATGGAACACTGTCACCACAGATGAGTTTATTTTACAAAGTGTTCAAGGCTATGTTATAGAATTTACTGGCGGTAAAAATCCCCCTACCCAGCATTCACCTCATAGGAAATTTACACTATCCCAAAAAGAGGTGGAGGCAGGACATGCTGAAATTATACGGCTAGCAGCAAAAGGGGTAATTGGCAAGACAACGCACGAACCCCTTGAGTTTGTGTCCAACATTTTCACCAGAATTAAAAAAGATGGGGGATATCGGATTATAATAGATCTAACTGAGCTGAACACTTTTGTACAATATACCCACTTCAAAATGGATACTTTTGAAACAGCCAAGCAGATGCTTTACCCGGGGTACTTTATGGCATGCATCGATTTTAAAGATGCATACTATACGGTGCCCATCGCTGAAGCTCACAGGAAATTTCTAAAGTTTGTCTGGAAGGAACAATTATGGGAATACAAAGCATTGCCCAATGGAATCACCACAGCCCCTAGGCTGTTTACAAAATTAGTAAAACCTATATTGGCTCTTCTCCGACAACAAAATTACATGGTTATGGCATATTTAGATGATATCCTTATAGTGGGTCAGACCCTCCAATTGGCTACACGGGCAGTGGCTGCAACTAAGGCTCTCTTCGAGAAGCTGGGATTTGTAATCCATCCAGACAAGTCAAAGTTGCACCCGGTACGGGTTATGGATTATTTGGGGTTCACCCTAGACACCAACTTAATGATGATTACCATCCCAACCAATAAAGCTACTGCTATAAAAGAAGAGTGCCACAGTCTTACTTGCACCAGGGTACCGACCATTCGGCAAACGGCAAAAGTAATAGGGAAATTGGTAGCTACATTCCCAGCTGCACAATTCGGACCGCTACACTACCAAAATTTACAAAGAACAAAGATCACAGCATTAAAAGCAAATGCTGGGCACTTTGATCGGCCAATCCGGTTACCACCAAAGGCTAGAACCGAACTACAATGGTGGGTTGACAATATTAGTGAGTGTCGTAGACCCCTCATAGTAAGCAACCCATCTGTCGTGCTACAGACTGACGCAAGTGCACAAGGCTGGGGAGCAACTGATACGATGTCCAGTTGTGGTGGCAGATGGAACTCTCGTGAGTCTACCTTCCTTCAGTCACACGGGATAAATTATATAGAAATGCTGGGGGCATTTCATGGACTGCAGGCTTACTGTACTAACTCACGGGACTTACATGTCCGCCTCCAAATAGATAACAGTACAGTGGTGGCTTACATCAATCATATGGGTGGTATCAGGTCGCTATCTTGTGATGAATTGGCAAACACAATTTGCCACTGGTGCACTGAGAGGAATATTTGGATTACAGCGACCTATTTGCCAGGGGAGCTTAATACAGTGGCAGACACCAGGTCACGGGTATTCAATGACAACATCGAGTGGATGTTGAACCCCAAATTTTTGGAGATATTATAGCTCACTATGGGACACCAGATATTGACCTTTTTGCATCCAGGTTGAACCATCAGATACCAACGTATGTGTCTTGGGAACCAGACCCTGGGGCAATAGCAATGGATGCGTTTTCTATCGATTGGGGGAAATGGTTTTGCTACGCATTTCCTCCATTTTGCCTCATCAGTCGGGTATTGCAGAAAATTAAACTAGACTCTGCAACTGGCATATTGATCATTCCCGACTGGCCTACACAACCATGGTACCCGATGGTCGTTAAAATTTTGAAACAACCATGGATTTCGATTGGGAAACACCCCAAATTGATTACTCACTCCATTACGGGGGATAGTCATCCATGTCATGGTCACCTAAACTTGTTGGCCTGCAGGTTCTGAAAAGACCACTCATCAAGGCGGATATCCCACCACGAGCCATGGAACTCATCTCCGCATCATGCCGAGAATCAACTCGGAAGCAGTACCTCACGCAGATCAGGAAGTGGGAGGCATTCTGTGCTCGTACCAACAAGACTTCCAACATGGCAACTATCCCTGATGTCCTGGAATTCCTAGCTGGCCTCCATTTCGATGCTGGCCTTAGCTACAGTGCCATCAACAGCGCCAGGAGTGCACTGTCCTCATACCTGGATAAAGGTATAGGCTCAAACCACCTGGTGTCTAAACTCATAAGGGGAGTGTTCAACACCAACCCTCCACGACCCAGATATACCTTCACCTGGGATGTAGGGATCGTTCTGACCCTACTGAGGAGCTGGGCTCCAATGAATGAGCTACCACTGAAACAGCTCACCCTCAAGGTGGTGATGCTGATGGCACTGACTACAGCCCAACGAGTCCAGACATTACAAAAACTGCGACTGGACAGCATGGTGGCCACCCCTGATCAAATAAATTTCTTTGTCCAGGATTTATTGAAGCAGCACAGACCAGGGGTTCATGGGCTGCAGTTGGAGTTTCGGGCATACCCTGTAGATGCCACTCTCTGCATAGTCACCCATCTCCACCACTATATCGGAATTACAGGAGCCATCAGGAAGAAGGAGCAGGGGCTCCTCATCAGCCACAAACCTCCGCATCATCGGGTGACTGTACAGACTATCGCCAGGTGGCTCAGGGTGGTGTTGGATGCAGCAGGAGTTGCTACTAACATTTTTAAATCTCATTCCACTAGGGCTGCATCCACATCAGCGGCGAGGGCCATGGAGGTGCCCATGGACTACATCCTCGCCACCGCGGGCTGGGCCAGTGAAGAAATCTTTCAAAGGTTCTACAATAAGCCACTGGTCACCCCTGCGACATTCGCAGAAGCTGTGCTGGGAGCCGCTCAGTGAATGCCTGTCCCCGAATTAGGGGTTATTTGTTTGTTTTATTTGATTGATAAATTGTATTACTTTTTCAGCCAGTTTTTGACTGAACTGCATTAACAGCCTTTCTCCATCAGACTTGCGGCAGTGTGATAGCATGGACGTTGTCCAGGGCGTGAAATCACAGCTTTGAAATCTTCACGAAGTCACTCACATGACTCCGAAGTAAAATAGTAAGATTAAACCAGAACTTACCAAGTTTGAAGGTTGATCTTTACTTTACGAGGAGTCGCGGTGAGGGATTTCGTGCCCCCCGCTCCCACCCTCTATCATAAGGTCAACTCGGAAGTTCTACGTTCTTCATCTTACTATTTTTAGTCATGGTGCGTTCTGTGATTCCACACCGCTGCTTTGAAGGATGCTGCGCATGCGTGCTGGCGGGGTCTTCACGAAATCCCTCACCGCGACTCCTCGTAAAATAAAGATCAACCTTCAAACTTGGTAAGTTCACGTTTAATCTCACTATTTTGCTTCAGTTATGGGCCTGTCCCACATAGGTGATTTTTTTCAGCAGATTGACAGATTCTTGATTAGTATACAAGTTGGGGGGCCATGTTGCAGTTATATAAGACGTTGGTGAGACTGCATTTAGAATATTATGTTCAGTTCTGGGCACCAAGCTGCCAGAGGGGGTAGTTGAGGCTGGGACTATCCCATCGTTTAAGAAACAGTTGGACAGATACATGGATAGGACAGGTTTGGAGGGATATGGACCAAGCACAGGCAAGTGGGACTAGTGTAGCTGGGACATTGTTGGCCAGTGCGGGCGAGTTGGGCCGAAGGGCCTGTTTCCACACTGTATCACGCTATGACTCTAAGCGTGTCAGGCGATATGAGGTGAAGGCAGGAGAATGGGATTGAGAGGTTAAAAAATAGATAAGCCATGATTGAATGTCGGAATAGACTTGATGGGGCGAATGGCCTAATTCTTCTCCTAGAACTGATGAACATATGAACAGTTTTTAAGAAAGAACTGCAGATGCTGGAGAAATCAAAGGTAGACAAAAATGCTAGAGAAACTCAGCGGGCGAGGCAGCATCTATGGAGAGAAGGGATAAGCGACGTTTCGGGTCGAGACCCTTATTCAGACACATGGTCAATTATCTGTTATTCAAAGTCAACTGCACCATGATGGTGCAACAATAGAGTAGTTAGACCGGGGTGAAGCGTTTTTTTAATGGTTGAGATGGTTGAGATGGTTGAGATGGTTGAGATGGGGTTATTGCCATTAGGTTTGTGCAGGGTGGTTCAAGAAGCTGAGGCTGATGGGAAGAAGCTGGAGGTAACAGTTCTCAGGCTCCTGTACCTTCTTGCTTTTTTGTATTTTCCCCATCTTTTCTAACGATGCAAAGAAGTTTAATTTATGTTCTGCCATTGCCTCTAGGTTTGCACTTCAGTTCCTTGTATTTTAGCTGCCGTGAAACCTCTGCATTTAATTGTTTTTTTGTCTGCCTCCTGTCAGTGCTTGAATCTCTAGTTAAATGTGGGATAGAAAACCAACAATCTGAACTCCAAAAGGAAAATGTTGGAACATCCAGCAGGTCAAGCAGTGTCTGTGGAAAGAGAGGCAGAGTTAACCTGTTCAGTGCCACCGCTGAGTATACTCGGGTCAGAGCGTACACGTGAAAACAAATCTTGGCAGTGAACAGGTTAATGTCCCATTTTGAAGACCTTTCATCAGAATGTTGGAGACGGAATGTAAAACATTGACTGCAATGTGGAAAAATATATGTATTTGTTCATTATGGGGTCAGCAGCATGAGGTGAAAACCTCCTCTGTATTTGGTGCAGAAAAAATGTAATTTAATTTTTTCAATCTTTTTCCATGAAAAATTATGAAGAAGGAGATTGTCTTGTCTGTTATTTCTTTTGAATGAGACTAATAATTTTTACGTGCGTGGAATATTTGCTGAGACAACAATAGCAAATGTCTAATTGTGAAGCTCGCTCTTAAAAATACCTCAGTCTTTAAAGTCTCTTAAAGTGATCCAAGGGAAATATATCAAATTCATTGTCAAAATGCCTGAGTGTGAGAGGCTTAATAAATCTGCACCGAGTTACTTGGACAGATATGTATAGGAAGGAACTGCAGATGCTGGTTTACGCCAAAGATAGACTCAAAATGCTGGAGTAACTCAGTGGGTCAGGCAGCATCACTGGACAAAAGGAGTAGGTGATATTTCGGGTCAAGACCCTTCTTCAGATCGAGAGTCAGGGGAGAGGGAATCTGGACCTTGTTCTGGCTAACAGTGGTTAAATAAGACTGGATCATATGAAGAGACCGGTCTCGACCCTAAACGTCACCCATTCCTTCTCTCCAGAGACGCTGCCTGAGTTACTCCAGCATTTTGTGTCTAACTTGGATAGATGGTATGATGTGAGGAAGGCAATCGTCTGACATTTTATTGTGCATTTAATATATTTTTGACGCTGAGCGATAGTTGATGTGATCTGAAGTGGCGGTGGCTGCAGTGAGGGACACCACAGCACGACAATGTGGGAATGAAATGAGCATCCACGTGTCTCAAATGGTGAGCTCATCGTTTGTGAGACAGATGCCACATTTCTGGATGGTGGTGACGGGGGGATGATTGAAGTTGCACGTGGAGAGAATGGAAAGCGTGGAGCTGCGGTCATATGGAATTGAAGTCAGACACACACACACACAGCACGTAAATGGAGAGATACTGTGTCAACAGGCTCCCCCGGGGAGACCCCTCTATCCACTTCCTTTAGCTTGTTTTCTTATCCCTCGGAGAAGAACCATTCAAGATTTTAACACTGGTCTAGTTACCTTAATAATTTGAAGCCAACATCCTGTATTATTAGTGAAGAATTACTTTGCTTGGATAAACAAGGTATAATTCCAAAGTAGTGAGGCTACTGTCAAAACAATTGACTCCTTAACCATTTAACTTTCGCATCTTTCATACTTGCCCAAGAACAGAACAGAACTAACAGAACTTCAGGCTTAATTTCAGCCAGATTGACAATGAGAGAATGAATCTTCTGCTCTGCTCTGCATTTATTGTTCCAGGTATTTCTACATGTGTTTTTGACAAATGATTTAAATCGAGAAGAATTGAACACAATTTCTATCTTGGCTTCTCCCGGAGTCAGGGGCCACGGCAAGAAGTCAATTTGTATTGTCTAATATTGGTAAAATGTGCTAGCCTTAATTGTCAAGGTTTCTTACACAGTAACTCCAAAACCAGTAGCATCTATAATAGAGTCATAGAGTGCGGAATCAGGCCCTTCGGCCAAACTTGCCCACGTCAACCAACATGCCCCATCTACACCAGTCCCATCTGCCTGTGTTTGCGCATATCTCTCTAATCCTATCCTATCCATGCATCTGTCCGAATGTTTCTTAAACCTTGCGATAGTACCTGTCTCAACTACCTTTTCCGGTAGCTCGTTCTGTACACCCACCAGCCTTTGTGTAAAAAGGCTACCTCTCAGGTTTGTTTTAAATCGTTCCCCCTCACCTTAAACCTATGTCCTCTGGTTCTCAATTCCCCTACTCTGGGCAAAAGACTGTGCGGTTACCTGACCTATCCCTCTCATGAATTTGTACACATCTATAAGATAACCCCTCATCCACCTCCCCTCCAAGGAATTAAATCGTAGCCTGCTCAACCTCTCCCGATAGCTCAGGCACCCGAGATCTGGCGACATCCTCATAAATCTTCTCTGCACCCTCTCCAGCTTGACAACATCTCTCTTAAGGGCCTGTCCCACTGTACGAGGCAATTCAAGAGTTCTCCCGAGTTTTCCCCTGATTCGAACTCGGAGAATGTCCGTAGCGGCTCGTGGATGTCTCGTAGCGGCTCTCGAATTACCTCGTACAGTGGGACAGGCCCTTTATAACATGGTGACCAAAATTGAACACAATATTCTAAAGTGGCCTCACCAATGTCTTGTATAACTGTAACCTGACCTCCAAACTTCGAGACTCAATGCTCTGACTGATGAAAGACACTGTGCAAAAGCCTTTTTGACCACCCCATCTACCTGTGATGCAACTTTACCATGGAAACAGCAGGCGCATTGGAACAGCATCGTACCCTCTCTTGAAAGTTTATCGCTGTTCCTTCATTGTCACTGGTGCAAGGCTCTGGAAACGTCTGCCTAACACCTCTGTCCAAGTACCTTCACCTCAAGGACGGGGGCAGTTCAAGAAGGCAGTCTAGGAAGTGTAATTGAGAGAAGGGCGATAAATGTTTAGTTTTGTTTAGTTTAGCGCGGAAGCAGGACCTTTGGCCCACTGTGTCCTAGCACTATCCTACACAATTTACAATTTACAACCCTGTCCTACACAGTAGAGACAATTTTACAATTTTACCGAAACCAATTAACCTATACACCTGTCCGTCTTTGGAGTGTGGGAGGAAATTGGAGCACCTGGAGAAGACCCATGCAGATCACGGGGAGAATGCACAAACTGCATACAGACAGCACCCGTGGTCAGGATGGAACCCGGGTGCTGTTGAATGATCAGACCCACATATAGAGGTTATAACTCATAGTCTTTATTGCAGTACAAGCGGAGGGAACACGACATGCGTTCATCCCCGTGGTCTGCATCAAATCTAAAGAGAGACAGTGATGCACTGACTAACAGGACTGGTGTGTCCAGGGTAGGGATGAAGATCTGGACTGGACTACATAAGGAATGTGTAGCATGCATAGTCTGTGTGGTGATATATATATATATATATATATATATATATATATATATATATAGTAAAGACATACTAATTTACATCCTTCATTTTACGGAATTAACTCCTAATAAAATAGAGATGATAATCACATGCAGAATGTGGGTACTACTGATTACATATAGTATGTGTAAATAAGCTGGAGGGAAGTTCAAACGTAACCCGGGTACTTTAGGGTGGGCTTGCAGATGTGACCTGCACGCGTACGCTATAGTCTTGCATTTTCTCCTGTCACCGGAGGTGTGATCGGTGGTAGAACAGGTGCAGGAGATTGAAACAGCATCCCCGGCGATGAAGCTAGAGATCTTGGCAGGGGTTGAGGCTGAGTGGCCATGGGCGAAACGACCGGATCAGATGTGGATGGCAGAGGTGGTATGGTCGTCAGGAATGTGTAGCATGCATAGTCTGTGTGGTAAAATATATATATATAGTTAAGACATAGTAATCTACAGGTCCCTGGCGCAGTAAGGCAGCAACTCTACCGCTGCGCCACCCCGTGTTGACCTTACTGTCATACTCACATAAGTGAATACGTTACGAGTTTAAACGAGTTCATGAGAACTATCTGTCATTTGCAAAGGAGAACTTTAAACCCAACTTAAGCCATCCTGCAGTGGGAGTGATACTTAAAAGGGTTTATGAAAATTTCTCATTTTACAACAGTGTCATTTTTAAAAGTATCATGGATGTTTTCTCCTTTGTTTTCCTGGTAAACTTGCCTTGATTATAGTTCGAATCTGCAAAGAAAAACAGCTGGGAAACAAATTGGCTCCTGCTTCTGTAAATGTGCCAAACCCTCCCACTCATAACATTGGTTAACTTCAGCAACTACAGTCTATTATAAAAACCTGTCTGGTCTCACCAATTGATGAAACCTAAGGAGAGAGAAGAGGCTTTCCATAAAATCTCCTTTTTCTCCATGTGTGTGTGTGTGTGTGTGTGCGCAAGTGCGTGTGTGCATGCGTGTGCGTGTGTGTGTGTGTGTACATAGTTTGGTGAAAGTTTATACTCTTCATTAACTTCAAGATTTTAATAACTCCTCATGTAATGAAGAAGAAGATACTGAGAGATGTTAAGAGTTTTGGGGGAGACACAAGTCAGGATGCAAGAACGGATCTCGAGACTGTTTGTTGGAGATGGCAGTTCACTTTCAGCATCTTTACTGTTGATAGTTCAGAAAACCCGAGGTCCCATCTTCTCCTCTGACTTCTCAACCACCTTCTTGGTTTAAACCTGATGTAGTGTTACAGATGGATCAGAGGACTCCATTAGTTCCACCACCTGCTCATGAGCCATGGTGCTTTTCAATGGAACATTTACAGTGAAGGTGTTGACTTTATATTGTATATTAATGATTTGGATGAGGGGATTGAAGGCTTTGTGGCCAAGTTTGCAGATGATACAAAAATAGGTGGAAGGGCAGGTAGTGTAGAGAAACAACAGGGACTGTGCAGAAGGACTTGGACAGGTTGGGAGAGTGGGTAGAGAAGTGGCAGATGGATGTGTGGAGTCATGTATTTTGGTAGCATGTGTAGACTATGTTTCTAAATGGGGAGAGAATCCAGAAATCAGAGGTGCAAAGGGACTTGGGAATGCAGGTGCAGGATTCCCCAAATGTTATTCTGCAAGTCGAATTGGTACTAAGGAAAGCAACCTCAATGCTAGCAATTATTTCAAGAGGAATTGTAAACAAAAACAGGGATGTAATGTTGAGGCTCTATCAGGTGCTGGTAAGGCCGCATTTGGAATATTGTGAGCAATATTGGTTCCGTATCTGAGGAAGGATGTTCTGGCTCTGGAGAGGGTCCAGAGAAGGATTATAAGAATGATCCCAGGAATGAGTAGGTTAACCTATGATGAGTGTTTGTCAGCACAGGGCCTGTAGTCACTGGAGTTTAGAAGAATGAGGGGGGACCTCAGTGAAATATCTAGAATAGTGAACGGCTTGGATAGAATGGATGTGGAAAGGATGTTTCCACTAGTGGGAGCGTCTAGGACGAGAGGTCATAGCCTCAGAATTAAAGGACGTTCTTTTAGGAAGAAGATGAGAATACATTTTTTTAGTCGGAGGGTGGTGAATCTGTGGAATTCTTTGCCATGGAAGGCTGTGGAGGCCAAACCCATGGATATTTTTAAGGCTATATTGTTAAGAGATAGATAGATTCTTGATTAGTATAGGTGTCAGAGGTTATGGGGAGTAGGCAGGAGGAAGGGGTTAGGAGGGAGCGATAGATCAGCCATGATTGAATGGCTGAGTAGACTTGATTGGCCGAGTGGCCTAATTGTATTCCTATCACTTATGACCTTATGACCTAATGGCCTTATGACCCTCATTGGAATTCATGGGTCACAAACACAATGAGAACACTGTAGCAATAGCCTGGATCCTAAACATCTGTTTCATAATTTTAAAAAAATGATATTTTTAACATTTCAAGATAGAAGGAAAGCAGGTACTATCAAGAAAAAATGATACAGGTACATGGATAGGATAGGTGTAGAGGGATATGGGTCAAACACAATCAGATGGGTCTAGTGTAGATGGGATATGTTGGCCGGTTTGGGCAAGTTGGGCCTGTTTCTACGCTGTATGACTTTATGACTCTATGAGACATGATATTGCATAGGGGGGAGTCATCTGTATGAATCTTTGAGATCAGAATAAGGATAGGTCCAAAGTTCTGTGGAATAAATAAAAGAAGAAAAGTGATTGACAATTAATTCATGTGGCTATATTAAAAAAAATCGAATTTATAGGAAGAAGGGTCTCAACCTGAAACGTCACCATTTCCTTCTCTCCAGTGATACTGCCTGTCCCATTGAGTTACTCCAGCTTTTTGTGTCTTTAATTTATAGGAAGAATTAGGGAAATGTATTGCAAACCAATAAAGATTATTAAAACTAAACTTTTTTAATTGACTTAAGTGGGAGGTTAATGCCAGAAGCTTTCCACAGACATCACAACTTGTCACCCATTCCTTCTATCCAGAGATGCTGCCTGTCCCGCTGAGTTACTCTCGCATTTTGTGTCTGTCTTCTTTCACCCGCACAGGTAATGCAGAATCAGGAGAGCTGTTTCTGGATTTGATGGGCTGAAGGAAGATACATGTATAGTGACTATGGCAGGATGCTGCCCCTGCATAATGTGTATTAATGGAAGAGAAAGTATACTGATAGTTACAAATGGTTAAACTGCCGAAACCTTTCATCTCACATGGAAAACCTGCTATTTGTCGTATTTGATAAAAAGCGAAAACAAGTTGGCAGAATTGTCTGAAATATTAGGATTTTTAAAAAATAATTTGTACATTTTGTGGCAGGCAAAATACAAGTTTCAAATAAAATGTAAGATAGGTGAGGACAATTAGGATTTTTTTAAAATAAGCTTTGGTATTGCAAAAAGATTAAAACATTCTTCTGGTGTCCCTCGTGAATTGTAAACACATCAAAGTTTAAAGGGAAAACATAATCAAAATAGTCGTTCAAAAACTGGAATCCTTGAAATCTGTATTCAAAGGGCAAGACCACAATGACTATATCCAAAAATGCTGAAGGAAATGAGGATTTTGGAAAGCGGAGTATTGGATTGAATTATTCACAGCTCATTATACACTGTGGTGGTACCAGACACTTGGAAATTTACAAAGAAAGTCAAGGACTGAAAGCTTGAAATCTCAAGTAGGAAAATGTTACAGACCTTCATAAAGCAAATAGTTCAAGCATAACAAATAAAAGTAAAGGAATATTCCAAGCTTACAGGTGTTATTGAGAAGAAAAGCATGATTATTTGGATATGTAACAGGATAAATGGCACATTCATGTGTTACATGATAAATATCGTTTAGAAAAATAATGTGCACCTATATAGTCCACTCCTTGTTCTCCAGTTCTTCTTGGCACTCTGGAGACAACAAAGTATGTTGGAAGTCAGGCGGTATGGTGGCGCGGGAGTTGCCAGAGACCCAGGTTTGATCCTGATTAGGGTTGCTGCCTGTATGGTGTTTGAACGTTCCTCCCTGTGGCCGCTTGGGTTTTCTCCGGGTGCTCCTGTTTCCCCCCACACTCGAAAGACGCACAGGTTTGTAGTTTAAATGGCTTAGGTAAAAATTGTAAATTGTCCTTAGTGTGTAGGACAGTGCTAGTGTACAGGGTGATCGCTGGTCAGCGTCGACACTGGTCGCTGGTTCCGCACTGTATCTCTAAAGTCTGAAGTAATGTCTAAAGTCCAGATACTGTAAGACTTAGCTGCTCCAATTTGTACACAGCTGAGACCAACCGACAGCAATGAGATGGATGGGCAGATAATTGGTTTTGGTGATATTAGTTTTGCGAATAAATGCTTGTTGGGAACAAGCTGCAGTTATTCTGTACATAGTTGCTTTGGTTGAATGTTGCATCCAAAAGCAGTATTTCCAAAAGTGCAGCGCTCATTCAGTCAAGAGTAAAACCCCTGTCTCACTGTGCGAGTTGGCCCACGAGTGACCCCGAGTTTTCACTCGTGGTGATCACGTAGCGGGAACGTCGGAACTCGCACGAGCAACTTATCGACTCGTGGCGCTAACGGCAGGTACTCGGGAAACTTGTTAACTCGTGAAAAAAATCAAACATGTTTGATTTTTTCCACGAGTCAAATCAAGTTAAAAATGGAAACATTTAAACTCGTTGTAATAACGTAGTGGCCCCGTGCGTTTATCTTAGTGTCTCGTGAGTCTACCGTGGGAACTTTAATAATCTGTTCTTTTGCTCGAGTAAAGACTGAACCAAAGATAGACACAAAATGCTGGAGTAACTCAGCGGACCAGGCAGCATCTCTGGAGAGAAGGAATGGAGTCGAGACCCTTCTTCAGACTTATGTCCTCTCCCCTCTTGCGAAATGAACATTAGGTGTACAACCATGTTAAAGAATAGTCTTTGTTTAAACTGGCAACTTTCACGGTCTAAAGACAACACTGAAGTACACGCGAGTGCTCAGAAACAGTCTCAGCTTGTTATTTCCGCGAATGCCATGCCGACAGACAATTCCCCAAATATCAGAGGAACGCTCGCCGCACACCAATCTTAATATTAATCACACAAAATATGATTAAACTCAATTATCCAGAGAGACATTGCCTCCAGCACCCACAAAGTTTACTGATTATCATCTCACTTCACACCTGTTTACCAAGAAGCAATCTTCCTGCTAACCCAATGGGATGGTTTGAGCTATGGGCGTTTAAAGCGCACCTGGCGTGTTTACCAGCCAACATATAAATAGACACCCAGCCGCAGAACCGTGTTATACTTTCCAGTGGTGTTGAGTAACTGTTTTGACCTTAACAATGCTGCCTCTTGCTATTTGGACCTTGTCGTTCCTCTGCGCAATCCAAGGGATGACTCCAGCGACCGATACAGCGTGCAAACTGCGAGAAAAGTTTAATCCCGGCGTGTCTCAACTTGGAGATGTCATCCTGGGCGGTTTATTCCCGTTACATTTCAGAATAGCTCCTGTGTATAACACGTTTCGCAACAAGCCCCAGCCAGTTCGCTGCCTTCAGTAAGTAAGTTTATCCAGTACTTTTGAGCTAACGCATTCTGGACAGAATTCGTTCCCCGAATACGCGCCCCGGGGTTGTGCTGTCGGGTCCCGGCGGCCGCTCAAAGTCACTGCTTCCTTCCTCTGAAGTGGTGGCCAGCTGCTGTCTGTGTGTATCTCTCTCTCTATGTGTGTGTGTGTGTGTGTGTGTGTGTCTCTCTCTCCCTCTCTGTCTATCTGTTTGTATCTGTGTGTGTGTCTGCTGTCGGGTCCTGGCGGCCGCTCAAAGTCACCCGAGCTGCTTCCTTCCTCTGAAGTGGTGGCCAGTCCTGCTGTCTGTGTGTATGTGTGTGTGTGTGTGTGTGTGTGTGTCTCTCTCTCTCTCTCCCTCTCTGTCTATCTGTTTGTATCTGTGTGTGTGTCTGCTGTCGGGTCCCGGCGGCCGCTCAATGTCAGTCACCCGAGCTGCTTCCTTTTTAAAAATTATTTAAAATAGAGATCCATTGCAAAAAAGTATTTAAAAACATAAAACAACAAGAAATGCTTGGTTACTGGAGGATGCGCATTTTCCCATTGTAGGTCATATCAATAGATGCCGCCGCGCTGAAATAACTCAAAACCACAGGATGGAGATGTATTTTAACATTGTTGCTTTATTAAAACATACCTTCATTCACGGTTGGCTCAAGAGTAACGGGAGAGGAACTTGCTAACTCGGGAGAGGAACTTGGAACATCGCAGCAATGACATACCCGTGGGAACTCGGTTACACACTTGATCATAAACTTGCAGTCTCGTGCACAGCCACGAGTCTGTCACTCGGGGTACCTCGTGGGTCAACTCGCACAGTGAGACAGGGCCATTAGCCTGTTAACAAGGCTGAAATTTCCTGCAAGAGTCCTGGTCTTTAAGAACTTTTTTACATTCACTGAGTTTGTTTTTTTTTTTGAGTACAAGAGCAGGAATGTTTTGCTTTGTTTGCGAAGGCAGCACGGTGGCGCAGCGGTAGAGTTGCTGCCTTACAGCGCTCGCAGCGCCCGAGACCTGGGTTCGATCCTGACTACGGGTACTGTCTGTACGGAGATTGTACGTTCTCCCCGTGACCTGTGTGGGTTTTCTCCGAGATTTCTTCGGTTTCCTCCCACGCTCTAAAGACATACAGGTATGTAGGTAAATTGGCTTGGTAAATGTAAAAATTCTCCCTGGTGTGTGTTAGATCTTGTGTTAGCGGCGCCTCACAGCAGCGGCCCCTGAAGTCCGTCTGTCCTTTTTAAAGTTTTTGTCCCGTTCGATGTGTAGTTTGCTGTGTTTTTTATATTGTTTTTAACTGTGTATATGTGGGGGGGCTCCAGTCACGGAGCCTGCGGACTTACCATTGGGGGGGTTGGCAGGCCTCGGAGCGTGGGGAGCTGTGGTGGTGCGCGACTGCGGCCAGAATTCGGAGCTTTGGAGGCTCCAGCTGCAGGCCTATGGGCGGTGACATCGGGAGCTAGCGGGTCCCTGGTGGAAGACCGCTTTTCGGAGCTCCCGCGGCGACAGCTTCTCCCGCCCGAGTTGCGGTGCTGAAAACGACCTGGAGCGGGGCCTGACATCCCCCAGCGCGGCTTTAACGGCCACGGGACTTGCCGTCACCCACCAGGGGCTTTAACATCGGGAGAGGATGGAGAACAGGGGAGAGACAAGACTTTGCCTTCCATCACAGTGAGGAGGAGATTCTGTGATGGATTGTGATGGATGTCTGTGTGAATTGAGTTGGTTGTGTGTTTTGTAAAATTGTTTCAGGGTTCGCTGGTCGGCGCGGACCCGGTGGGCCGAAAGGCCTGCTTCTGCGCTGTATCTCTAAACTAAACTAAACTTCATTTGAATAGGCCCAAGTTGAGAGCAAACCTGGGGTATTGTGTGCAGTTTGTGCCTTTATCTAAGGAAGGATATATTTGTCATAGAGCAAAGGGTCATCAGACTGGTTCTTTGGATGCCTGGATTTTCACTTGAGAAGATATTGATTCAACCGGGCTGGTATTTATTCGAATTTAAGAGAATAAAAATGGATCTCATTAATTGAACAAAATTCTGACAAAGCTGGGCATTCTGGATGTGGTGAGAATATTTCTCGCAATTAGTGTGGTGTGGAATAGAAAGAGGGGGTATAATCTTAGGATAGAGAGTAAGGCATTTAATTTAGTTTAGTTTAGTATAGTTTAGTATAGTATAGTTTATTTAGTATATTGTCATGAGGTACAGTAAAAATTTGGACTGAGATGATTTAAATGATTTAGACGAGGTAATTAAATGTAACATCTCCAAGTTTGCAGATGACACAAAGCTGGGTGGCAGTGTGAGCTGTGAGGAGGATGCTATGAGGCTACAGGGTGACTTGGGTAACAGATGCAGTATAATGTGGATAAATGTGAGGTTATCCACTTTGCTGGCAAGAACAGGAAGGCAGATTATTATCTGAATGGTGCCAGATTAGGAAAAGGGGAGGTGCAACGAGACCTGGGTGTGCTTGTACTTCAGTCACTGAAAGTAAACATGCAGGTACAGCAGGCAGCGAAGAAAGCTAATGGCATGTTGGACTTCATTGCGAGAGGATTTGAGTTTAGCAGCAAGGAGATCCTACCGCAGTTGTACAGGGCCCTGGTGAGACTGCACCTGGAGTATTGTGTGCAATTTTGGTCTCCTAATTTGAGGAAGGACGTTATTGCTATTGAGGGAGCCCAGCGTAGGTTCACCAGGTTAAATCCCGGGATGGCGGGAGTGACATATGATGAAAGAATGGGTTCATGGGGCTTGTATTCGCTGGAATTTTGAAGGATGCGAGGGGATCTTATAGAAACATATAAAATTCTTAAAGGATTAGAAGGGCTAGACGCAGGAAAAATATTTCCGATGTTGGGGGAGTCCAGAACCAGGGGTCACAGTTTAAGAATAAACGGTAGGTCATTTAGGACTGAGATGAGGAAAAACCTTTTAACCCAGAGAGTTGTGAATCTGTGGAATTCTCTGCCACAGAAGGCTGTGGAGGCCAATTCACTGGAAGTTTTCAAGAGAGAATTATATTTAGGTCTTAGGGCTAAAAGAATCAAGGGATATGGGGGAAAAGCTGGAACGGCGTACTGATTTTAGATGATCAGTCACGATCATATTAAATGGCGGTGCTGGCTCGAAGGGCTGAATGGCCCACTCCTGCACATTTTTCTATGTTCTAAGTGAAATTTTTTTCACTCACAGGGTGATGAATTTGTGGAATTCTTCACTAGAGAAGGCAAAGTCACTAAATATATTTAAGAATTAATTAGCTAAATCTCTAGACATAAAAAGCATGAAAAACTAAGAGGCAAGAGCAGGAATATAGTATTGAGATAGAGGATCTTATTGAATAGTTTAGTTTAGATTACAATAGGGATACAGTGTGTAAACCGGCCCTTTGGCCTACTTAGTCCACACTGACAAATGATCAGCCGTACAACAATTCTATGTAATCCCAGTTTCACGTCCTACACATCCAGGGCAATTTACAGAAGCCAATTAACCTACAAACTACCATGTCTTTGGAATGTGGGAGGAAACCGGGGCACCCAGATAAAACCCACACCGTCACTGGGAGAACGTAAAAACTCCATACAGACAACACCCACAGTCGGGATCGAACCCGGGCCTCTGGCACTGAAAGGCAGAAGCTCTACTGCTGCACAGGAATAGTGGAATAATACTACAATACTAATAACACATAGTAATATTGTGGCATAATCCTCTTATTGCCCTAGTCTCTAAATTAATTTGCAAAGTGCCAATGCCAGATAAAATTCCAATCATTAGAATTATTATAATGGAAATTTAGTGACTGACAGATTATTATTAAGGATGTCACGGGAATAATACACGTGTAAAGGACTTTGCTGATGGCACGAAATTAGCTCATTCTGAATTCCTGTTTACGTTAAATCCTAAAGTTACTATAATTTGCTGCACAACAGTCATTCAGATTTTCTTTTAAAAAGACATAAGGTTCTTATAGACTGCAAACTTTTCTTTATAATTCGCTTTGTGGGTTAAATTAAACATGAGGGGGAAATTCAGAATCAGGTTCAGATGAAGATCATTGACGCATTTACTAGAAGTGGATAAGCAGATGAGGAAGAGAGAAGTGAAAGGAAATGCCAAGGATGAAGCTGGGTGAAAGAAAACTCATGTGGAATATAAACCCTAGCGCAGACCAAGTCTCTGTCTATTCAAGAGATACCTGTAAGTGAGCTATGTGGTATTTGGCAGGAAGGCATGTGGAAAAATAGACACGTACATTTTCTAAGTGGGGAATTCTGTCCTCTGTTGCATTCAGCAATTATACCATGTAACCATTGGTATCCCCTTCTGAAATTAGGTTCCATTGTATTCTATTTCAAATTTGGCATTCAAGGAAGATAGACACAAAATCCTGGAGTAACTCAGCGGGACAGGCAGCATTTCTGGATTGAAGGAATGGGTGACGTTTCTGGTTGAGACCCTTCTTCAAACTGAAAGTCAGGGGAGAGCGAGACACAGAGATAAGGAAGTGCTAGGTGTGAGAACGAGACATCAAAGAGGGTGCAGATCAAGAAAAATGTAGAATAAATCATTGTTAGCTAGGAGAAGGTGACAACAAAGCAAGCAGAGATAAAATATAATCGGGGACAGTCAGTCTGGATGGAGACCCGGGAAAGGGAGGGATGGAGAGAGAAGTAAAGCAAGGGTTATTTGAAGTTAGAGAAGGCAATATTCATACCGCTGGGATGTAAGCAGCCCAAGTGAAATATGAGGTGCTGTTCCTCCAATTTGCGCTGGGCCTCACTCTGACAATGGAGGAGGCCCAGGACAGAACGGTCAGTGTGGGAATGGGAGGGGGAGTTAAAGTGTTTAGCATCCGGGAGATCAGGTAGGTTGGTATCCAAGGTGTATAGGTTACCACACTGTGATTTTAACACACAAAACAGCAGAGGAATTTCTGCTTCAATAATTAAACGACAAACTATAAGAAGTGGAATCAATAAGAATTGATAATCAACAAAAAGCCAATGTTATGAATGGATTGAAAGAAAATCAATGGTGGAAATAGCCTATAATAAAGAAGTGAGATCAAAGGGCAGACGGAGTCATTTGTCTTTGCTAAATGAGTGCGAGAATACGGGTCTCTAAATGTACTCACCCCCACATATTTAGTTCCATTGATATCAATGAGTAAAAATCACATCAGTAGGTACAAGTGGTAATGATGTTCCTGCATGCACTTGGTGACAAAATGAATCTTTCCTCTGTGGCCTCTTGTGTCTAACTATGGTAATTGTGATTATTTGCTTGGAAGCAGGGAAGGCATCGGGGCAAAGACGATGATCCCACGTTTAAAATTCCCACAACGCTCTATGGAAACCAATTCTGTTCATAGAAATAATAAACACACGCTAGCTTTTTAAACTTAATTAATGGGTTGACTAGACAGAGAGCAATAAAAATTTCAAGATGAGGAAACCTTCAGCTAATTTTCAACTGAAGTAGCTTTCTTATTGATGGCAACCAAGTTTTGAAATATGCTGTGGAAGATATATTGACCCAGCCAAAGGGAAATTCAATTAATTCATGATTTATTGGAAAACAGTACTATGAAAGGAATTGGTTATTCTTGGGATATAAGAACACCTGGCTTGTCCTTTCTTTGTTTGTGTGTCTTTTCAGTGATATATTTCAAACATAACTGCATAAATAGTACTTTCACCATTTATGACTAGGTTTGGTTATAACACATCTGGCCGTGTCTCATGCTTAAACTGTTCACCACCCCAGTATTTTCCTGGAATGCAAATGCCAAGCTACATTTCTGCCAACCTATTGCTTCCTAAACATCTTTACCATTCCTGTCTTCATCTTCACCTTTAACAACTGCAAGGATCTCACTGCTGTTAATTAAGATTAAAATCATTTGTTCATTTACCTCCAGTTTTGCTTTCCCCTCACAAAGCAGTGCTATCCCACATCTACTCCCTTCCCAGCTTTGAATCTGGCTCTTACGTTTCCCCTGTCTTACAAGATACAGTACAGGGTGGCACAGTGGCGTAGCGGTAGAGCTGCTGCCTCACAGCGCCAGAGACCCATGGGTTCGATCCTGACTATGGGTGTTTGTCTACAGTGTTTGTACGATCTCCCCGTGGGTTTTCTCTGGGATCTCCCCCCACATTCCCAAGAAGCACAGTTTTGTAGGTTAATTGGCTTGGTATAAATGTAGTTTGTCCCTAGTGTGTGTAGGATGACGTTAGAGTATAAGGATCGCTGGTCGGTTTGGACTCAGTAGGCCGAAGAGCCTGCTTCCACGCTGTATCTCTAAACTAAACTAAACTAAACTAAAATATCTTCTCTTAACTAGTCTTGATCATGATATCCACCTCCTGCTGACCTCATGCTCACTGGCTCTATAATTGGATGTTGATGTCCTTTCACATTTGACGTTGGAACTCATCCTTAAAAAAAAAACCTTCATTCTTGTTCTTACAAACTACTGGTGCAACTAAAATCTTCCTGCCTCTGTAATTTTCTCATTTATTGTGATCTCCAAAATCCGTACAACCCCTCAATCAAGTTTTATTTTTGCCAAAGTATTTAAATGGCTATAATCAAAGCTACAAACTGCAATTTAGTTTAGTTTAGAGATACAGCGCGGAAACAGGCCCTTCGGCCTACCGGGTCAGCGCCGACCAGCGATCCCCGCACATTAACACACCTGCTAGGAACATTTTTTAAAAACATTTTACCAAGCCAGTTAACCTACAAATCTGTACGTCTTTGGAATGTGGAAGATCTCGGAGAAAACCCATGCAGGTCACGAGGAGAATGTACAAACTCCGTACAGACAGTGCCCGTAATCGGGATCGAACCCGGGTCGCCGGCGCTTCATTCGCTGTAAGGCAGCAACTCTACCGCTGCGCCACTGTGACTGCCCTGTAACTTTAAGCATGGCGTGCTGTTTTCCTTTGACCCTCTCAACCTTCTGGCAGCTATTGACATCATTCTGGTATCCTATTTGTCCCTGCTGTTTGAGACCCTCGTGAATATGTGATTTTAAAAGGACCCAAATAAAATTGTCCATCTTTACCTCTTCTGTCCTGTTTCCACACCATACTAACACTATCCTTCCTTCTCTCTGGCTGGCTTCCCTGTCTGACTTATTCTAAATAGAAGCTCATCCTAATCTCTGCTGTCTTCACATTAAGTTCCTTTCATCCGTCACTCTTCCCTTTTGACGGTCCCTTCATTGATTTCGGTCTTGCTCATTTTAAAACATTTTTTTTACTTCCATGTGCTCATATCCCTTTGTACCACCCTCTGCTGGTGGGATGCACCTCTGTAACATCCTCCTGCTCCAGAATCCTACAAGAACCATCTCCCACCTGCTTCACGCCAACCTTATTGCTCTTAGCTTCAGTCATGGTGATATGCCCAAACATGTCCGCTTTTTAACTTTTTGGTCAAATGCTACCCTCACACTCAACCTACGATACGATACGACATGACTTTACTTATCCCAGGAGGGAAATTGGTCTGCTAACAGTCATAAAACACAACAAGATTCACGAAACATGAAATTAAAGTGACCTCAATTAAACACCAATGAAAAATAATTTTTCCTGTTTGAATTAATAAATTTCTACAAACTTTAATTACGTGCATGGCAAATAAATAAGTGATAAACACGTGATATTCAGAATCAACTGGGTTCTAAACTGGATCAGAGCTTATAGATAAATACTATTCAGCGTTACAATGGGCAATTGTTGTTGAAATCTAGAGATCATGCAATTATTACAAGCTGAATAATGTATGGCCCCCTGTGTTCCTAGTATCTCCTCCGAGGCAGTTCTTTGTGGATCCTAGAGGCTTAGAAGCTGGATTGGCCTCAGATCATCCAGTTCCTGAATCACTGTGTGGGATTTGGCCGTGTCTTGTTTCAATCTATTGAATCCTAAACAGAAACCACATGTAAAAACAATCAGGAAGAATTGAAAAGCAGTTGATTCGAGAAAAAAAAAAAGGGAATTCCTGCATCAGCAAAAATATTAACAGTTTTGGACTCAGAGTTAAATAATATCCCTCAGTAGAAAGTGGCTTATATTTTCAGAACCTCTAGGCCAAGATGCCTGATTCCCAGTATGTCGAACCTAGTTCCTATTCCATCTGCAATCTTAATTCCTTCAGATGATTTGGTCCACAATGAAAATTTTGTGAGGTGCTAGAAGCACTTTAGTTTTAAGCATGAATGTTTAAAATGTCTTCATGCTTTAGGTGAATTGGCTGCATTTTGCACAGAGCACAGTGAAATCTCCAGATTACTGTGCCTATAGAAGTTTTCTCACAATTAAAAGCATTTAATTAAACCCCCTTTCATTACCTTTCTCATTCTCTGGGTGCTCTGCGAGGTTTGGACACATACTTTGGAACCTAATAAAGACTATTCAACAGATTATTATATCATTATACTAACCCTGCCAAGATACCCTGCATCTGTCTTATATTATCATTTTAGAATTATTGCCCATTGTCTGTGATTTATCCAATAACTTTGCTGGCACTGGTATGGATCCAAACCCTGCATTGTAATGTGAATTAATGATGCTGGTACTTGGAGCATTGTAGGATGGTTCAATAATGGTAATTTCCCAAAACGTGACTGCTTTACAGAATTGTGGCTTCCCTTTGTAGTTAAATGGTTTTTTTTCTTATTAAGGTATGATGACTGCTGTGCTGTTTAATTAAACTATGTGCTTCATCTGAAGTGTTATCTACAAGGAATGCTGAGATACAATTTCTCCACTGCTGATCAATGATGTGAATCCCTTCTCCTGCAGTAGTGGTCAGTACTGCGATATGCGCTTCACAGCATCAATGCACGGTATAAAGCAATGTTTATATTTATTCCATGGAGACAATGTGAATTCAGCAGTCCTTTGAATTTACCAGTAATGATGCATATTGCAGAGTACATACCAAAATTGTGGTATAGAAATCCAGAGATTATGAACACAACATGGGATTGCATAAGATAGACACAAAATGCTGAAGAAGGGTCTCGACCCACAACGTCACCCATTCCTTTTCTCCAGAGATGCTGCCTGTCCCGTTGAGTTACTCCAGCATTTCGGTTTAAACCATCATCTGCAGTTCCTTCCTACACATGGGATTGCATAAAGTGAGAATTGTAAGGAAGTGCAGTGCAGAAGAAACATAAGGTATATACGAATGGAAGGTGAATACAAAAGATCCGGTAGAAAGACAAGTTTATTAAAGTCAGAATACTGGATGGCACGGTGGCACAGCAGTAGAGTTGCTGCCTTACAGCACCAGAGACCCAGGTTTGATCCTGACTACGGGTGCTTGTCTGTGCAGAGTTTGTACTTTATCCCCGTGACCTGCGTTGGTTTTCTCCAAGATCTTTGGTTTCCTCCCCATTCCAAAGCCGTACAGGTTTGTGGGTTAATTGTCTTGGTATAAATGTAAAATAAAATGTCCCTAGTGTGTTTAGGATAGGTATAGTGCACGGGGATCATTGGTCGGTGCGGGCGCGATGGGCTGAAGGGCCGTTTCCGCGCTGTATCTCTAAACTAAACTAAACAAGATTAGTCAAATCACAAGTGAGGGATTTGTTAAATACGTCAACCTTCAATAAACATTGGCCCCCCTATAAAAAACTAGAATGGTTGTGCTGTACCATGCCGCGGAGTGTTCCGATCCTTCCCAACGCTGGAGTTTCCATCATCCCAACGCGAGGGCTTGGGCATCGGACCGTCGGCAGCAGCAAACTACGGAGGGTTCAAAGGCCCCGACCACCACGGGTGAACAGAGGAAGATGACTGGACTTTATTGCCTTCCATCACAGTGAGGAATGTTGATTCCACTGTGGTCGATATTTATGTTAACTTTTATTTTATGTGGCTGCGTGTATTGTTGCTTTTTACTTTGTATGGCTGTATGGTAACTCAAATTTCACTGTACCGTAATTGGTTAAGTGACAATGAACGCAAACTTGAACTTGAACTTGTAAAAGGTATTAGAAATCAATATGACAAATCCAGCATCAAAATATATCAATGTACTATAATATTTATCAATTTGCTGTCTGAACACAGTCTACAAAGCTTTAGAATTGTAAATGGAACCAAAGTATTGTTATATTTTGACTCTCAGTCTGAAATAGTGTTCAGTCAGAACCAAAACGTCACGCATTACTTCTCTCCAGAGATGCTGCCTGTTCTGCTGAGTTGCTCCAGAATTTTTTGTCTATCTAGAAGTGAGGTTAAATTGCTGGAAAGTCACAAGTTAGGGAATCCAAGGTATAAAATCTAGACAGATTCATAAAGTCAGGAAAAACGATTAGCACTTTTTGGATTAATTATTTACTAACAGGACAGTAGTTGCATCATGTTTAAAAACTGTGCATTTCAAATGTACTTCAAATTAAGATTGTGAAATTGATCAGTAAAAAGCTTCATATTTTGCTTAATCATTTAAATGTTGCTTTTGTAATCTTCCTTTTGAAGGATTTACGTGCAATATTTCATTGCCTAGTGAGGCCATTGAGAAATCCAAATGGGGTTAAGAAAGGCTGTCTTCATTTTCCATTTTACCTTCCCGTGATTGCGCACAAACATAAACTGCAGGAGTGTAACGGAACAATTTAATGTTTAATAAAAGAAAAAGCATGATGTAAATGTTCTAGGGATTGAGAACCAGTCAGTCCTACTTTATTGAGTAAATAGTCGCACTGACAAGAGATGTATTTTTAGATCAGGATCAAACTATCATACATGTTTTGAGTTTGTACGCTCTCCCTGTCACTACGTGGGTTTTCTCCGGATGCTCTGGTTTTCCTACCACTTCATAGACGTACAGGTTCGTAAGTTAATTGGCTTTGATAAAATTGTAAATTGTCCCGAGTGTGTAGGATAGTGGGAGAAGGTAAGGAATTTCTTCTCTCTGAGGATGGTGAATCTTTGGAATTCTCTCTCTCGGAGAGTTATGGTGGTAAATTAATTGAATTTACTTGAGTCTGAGATTATAGATAATAGGCAATAGATGCAGGAGGAGGCCATTCGGCCATTCGAGCCAGCACCGCCATTCACTGTGATCATGGCTGATCATACACAATCAGTACCTAGTTCCTGCCTTCTCCCCATATCCCTTGACTCTGCTATCTTTAAGAGCTCTATCTAACTCTCTCTTAAAAGCATCCAGAGAATTGGCCTCCACTGCCTTCTGAGGCAGAGAATTCCACAGATTCACAACTCTCTGGGTGAAAACGTTTTCCCTCATCTCCGTTCTAAATGGCCTACCCCTTATTCTTAAATGGCCCCTGGTTCTGGACTCCCCCAACAGCGGGAAAAATTTTCCTGCCTCTAGTGTGTCCAATCCCTTAATAATCTTATATGTTTCAATAAGATATCCTATCATCCTTCTAAATTGATAGATGTTTTTAATTGAAGGGGATCCCACAGCATGGGGAGAGTGTGTTTAATCTTTCCACAGCCATTAACCCCAGATATCTGATTTGGAAATTCAAAATATCTACTATTAGCATTTATTGATGCAGTTTAAAATTAATTAAAATTGATTAATTTTACATTTGCATAACACTTCATCTCTGCCTAAATTAAATATGATACTTGGTTTTGTATTTTATTTATTTCTATTTAGAATCGAGATCACTGACTGTTTGTGATCTGTGCAGTCGTCTTTGTTATTCTTTGTCGTCAGGAAGACGTTCCATGCCATCACTTAACCCATTTTCACTCTTTTTCATTAATAAATACAATCTTGCCCTTGTGGTTACAGAAGGACTATCACTTCATAGGAGCAGAAGGAGGCCATTGGTCCCTTGATTTTGTTCAGTTGGACTATTGATAATCTGCTTTCCATTGTAGAAAAGGGAACTGCAGATGCTGGTTTCCACAAAAGGACACAAAGTGCTGGAGTTTAGTTTATTTTAGTTTAGTTTAGTTTAGCGATGCAGCATGGAAACAGGCCCTTTGGCCCACCAAGTCCCCGCCAACCAGCGATTACCCATACATTAATTTTGCCCTACAGACTAGGGACAATTTACAGGAGCCAATTAACCTACAAACCCGCACGTCTTTGAAATGTGGGAGGAAACCGTAGCACCCGGAGAAAGTCCAGGCAGTCACAGGAAGAATGTAAACACTCCACATAGAGCGCACCCGTGGTCAGGATCGAACCCGGGTCTCTGGCGCTGTTAAGCAGCAACTCTACCGCTGCGGCACCGAGCTGCGCAGTTTCCTTTTATTCCACATCCTTTGACTCTCATGCCTAACAAAGCTATTAATCTCATTCTTGACAATGTAATTGACCTATCCTCCACAACTTTCTCTTTGGTTGGGTTGGTTGGGTTGGTGGGGGGGGGGGGGGGGGGGGGGGGGGGGAATGGAGGAGGAATTGGGGGGAGATTTCCAATATCCTTTGCTCGCAACAAATGCTTCCTAACCGATGTAGGTCCCTTGTTCTCTTGTATTCTCTTGTTTCTCATGCTGCTCATTCTACATACAAAAAGCATTTTGTTTGCAAGCACTCCGCTGAAACCATTCATTATTTTACAAATCACAGTCAGATTACCATTCACCTTTGAAAAGTAATAAAAATCAATGTTACGTGAGTGATTTGGGTTGTACCCAGGTGCAACCAGGTACAATAGTCTATCTATGTAGGAAGGAACTGCAGATGCTGGTTTAAACCAAAGATAGACACAAAATGTTGGAGTAACTCATTACGAATAAGGAGTAAGCCATTTACATAGAAACATAGAAACACTTTTTTTTCACAGAGAGTGGCGAGTCTGTGGAATTCTCTGCCTCAGAGGGTGGTGGAGGCAGGTTCTCTGGATGCTTTCAAGAGAAAGCTAGATAGGGCTTTTAAAAATAGGGGATATCAGGGGATATGGGGAGAAGGCAGGAACTGGGTACTGATTGGGGATGATCAGCCATGATCACAATGAATGGTGATGCTGGCTCGAAGGGCCAAACGGCCTACTCCTGCGCCTATTGTCTATTGTCTATTAACTCAGCGGGACCGGCAGCATCTCTGAATAGAAGGAATGGGTGACGTTATTAAGCGGTTGAACATTAGCTGGAAGCAGTGCTTTGTTTGGTGATGATATGCGCTGGCATCTTTACGCCACAAACAAAGCACTGGGTAGAGGTATGCTGGGGAGGGTGTTCCAGGATCCTATAGTTTCAGCCACATCGGACCCCCTCAGCCCACTGACTGCCATACCTCTGTGTTGTATTTGTACTCACAGCTGTGAGCCGCTATCGCTGGGTCTCATAAAGATCAGCTTCTGTGATACATCGATGACTGACGTGTACAGAACAAGCACCATTCATCTTCATTACAATTAAATAATGCAACGTCATTTAATGTCATGAAATCTTTTACCTAAAGTAAGGGAATCAAAACCCAGAGGACAGAGGTTTAAGGTGAGAGGGGAAAGATTTAATAGGAACCTGAGGGGCAAACATTTTCACACAGAGGCTGGTGGGTATATGGAACAAGCTGCCAGATGAGGTAGTTGAGGCAGGTACTATAACGACATGTAACAGTTATTTAGACAGGTAGATCGATAGGGAAGGTTTAGCGGGATATTGGCCGTACGGGGGGAGCTGGGACGAGTGTAGGTGGGGCATCTTGGTCGTCATGGGCAAGTTAGGCCGAAGGGCCTGTTGCCAGCTGCATGGTTCTATGACTATGTCTTGACAATGCACTTGATCTCAAACTCAGATTAATTCATGTGAGCAGGTTATGCAGTTGCAGCCTTCTGCCATCTCACGCTCTTCTCCTCTCACCTGTTTTACTCTAGATCCTGTGTCATTTGTCCGCAGAGTGCTGCAGTCACACTTGTCTGTGAGCGGCTGGTACTCCAAATCATCATATTATTTTGCTGAAAGTTTCATGCACTGGTTTAGCCCACCTTGAACACACAGGCAAAGAATAGTTGAAGCATAATTTTGATTCAGAGCATCGAGCTTAAGAATCCTGGAGCAGTTTCTCAGCTGAGAAAATACTGCATGCAGGGTGAAGCTGCGACATATAAAAATCAGGGAACGAAAACACGGTTTCAGGGAAAAAGCCTTGATAAAAAGTCGAGTTATTATTGACTGTGCCAAAATAATTAATCAGATTATGGGGATTTAGCTTTGATTTGACACGTGAATTAATGTTACTGCCTGTACCAAGAACCGTTGGTTCATGAGCTATATCTGTCAGATATACTTACATTTTAGACAACAGGTAACTGGTTTACTCAGTGAGATTACACTTTACCCTGATTGCTGTTTCATCATAGTCACTGACATATTTTAATCTCTGCTAAAATAAGGTTTACCATAAATAAATATGGATCTGGACTTATACTGAAGTTACTAATAGTCTCAGAAGATAGACACAAAGTGCTGGAGCAACTCAGCTGATCAGGCAGCATCTCTGGTGAAAAAGAATAGGTGATGTTTCTGGTCAGAAACCTTCTTCAGACATCAGAAGAAGGGTCTCGACCTGAAACGTCACCTATTTCTTTTCTCCAGAGATCCGGCCTGACCCGTTGAGTTACTCCAGCATTTTGTGTCTATCTTCGGTATAAACCAGCATCTGCAGTTCGTTCCTACGCATTACTAATAGTCTAGATTTATTGGATGTAATTGACACAATAACAATTATTGGATTTTATAAAAATGAATGTATCGTATGAAATGCTTTGAAATAATCTGACTTGAAAAGTACTGTATAAATGTTAGCCCTAGGAGGTCCTACTAAATCGCATGTTGACAAAGGCACTGGTCAATTCACCAGATGTTTGCTGATATGCTCTTTTACACCAATTAATTTTTCGTATCCAAGTTCTTTCATGGAACTGAGACACTCACAACATTTGAAGCAATTTGTGCAATTGATTAATTGATTGAAAGATACAGCATGGAAACAATCCTTTCAGTCTCCCAAGTCCTGGCCGACAATTGATCGCTAGTTCACATTAGTTCTATGCTATCCCTCTTTCTCATCCACTCCCTACACACTAGGGACAATTTACAGAGGCCAGTCAGCCTACAAATCCTCACGTCCTTGGGATGTGGGAGGAAATCCAGGCGGTCACAGGGAGAATGTGCAAAACTCCACACAGACAGCACCTGAGGTCAGGGTCGAATCAGGGTCGAATCAGGGTCTCTGGTTCTGTGAGACAGAAGCTCTACCAACTGCACCACTGTGCGTCCAATCTTCCAAAGAATTATGGAAGCCATTATAGGTGGATGTTCCCGATGTTGGGGGAGTCCAGAAGCAGGGGCCACAGTTTAAGAATAAGGGGTAAGTCATTTAGAACGGAGATGAGGAAACAAGGGATGACACCCATATCTGAATACTCATTCTCTGCATATTATACAAATCCCATTGCAGTCTTTCTTGCTGGGTGCAAATAATACTGCACTGTTGCACACTTACTTTGGCCATTTTATTAACGTTTTATCGGGGGCACAATTAACATTACAGTAAAGTTTCAACACTCGGATCACACAAAATGAGTGTGATCCAATGTTTTTGTCACAAATTTGCATCTGGATACATTTTATGCGGTCTCGTCTTGTGGAGGTCAGTTCAACAGATAGGAAATATCAACTCACTTTTCTGTTTCAGACTGGTGCATTCGCCCAATGTCCTTTGTCACCATATCCTTTCACAGCCAGTCTACCATTTATGCTGGAATTAAATAACTTTGTGTTGTAACAGGAGCCTTTTCATGACTTCCCCTGAGTTATTATACAGCTGGTTCTTTACTGTACTTGGCAGGGGGGTTTAGTGTTAATATGTAATTATGACAACACCCAAAAATGTCTTATTTTCAGTCAAATAACAAATATTATTCACCATGATACTTCCCTTAACAGTGTTAAGTGCAATCAAACTCAACTGTCTCCCAGCAACAAATCTGAAATGAAAGCAAAAACTATTGAAGATAGACACAAAGTGCTGGAGCAAGCCAATGGACCAGGCAGCATCTCTAGAGATAAAGGATGGGTGATGTTTCAGTTTGGGCCCCTTCCCAATGCAAAAAACATTGGTCGGCTTGTAGCGATACCAAACGTGGTGAATAAACAGTTGCTTTATTCAGACATTATATGGTTGGTGTACGTGCATGTTTGATCCTCTAACATACTAAGTCATTGCTGCTGCTGCTGCTGCTGCTGCTGAGCAAGGGCGTTGCCTCGAGCTCAGCTACTTGTACACCGGTGATCTGCAGGTGAGGTCTGCTTACGTAGCAGGACACTCCCCTTAACCCACGACGCCATGACAGCCCATGACTGCCCTCGTAACCAATGACGGGGGTTCGACCGTAAGTGGTCTGACGCCACAGGCTTTCGAAAAACTGTACATTCAAATTTAGTTAAATATGTAAGGGGATTCTTAATTGAGCCAGCCAAGTTACAATATTATATATTTTAGCTGTCAATTTGTAACAATCTCCTCACAGAGATAAAGTCACAGTCAGAATGCTATCAGGATTTCATGGACAACTGGTTAAGTTTGCAAAATGTTTCTTCCTTCAGAGAGCTATTGCTGACTGGAAACAATTTCAGTTGAAATATATTGTTCATTTGGGATGTGCAATATAATTCTTCCTGTTATTATATCAAGAATGTGCCCAAATCGTTCCATTTCATTGGTTGTGGCTTGGTCACGGTTCATGCAATTTCAGAAAGCATTGGCAAATTAGAGTTTAGATAAGTTTGGATCGTAAAAGTGATTAATATATTGTCAGTAAGGAGCAGAAATATCACGCTATGATATTCCAGCTACTCTGGATCGTACTTCAAAACATTAACTATTAAAAATAAACTCTGTGTGTGAGGATTGCTAAGATCTTTCCAATAATAATAATACAAGGTTTAAATTGTCTGTACTTTATCATGGGCAATTCTTTGGCTTTGATACATTTGTGTCTGTAGTCTATTCTAATCTTGGTGGAGAGCGTGTCTTGTAAAGTTAAGCAGTGTGCTTCTATCAGATCATCAAGCACTAATTATTTTTGATGGATGATGTTTCCGAAACTTACAAATCCACAAAAGGTTTAGGTGTAACGCGATTAATCATAAGGCAATCTCCTGTTGTGAGTTTTCAAAATTGAAATAACTCTGATCTTGCATCGGTCGATTGGCGCAAAATCACATTTTTTTTTATCACTAATCAATGTCATGTGCAAGGATTTGTGAAAAAAAAAATACAAGACTCCAAGTTCTGGGAAGTGAGATTTTATTTTCCATAGTTAGTGTCTGTCACAAACTGTAAGGCTGATTACCATTCACAGCACAGAGGAACTGCACAATCAGATGCACACCGCTAGGGAGAGATAGGAATCATCTTTGTGTCTGGATTTAAAACATAATCTGGAGCTGCCAGCTTGCCGATTGGGGAGAGAATAGGAAATACAGTAGGTCCTCCATGGTCTTTAAATGAAAATATAAATTTAAAGGAAGGATAATCCTGGAAGCGTGAAATTAAAAAAACAAAATTTGATGAAATGACTCAACTGGCCAGTCAGCATCAATGCCTCTTTTTCTTCTTCTTGCGTGTGGCGTGCATGGCCTAAAGTTGTTGGACAACTTGTTCCATTTGATCTTCAGTTTGTGCACGTCGAGTTGATTGCATTAGTCGAAACAGGGCGGACCACGTGAAGGTTGCAATCTTCCACACCAGCATCTATGCTTGAAGACCTTTCATCAGAAAGACCGGCACGGTGGCATGGCAGTAGACCAAGGGGTTCGATTCAGAGACCCGGGTTCGATCCTGACTACGGGTGCTTGTCTGTACGGAGTTTGTACCTTCTCCCCGTGACTGCGTGGGTTTTCTCCGGGTGCACCGGTTTCCTCCCACACTCCAAGGACGTACAGGTTTGTAAGTTAATGGGCTTCTGCAAATTGTAAATTATCCCCGATGTGTAGGGTAGTGCTAGTGTATGGGTGATCGCTGGTCAGTATGGACTCTTTGGGCCGAAGGGCCTGTTTCTGTGCTGTATCTCTAAAAAAAAAATTTCAAACTGGAAAAACTGAGTAAAAAAAAGTCAGTTTTAAGTTACAGATACGACAGGAAAGAGATTGATTGGGCAATAGGTTACATCGATAGGGTGAGGCCAGGGTTGTTGTGGTGATAAACTGTTGATGAAGCCACCTGGGGGCTGGGTTAATGAAGGCAGTTAGAGAGAAAGGGAGAAAATAAACATATTGACGTGTAAAAGCTGCAAAATATAGATCTGTAGGAAATGACCAGCAAGTCAGACTTTGGAGAGAGAGAGAGAGAGAAATGGAGTCAATATTACTGATGGAAAGCCATTTCTGATCTTTGGAATTTCAGAGGTGGATGGAGGGTGTGGTCATATATGTCTGATCGTGCACTAGAAATGTTGCATAAGCCTAGGATAATCATTCAATCAGTTTTCAGGAGCAACTTCCAGCAGTCCCTTTAAGATCCCCTATCTGAATTGTTCATACTCCAAAAGCCAATGGGTAGAGGTCCTGTGGTTCACGCTTCATAGATTGCTACTTGGAAACTATGTTAGCCCTTGCTATCTAGTGTAGAAAATAGATGTGAATGTTGTAATTGGAGCTGTGTTGGACAGGACCACACCATCCACGATGAGGCTAACTTGAACATCAAGCAGAAAAAAACACAAAGTGATGGATTAACTCTGTGGGTCTCTGGAGAAAAAGGATGGGTGATGTTTTGGATTTGGCCACAGACAGATATTGTTTATTTTCAGCAGAGAAAGCACAGAGGACACACAATCCCTCCCCCTTCCTTCTTCTCCCATTGAACCTCTTCGCCCCCCCCCCCCCTTCGCCCCCTCCCCTCTCCCCTGCGGCCCACCTGGACTCGCACCTATTTCTCCCGTCACCTACATTTCTTCCCCCAGCTTCACAATTCATACTCTTCAATCCTTCTGTCACACATCTTCTGTCTTTTCATCTCTGGTCCTTGTCCAACCATCTGCCTCTCAAATAACCCTTCCCATCTGTGTTGGTTTATTACCTGCCAGACTTTGTCCTTTCGCTCCTCTCTCCCAGCTCTCTTCCTCCCCTTATAATCTCTGAAGAAAGGTCCCGACCCAAAACGTCACCTATCCATGTTCTCCAAAGATGCTGCTGACCCACTGAGCTACTCCAGCACTCTGAGTCTACTTTTGTAAACCTGCATCAGTGGTCCCTTGCATCTAGGGTTTATTTTTATTCAGTTTTAGGGTCTGGACTTTAATGACAAGGTCAGCGTTTATTACTCTTGCCAGGACTAGAGGGTGTGAACTACAGGGAGAGGTTGAGCTACATGGAGAGCAGGAAGACGAGGGGAGATCTTATTGAGGTATACAAAATCATGAGAGGAATAGATCGGGAAGATGCACAGAGTTTTTTACCCAGAGTAGCGGAATCGAGACCAGAGGACATAGGTTCAAGGTGAAGGGGAAAAGATTTAATAGGAATCCGAGGGGTAGGTTTTTCACACAGAGGGTGGTGGGTGTATGGAACAAGTTACCAAAGGAGGTAGTTGAGGCTGGGACTATCCCATCATTTAAGAAACAGTTGGACAAGTACATGGATAGGACAGGTTTGGAGGGTTGTGGACCAAGCACAGGCAAGTGGGACTAAGGTAGCTGAGACATTGTTGGCTGGTGTGGACGGGTTGGGCTGAAGGGCCTGTTTCCACACTGTATCACTCTATGACTCTATGACTCTGACAATCACCATTGACTAGTTGGCTAAGTTGTTGAACCACACAGTAATTTCACTGATGATAAGTTGAGTGTTCCTGGGTTGAAAGTTCTTGGAGTTAGACCTGGCGACAATGCAGCAATGATAATATTTTATAAATCAGGATGGTGTGTGTGGAGGGTAATCTACAGCTGGTGAAGTTCCCCCGAACCTTCTGCTCTTGTTTTAGTTTAGTTTAGAGATACAGCGTAAAACAGATCCTTTGGCAACCGAGTCCACACCGACCAACAATCACCCATCTTCTATCCGACACACTAGGGACAATTTACAGAAGTCAATTAACCTGTAAAACTTCACGTCTTTGGAATGTGGGAGGAAACCAGAACACCTGGAGAAAGCCCACACGGTCACAGGGAGAACATACAAACACAGGGCAGACAGCACCTGAAGTCAGGGTTGAAGATTGAACCTGGATCTCTGGCACTGTAAGGCAGCAACTCCACTGCTGCGCCACTGTGCCACCCTTCTTCATGGCCGCCCTTGTTCTTCTTTGTGGTAGAGTACCCCCGGCAAGTTGCTACAGCGAGCTTGGTACATCAGGCACACCGCAGCCACAGTGTACTATGGTCGATGGGAGTGAATGGTTACAGCAGCAGATGGGGTGCTCACCACGAGGTCTTCTTTGTCCTTTCTTGTGTCAAGGCACCCCGAGTAGTTCTAATGCAGACTTGTGGAGAGCATTCATCAAAATCCTGACTCATGGCTTATAGAGGTTTGCCAGGGGAGAAGTCACTCAATGCAGGACACCCATATTTTGTTCTGCTCTTGCAGTACCTATGTGGAAGGTCCAGATGAATTTCTGGTCAAAAGTATCTCTCATCTTGCTGATAGCGAGGGACTAGGTTTGATGGCGAGTGGAAATACCATTGAGTGTGTAGTTCCCATCTGCTTATTTTTAGCCTAGATGAGGTGATAAACAGGTAAAGACTATTTTCTGTTCTTCTGATCTTCCTGTCTCCCTTGTTCAAAATTGAGATGCATTTCGAAGACTGTGGTCCTGGTTAGACTTTACTTTAGACTTTAGCGATACAGTGTGGAAACGTGCCCTTTGGCCCACTGAGTCCATGCCAACCTCTACACTAGCACTATCCTACACTACATGTTTTATGTTGAATTTCTATCTACTCTATGTTCTTTATTTTTTACTGTATGGTGATTTCATTTCAATGTGCCAATTGGCACACGTGACAAATAAAATGTATCTGTATCTGTATCTGTAATGTATCTGTATCTCACTAGAGACAATTTACTATTTTACCAAAGCCAATTAACCCTCTCTCCCTCCTATCTCTGCTACTGGAAGCTAACTTCTAGACATTAGAGATACAGTGCAGTCCTTTGGCCCACTGAGTTCATGCCGGCCAATGATCCCCATTCACTAATACTATCCCACACACTCGGGACAATTTACAATTTTACCAAAGCCAATTAACCTACAAACCTGTACGTTTTTGGAGTGTGGGAGGAAACCAGAGCACCCGGAGAAAACCCACGTGGTCACAGGGAGAACATACGACCTCTGTACAGGCAGCATCCCTAGTCAGAATCGACCCCGGGTTTCTGCCCTAGTTAAAGCTCTCTGATGATAAACTGTACCCTTGGCTGGTGTTGAAGATGGGTTGGATATTGGAAAGCATGAAAAATTATGGGAATGGCAGTTTTCAGAAATCTCTTTGAAGCAAGTCTGTCCCCTGATCTCTTGCCTAGATTTAGTTTAAGGCATTAGACCATGGCAAGAGGATGGAAAAGGGTTTACTTACATTAACATTCTTTAAATAAATTGAAATATATATCTCCCCAATGTGAATAAATACCAGCGACTCGATGCCAATTATGAAAATTTAAAGTAAAATAAATGATCAAAAATGTTCAAGTCAGGAACACCCATATGTGGAATAAAGAATGTGGGACTTCTCCTAGCAACAGCTGTTTGCCTTCTGTAAACAGTTGCAGGAATCAACATCCTCTTGATCCCTTGTCTCTACTATCTGTTGCCAAGTCATTTTCTCTTTGACAAAATGTTGAAAGTTACAGAAATGAGCTTTAAAGGAGTCCATTTCGTAATGGGAGCAAAGTTTAAAAACATTTGCACAGAAGGCGATTAGGAGCCTGTTGATTGGTGTGAAGATGTTAGCAAGCATTAAATATCCAGAGAAAGCCAAAGGCTCCTTTTACCCCGTCCCTCTGGACGTCCCTTCATTCCTAACCGGGTGAACAAACACTTGTCTCACATTCAAGCATGTAAACGTTTCAAGAAAACACAAGGCTGAGGAGCAGAGTGTGAGGCTGGAGCGGCGCTTGGCAAAGCACAGTGCAGACATTCAGTTAGTTCTGGAGTCTCCTGGCGTGCAGTCGTATTCAATAGGACGGAGCTGTTAGGCGTCAGTAAGTGGGAATTGCAGCTCAGACCTGCCTCAAGTTTTGCGCTGGCCAGTTCACTGCGGTTAGTCTCACTGAAACAAATTGTGTTTTTGGGATCCTTCTGGTTTGTGCAATTTGATGCGGTTCATACATTAGCAATAGCTAGAAGTCAGTTGAATCTGAGCAAATAAGCACTTACAGCATTTTAAAATCTTAGAAGACTCCACTCTCTGGAGTACCTCTCTACTCAGTTATCATTTTCATTTTAATTCTTGTAATGGTATGCGGAAACATCTCTGATTGCCTGTAAATTACACATTTGTGCTTTCTTTTTAGTCGATTCTTCTATAAAATCTGTGTATTGCGATAATAATGCGTGCGGTAGAAATCCGTCATTGAGATATTATTTCAAGCTCTGAATTATTGGCCCGAGTTTCCTGTTACGTAGACGAGCATTCAGACACGCTGCTTCCAATGATCGTAATGGCAAAATAGTCAGGGGTCATGGAGTTGAGTGATATCTGTGAATCATTGGGCAGCACTCATCTCCGAGTCTGGATGTTATGAAGGATCTTGAGCGCAAATATATCGCGGCTGACACTCTCGTGCAGTGTTATTGATGGAGTGCTGTGATTAGTTCCATCTTTCAGATGAGAAGTTAAACCAGAGCCATATCTGAAGAAGGGTCTCGACCCAAAACATCGCCGATTCATTCTCTCCAGAGATGCTGCCTGTACAGCTGAGTTACTCCAGCTTTTCGTGTCTATCTTCGCCATATCTTCTTTCTCGGGTTTCCACAAAATAACTAATTCAGCAGTAGACACAAAATGCTGGAGAAACTCAGCGGGTGAGGCAGCATCTCTGGAGAGAAGGAATGGGCGACGTTTCGGTGTCGAGACCCTTCTTCAGACTGATTCACTAATTCAGCAGTGTTGTGTCGCGATTCTGGTTGATATTTATCCCTCAGACAACATCAGAGTATTTGCTCAGTATCGTACCACTGTTTTTGAATATTGCTGTGTATAAATGGGACTATTCCATTTCCTACATCATGAAAATGATTCCATTTCAAGTTATACTGAGGTGCTTTTGGTGTTTTGAAAAGTATATGAAAGCCATTTAATATATTATTTTTGTTTGCGGTTATTAGCAATGTAAGATTCATTAATCTTACGTTGCTCGTATGCATTGTCAGCATACAATACAAACCAGCAAATGTGATTATGATGGTCAAGCAAGACTCCATGCCCCTGCTCGTCATGGAAATATTTAGAAGAGTATTCCCTGTAATACCCCAGGGACAACATTTCTCCTTCAACGGACATGTCTGAAACAGATTATCTGATCATTATTCTTTGCTTGCTGTGGGTCTTGCAGTGCAATTGGATTGTAACAGTGACTGCACTTCAAAAGTACTTCTTCGGGGCATATTCCAAAGTCTCAAAAGGTGCAATGCAAAGTGACGCTGGTGCTTATTCATCCTGTATCAGTTTTGCTGCTGTTGATCACTGGTACTGCACAATAATGTACGATCCATTGCGGAGTGCAGCAACGGAGAATATAATTATCTACAGCTCCGCAGTGTTGGGTATCTATGGTCTTTATGGGCTATTGGGTGTTTAAATTATCCCTGCGTTGGCTGTGGTGTCCTCAATCATGGCATTGGAATTATGTGCGTCTAACACTGTGGACTTGCTGTTTTGAATGAGGTTTCTAATGATGCTCCTTACTATGCAGGGTATAATACAGAACCATCTGTGAGTTGCTCATCTTCTGACTGCTGTGTGTTAGTTGATGCATCACCTTTGTGTCCGCCTCGTCGCCTGGCCTGATGGTCTTTGAACTCATGAACTGCTCCATTTGAAAAATGGAGATCTCAAATTGCAGTTCTGGTCACCCCATTACGGGAAGGATGTGGCGGCTTTGGAGAGGATGCAGAAGACACATCAGATTGCTGTCTGAACTAGGGGATATTAACCACAGGGAGAGGTTGGGTAGATTTGGATTCTTTTCTCGGGAACGTCAGAAGCTGAGAGGAGACCTGATAGAAATACAAAAGATTATGAGAGACATAGATAGGGTAGACGGTCAGAACCTTGTTTCCCAGAACCTATGTCAAATGTCATAGCTTTAAGATGACAGGAGGGAAAGCTAAAAGAAATATGCATGGCAATTTTTTTACATAGGTGGGTGCCAGGAATACGTTGCCAGGGTTGGTGGTGGAAACTGATATAATAGTGTTGTTTAAGAAGGTTTTAGATAGGTATATGTCTATGTATTATTTTGTGTGCAATGTAGTATTGTGAGAGCAACTCATGCTTATCTCCTCTCTTGAGTCTTATATCACTGTGTGCTTCAACCAATGTAAAAGATTAAGAAAGAAACAGTTTATACAGTAGCCTTTGTGTCATTACATCCCAAAACAACATAGCTTTGAAGCATCCTACAAGCAGACATGTCATAGATGATCTGAGAATCTGTTCCGAGCAATGTTTGAGGGGTAAATGCTGGCCGGGACACCAAATACTTCCCTCAGCAGACGTAATACCTTTATTTGAACTACGCATTCCATCCCCTGCAGGCCTTACAAACAAATTTCTCGTAACCTATCCATTACCGGTTTCTTAGGCTTCTTTTATAGTCTGTCACAAATGGCGAGCTGAATACTCACTTTGTTTTCCATTCTGACGCAATGCCATTTAGTTTTCACTCTAAGGCATGAACCGTGCCTCACAACGTTTGCATAAGTGCTGACTGTTGATGTTTCAGACCAGAAGCCAGGTCTTATACCCCCAGTGACACCCCCATTCAGAGATTGGACATTTGATCTGTTAATCAAACTGACTACTGCCCCACTGGGCTGAGCCTCAGCCAAACCACGTGCTGCTGGGTTCAGATCGTAGGTGTGAATCTCCACTAAATATATTTAAATAAACATGATCTTGTTGCACAGTTGTAATTCATAAATAGTCAATGTTCATTTGATCATGACTGCCCTGACTAGAGAACTCATGCTCTGGGCACGAGCTGGATTTAAATTCTGAAAACACACTTTAACTCATCATAACACAACAAATCAGTCTGATTATACCTTAGTGTAGAGTAAATGTATGAAATTGGACAGACCTACTGATGTAGCATTGTCGTATCTGCAGACTGACCATCCACCTATTTAATCGTCTGCTACAATAGAGTGAAACAGGACCCCAGTTGAGGTGTGATGTATTCACAATCCACTGGCACTGATTGCTCGTTGCAAATGAGGATCGCAGTGCAGAGTTCACATGTTATGTTTCCCATTATCCCAATACTTGAAGAAGGGTCTCGACCCAAAACGTCACCCATTCCTTCTCTCCAGCGAAGCTGCCTGTCCTGCTGAGTTACTCCAACTTTTTGTAACTCCAACTATTCCAATACCTGGTTGTGTCACACACGTGACTGTCATTTGTTGGCGGCTGGGAGGGAGTTCTCCATTCTGAAAGAAGACCCATTGCCTCACAGGTTGGACCAGATTGTGATTGGCCATGCACTAGCCTTGTGGCTCCACTGATCTTCTGCGCCCATCAGGCTTTGAAGATCCTGTTTGTGTTGTTGTTTCATCTGTTCCACAAGGTGGAAAGTGTTGCTAGCTCCCAGGTGGTAGGAAGCAAAGTCCTGCCCAGGGACCATCCAGACAACCTTTTTACTGTTTTACTGTTTCCGCTGTTGAGCAGAAGCGTTAGGAAACAGCTAAAATAATTAAATAGCTAAAATAATGTAAAAGTATTAAAGAACTAAAACTAAAATTAAAAGTCGCATGAAGTTATTGCTAATTAAATAAAAACCATAGATGTAGAGCATAGAGTGAAAAGTAAAATATATGGACATTTCTTCAAACATCTTTTGAATGAAGCTCAGCCATGTACAGACTGCAGAAGGAGAAACAAGGAATTGCAGATGCTGGTTTACAAAAAAAAGACAAAGTGCTGGAGTATCTCCACAGGTCAGGCAGCATCTCTATAAAACATAAGTAGGTGATGTTTCATGTTGGGGGCCTTCTTCAGTATGACCCACTTCAGATGATTTTCTGTCTCAAGAAGGATTCCGACCCAAACTGTCACCTCTCTATGTCCTTCAGAAATGCTGTCTGACCCATTAATGTACCTGGATTCAATGCTGCATGAAGTGAGAGGTCAGGTGCAGCTGCAATTAACCCACCATCTCTGAATCAAGTTTAATGATTCTTGGTATCATTCCCTCCATGGTAAGATTTTCCAGTAGAAGGTAAAGGGACCAAAATGGAACCAAAAGTGCTGACTCATCAAGTCCCTATATAATCACAGTCACTTGCATGAAACAAGCAAATTTCAGTAAATTTGATGAGTAATCGGTTAAGCTGCTTTCTTGATGCTGATTGAAGGTAGATGGTACCTTTTTTAATGGTTCCTCAAAAAGTGTATTATAAAAAAGGAACAGATATAAATACTTACACGTACAGTAAGTCTGGACTTACATGGATCTTTAAATAGATGCACATCATACACAGATATGTATAGTTTAGTTTAGTTTAGTTTAGAGATACAGAGCGGAAACAGGCCCTTCGGCCCACTAATACCCCTGTCCCACTTAGGAAACCCGAACGAACGGAAACCTCTGGAGACTTTGCGTCCCACCCAAGGTTTCCGTGCGGTTCCCGGAGGTTTATGTCAGTCTCCCTAATGGTCGAAAGTGGTTTCCGTTTTAAAAATCAGTAATTTTTTAGTCCAAGTTGGTTGCGCTGCTAGTTGAAGGTGGTTGCCGGAGGACAGGAATCTCCGGGAAACCGCACGGAAACCTTGGGTGGGGCGCAAAGTCTCCAGAGGTTTCCGTTCAGGTTTCCTAAGTGGGACAGGGGCATAAATCTGCACGGATCAGCAATCCCCGCAGATTAACACTATCCTACACACACTAGGGACAATGTTACATTTATACCAAGCCAATCAATCTACAAACCTGTACGTCTTTGGAGTGTGGGTGGAAACTGAAGATCTCGGAGAAAACACACGCAGGTCACGGGGAGAATGTACAAACTCTGTATAGACAGGCACCTGTAGTCGGGATCGAACCCGGGTCTCCGACGCTGTAAGGTGGTACCTATACCGCTATGCCACGTGCCGCCCTGGTGAGTGTCCTCAATCTGGTTCATGTTGTGTGTGCATGTATGCACATGAATGTGGGGGGTGGGGAAGAGTACATTGCTGGCTGCCCTCATCTTCCCCTCCCTAACCCCGGCTGAGTATGCCCGTGCAGTCATCCATTAACCTTGTTACCTTTAGTGTTCACAAAAAAAATCTCCGTGTCTTCAAGAATCATTTCCCAATCATATTTAGCAATGGTGAAGAAACAGTTTGCATTTGTCAACCTCCTGCACAACTGATCGCTGTTTGATGCCGGAGCAAACTGTCGAAAGACTACACCTACCATTTTGTTTAATTTAACTAAAAGTAGAAAATGGGTCCAAAAGTTAAAAAATAAATGCTTCCTTGTTAATAGCAGAAAAAAAGTCTTTGGATACATTTTCTTTGCTTTGGCCCCAATCTCCATTTTTTTCCTGTTGTTGATTCAGGAGAGCTAGTACACGTGGAAATGTGTGTTTTTGACATGCTGCTAATTTCACTGTGAAATATTCGACAATAGTAAATTGCAGGAAACAATTTTGAGAGAAGGTATGTGTTTGAAACAGCAAAGGAAATGAAAGCACTCCAACAACTTACACGCTCTGCCTCATATCTGATCTCAAAGTGCGCTACCCACCACTATAGTATTTAGCTTACCCAAAGTGTACCAGATATTTCTACAGATGGAGCCTACTGTTAATAAAGAGGCTTTCTTCAGCCTCCTTGAGTTGGCAGAAAAATAAGTTCCAGATTTTAACTGATGAACTTGTAAAGTCCAGCAATGGCTGCATTCTCAGACTAAAGGGCCGGTCCCACTTGGGCGACCTAATCTGCGAGTTCTGGCGAGTTTGCCCTCGACTCACAATCGCAGCATGGTCGACACGAGATCGTAGGAGGTCTTCGTAACTCTCCTTCATGCTCGAGAGTGGTCTCCATGTACTCGAGGCCTCAGCTAGGTCGTGGCGTTTTTTTCAATATATTAAAAAATGCTCGCGAGTAAAAAAAGGTCGCCATGGAAAAAAATCAATACTTTTTTTACTTGTGCGTTTAGTCATAGTAGGTCATAGTAGGTCGGCATGTTAGTCGTAGGTAATCGAGGGTAGTCGAAGGAAGGTAGTCGTAGATAGTCTTCATCATAGTCGCAGGGAGGTGGAAGGGAGTTCGAAGGAGATCAAAGGAGGTCGTCTTCACTCACTATTCGGTGTCCAATTTTCCCGAAGTTAGTCGTAGCTAGTCGTAGCTAGTCGAAGCTGGTCTTCTACTTAGTTGAAGGAGGTCTTCAACATGTCCATTTTTCAAACTCTTCTATACTCACCAATTAGGTTGCCCAAGTGGGACAGTCCCTTAACAATCTTCTAGCAAGTTTATCGTCTGTTTTATTAATGTATTAATTAAAATAAAGAGTATATTTGCCACTGGGAAAATGAACACTTTCAGTTCGGACGTCCATCAATTCCCTACTCATGCTGTTAAAACTCTCGGGGGATATGGATTTTGTGGCATAGCCACTATTTATTGCCCAAACTAACTGCCCTCGAGAAGGAAAAGATGGCCTTATATTTCAACTGCTGCAGTCGTTGTGGTGAAGGTGCTCCCACAGAACTCCAAGATCTGAAGAAGGGTCTCGACCCGAAACGTCGCCTATCTCCTTCGCTCCTTAGATGCTGCTGCACCCGCTGAGTTTCTCCAGCTTTTTGTGTACCCTCCAAGATCTTAACTCTGTGATGTTGAAGGACAATCATATATATATTTGCAGATTGTGATGGTGTGTGTGTGAGTTGGCTGTAATGACATAGAGTGCGATCAGTCTTTGAGATCAGGAAAAAAAGCTCTTTGTATTCCACCCGCATGTTGTGTTTTAACTCAAACATTTGTGGAACAATCTTATACTCCCGGCTTTAGGGATCGTCTTTAAACCGAGGTTGTTGTTTAATTAGGAGATGTGCTCTACTTTAAAGTTTGCAATTCTGCAGTTGCCAACTTAAACTTGGTATTTTATACTTTGTGATGTATCTATCAATTCCCACTTCCTGAAATCAGAGTTCAATTCAATATCTTTCAAACTATTTTTTTCAGATTGTAGGTCTCTTATCGTCCTGTCCCACTTAGGCGATTTTCTTGGCGACTACAGGCGACTGCCGCAAAATTATCAACATGTTGAAAGAATTCAGGGACAGTGGCGACAATTCTTGCTGTCCGTAGGTTGTCGAAGGTGCTGTCGTAGGTTGTCGTCAGGTGTCGTAGGTGAATTCCATTAAAACTAGTCCCTGGCAGTCGCCTAAAGAGTCGCCTAAGTGGGACAGGCCCATGGCCACCAATTCCATTGGGAGTAATAGATTGAAAATTGCTGATATTTACATATGTTGAAAAGGGTGCAGTTTTACATGCTGTTGACTCCTATTAATGTCCTAATAGAACTGCTGGAAATGAGTCTATGTAAACGAGAATGTGGCTGAAAGAGTGGTTCTTGGGGAACTACTGTAAAATTTGTAACTAATAAAGCAAGTGCTGTAAATCTGAGATAAAAATAGAGGTACCAAAGGCTAGCCAGTATCTGTGGAGAAATAGGAGTGTGAATGTTCCAATTTTACGGAGAGTCTATGGCTTAATAACGTGTTTTCCCCACTGCTCAAACACACAAAATGCATAATTAACCCTGGGACGGTAGGTATGAAATCTAGGTAAATTAAGTAAGTAGGTTTTTGGCCAAGTATTCACATACAAGGAATTTGCCTTGATGCTCCGCCCACAAGTAACAACATGACATACAGTGACAGTTACGAATGACTCAGAAAACACTAAACATTAATAATAATAAAACATTAATGATAAAACACCATTGATCAAGCATGTGAACCAACAAAATACCAGATCAAAGGGAGGCTACAGATTTTTGGCTGTTGAGTAGAGCAATTAGCCGTGGATAAAAACTGTTTTTATGTCTGGCTGTGGCAGCTTTGACAGCCCGGAGTCGCCTTCCAGAGGGAAGTGATTCAAAGAGTTTGTGGCCAGGGTGAGAGGGGTCAGAGATGATCTTGCCCGCTCGCTTCCTGGCCCTTACAGTGTACAGTTCATCAATGGAGGGAAGGTTGCAGCCAATAATCTTCTCTGCTGATCGGACGATTCGCTGCAGCCTCCAGGTGTCGTGCTTGGTGGCTGAGCCAAACCAGACCATGATGGGGAAGGGGAGAACAGACTCTACGATGGCCGTGTAGAATTGGACCATCATTGCCTGTGGCAGATTGTGCTTCCTCAGCTGCCGCAGGAAGTACATCCTCTGTTGTGCCTTTTGAGCATGTAGAGCATAAACTTGGATTTTTTTTCTCTGGAGTATTGAAGACTGAGGGGCATTCTGTTAGAGGTACAAGTATATACAATTATGAGAGGCATAGATAGGGTAGATAGTCAGAACCTTTTATTTTTCCCCAGGGTGGAAATCTCAAAGACTTAAGGGCAAAGCTTTAAGATGAGAGCGTGAAAGGTTTGAAGGACATGCATGGGGCAAGTTTTACAAAGAGGGTAGTGGATGCCTGGAATGAGATGCCAAGGTTGGCAGTGGAGGCAGATACAATAATGACATTTAAGTGTTTCTTTAGATAGGCCCCTGCAAATGCATGGAATAGAGGGATATGGATCAGATGCAGACAGAAGAGATTAGTTTAGCTTGGCATCATGTTTAGCTTGGCAGCACGGACATTGTGGGCCGAAGAGCCTGTTCCTGTGCTGTACTATTCTGTGCTCTATGTTCTAGGTACCACTCCAAACTAATTCCTATTAGTCAGCCAAGAGAGCACAAATCAAACTCTTAATAGTTTGAAGTCAGGAATTTTTTTCCAGCAATGGAAAGTAACCATTCTTGTTAACTGTTCACGTATCCAGCTGATGATGTGTTAGTAGGATTAGGCCAAGGGTAGCAGACGCAGGCAGGGATCAGTATGTCTGGCAGCCACAGGCCTCTCAGTCACAGTTCAAACACCCCATCCCTTGCCTTGCATATATATATATATATATGGACTGAATTGCTGTTTTAACCCTTACTATCAACGACAACGGAAATTTAAGGAAAAAGGAACCCGATTTCTTCACATTTTGGAACCATTAAAATAAGATTTTTAATCTGGATCATTTAACTAGTGTAGATGGGACATGTTGGTCGGTGTGGGCAAGTTGGGCTGATGGACCTGTTTCCACGCTGTATGACTCCATGACTATTTAAGCGTTGTCATTGCCTCCAGTCATTGAAGCATCTAGTCATTGAAGAAGTAACAATGTGAAAGGATAGTTACCTATCATAAAGGCTATAATGATTTTATGTTTATGATTTGTTGTGATATTATGAAAGGATAGTTTTTACCAGAACAGGAGGGGGAGGGGGCAATTGCTATTGGGATCCAAATCCTTGCTGACCCAGCGAGCAACACTCAAGGGCTTGTCCCACCGGCGATATTTCAGCAGACTGCCGGTGAGCGTCAAGCTCAGCACTCGCTGAGAAACCAGGAAATGGAACGGCGAGTGTCAAGAGTGGAACACACACAACCACACACACACACACACACACACACACACACACACACACACACACACACACACACACACACACACACACACACACACACACAACCACATCGCAAAGGCGGGGGTCAGGAAAAGCAGGGGAGCGCTGTCTGAAATTCCGCGTTGAAACCACGAGCTGGATCGACCGACCGCACACACACAAACACAACGCAAAGGCGGGGGCCAGGGAAAGCGGGGGAGCGCTGTCTGCACGATGAAGAGGAAGGTAAACGGCTGCCACAGTGTACGGTAAGAGAGTGTGGAGGGGAGAGCGGAAGAACGGGCGAGAGGGGAGAGAAGGGGGGAGAAGGGGAGAGATGGGGAGAGAAGGGGAGAGAAGGGGAGAGAAGGGGGGAGAAGGGGGGAGAAGGGGGGAGAAGGGAGGAGAAGGGGGGAGGGGAGGGAGGGAGGGGGGAAAGGGGGGGGAAAAGGGCGTAGGAGGAGGGGGGGGAGAGGGGAAGGGGGGGAAGGGGAGGGGAAGGGAGGGGAGGGGGGGAGGAAGGGGGAGGGGAAGGGGGAGGGAAGGGGAAGGGGGAGGGAAAGGGGGAGAAAGGGAGGAGAGGGGGGATAGGGGGGGGAAAGGGGGAGAAGGGGGAGGGAAGGGGGGAAAGGGGAGGGAAGGGGGAGGGAAGGGAAGGGGAGAAGGGGAGAGAAGGGGAGAGAAGGGGGAGAAAAGGGGAGAGAAGGGGAGAGAAGGGGGGTGAGAGAGGGGAGAGGGAAGGGTCGAGAGAAGGAGAGAGATGGAGAGAGAAGGAGAGAGAAGGGGGAGAGAAGAGGGGAGAAGAGGGGAGAAGAGGGGAGAAGAGGGGAGAAGGAGTGGAGACACTTTTAAGAGGTTTAATAAAGTTTATTGGGCATTTTGCCTAGCGTTTGGTTTTCCCTGGTCCTGAAAACACCAATGAGCCAATTAAAATGCCCGATCAGCTAAAGAGATTGCCTACGGCTGCCCTCGACTGCCTGTAACTAAATAACAACCCCACTCTACGCACTACGAGTCAAAAAGAACCATGCTGACCAAATTTTACTCGCAGAAAATTTTTCAACATGCTGATAAAATTTCCGTGACCTAGCTGAGGCCACGAGTATTCGGGAACTTCCCTTGCGCATGAAAGAGAGTTCCAGTGACCTCATAGGACCTCCTAGGACCACGTGTCGACTATGCTGCGAGTTTGAAGGTCGAAGACACTCTTCTAAACTCCCAGATTAGGTCGCCCAAGTGGGACAGCCCCTCCAGACCTTCCAGTAAGTTTTTAGCTCAACAAGAGAGGGAGGGGCAATTGCATTATTTTTTAAAGTCCTCGAAGCAAGAGGAGGGGGATGCAGTGCTGGGGATATGCACGTGCAGAGTTGGGGGCTATGGGTGAGTGCTGGAATATGGGGGAAACGGGTGAGTGGTGGAATATTGCGTTGGGGAACGCGTTACGTTGGGGGACCAGGTTTCCCGTGTGACAGGGACCCAGTTGTTCTAGTAATAAACTAAAAGGTTATTCAGGAAGGATATTATTCTCATCTATCCTTCAATGTGCTGCACAAGATGTTCCCATGGCCATTCATTTTTACCAGAAAATGGGCCAATGCACTGTTTAGTTCTGAATATGTGTGACTTTGAAAAATTGTTTATTTTTTTATTCTTTCTTCATGAATTCCCAACCCTGACTCAATGAATTAAATCTGATTACACTGGGCACGCAGAGGAAGCAGAATGTTGATTTTACCGGTGTCCCACATTAGCTGCTATGCTAATACGGGAGTTTGAATTAATTGGTGCTAATTAGTGAAATTTTGGGTGGGACACAATGATTAAAATAAACACCATTCAGCTTCAAGTCAGCTGCCTTGTGAAATATGTTGCGTCTCTGTTCTCAGAAAGAAAGCTATCAGGGAACTGCCGATGGAAAATATTAACTGCTGGTTTGAAAACGCCGATTAGAGCAAAGCTGCTAATAAATGTCATTACAGGATTATACTTCTGGAATCAGTCCTGAGGATGAATATGTCTTAATTGTCCTGGCATAGCTTCTGCTGTGGTAATTAACTTTAATTAGAGGGCTCATGGTGTCGAGTGGTTGATTTGTTTGCTCTAGATCTTGAGTTTCACAGCGAATGTTTTGATTTTTGGAAAATTTGGATAACGCAGCAATTTTTAATGAGAAATAGACATCACACTTCGGTGCAAAATGCAATGGCGGGGCTGGTTTCAGCCAAAAGAGGAAGTGGGGCACGGATGGTGGTCTGGTCTGGGGAGAACATTGTACATTACAAAGAGGCGTGACAGCAGCACCTGCAATGCAAAGTGACCTACTTTTTGCAGGTTATCTAATTTCTCTGAACAGCTTAGTTTCAAGTAGATTCTAAATGTGTTTTGACCAAACTAAAAAAAAACACCAAGGCAACTCTACTGAGCCCATCAAACTTGCTCATAGAACACAGAACACCATAGCACAGGAATGGCCCTTTGTGCCACAATGTTCGGGCTGACCATGGTGCCAAATTGAGTCTGAAGAAGGGTTCAGACCCAAAACTTCACCTATTCCCTTTCTCTAGACATGCTGCCTGACCCGCTGAGTTACTCCTGCATTTTGTGTCCATCCAAGATGCCAATTTAAACTGATCTCATTGGCCTGTACATGATCCAAATCCCTCTGTTCCCTGCAGTTCCAAGCGCTTATCTAAAAGCGTCTTAAATGCCATTATCATATCTGCCTCCACTGGCAACGCGTTTCAGGTCCCACCACTCTCCGTGTAAAATACATCTCCAATAAAAATTCTCCCCCGTGACATAGCTATGCCCTCTATTGTTGGACATTTCCATCCTCGGAAAAAGGGCTCTCAACCCTATCTGTGCCTTTCATAATTTTATATACTTCTATCAAGTCTCCTCTTCACCTCCTTCCACATTGGCGTTGGAAAATGACTTTTAGCCTCCATGGAAATTGGTTGCTTTTTACCTTAACTGCGCTTACCTCATTTGTTCACGTCCTTTGAAAACTTGGTCAATCAAAGTCTGTGGGTTCAAGAGATTGTTTCAGCCTGAGACAAAATATGATAATTACCATGGAGACACAAGGAACTGCAAGTGCTGGAGTGTTGAGCGGAAAGCGAAGGGCTGGAGGAATTCAGCCGAGCAGGCAGCATCTGCGCAGGCGATGTTTTGGAATGAGGCTCCACTTCAGATTGGCCACATGTCCTTCTAGTTCTTTTTAACCAAGACCATACACACATGAGTTTCTGAGAAATTAATTCCTGGTCGACAGCACCACGCATGCAAAGTAACAGCTGCTGCATCTCCAATCCACTTTAGACCTTAGACTTTATTGCAAACCTTAGACCTTAGACCTTAGATTGCAAACAGGCCCTTCGGCCCACCGAGTCCGCGCAGACCAGCGATCACCCCGTACCCTGTCCCTCGCACGCGAGACAGTTTTGCAATTCGTCCAAAGTCAATCAATCTACAAACCTGCAGTCTTCAGAATGTCGGTGGAAACTGGGACACCTGGAGTAAACCCACGTGGTCACAGAAAGAACGTACAAACTCCACATAGACAGTGCCCACAGTCAGGATCGAACCCTGGTCTCTAGTGTTGTCAGGCAGCAATTCTACCACTGCGCCACCCTAAAATTCCAAAATTCATATCAAAATCTGAAAGTATTGTGACTACCATATGGCATGCCTAGTGATACTGACTAAGTCATTAAATATATTCAAGAAGGTAGAGATATTAGTAATGTCCGAGGATCAAAGAGTATGGGGAAAAGAGAGGAACGTGGTACTGAAGTAGATGATGAAGCATGGTTATGTTGAATGGCACTACATGCGTCTATTATAGTGTCTCTACGTGTTTGTAGGTCCCATCTGAAACTGTCAACAGCAGCCGATCTGCACACTTAGTTCAATGATTCCCTGTTGCAATATGCATGGAAATATACGCTAAACATGCATTTCTAGCCATTAACACATTTATAAATTTCTTAATAAAAAGAACACAAAAACTTTAATAAACCAAATCCTGATCCAATATATATGAATGCCATAGCTTGTGTGCCTCACTCTTACAAAGGCTGAGATTTCTGGGTTAGTATTGGAAGTGTTATGGATTTCTGCTCCTCTAGAGCTGAAGACATTGTTCCTAATCTACTTAGTTTAGCTTTAGTTTTGTTTATTATTGTCACATGTGCTGTGGTACAGCCGAAAACTTTTCATTTTGTGCAATGCAGTCAACAAAAAGATTATACATGATTACAAACAAGCCATCCACAGTGTACAGTAAAGGATAAAGGGCATAACACTTAGTGCAAGATAAAGTCTGCTATAGTCTGATTAAAGATAGTTCAAACGTCTCCAATGAGGTAGATGGGAGGTCAGGACAGCACTCTAACTGATGAGAGCTGTTCAGCTGCCTGATAGCAGCTGGGAAGAAACTGTCCCTGAATCTGGAGGTATGCGTTTTCAAACTTCTACACCTCTTGCCTGATGGAAGAGGGAGAAGAGGGAGTGCCCTTACTCTAATTTTAATGTTTTCTCAGGATGAGGTTCCCATAAGAAGCAACAATTTCTCTGTGAAACAATATCCAAAACAATATCACCAATCCTGTGAAACAATATCACCAAGACGGCTTCACCGTCTGAAGAGGGGTTTCAGCCCGAAACGTTGCCTATCTCCTTCGTTCCATAGATGCTGCTGCACCCGCTGAGTTTCTCCAGCATTTTGCGTACCCTCACCAAAACAAAACCCATTTTACATTGGTATAGGATCATTTCTAAACTCTGTCCATAGAATAAATGTAAGATAGACACAAAAAGCTGGAATAACACAGCAGGACAGGCAACATCTCTAGAGAGAAGGAATGGGTGATGTTTCGGGTCGAGATCCTTCTTCAGAGATGCTGCCTGTCCGGCTGAGTTACTCCAGCTTTTTGTGTCTTTCTTCGGTTTAAACCAACATCTGCTGCTCCTTCCTACACATAGAATAAATGTACTCTCCTCTGAATGTTTACTTCCCACCCTTTGCGCAGAAATGACCACCTGAGCTTTTATTGAATTCTGAGACTGCTAAGAGTAGCAGCATTTAAAAAATCTTGACTTTTCCCTTTGTAAGAAAGACATTCAGTTCAGTTCCGTTTAGTTTATTGTCACGTATACAGAGGTACAGGTAAAGCTTTTGGTGTGTGCTAACCAGTCAGCGGCAAGACAATACATGATTACAATCGAGCCATTTACAGTGTATTGATACAGGATAAGGGAATAATATTTAGTGCAAGATAAATCCCATCTGTAAAGTCCAATTAAAGATAGTCCATAGGGTGTGAACCCATGACGTTGTAGATAGTGGTTCAGGGCTGCTCTCTAGTTGTGTACGAAGACTACCTATCAGTTGCCTGATAACAGCTGGGAAGAAACTGACCCTGAATCTGGAGGTGTGCGTTTTCACACAATTTAGATCACAATAGGATTTCTCTTAATGATAGTTGAGTGTTGAAAACCCTCAACGGGCAGTCTGTGATATTACCTCAGTCAGACGAGAGTTGTCATTTCCAATTCAGTCACCACTTTCCCAGAGCTGGGTGGACACCCCAATTTGCTTCCTGAGGACGCGTGACAAGAGAAATTCTCTTCCAGCCCTGCCGACCAAAAACCCTCCTTAATAAATAGTTTGGAATGCAATCACAGAATGTTACATCATTGCAGCTGGTTCTGAATTGTTCCCATGTAATTGAGAATAACGAGAGAATATAATCTCTTCCTTTCATTGCACACTGAGACATGTTTACCATTGACCTTGTGTTGAAAGGTTTATAAAAGACCGTGCTGGGTTTGCAGCCGCCCAGTGGAAATTGAATTGCTGCCCTGTAACACACAACTAAATCTATGTCCGCCAGGAGTAAGTAATACTAATCCTGTTAAAATGGAATCCACTAATGAGTATTTTATATATTTTTGAAAATTGTAATTATTTCCTGCCACTGCACAGCAGTAATTTATTCAATAAAGTGTCATTTCATTGGTATCTTTGTCTATATTATTTTAAATGGAAGAGGTTTTATACATTAGGGGATAGACACTAAGTGATGCAGTAACACAGCGGGTCAGGCAGCATCTCTGGAGAAAAAAGATGGGCGATGTTTCAAGTCGAGACCCTCCTGGGAATGGAGAAAGCTGCAGGTTGTGACAAAGGGTCTTTTTCATAGAATCATAGAAAATAGGTGCAGGAGTAGGCCATTCGGCCCTTCGAGCCTGCACTGCCATTCAATATGATCATGGCTGATCATCCAACTCAGTATCCTATACCTGCCTTCTCTTCATACCCCCTGATCCCTTTAGCCACAAGGGCCACATCTAACTCCCTCTTAAATATAGCCAATGAACTGGCCTCAACTACCTTCTGTGGCAGAGAATTCCACAGACTCACCACTCTCTGTGTGAAAAATGATCTTCTCATCTCGGTCCTAAAAGACTTCCCCCTTATCCTTAAACTGTGACCCCTTGTTGGGAGTTCCCCAACATCGGGAACAATCTTCCTGCATCTAGCCTGTCCAACCCCTTAAGAATTTTGTAAGTCTCTATAAGATCCCCCCTCAATCTCCTAAATTCCAGAGATGCTTCAATAGACAATAAACAATAGACAATAGGTGCAGGAGTAGGCCATTCGGCCCATCGAGCCAGCACCGCCATTCAATATGATCATGGCTGATCATCCACAATCAGTGCCCCCGTTCCTGCCTTCTCCCCATATCTTCCCGGGTCATTGCGTTACTGCAGCACTTTGTTTCGATCTTCAGTATCTACAGCATCTGCAGTTCCTTTCTACACATGTTATACATGTGGGGATTTGGTATTGGATTAATATTACATCAAATCTTTTGAACCAACATCCGATTCATCCTCTTGAATGAATGGGTGTGTTCCTTACACCACAAAAATCATCGAATTACGAGAGGAGCCCAGCCACTAGAGGAGAACAATAGGCGTCATTATTTGGCCAGGTATGCAATACAGAGAAACTGATTTCTCAACCTTGAACATGGGACTCAAACACGTGGAGGGCTCATGATCTTTAGCTCTCCGTTAATACAAGGTGTTTGGTACCGGAAAGGATGACATTGTTGAAACTACTGTTGGAGGAGTAACGCACTTGCTCAGTGCGTTACCACAGCCATCCAAATGCACCTCTGTGTCTCGGGTCATGAGCAAGGATAAGGATAAAACGGAACCAACCATCTGGTATTGACCTTTAGACTTTAGACTTTAGAGATACAGTTTGGAAACAGGCCCTTCAGCCCACCGGTCCGTGCCGACCAGCGACCACCCCTGACAACTTACAATTTTAACTGAAGCCAATTAACCTACAAACCAGTGCATCTATGGAGTGTGGGAGGAAACCGGAGCACCTAGAGAAAACCCAAGCGGTCACAGGGAGAGCATACAAACTCCATACAGACAGCACCCGCAGTCAGAATTGAACCCGGGTCTCTGGCGCTGTGAGGCAGCAACTCTACCCTGGCGCCACCGTGCCGAGCGAGGCACCAAATCCAAATGAGATGAAGTTCTTTCAGTCCAATAACTTTGCAGAGTCCTCCTCACAAATATCTGAGGGCTAGTGTCTAAACTGGGGGACTCGTCAAACAATATTGTCATACTCGCAGAATCAAACCTTACAGAAATGGCCGAAATTCCTTGACCTGGGGTTTGTCCTTCATCACACATCAAATTTATTCGTCAGACTCACCAAAGGTTGTGGTGACTGGTGGGAGGAAGTGGTCCTCTGTATTCATTCTATAACCCGCAAGTGAACTGGAACACTTGCATGTTCCTTTCCAACTCAAATACCATCCTGACTGAGAGGTTGGTTATTGTTCCCTCATCATTGCTAGGTCTGTGTATTGGAATCTCCCACTGTAAAATCATGGGAGGTTCTTTACCATAAGCACGGCAACAATTCAAGAAGTACTGTATGCTTATAATTACCTTCTAGGGGACGATTAGAGATTCCAGATGCGAGCATCCTCGTTAATGATCTTCATATCCTGAAAGATGATTAAAAGTCGATCATCGCGTATCCATTTCCCCCATCCCTTCCAACAGCTGTATGTGGATTTGTGAGCAGTGACTTCCTGAGATCACTACTCCCGTCTCCACCGCTGCTCATACATCACCAAAGGACTTTGTTCGAGGCGTATGTTGACTGTCTTGGCAGAGGACATCTAACACGGGGAAGCGGGTGCATAAGCAGCAACTTCCTGACCTCGGTAGGAAGGAGCTTTCGATCCAGGGACCAGAAATGCGAGACAACAGAAAACCTCTGTGCTGCCACCACCGTCATCTGCCTTCAAAATGTCCAAAAGCCTGTGCCTTTGGGGACTTGAAAGGTTCATCCCACGCTTGGTCCTCACCTCAGGGCTGCACACCATGTGTGGCCCAACCAGGAAGATGAGGTTGCAGGCCACACAGATCCAAGGGTCAGTGAAACACGAGCCTCTCCAAGGAGTGGAAGAGAGCCTTTTAGCAACACAGAGACACTAATTGGAAACCAATGGGTGTTTACTGAAAAGATTTTGAGGAACAAGATGTAATGGATATAGAAGGCAGCTTGCCTGGAACTGTTGCTGGTGGTGATGAAATAAATTAAATCTGTGTAGGGAGATCAAATGCACAGAAACAGAGGCACATTATCAGCACAATGTGTTTCCTGGAATATGGACATTGTAGGACTTTCTAAACAATAATATTACTATTAGTATACCAATAATATACTGAAGACAGGCCCCATTGAACCTCAGATATAATATATTCAAAATATAATGTTATATTTGCTATTGAGGCAGCTGCGTGTTAGCAGATGGCAATTATTAATTCCAAATGAAAGAAGAAATGATTGGAATTTTGGTAAAATTTTTAATGAGAAGCAGCAGAAATGTCTCTCCTGGACGATCATTTCCCCTCCAAAATTGTTGGCACTTCCAGCTGGCCCATCTCCTTCAAATGCCCAACATAACTTTAACCGCAAAACAAAATGTCAGTCAGTGACATGTTTAGTTTAGTGATGGCGTGAAAATATTGTTTTCTTAACATCATCTTGAAGTATGTATTTTTACAACTGTTCCAATTATGTAGAGTGTGGTCCACTCTGTTTGCCAACTACGATTCAGCTGCTTCAAATGCAAAGGTTCATTTTGTGGGTTCAATTGCCGACCAGATATGTTGGACCAAAGTTTGTGGGACTTGGCACTTCATAGAATCATACCGCCATACAGCATGGAAACAGGTCCTTTGGCCCACCTTGCCCATGCCGACCAACATGTCCCACCTAAACTAGTCCCACCTGCCTGCTTTTGGCCCATATCCTTCTAAACCTACCCCCTTCCATGTACCTGTCTAAATGTTTCTTAAACTTTGCAATAGAACCTGCTTCAACTACCTCCTCTGGCAGCTTGTTCCACGTACCTACCAACGTTTCGTGTAAAAAAGTTACCCCTTAGGTTCCCATTAAATCTTTACCCCCTCATCTTAAACCTATGTCCTCTGGTTCTCAATACCCATACTCTGTGCGTTTACCCAATCTATTCCTCTCATGATGTGGTACACTCCATAAGATCACCCCTCATCCTCCTGCGCTCCAAGGAATAAACCCCTAGCCTGTTCTACCTATCCCTAGAGCTCAGTCCCTCGAGTCCTGGCAACATCCTGGTAAATCTACTCTGAATCTTTTGTTGACAACACGGTGCCCTTTTCCCACTGCTTTCAGCTTGTAAATACTTGTCTGGAAGTGGCTGGAAGGATGAGCAGCTGATGACAAGATGACCAGAAAATCTATCTCGCCGATAATCAGGATTAGGGATTGGTGCGCAGAGAGATGATAACCAGAATTAAAACAGGCAGTAAAATAGAAACAAGTGGGGTGAAAAATGATTTGATTAAGGATAAATAAAAGATAAGAAAAATAATTAAGAAAAATATTAAAAGATTTAAAATTAACCTCTTTAAAATCTCCAATGATGGCACATTAGCACAGCCGGTAGAACTGCCGCCTCATAGCGCTAGAGACCTAAGTTTGATCCTGACCTCATGTGCTGTCTGTGTGGAGTTTGCACATTCTCCGGGTGTTCTAGTTTCCTCCCGTATCCCAAGGACATGGAGGTTTGTGGATCAATTGGCCTCTGTAAATCTGCCCATCGTGTGTAGGGAGTGGATGCGAAAGTGGGAATGACATAGATGGAGTGTGAATGGACGATGGATGGGCTGCGTGGACTCAGTGGGCTGGACTGCCTGTTTCAATGCTGTGTCTTTTAATCAGTCTTTCCAATCAGTAGCAACTTATTAGTGGTAGAACTGAGATTTCTCTGCTTCAATCACTTCCTTTCTCCTTCAGAAAGTTAGAGTGCTTCGCGCTGCTTCGTCAAGGCCACCAGTAAAGATGCAGGAAGCTTTCAATCTGCTCCACAGTTAACTTCTAGCTTGAATTTTGAATCTTGTAGAAGGTTATGTGGCTAACAGGCCAGTTTAATAGTTATCATCTCTGCAAGAAGAAACTGCAGATGCTAGTTTAAACCAAAGATAGACACAAAATGCTGGAGTGACTCAGTGGGACAGGCAGCATCTCTGGAGAGAAGGAATGGGTGATGTTTCGGGTCGAGACCCTTCTTCAGACTTTTAAAGAAATTCCTTGATTTACAAAAGGGATGTGTTTTCAGAAAATGCTTTGTTAAATGAAGCAACCGGGTTAAGTGTACTATTGGTATTTGAGTACAATGTATTAAATATCTGGAGAATGTGTGATGTTCATACAGTGAAAGGTAGCTTCTTAAATTGAAACCACATATTTCCACAGTCACTGACTTTATAGTGAAATTTATGAAGCAAACGTGCTCGTAAGGTTAGAAATTAGTGCAATTCAGATTTAATTGACTGCTTGAATTTAAATTCCCCAGCCAATACTGTGGTATTAAAAATCATAAAAGCATAAGAACATAAATATGGGGGAGTGGAGCAGACTGCCTCTTGAATTTGCTCTGGTGTGCAGGTTAGGACATGGATGATCTGAGCTTTCACTTGTTTGCCTTGTCCCCATGTCTTCCCCAATATCTCAGATGTTTTTCTCTGCTGTAAATATGCTCATGACCCCAAAGTCTAAAGCCTCTGTATAGTAGTCTGGTCACATGGCCACAGTACTGCCATTGACCAACTTATCTTGCAGCTTGGAGCTATCCCGATTCATTGGACTAGTTAGAAAACAAAACATGGAAACCAATTTGAGATTGAAAAGTGCTAGAACACCTCCATCCAAAACGGGAAGAAATTGCAGAGAATTATGGACGCAGCCCAAACCATAACACAAACCAGCCCCCCCCCCCCCTTCCATTTACGCTTCATGCTGCTTCGGAAAGGCCACCAGCATAATCAAGGACGAGTCTCACCCCTAGTCACTCCCTCTTCTCCACCCTCCCACCTAGAGATTGGTCCTGAGCTACTATCTACCTCACTGAAGACCTTCGGACTATTTTTAATCGGACTTTAGACATAGACAATAGACAATAGGTGCAGGAGTAGGCCATTCAGCCCTTCGAGCCAGCACCACCATTCAATGTGATCTTGGCTGATCATCCCCAATCAGTACCCTGTTCCTGCCTTCTCCCCATATCCCCTAACTCCGCTATCTTTAAGAGCCCAATCCAGCTCTCTCTTGAAAGCATCCAGAGAACCTGCCTCCACCGCCTTCTGAGGCAGAGAGTGCTAGAACATCTCCATCTAATACTGCAAGAAATCTTGATCTTGATACTGATGCTGATCTTGCTATGAAATTAACACTCCAGACATCCCTCTTTTTAAGATTTCCCTCTTCATTTAAGGTGTTCCTTGAAATCTACCTGTCTGATTAACATTTCAGTTAAATGTCCTGATACCCCCTCATGTTCTACCCGTGTCAAACTTAGTCATGTGAAACACTTTGGGAAGGTTTGTTACGTTGCCAGGACCACATGCACGTAACTACTCAATACAACAGGATGCATATTGTAGTTTGCTTCTTGTAATTCTTCAGCCACCTCTTGAATCTTTTCCCTTTGCCCGTTTCTTCATTCTAATAATAAAAGGAAGTCATTTGCTTCAGAAAGTAATTCACAACTATCCATGTCATCCAAGCAAAGTATTAGCATGCATTGATCATTATGGCTTACATCTGTAAAAATACTAACCAAATCGCTGATTGAATGGAAACTATTATGGATTACATCTAAACACAGCGCATATTACACACTATTGTTTAACAAGAAGCACATGAATTTTGTTGCTTTGCTTTCTGGCCTTATTGTTTCGCAAACCTATCAGCCCACACGAGTAACGATGTTTTTTTAAGGTTACATTTACATTAATTGTTGGTAAACTTATATTTATTCGGTGACAGCTGTTAAATGAAGGAACTTGCAATGATAAGGAGAGTTGGGCCGCTCCAGAGCAAGAGATGAGGCACCTTCTGCATATAATAATAGGCAGAACAATTCACTTTTGGAACAAAATCAGTTTTCAGAAATAACAGCTATATTCTAACCATGGAATATACAAAAGCATCTGCAAGAAATTCTTATGGAAGCCAAATTTAAACCAAATATAAACATATTGGGTGATTTTGATTGAAATTCCTTTTTTCTCTTGCCTAACCGTAATGTAAGTTCGTCTGTGGAAGAGCTTGTGGTTCTCATATCGATCTCACTAACCACGGCAGAACCCACAAAACTGGAGTGGAAGCAAGTCATCCTTCAGCTCCAGGAATTAGCCAAGAGGAAATTAGTTGTTAACTTATTTATTTCAAACTAATCAATAGCTATGTTAAACTATCCAACAAAAGAAAATTTATCTGAATGCATTAATCGAAATGCACCAGAGAGAAATTAAATGGCACGGTGATGCAGCCAGTAAACTCGCTGCTTCACACACCAGAGATTTAGGTTCAATCTTGACCTCGGGTGCTGGCTGTGTAGAGTTTGCACATCCTGTCCGTGGCTGTGAGTTTTTTTCTGGATGCTGCTGTTTCTTCCCACATCCCAAAATTGTGTGGGTTGGTCGGTTAATTGTCCTCTGTAAATTGCCGCTGGAGCGTAACTGAGTGGTAGAATCTGGTAAGGTGGTAGTGTTAAGAGAATATGGGAATCGATAAAAATGGGAATTAACCTAGGCTTAATGCAAATGGCCGTTTGATGGTCAACACAGACCCGATGGGCTGAAGGGCCTGTTTCTGAACTGTATCTTTTCAAGTAGAAGTTTCAAGTTAAAATTACACGATGGTTTCTAGATTTCATTATAACGGCCGCAGTGTTGTTTCAGAGAAATCTAGCTCTTGGTCTGAAACAGAGTTTCAGCCTTCAAAGGAAAGTTCTGGAACGGACTTCAATGGCCTGGCTTGAACCTGACTGATGTGAATTTTACTTAATTGGGCTTCTACAGTAGGCAATTAAAGACCGTTTTCCGTTATCAGTCACCATCAGCTAATTACACCATGGGTGTGTACATGGCATAGGCATAACATAAATACTGTCAGCAAATAGGAGAAAATAATCTTGCACTTTTCCCAAAAGTAAATTCACAGTCAATTATACGTAGCTGTTCACGTTGAGAGACATGTTTAATGGATGAATTCACAATTTGTATGCTTTGGCATCAGATATTTTTTATTATATTACAGAAGTTAGAAGAAAATATATTTGAGTAGAATGACCAAATATTGCAGAAGTTGACACAAACAGTACTAACCCCCCCTCCCCCCGCCTGAGGTTTATACATTCATTAACTAGCAGGACTAGCAGCCCTTTCATCATCTTGAGGCCGACTCAATGCAGCTTCCCTCTGGTATTGGAGATTTAATTTACCACGAAAAATAACAGAAAAGAACTGGACATCTTTCAACAAAGATGTATTTGGAGATTTTATTCCAAAACCAGTTATTAGTCTTTAGTACTCGAGTAGACTTCAATTATGGCTAAACATACCAGGGATTGTGTTTGTACATTATAATACATAAAAAACACAACATCAAGTGAAGTTTAGTTTAGTTTAGTTTAGAGATACAGTTTGGAAACAGGCCCTTCGGCCCACCGAGCCCACGCCGACCAGCGATCCCCGCGCATTAACACTGTGTTGCGTACTAGGGACAATCTACATTTATATCGAGCCAATTTACCTACATGCCTGTACGTCTTTGGTGTGTGGGAGGAAAGCATAGATCTCAGAGAAAACCCACGCAGGTCATGGGGAGAACGTACAAACTCTGTACAGACAGCACCCGTAGTCAGGATAGAACTAGGGTCTCTGGCGCTGTGAGGCAGCAACTCTACCATTGCGCCACCATGCAGCCCCAAGTGTCATGAATTAAGAGTGTTTTATTGTCCTACGTCCTGAAATGGGACAATGAAATTCTTATTTGCAGCGGCACAACATATATATATATAAGCATAGCAACAAATAAAAGTTCATTATATTAACAAAAAACAGGCTGGCAATATTAATATAAGCTTGTCAACCTGAAATGTTAACTCCGTTTTCTCTCCTCAGCTGCTGAGTATTTCTGGCATGATTTGCTTTTGCTTCAAACATCCAGAGAATACCCAGAGAAACGCCAGGTGGTCATAGGGAGGGTATATACCCTCTGCACAGACAGCTACTATAGTCAGGATCTCTGGCGCTGTGAGGCAGTAGCTCTACCGCTGCGCCCCAGTGCCGCAGATAATTGTTAATTATCACACTGCTGCCACTTGGTTTCCCAGAATTGTAATCGGGTAAATGTCTGATTAATCGATTGTCTGATTAACCATATGGCACAAATGTCAACATTACAGTAAAAACCTGCAAGAAATAAATCCAGGATATTTCATGATGATTACCACATGTTTTTGGAACAGATGGTAAGGAAGAGAAGTTTGAACCATTCGGTCAACGATTAGATGGCAAGATTGTTGAGGCGGGTCTCTCTGGAACAATTAAATCAGAACACCTATGTCAGAATTGATCTCGGCATTCCAACTGAACATCTAAAGCAGGGCAACGTTCCCTGAATATTATGAACAGTGACAGCAACATAGAACAAAATGGATAGCGTATTGAATGCAGATTTTTTTTTAATGCTGAGATTTTAATTGTTCATAGTAAATCATGTTGAGGGGCAAGCCAGGTGCTGGAAAGTAAATGAGAGAAACTGGGATGAAGGCAAATTAAAGATATACTTACAAGTGGCAAAAAATGTGTTTAAGTGAGATCTTAGATTGATTGCAGTTGTGTGTTTTATTGGTATTGGCACTGATGTACAGGAACTCACCAAAAGTCACAGAGTCTGTGCTGAGGCTGCAAACTGGTACACGAAATGCAAATCAAAACTACACTTTGGTAATTGGGGTCATTGCATTTCGGGGCTATCCCCACACCTACAAACATTTCTCCAGTGTCTCTTCGCTTTAATGCCCCCGCTAATTCATCTACCACAGAAAGGAATAAAGGGCAGCCATTCTTATTTTTTCTTTTTTTTTTAAGCAAAATCAAGTCTGTGTCCATTTAAGGTGTGAGTACAAAGAATGACTCTGATGCGCTGAAAATGTTTTCAGGCAGGCTGACTTTACCTGGATACAATTGCTTTCAGCTGGGCTGCAAAGTAAAATTGGAGTCTTTCCAACCCTAGACTGATGGCCTAAGTACAAAGATCTGCTGTGTTCGCTTTTTGTTCTAGTTTTTTTTTTCCTTCTCTTAACGGTTCCTCTTTCACCTCTCACACAGATCACACAGGAGAGGACAATGCTACAAATGGATATTTTCATTCTCGTGTTGATGACCATCATTGACTATGTTTCCAGTGGAGGCTTTTCTTCAAAGTATGTGCACCCCATGACCAAAGGCCCAGTGGGGCCTCCGTTCAGAGAAGGCAAAGGACAATATATAGGTAAGAATGAACCTGCAGCATTCATTGCAGTTTGAATCTTTAGTGGGGAAAAGCTTATGGCAAACATCACACATTTCACTGAAATATTAATTTGCTGGACAACATTTGATTTAATGTATAAAATCTAACACAATGTGGGTATTTTTCTGCTCCATTTTTAATATTTCTTGCATTGCTGATGTGGGTAACTTGGACTGGAATGAAAACACCATAGGTAGACAATAGACAATAGACAATAGGTGCAGGAAGGGCCATTTGGCCCTTCGAGCCAGCACCGCATTTCAACGTGATCATGGCTGATCATCCCCAAACAGTACCCTGTTCCTGCCTTCTCTCCATATCCCCTGACTCTGCTATTTTTAAGAGCCCCATCCAGCTCTGTAATGGTACTTTATGATGTGAATATGACGAACAAACAGAAATAAATACATTTCAGGGGTGAATGCAATTTTGTAAGCGATGTTTAATTAGTTTTTATATTCTGTCAAGATTTGTCAGCTTCAGCCATTTGAACTTTAAGACCATAGGTTCACACGTTATAGGAGCAGAATTAGGCTGTGCGGCCCATCAAGTCTACTCCGCCATTCAATCATGGCTGATCTATCTTTTCCTCTCAACCCCATTCTCCTGCCTTCTCCCCATAGCCTTTAAACCAATCCCTGATCCGTGAATCCATGCTGTGACACACGGGCAGGGGTAGGGAGACTGAAACCCTCTGTTTGCTCCATCCCTGGAGTCCCAGGGATTTTCACCCAGAGAGTTGTGAATCTGTGGAATTCTCTGCCACAGAAGGCAGTGGAAGCCAATTCACTGGATGTATTCAAGAGAGAGTTAGATATAGCTCTAAGGACTAACGGAATCAAGGGATATGGGGAAAAGCAGGAAAAGGGTACTGATTCTGGATGATCAGCCATGATCCTATTGAATGGCGTTGCTGGCTTTAAAGGTCGAATGGCCTCCTCCTGCACCTACCTTCTGTTTCCATGTTTCCCCATGACAGCAGGGCGCAGTCTGGGTAATTGCCTCTTGGGTCCAATACTGTGATACAATAGTTACTGGTTCTGAGACACAGTTGGTGTCAAAGGCGATTTTAGCCTTGCAGGTTTAGAAGCTAGGAGAGGTGGGGGGGGGGGTGTGTGTGTGTGTGTGTGTGTGTGTGTGTGTGTGTGTGTGTGGGTGTGTGGGTGTGTGTGTGTGTGTGTGTGTGTGTGTGTGTGTGTGTGTGTGTGTGGTTGAGGTAAGTAATTATGTAATTATTAAAAAATATTTGTGTTTTAATTAATGTTTTAACATTTTTAATTTTTTACATAAATAAAATTTTATTTGCTTCAATTTGAATAGTTTTTAGATGTCTCTAAATGACAAAAGGTACAGCTGTGTCTTTAGATTTGTCTTCTGTCAGGACCATTGGTTTAGAGAGATCGCTGGTCGGCATGGACTTGGTGGGCCGAAGGGCCTGTTTCTGCCCTTTACCTTTAAACTAAACTATAATGAATTTTGGCAGCAGGGCCTCTGGCCTGGCTGATGGTCAGTGAGATCAACCCCCCACATCGGGCCTAGGTAAGGATGAGCTGTACAGGGACTGCAGACCAGGCTCTAGGCCGCAGTCAGCACCATCTGGCCCAACAGCTCTCCATACTTGTATATGGAGATGCTCTGAACTGGTGAAGAGATCCGCATCTTTGAGATCACTATTTTAGACTTTACTTTAAGTAAGTAAGTAAGTAAGTTTATTGGCCAAGTATTCACATACAAGGAATTTGCCTTGGTGCTCCGCCCACAAGTAACAACATGACATACAGTGACAGTTACGAATGACTCAGAAAACACTAAACATTAATAATAATAAAACATTAATGATAAAACACCATTGGACTTTAGAGATACAGTGCGGAAACAGGCCCCTCGACCCACTGAGTCCGCGCCAACCTGCGATCACCCCGTACACTAGCACTATCCTACACGTCAGGGACAATTTATAATTTTTACTGAAAGCCAGCTAACTACAAACCTGCACATCTTTGGATTGTGGGAGGAAACCGGAGCACTCGGAGAATACCTACACGGCCACAGGGAGAACATGCAAACTCTGTACGGACAGCACCCCAGGTGTGGATCGAACCCAGGCATCTGGTGCTGTAAGGCAGCAGCTCTACAGCTGTGCCACTGTGCCGCCCCAAAATAAGTAAATAAATATTATTGTGCCTGAATAAATAATCCATCCCCCAAAAAACACATGAATCACACAAACTAGATGGCTTTCTGCTTTCTACGTGGAAAGCACTGCTAGATTGTTTAGGCTCATACACATTAGTCATTACACTGGTGCAGTACATCGCAGGGGAGACATGGTGGTTCAGGTTGAAAGAAACCCTGAAACATTCACAGGTCCAGCTAAGCAATAGCCGCAACAACACCTAGCACTCCGGTTCGATCCTGACTACAGGTGCTGTCTGTACGGAGTTTGCACGGTCTCCCCGTGACCTGCGTGGGTTTTCTCAGAGAGCTTCGGTTTCCTCCCACACTCCAGGTCAGTTGGTTAGTTGGCTTGGTATGAATGTAAAAATCGTCCCTAGTGTTAATGTGCGGAAATTGCTGGTCAGCATGGGCTCCGTGGACCGAAGGGCCTGCTTCTGCGCTGTATCTCTAAACTAAACTGAACTAAAAAAAAAAAAAATTCCATTCTCCAGTTTGGTTTGAATATACAAATCTATGAACAAATTGAAAGTATGTCTGAATCCCTTCTCAGCCAAGTGGACTGCAGACGATTTGTTAACTTGCGGTATTCAAAATTATTAATAATTCTGGGTCAGCTTTTAGAAATGGGAACTGCAAACCTCTTTTGTTCCCAGAGTGCTCCTTTCCCTTTCTCACAATCCAAAGATTTTCTGGAGTTGTTCCACAGTTACTGTCATCTCCCCTCTCCCCCCTTTGTTCATGAGTTTTGGTCGAGAATTATTGCAGGATATTGGCCTTGTTGGAAATCATTGCCAAACCCGATCCTGATCTTATCCAATGTCAACAAACGTATTCTCCAACATGCATATCACATCTGTGATAAGGAGCAGGACTTGGCTGGCTTCTCACCCTCCCTCTCTCTGTCAGTGATATTTCTTCAATGGCCAGTTATCGCAGCGGGACAGTCAGATGCAGTCACCGCCAGCATCGTCCCTCAACATAAAGAGTTTTTTGCATTGAAAATAAAACATGCAGGTGTTGTCGGCCTAGGGCAGGTACCAATAACTGCAACCATGCACTAAGCAGGTTAGATGCAGGAGTGTTACAGGAGTGTGCACGATCTCCAGAGCACTACATTTAAATTCTTACAGCAGGAAATTAGAAAAAAGAAAATGCAATGGTGCGCAAACACATGATATAAGACAACATTTAAAAGAAGTAGAATATTTTTATTATGACAATAGTTTGGTATTTCTGTGTAGGAAACAACTGCAAATGCTGGTTTAAAGTGAAGATAGATACGAAATGCTGGAACAGGCAGCATCTCTGGAGAGAAAGAATGGGTGACCTTTCAGGTCAGAAGAAAAGTCTCGACCCGAAACATCCTTTTCTCCAGAGATGCTGCCTGCCCCGCTGAGTTACTCCAGCATTTTGTGTCTAGTTTGGTATTTCTGTTTGGTACCTGCAAGGCTCACTCCACGTGTGATATTAGATGAGAACAAAAATACCAATCTCTTTGCAGTAAAGCGGAATTGAAATGTCCAGTGGCGGTCTGAAAATCACTGGGGACAAGTTAATAAGCAACAGTTGTTGAAGATTACGTGAACAGATTTGGGAAGTGCAGGGGTCAGTAATCGGTTAAATATTTCTGACCCAGGGCCCACAGGGTGCAGTAAAATTATTGCTACCGCTGTGTGTACATAATTAGAGGTTTATGTTCTCACTTTCCTTGTGCCATAAATTAAAATAGGATGACATGGTTTAATTAACTTTCCCCATCAGGACTGTTGGGCTGGCTGATTAAAGCAATGATAAGCTTAGCCGCATGGATCAGTAGGTTTCAGTCTCAGTCGTGGTCTGGACTGAATTAACTGCTCTCATCCAGGGCCAGGGACAGGGCAGGGGATCAGGGGGTCCCACAATGGGTCGCAGCTCTTCGGGATTAAGAGGAGAAAATTTGCCAACTGCCTGTTAATCGTTGAAGGAGAGGCTGCACACAGTCAATAATGCAACATTCTGCTTGCCTGGCTCAGCATGAGCTAGCTAAACAATAATTGTAATGGACAAGATGCACGTGGCCATTAAACCCAACTGGTGCACTGCACGTGTTTTCTGATGAAAAACATTTCCTCTCATCATAAGTCTAATAAGTGTGGGATATTAGGTAAGATAGGATTAGCCTGCGTTGTGCTGGGATCCTTGCCCTTGGGGCTCTGCGTTGACAGCCCCTGTTGAGATGAATAAACGGATATGAATGATTGCAGATCCATGCCTGGGACCAGCACACCTGAGTCGCCTGGATTTGGTGGCATCTTAGGTGCTGGGCCACCCTGCTCAGTGATACTTTGCTTGGAAGTGTTCCTGGAAACAAGAAAATTGATAGAATCGACATGGGAGATGCGTTACTGGTGGTGTTGCTACACCGTAAAGCTGGCTGATTCTCCATCTGCCCAGCTCCTCTTCTAGGGATAGACACAAAATGCTGGAGTAACTCAGCAGGTCAGGCAGCATCTCTGGGGACATCTGTGAGTGTTTGGATTGGAGGACCAGCAGTTTTGGGGAGAAGGCAGGAGACATGGGTTGAGAGGGAAAGATTGATCAGCTGTGAGTGAATGGCTGGGTAGACCTGATGGGCCTAATGGTCTAATTCTGCTCCTAGAACTTAATTTATGAATTTATCTTGGGACTAACACTGAGGAAGGCAAGGAAATGCCGCCATTTTGGGAAAGGAAGAGTTTGCCCTGGAGATTGTCTGAATCTATGTATCGGAGATGGTAGCGCAGAAATTATGAACTACATACGCCAATACCTAAAGCCCCTGTCCCACAATGCGAGTTTACCCAAGAGCTCTCCCGAGCTTAAAAAAAAATCAAACTCGTGGTAAGTTCATCACTAGTATTTTTTTTACTCTTAGACATTTTTCACAGTGTTAGATAATAGACAATAGACAATAGACAATAGGTGCAGGAGTAAGCCATTCGGCCCTTTGAGCCAGCACTGCCTTTCAATGTGATCATGGCTGATCATTCCCTGTACACCGTTCCTGTCTTCTCCCCATATCCCCTGACTCCACTATTTTTGAGAGCCCTATCCAGCTCTCTCTTGAAAGCATCCAGAGAACCTGCCTCCACCAACCTCTGAGGCAGAGAATTCCACAGACTCACCACTCTCTGTGAGAAAAAGTGTTTCCTCATCTCCGTTCTAAATGGCTTACTACTTATTCTTAAACTGTGGCCCCTGGTTCTGGACTCCCCCAACATCGGGAACATGTTTCCTGCCTCTAGCGTGCCCAAACCCCTAACAATCTTGTATGTTTCAATGAGATACCCTCTAATCCTTCTAAACTCCAGAGTGTACAAGCCCAGCTGCTCCATTCTTTCAGCATATGACAGTCCCGCCATTCCGGGAATTAACTTTGTAATCTACACTGTACTCCCTCAAAGACAAGAATGTCTTTCCTAAAATTAGGGGACCAAAACTGCACACAATACTCCAGGTGTGGTCTCACTAGAGCTCTTTACAACTGCAGAAGGACCTCTTTGCTCCTACATTCGATTCCTCTTATTATAAAGGCCAATATGCCATTCGCTTTCTTCACTGCCTGCTGTACCTGCATGCTTACTTTCATAGACTGATGAACAAGGACCCCCAGATCCTGTGGTACTTCCCCTTTTGAAAAAACGTCACGAGTTACCGCGTTTCCCGAGTACCTGCCGTTAGCATTACGAGCCGCTACGAGACATCCTACGTACCCGCTGCGTACATTCTCCGAGTTCGAATCGGGGGAAAACTCTTGAATTACCTCGTACAGTGGGACAGGGCCTTAAGGTAATTTAAGGAGCAGATCAGTTCAAATTCTTCATACACCTTACATAAATTGCCATTGTAATTCAACTGCAAAATGAATTGTAATTAGAAGCAGTATTGAGCCAAGAAACATGTGCTCATGAATCAGTCATCGGTACAGGATATAGTTACGAACTACTCATAAAACAAGATAAACTAAATAGACAGAATGACTGGGATTATAAATCAGTTAGTGAAGTGTACAAGGGAGATGTTTTACTGTTGCTTTGATTTTTCATGTAGGTAAATGGGACTTCCAGTCTCACTGAACAGATATAAATCTATATAACAATAATATCTGCAGTACCAGAGGGCTAACATCGAGATATCTGTTTTCGACATTAATATAACTGAAGCACAGAATTCCATTTCAGTTTTATTATGTTGAAACTCCTCACCCAGCAGAACAATTCTCGGCAAATCCCGCAGGTATCAGCACAATATTATATTTAAATAATTAACATTAAGGAATAGCTGACTCAAAAAGCCAGTGAAACTAAAAAAACAAACAAAAGCAGCAAAAGTTGGGAATTCTCAGCAGGTCAGGCCACGTCTACGGGGAGAGAAACAGGGCTGGAGAGTCTTCGTCAGAACTGAAAAATGAGATAAAAGCTTGTTGGGTTGTAGGGAGAGGGGTAAAACCAGGGTGACTATCGCGATAAACTGTAACCTAGGCAGCTGGTCAATAATTTAGTCGGAGCAGTTTGAGAATGAGTAGATACACATAAGGTCATAAGGTCATAAGTGATAGGAGTAGAATTAGGCCATTCGGCCCATCAAGTCTACTCTGCCATTCAATCAAGGCTGATCTATCTCTCTCTCCTAACCCCATTCTCCTGTCTTCTCCCCATAATCTCTGATACCTGTACTAATCAATAATCTAACTATCTCTGCCTTAAACATATCCGTTAACAGCCTCCACGGCCTTCTGTGGCAAAGAATTTCACAGATTCACCACCCTCTGACTAAATAAATTTCTCCTCATCTCCTTCCTAAAAGAGTGTTCTTTAATTCTGAGGCTATGACCTCTAGTCCTAGACTCTCCCACTAGTGGCAACATCCTCTCCACGTCCACTCTATTCAAGCCTTTCACTATTCTGTATGTTTCAATGAGGTCCCCTCCTCATTCTTCTAAACTCCAGCGAGTACAGGCCCAATGCTGACAAACGCTCATTGTAGGTTAATCTACTAATTCCTGGGATCATTCTTGTAAGATTGCGGGAGTTGTGGGATGCAGAACAGGAGGGTAGGCCCAGGAGGTCAGGCTGGGCACATCCTCCATTCCCAGAGACAAAATGCAAGCCACCTTCTCTTACACGACCAACAATATTTGTGTTTTTAAGGATCCTTGCTGGTTTGGGCCACAACTAGTAGGGCCACTGGCTCACAGTGCCAGAGACCCGTGTTTGATCCTGACATTGTGTGCCGTCTGTGTGGAGTTTGCACGTTCTCCATGTGAGCGCGTGGGGTTCCTCCAGGTGCTCCGGTTTCCTCCCGCAACCCAAAGATGTGCGCGGTTTGTAGGTTAATCAGCCTCTGTAAATTGCCCCCAGTGTGTAGGGAGTGGATGAAAAAGCGGGATAACACAGGTTACTGTAAGTTCAGGTGATTTGCTACTTATCTTATTCGTATGAAGATTAACTTGGATTTTTATTTTAGAAAGAACTTAATTAAATATTCTTCCTCGCTGTCAGCAGCATACTAACTGTGTTAAACTATGTGCATAATTATTTAAAGCTATTTTGATTTATAACGCCTGGATTTAATGCTATGTATGTCAAATTGCCTGCTATCCTATCTAAAGTTTAACCATTTTCAGAGTATAGCTGTGGTACACTTCCCACAACATTTGTTCTTCTGCACGTTAGACATGGCTCCATTACAATGTAGAATGTAGAATGATCCTGGTTCAATCAGACAGCTGTGTTGTGATCTTCAAGTTGAGAGCATCCGAGAGATTTGCACCAAAGATCCCATAGCGGAGCGCTCCGCTATAGGATCTTTGATTTACACTGTGCTGACTTCCATGAGGATCCCTGGAGATGAATGGATGGTGCCCCAGACATTTTGGAATTGGGGGAAATTGTTGTGGTCCATTCTATCTGAACAAAGTTACAATGAAACACTTTAGCAAACTCATCCATTTCTGCTGCAGGAGTTATGCAGAAGGTGTGAGCTGGCGGAAGAGTGGAAAGATTAGGATGTTGATAGCCAGGAAATATTTAGTTTATTATTGTTAGTTTATTGGATTTTAGTTCAAAATAATTAGTAGAAGAATTAGGGGGGTGATGAGGCAATTTTTTTTTTGTTTTTTTTTGTTTTTTTTTTACGCCAGAGGCCTGTAAGGGTCTGGATTTCATTGGTGGAATGGATGGTCAAGGCAGAAATTCTGATTGCATATAAAAAAAAAAGTACTATGACTAACTAGACCATAGATTAAGAGCTATAACGTATGATTGGACTAGACAGCTATTTTCTCGCTGGTGCAGTTATGATGGAAGATGAATGACCTTGCCCCCAGCACCATGAATTTCCCTGATTAGTTCCAATATGTACCAGTTTCACTGTCTAGATAATCAGTGCTGCTGGAGAGAATGAAAACATTGCCGGGGAAAGAGAAGAATAATTAGCAGTGCGCAGTTTTTTAGGAATCCTTAGCTTTTATTTGATTGCTAATATGCTCCAGGTGGGCACTTCACTTTTGTGCACAGTCAATAATGTAAAATACTGGAAGGCAGATTAAAAAGTTTAGCATTTTTTAAGGGGAAAGATTATTTGCAGAATTATAAACTATGTATGGACCATTAGAACAAATAGTGCCAGATCTCGGGAAGGAAATAACTTTGTCTATTATTTTTATACAGCAAAGCATGCAATAGTCTAGCAAAGTTCCTTTTTCAATTAGATGCACTGTTTTTATGTAGCTTTGAAGCAAATTCCTATTGGACATTACGCATCTGTGTCTATCTGAAATGGTAGACTCTGGGGACAGCCAGCATGGCTTTGTACGTGGCAGGTCAGGCCAAACTGGCAGGTGGAGTTTAATCCAAGCAAGTATGAGGTGTTGCAAATGTAAAGGGAATATATACAGTTAATGGCAAGACCATTGCATCAATGTGCAGAGGGGTCATGGGGCCAAGTCCATAACTCCCTGAAAATGGCAACACAAGTAGATAGAGTGGTAAAGCAGGCATATGGCATGCTTGCTTTCATGGGTCGGGGCACTGAGTATAAGAATCAGGAAGCCATGATGCAGCTTTATAGGGTTTTATTTACGCTGCTTTTGGAGTATTGCGTGCAGGTCTGGCCGCCCCGTTACAGGAAGGATGTGGAGGCTTTGGAAAGGGTGCACAGGAGGTTTACCAGAATGATGCTTGCATTTGAGGGCATTGGCTACAAGGAACGAACCTGGATTGTTTTCTCTGGAAAGCCAGAGGTTGAGGAGAGACCTGATAGAAGTACCGTATATAAAATTATGAGAGGTCTAGATGGGATAGACAGTCGGATCGGTGGGAGAGTCTAGGACGAGAGGGCATAAGCTCAGAATTAAAGGACGTTCTTTTAGGAAGATGAGGAGAAATGTCATTAGTCAAAAGGTGGTGAATCTGTGGAATTCTTTGCCACAGAAGGCTGTGGAGGCCAAGTCAGTGGATATATTTAAGACAAGAGATAGATAGATTCTTGATTCGTTCGGGTGTCAAAGGTTATGGGGAGAAGGCAGGAGAATGGGGTTAGGAGGGAGAGATAGACGTAACGGAGTAGACTTGATAGTTCTGAATGGCCTAATTCTGCTTCTAGCACTTATGAGCTTATGAACCTCTTTCCCAGGATGGAAATATCAAATACGAATAGCTTTAAGATTAGTGGGGAAAAGTTTAAAAGAGATGTGCAGATCAATTTTTTACACAGAGGGTGGTGGGTGCCTGAACCACGTGGCCAGGGTGGTGGTTAAGGCCGATACCAAAGTCATGTTTAAGAGTCTTTTGTATATGCACACGGATATGCAGGGAATGGAGGGATAGAGATCATTTGCAGATAGATAAGAGCAGTTTATGTTGTAAGTAACTTCTACTTACACTATCCTCCCCTCCGTCCTTCCTCCATCCTAGCAATTTTACCAGGTCCACAGTTCTCCATATTATTTCCCTCTTGAGGTCACACCATCCCTAGCCACCAATGGACCCACCAGAACACCGCTCTGCCTGAGATCATTGTGGCCTGCCTTGATTGGTCCAGGTCTTCTCTTGCTTCCAGCTCTTCAACCCCTTCAAACACCCCCCCCCCCCACCCCAATCTTCTATTTCAGTCTGAAGAAGGGTCCCAAACCAAAAAGTCACCCATCTTTTTTCTCCAGAGATGATGCCTGACCCACCGAGTTGCTTCATCTGCAGTTCCATCTTAAACGCCGAGCTGCTCCAGTACTTTGTGCCTACCTTTGATATAAACCCCCATCTGAAGTTCCTTGTTACTACATGAAATCTAGCCTGACTAGATTAGTGAATTAGTGAAAAAAGACACAAAGTACTGGAGTAATTCAGAGCGTCAGGCAGCTACTCTGGAGAACATGGATAGGTGACGTTTCAGGTCAGGACCCTTCTATGGACTGATGCCAAGAAGCAAGTCTGAAGAAGGATCCCAACCTGAAATGTCGCCTTTCCGTGTTCCGTGTTGACCTGAGTTAATCCAATACTTTGTGTCTTTTTTTTTGTAAACCAGCATCTGCAGTTCCTTGTTTCTACATAATCTTCTTTCATGTCCATCTTCCATGTTTCAAATGTTGACATCACTGTCATCGTCCGTCCTGAGAAGGACACAAGCTTCCGGTGACAATCAGTGAGAGCCATCACTTGTTGCAATAGATGATGGTGGTAGCGGAATTAACTCGGGATACTTCCAACCTCCAGCCCCGCGTCACGGACGCTTCTGCTATGGGGCCTTTCCACATAATAAAACAACTGCAATTGTTTTTGATTATTTGAAAGGTTTCCTCAAGTTCAGCTTAATAATATTAGAAGCCATGACATTAGTTAAACATATTACACCTATTAATTATTAAAAATGTTTAATTTACTAACAATCCATCCAGTGCACTACGGTGATGGTAATAAAGGGTTCAGTTATATTTTTAAATCCATTTACAGTGATTTAGAATCAACCTACTTACGTGACAGTCCAGACACACTTTTACTAATGATGCTAGTTTTGTGACTTATCCATTTTCAGATATATTAATAAAATTGCATCAGACTAAATACCCATAACTAATTAAATTATCTATTTTTTAAATGGTAAGATGGATTATGCTTCCTGATTTCAATATTTAATATAAGATGTTATTTTTCTTCTCCTGCAAATAAATCTGAGTGGAAACTTGAACAATGCTGATTGTGCCAAAGAAGGAACTTAATTCCATGCCTCATTGTACGAGCAAATGTTCTGAAAAAACAGATACATTTCAGTCCTTAATCTTAGCAGACATAGTTTTTTTTCAAACTTGGTTATGTCCAGATGCAAGAATGATTGCACACCAAATGGAACGGTGATTCACCCAGGACGTTTTCATCCATCATCTCACACAGACGTATAAACACACCGTTATGGAGATCAGCAAAGAATAAATGCAAACGATTGTGTCAAATATATGGTGAATTATGTGAAATTCAGGGGCAGAGTATGTCACTGCTTTAGGGGCATTCAATGAAAACTACAATGAGAACGTCAGGTCTTGCTGTAATAATGGAGACAAGCACCTGGCCTGGTAGATGCAAAAATCCACATCTTACCAATTTGCTGCAGTTGTCCACTCCACTGGAGGAAGTGAATTGATGAGAACGTCACATGTTTAAAAACTATTCAACTTAAGTGATGGAAAGTGTTGTCGGCCGGGCCATCAAATCTCTCGTACTCATCAATAGCTTGTTCGCTGACGTCAAGATTGGCTTTCACAAGAACCCTTTAAGTCTCGACATCGTCAAAGATTTCCTTCCAACATGGACCAAAGAGCTGAATTCTAGGAAGTACGCTCCTTGACTTTAATGCAGAATTTGACCAATAATGGCAGCAAGGAACCTGGTAAAACTAATGTCAATGGGCATCAAGGTTGGTTATACCTCTGGTTGGTTATACCTCTCAGAACATAAAATGGTGTGCTTATTGTAGATTAGTTATAATAGTGGTAGCACACCAGTTCAAATGTTCCTCAGATTAATGTCCTGGTCCTAACAGTGGCGCAGCACCAGAAACCCGGGTTCGATCCTCACTACGGGTGCTGTCTGTACAGAGTTTGTACGTTCTAGCGGAGACCGCATGGGTTTTCTCCGGGAACTCCCGTTACCTCCCAAATTCCAAAGATGTGCAGGTTTGTGAGATGCAAAACTGGGATTACATAGAACTAGTGTATGGTTGAGATCGTTGGTGGGTCAACAGGCCTGTTTCCACGTTGTATGTCCAATCTAAACTAATCTAAACTAAACTACACTAAACTGACTTTGTAGAAACAAGGAACTGCAGATGCTGGTTTATACCAAAGAAAGACACAAAGTGCTGGAGTAACTCAACTGATGCTGCCTGACCCGCTGACGTACTCCATCACTTGGTGTTTACACCAAACTTATATTTGCCCCATTAAAAAAACCTCTTTCCACTATCAGGTCCCCTGATGATTACATTCCCTACTCTTCAGCTAATGAAGCATGCCAAATCAGTTTGTAGCAAGATCTCTGTAACATTCAGCACGGACTAAAAGGAAACAAGAAACATTCACGCCACATAAGCGCCAGGTCATGACCATGTCAGCAAGAGAAAGTTTAACCATCTCAAATGGCTTTTCCACTGCTGGGTCCTACACCATCAACATACCATGGGTCAACGTTGAATAAAAATTCAACTGCACCAGTCACATAAATACTATCAAAGTAAACTATTTGCATATCAGTGAGTCAATATGCCAATTTAATTTTGAAGTTCTCACAAATATTGTTAAATAAACAACCATTATCCTATGTTATGGGATCAGCAGATTATGTGCAAAGTTCTAAAAAAGCAGCAAATGTTTTAACAATTTTCTATCCAAGTACAATGGAGTCACAGTGTGGCACGGTGGCGCAGCGGTAGAGTTGCTGCCTTACAGCGCTTGCAGCGCCAGAGACCCGGGTTTGATCCTGACTACGGGTGCTGTATGTACCGAGTTTGTATGTTCTCCCCGTGACTGCGCGGGTTTTCTCCGAGACCTTCGGTTTCCTCCCACACTCGTACAGGTATGAAGGTTAATTCGCTTGGTGTACGTGTAAAATTGTCCCAAGTGTGTTAGTGCGCGGGGATCGCTGGTCGGTGCGGACTCGGTGGGCTGAAGGGCCTGTTTCCGTGCTGTATCTCTAAACTAAACTAAAATATAAGTTGCTCTGCCTGACAGAGGTGATTGTTCAACATCATGGTGGAGAGTGGGTCCCCCATGCTGGGTTATTAAGTGGACTTTTCCAGCCGAACCCCGACCACATATAGAAATCGACATCATGGTGCCATGTACGCCAATGGCAACATCCCATTGGCTTACCAGTTGATTTCCTGTCAGAAAGGGGGAAAATTGGAACACTGCGGAAGACCTTCTGCAGAAATTTAGCTTCTGATTATCATTTTACTGCATATTTAAAATTTGCCTTTATTGACTTGCATTTGTTCCATGTGCTCATCATTCATACAACATTAACTGACAAGGAAGCATTGATAACGTGACTGAAATAAGGAAGGGAACCGGGTAGACAACATAAATACAGAGCGCTGCTGTCCTGATGTCGGTTGTTCATACCTGTCCACTGCTTTAGTCAGCTGGGAAAACAAATCAATGAAATATATATTATAACACATTCACACAGCTACCTGCTTTCCAAAATATGAGCATTTTGTGTGTGTTTTGGACTGCACTTACTTCTGGAGTGGCATGAAAATCAGACTGTAATAATATTTTCACAAACTCCCAACACTTTGAAATATGTCAAGGCACCAAGCAATGTTTTAGGCAATAGCTTGATTTTAAAATTCATACTTGTTTTTAAACCACTCCGTGGCTCTGTCTTCTTGCTAATCTTGTCCATCTCTGGAAAATAGGAGGTTGAGGAGTGACCTTAGAGTAGTAAACTAAATTATGAGTGGCATAGATAAGCTAGATAGTCTGATTTTTTTTTCTAGGTTTAAGGTTTAAACTGAGGGGAGAAATTTCAAGACATTTGAGGGCTAAGTTTATCAAACAATGGGCGGTGAACATTTGGAACAAGCCGCCAGAGGAAATGGCGGAGTTAAGTACTATTACAGCATTTAAAAGGCATGTTGACGTAAATAGATAGGAAAGGAATAGAGAAATGCAGGGAATGCAGGTAAATAAGGTTAGCGTAGATAGGATCAAAGTATGAGGTGGGCCCTACTTAGACCATCTGTGCTCTTCATTCCATAAACCATTTGTTAAGCGAGCCTCAATACTGTGTATTCTGTTTACTACATTATAGGAAAGATGTGATTGTAAAAGTAAGATTAAATGAGAACTTACCAAGTTTGAAGTATGATCGTTATTTTATGAGGATTTACGATGAGGGATTATGTGAAGAAGCCCCACCTGGCGCATGATCGGCATACTTCAAAGCAGCGGCATGAAAAACACAGAACCAATAGCCGGAGTAAGATAGTAAGGCTCAACATAGACTAGAACTACCAGATGATCATTTATTTTATGAGGGTTGGGAGTGGAGGGCACATAATCCCTCATCATAACTCCTCATAAAATAATGATCAAACTTCAAACTTGGTAAGTTCTCGTTTAATCTTACTATTTTACTTCGGAGTCACGTGAGTGACTACGTGAAGATTTTGTAGCTCTGTGTTTTTATGTCGTAGATTCATTCCATATGACACTCTGGCACAGTCAACACAGTAGTGAGTAAATAATACATCTTTTAAACATTGCTTCAGTTTATGTAATAACTTTTAATTATAAAAGAATGACAGTAATAACCCTTCTATCGTAGGGGAAGATTTATAACCAAAGATATAAATCGATAATATAAAACAAAGCAACAATCAAAGAGAACCCAACACTGCGTGTCCAACCCTGACACCGTGAGAACAGGTTTCTCGTAAACTTTGAAAAGTTTCTTTTACATCATCCTACGGCCTCTAATTTTTGATCGAGTGGCATGTCCTGTGCCTTTGCCGTGGATGTACCTACCTCCCTGGTGGAGTGATTTTTAACATCTCAATGTCTACTCCTGCTGAGTCCCAAAACATGTTTTAACCATCTAGAATGTAACTCTCTGGAACCATCAGTTTGTACTGATACTTTTATGTGTTTTTTTTGTGTGTAATAAATAGTGCTGTCTCACCATCATGGAGACTCTTGCCTACTTCAACATATTGAGTTAATGCTTAACCACACACAATTTTTGGTCGACAAGATATGCTTTAAAATTTACTTTGGTTCCAGCTCCTCCTGGTCTGCTTTGTTTGGTTAAGTCATAAACATAAAGGACAATGTTATCTGTAGCCACATGCATACAGTCTAACGTAACATTTGCACTCTTTGTGCTGATACTAAAGCCATGAGCATTATTATTTCAAATGTTAACTTCCAAAACAGTGATGGAATTGGAGCCCATTGCCTAAGTAAAGTAAGAATTATGCTGACCTCCCAAACTACTGTATTTCTACTTTGGGCAGATTTATATATATATTCCTTTCACATATCGGGATATTAACGGAATCGTCATAAATGGTTCAATTATCATTCTAAACATCGATGAGAACCATGACCCCCCCCCCCCTCCCCCCTCCCCCCCTAGGATTAGGTTTATTCTGTACAGGTGGATCAACTCCTTCTACAAATTTTAGAACACAGTATCGAATATAAACTGATCAGCTGTTATGCAATATCATTTATCATAACACACCTGTAATCTACCACCAGTAGGAGGTTCATCAAAAGCTTCCTCTGTGATAGAATAAAGTTTTTGTACCTCTCCAAATGCACGTGATGGCCTTCTTTCCCCAACAATTTGGGTTTACATAAGGCTGTGCTGGATGAAAATACTTCCTCACCATACTCCTGCCTCTGTTTGATCCAATATCAAATCCCCTTCACAATGGACCAGCCAATTTTGCAAAAGTTTTATGAGGCTGATAGTCTTTGCCTCTTTATCAATGTCTTTGATTTGTTTTAGGCAGGTTTACTCCGTAAATAACCAGGAGTTTGAACATAGCTTGATCTGTATTGACCTGCAAATCTAAAGTGCAAAATGGTCCGAATGGCAATTTTCTCTCATACCATTGAGCTCAACATATGAGCTATAAAACAATGCCACTTGTCTTTTTGAATTTTGGTCATTGCACAATCTTTCACTTGCTTCCCACAAGCAGTGATGCCACCCGCAAAACTTGAAATTCTTTGGAATCGTATTCCCTGTGCCTCCGCACTATTGAAGACATGAGTGCCTTAATCGGATTCACTGTTGGCACAAGTTTTTTCATATAAATCTGCTGTTTCAACCATAACAGCCTCCTGAAGCTGGTGAGAAACCAATTAATGTTGGCCACCATGGTTACCTTCCATGGCCTCACCGCTTCCTTCAGGTATCGTACTTTGTACCCATTAAGTACACCTGGATTTATACTTGTGCTGTGGTGGGTACTTATGACCAAAAACACCATTTTCAGGGTCAGTTTTTTACTGCCCTGATACTCCTGAGACTTGCTCAAGGAGACTACCTCCAGCCCAATCCGAGGTTCATATTCCCACAGTGGTAAAAGCACCATATACTTGATATGGAAACCCCTCAGGGCCTGCCTGGGAATATTCTGGGTTTTTAGACCCTTGGTTGAAAAATAATCTGGAGTATTTCTCCATTTAATTCATTCTGAGCCATAAGGCTTTCTTGTCTGGAGGCCTTTCCTTATTAGAATTATCTAAACCATTGCCTCTCAGACTTTTTTTATTTTCCTCCCCACTGGAGATTCTTCCCGTGGCTTTTGGTTTGTGGAGCAACTAAAGGCTCCCTACGGTTAATTTCAACGGCCACCGGTATCGGAACCGGCTCCGCACTAATCTGCCATCCCGATCGCTGTGCTTCTACCCGGGACGCATTTTAACCCGTCCGTTTTTCCTCCGCAGTTTTTGCCCTTTTACTTTCAACTCCTGCTGGCTCTGCACGCCAGCACCACGGAGTTTGAAACATGCACTGTAAGTAATTCAATCCACTTACCTGCGGGCCTGTTCCTTACCGCTGGTGGAGCTGCGCTCTGCAGATCTTTGCCTACCGACAGCGTCGACGTAATGACGATCATGCGCCAGGCGGGACCTCTTCATGTAGTCACTCACGTAACTCCGAAGTAAAATGGAAATGGGTGCATGCTACTTGGACAATAGGGTAGAAAAGGTGCAATGCCTCAACATTCCTGTTGTGGCTTATAGAAGACGCTGATTTACTGATCCCCAACTCCATATCATATAATTGTTAAATGATTGGGGTCATGTCTTTGGCAAGTCTTTCCTTTTTCCCTCCTATCAGCCAAAATAATTGATCCCACCCATAACTGATTGCTGATATTCATCAGGATGCTGATAGTGGGGGTAAAGTGAACTTTGAAGTAGCGAGTACTATTTCTCGATGCTCCTCATTTCAGGAACTGCATTGAAAGGAATAAGATCCATAATGCTTCCTGCAGTCACATGTTCCAGACTAGGCAAGATCAGATGAAGCATTCAGCTGGTGAGACATCATAATTTCTGCTTTGTGGCATTGGGCAGGGAATCAGTAAATGAGGACCTGTAGCATTGTGAATATTGCTTTTGTAACTACTCTCGAACTTTACCACTTTACCAATCTTTTGAAAGCTTTGCTCTTGTGGATCACTTGCCTCCTTTCTCCTGAAGGCTGCAAACAATTTGCACCTCGACATTTAGCACCCAACAGGGCTGCTTTCCTGAACCACTTCCTGCATTAATGCCTCCAATATGCTGTTAATGAAGTCTTTTGAAGTGTTTATGCTGCTTTCAACACACGACTGGCATTAAAACAGTTTCCTACTCAACAGAATAATTATATATAAATAAATACACCGGGTGGCGCCGTAAGTGGCAGCGTCGGCAACAGCCTGTGGCTCGTCCCTTTCTTCTCTCGTTGTTTTTAGTCTGTTTTTGATTTGTATGTTTTAGTGTATCTTTAGTTTTGGTATTATGTGGGGTATGGGGGGGGGGGGGGGGGGGGGGGGGAATCGTATCTCTGTACGCACTGCGGCCTTAACATCGTGGAGCTGGCGGTCCCTTTGTTAGGGATCGACTGCGGGAGCTTCAACCGCAGGAGCTTCGACCGCCCTGACCGCGGATGCCTTGATCGCCCCATTGTGGGAGGGCTTTGGTCGCTGACTACAGGAGCTTCGATCGCCCTGACCGCGGATGTTCCGATCGGCCCGACAGCGGGAATAGAGGAGGAAGAAGGTAAAAGTTATTTGCCTTCCATCACAGTGGTGAATGCGACGTCGCCAGAAACGAGATGAAAGTGCTGCCTGCTCTGGTGGGGATTCGGAGGGATTGCCGTGAGTGCAGTGATCTCGGTGTTTGCAGGGACATCGCGCAAAGAGAACATCCTGGAGCCGGGAGCGAATGTGGACGGCTTTCTGACTGTTCGGGTGGACAGGAACTGCAGAGAGAGTGACAGCGGCCGGTACAACTCTGGTCACATCACGGTGAAGGAGCGTGTGTGTGTGTGGCCCTGACATTGAGCTGTTGGCTGTGGGTCTCTGCTTATGCCGTGTACCCTGGGGATTCTCACACGCCGCTGGGGTGGCTGTTTATGTTTAATTTTTATGTAGTTTTGTATCTTGGGGCTTTGTTGGTATGACTGTACGGTAAATCAAATTTCACTGCACCTCGGTACACGTGACAATGAAGGACCATTGAACCATTAAATACATATTGTATATACATATATATATATATATATATATATATATAAATAAATATATACATACATGTATATGAATATCATCATTGGCGGTCACTCGAAATGAGTATGACTGTTCTCTTTTGGGAGGACGCCTGTGCGTGACTTTGTTTAACGAGGGGAGTTTGGTGCACAGACAGCCACCCCACGGTCCTTAACAGATCTGGGTCAGGATCCAGTGGCATGGAGTCCAAGACGACTGAGGACCCTTTTCTGCTGCAGCCTTCATCCACCTTACCAGCTGTTGTGACGCTCCACCAAAGTCAGCCATCATCCTCCGCCTGTTCCACCATTGAGGTCTTGGTTGGATTGGTCTATGTCAGAGACCTCCACCTCGACCTTACCGCCATGGGTGGCCCTACAAGGAGCATAGCTCCAGATGGTATCGCTCGCAGCATCTCAGGTCCACACAAGCTTCTCCACCACGATAAGGTAACAATCCACGGAGAAGATATGAATACATTTTTTTATATCCTAATTAAAGTTTTGTTGCAAATCTTGGTCAGTCTTCCAAAATGAAGTGAATCCACCTGTTGGCAAGACAGCTTGTGCCTGGAAACTATGAAGGTACAGAATTGCTTTGAAAGAGGAAATATGAATTAAACATTTTAATGGAATTAGAAAGTCGGGACCAATAACTATAAACATATCAACTTAGAAATATGCTGACTAGTTTCTCGTATCACATTGAGATACCTGCCACTCTCCACCTTGCAGCACTTGTAGAAGGCACAGCCTCTTTTCTTCTCACCATCCAGACAGAGACCCAAACAATCCTTGCAGGTGAAGTAAGGATTCACTTGCGCTTCCTAAAATCTCGTATAGTGACCACAGCACGTGTGATGTGGCTTCCCCGATGTTAGAGAAACCAAACACAAGTTGAATGATCGCTTTGTGAAGCTCCATTCTTCAGTTGCAGGAGTGACCCTGATCTTGCTGTCTGTGGCCTCCTGCAACGTTACAACTCGGCCCAGTTCAGGCTTGAGGAAGAAGACCCCATCTTTCTTCTGGGCATTTTGACGTTTTCAGGGCTCAATATGAAATTATAGAGCCATGTAGAACTATATATCATGGAAATGGGACCGTCAGCCCACCTTGTCTATGCTGATCAAGTTGGCATACTGGCCTAGTCCCATTTGCCTACATTTGACCCATATCCCACTAAACCCTTCCTATCTGTATTTCTGCCCAAATGCCTTTTAAAAGTCATAATTGTATCCGTTTCTATGGCTTCATTTGGCAGCTTGTTCCACATATGGAGGAACCTCTCTGTGAAAAGTTACCCCTACGGTTCCCCTTAAATCTCTCCCCTCTCACCTGCACCCTCTAGGTTTAGAATCCTCTACCTTGGGAAAAAGATTGTGAGCATTCACCAATTTTTAGGACTTCAACTTATCTAACGTTCGATAACTCATTTTTTTTCTGTTTGTATCAGAATTGGGCTCAGCTTTATTTTTGTATTTTTTCTCTCTCTTTCTTTGCCCTTTCTATTTGTATAGCTTGGTCTGCTGACCATGTCCCGCAGCCTCACTCATACTGAGACAAAGAAGCAGAATCTAGTCTTTACTGCTACTTAGCTGCCACATTAAGCGATTTGATCTCAGTCTATCAGAGATATTCCACTTCGTTTCATCCATTTCTCTCCCTCCTAACTCCCTCCTACTGGAAACTAAGATGTTAGAGATACAGCGCAGAAACAGGCCCTTTGGCCCACCGAGTCTGTGCCAACCTGTGATCCCCTTTTCTCTTGTTCCTAGTACTGATGAAGGCTCCCCGACCTGGAACAAGAACTCTTTCTACACATGCTGCATGACCAGTCGAGTGTTTCCAGTACTTTCCGCTTTCATTTCATATTTGCAGCATCTGCAACTCTTCTTGATTTTCATTGAATGCATCTTTCCCTTTTGCTTTACCTTTTGATACGGTTGATGAGAACAATATCTCAAATTTTAATTTCGTCTTTTTGGGAGAAAATTGGAACAAAAGTAATTTGGCCCCTCCCAACCAGAATGTCTTCACTGAGACAAAACAGTGCACCCCACCTGTTTAGTAAATCTACAAAGTCCGCCTGATCAGTCTCAATAGGGACACAAAGATAGAGGTTTCGACCCGAAACGTTGCCTATTTCCTTCGCTCCATAGATGCTGCCTCACCCGCCGAGTTTCTCCAGCATTTTTGTCTACCTTCGATTATCCAGCATCTGCAGTTCCTTCCTAAACAGGGACACAAAGATGTTGGTTTACCAAACAAAAAAGACAATGTGCTGGAGTAACTCAGCGGGTCAATCAGCATCTCTGCAGAACATCGATAGGTGACGTTTCAAAAGGATCCCAATCTGAAACATCACCTATCCATGTTCCCCGGAGACGCTGCCTGACCCATTGAGTTACTGCAGCACTTTGTGTCTAATCAGTGTCAAGCTTTCCCTCTAACTGCCAATGCTGCCCTCTTCAGGCTTGGTGAAGTGGCAACTCACTGCATTGGCTAAAAGTTGAAAAAATTAAAGCCAGGATGAGAATTGAAACGTTTCAGAAAGTTTGCCGAGTTATGAGTTGACGAGCATTTAACGTTCAATTAGGGGACGTTCCCATTCATGGTAAATGTGCCCTTGAATTATAAGTCAAGTGATTCATTTCTTGTTCCCCAAGCACCAAGTGTTCGTGAAGATGTAACCTGTCCACCGGCTGCTAATCCACTCAGTTTCAAAGGTTGAAATCTCTTCCAAAGTAATCTCCCAATGCAATTAATCCAATTTTGAATTTGAAAAAGACTAAAATTCCACAAATTATAGTAATTTTATAATATAATTTGGACTGCCGATTGATTTACTTGTTACTTTAGCAAGCTTGGTTAGAGATGTGGCGATGAAATTGGTTGATTAATTTGGCATAAACTTGGAGATAGGCCAGTTGTCCCACCTTATAAATGGCATTTTGTGCTCTCTCCTCTCGTTTTATTCAGTGTTAATTTAGTCTTTGTTGATTTAGTCCTTCAAGGACAAATGGACTGGTGGATTCCACTTTTCTATTTTCCTGCCCAAATAAAAAGGGAGAAAGAAGGGTCTCGACCCAAAACGTCACCCATTCCTTCTCTCCAGAGATGATGCCTGTCCCGCTGAGTTACTCCAGCTTTTTGTGTCTATCTTCGGGGAGGAGGTCAAACTGAGCGACAACTGACCAGACCCCCTGGATGTCACTGGTAAAGGAACCGGCAGTTGCAGTAAATGAGGAAAGATTAATTAATGCACAGGCTAATAATTGTAATGACCCTAACTCTAACGTTCAACTAATTTGACCAAGTTCTTTAGTTAAGGTTATTCAGTTGGTGCAGGCATGACCATTTAACATAATAGCACATATTAGACAATAAGAAAATAAAGTTAATAGGATTAAAGGGACAGTGGCAACATAGAGAGAAAGTGATCCAACAGGCAGGGATCAGAGATCAGTGAGAAACATCTATTTGTCAAGCAGATGGGAAGTATAGAGTGTTAAAGAAGGAACTGCAGATGCTGGAAAATCGAGGGTACACAAAATGCTGGAGAAACTCAGCGGGTGCAGCAGCATTTATGGAGCGAAGGAGATAGGCAACGTTTCAGGCCAAAACCCTTCTTCAGACTGATGGGGGGAGTATAGAGTGCTGTTCTCTGCATTCAGTATTGGGACACTTCTCTTTTTGATCGCCATTATTGACCTGGACTTTGGTATTTGAGACATTGGGAATGAAATTCAATCTCAGTCACTTGTACTAAATGCACAATATGCTAACAGTGAGTTACAGTGCTGCACTTCTGAAATTCAGTTCTGTTGACTACTGGGGAATAAGAAATGGCAAATGGACCCATTGAGTGCAATGTTAAATTGGGTCCAGGGACATGTAGTTTATTTGCACAAGTTTGTGAAGGCAGCAGGGAGAGGTGGAAAAATTTATTTCAAGGCATATTAGCTTTATTGATAAAGTAAAAGAATAGAAAATAAAAGAGTCATTGTTTTAATTTTATAAAAAAAACTGTTTAGGCCTCGATTCTGGGCATCACATTCGAGGAAAGAAATGAAGGCCCAGAAGTGGGTGTGGGAGAGATTTACTAGAATGATATCAGAGACGAAGGAGATTGCCTATGTGGAGGGTTTGGAGAACCTGACGTGTGTTCAGTAAAGCTATTCCATTGGCACAGTTTGAGCACTACTGGTCCTAGTACACTGCTACAAGAGCCCAACCATCTTAAGTAGTTCATTCTGTGGCCCTTCTCCAGCCATAAGGCTGAACGGGAGAATTTAATTGTTTATTGCATAACTTTCAATTCCATTCATCATTCATTAGACAATGCAAGCAGTCCATGGCTACATGCAACACGACTTGGAAGACATCAGGCGTAGGTTGCTAAATGCATTGGCATCGTACAAATGCTAAGTAGCCACCATTTCCAAAAGGTGAGATTCCAACTAGCTCCTTTTAACATTCAATAACAATGACTATTGCTGAATCCCCAGGCATCAACATCTTGGGGGAAACTATCATGTAACGGTTGCTTAAAAGCTATGGCAATAAAGCAGGTCAAAGTCAAAGTCAAAGTCAAAAGAGTTTATTGTCATGTGTCCCTGACAGGACAATGAAATTCTTTCTTTACATAGCACAACAGAACATAGTAGGCATTGACTACAATTATATACTTAAATACACACATTAATTAATGAATTAATAAAGTGCAAATAACAGATGGAGGGGTATTAATGTTCAGAGTTATGTCCGAGCCAGGTTTAATAGCCTGATGGCTGTGGGGAAGTAGCTATTCCTGAACCGGGCGCCACCTCGAGTGAATGAACTATTGCCTGAATTTTCAAAGCCTTTTTACCATCTGCAAGATAGGAGTCAGGAATGTGATGGAATACTTTCCACTTGACCTGATGAGTGCAGCTCCAACAACACTCTAGACAGGTAATATCAGCCAGGACAAAGCAGCCCACTTGGCTGGAATCAGCTTCAGCACTGTAAATCACAACCCCCCAAGTCTGTAATCACAATCTCCATTTGTAAGATCTACAAAATGCATTGCAATTATTCAATTTCCTCAACAATATCACCTTTATGTTGAACTGTATTCAGGTTGAATGGCAAGGGTATCCAGCATATGGGAAGTTGACCTGCTGAGGGTTTCCCTCGAAGTCATGAGCCATTCAGAGAGTGAGCTATAGAAGCTAACTGGTTTGCGCCATTATTGCTGTTCCTCCTTAATTTCCTATCTTACGACATCTCACTGCATTAGTATAGTCCTCATTACCATTCTCCCGCATTGAGCTCTGGCTCAGCTGCTCCTCGTAGAAGTGAGTTACACATACTCAAAAGGACACAGAGTGCTGGAGTAACTCAGCGGGTCAGGCAGCATCCCTGGAGAATATGGATAGGTGACATTTTGGGTTGGGACCCTTCGGTACACACCCAGTACACTCAGGGTAAAGAGGTTTATCCTGAATTCCTTTTTGGCTTTAATGATGACCATTTTCCAAGTTGTATTACTTCACATGTTCCTACATTGAATGGCTCCAAAATTCAATGGCTTCTGAAACTCTGCCCCATTCTTATAATTATTCTCTCCACCAATTTCAAAGCCGCAAATCTCAGTGGACCAGTGTATTTTCTTCTAACTATACAGTTAACAACCATCTCTGTACAACTTAGCCAAGCACAAATGACCCCAGTTATTAAAGAATAATAAATTAGTTATGTTTGGCTGAAGGAGAGAGCAGAAAGACAGGGGGAAACCAGGAAATTGAATCTGAGACCTGATTCTGAAGTAATCCCACATCTGTATCCATATGCTTCCAGTAGGGGTCACACTAAGACTGTTTTCCCTAAATATAAACTTTAATCGTACAATTTTCAAACATATAATTCAATACATTCATATTTCTCCAATCACAGTGCTCTTACTCACAAGATTTGTATTATATCAGCAAGACAACAATTTTATATTTTACATGTTTTTCACAAGTGATCAGTCTGAGAGAATACCATGTTAGTTCAAGCCTCTTGGTAGGGAGTGCGGAGCAGGTCTTAAAACCCGGTCTTTGTCCAGAGAGCGTTTGTGGTGGCTGCCCCAAGCTTCAGCAGATCCCTCAGAGCATGAACCTGGGAACATGCCATGATCTGCAACATTCAGTTCTGAACAGCTCTTTGCACTAAAAGACCAGCAAGTTCTGGGCTGACCAAAGTTTGTCTTGTGGTACTTAAACCAGTTCCAAACAGAAAACCACAATGAACCTATTGTCGAAGAATGTTTGGAGCAGACAGGAATTCCACTTTGCTTTTGTGGCGTGTCCAACAGACTACATCCCTCCAAGTAAAGAATTTAGTCTGGGAGCGTTTTTCTTGGCAAACTGAGAAACTTGTATTTTTGTAGCCAGGTTGAAATGACCTGATGTTGTAGATTTAAGGGGGACATTGGGGTTGAAATTGCCATGCTTTACACCAATACATCAAGCACCCAATCTGCACACACAAGTCCTAATGCCAAATTTGTAAGGACCATTTTTCAAGCAATGGCCAACATTCAAGCAATGGCCCTTAAATATGTTAATCAACAGCCTTATCTTCTTCTTCTTGGGTATGGCGTGCACAGCCTAAAGTTGTAGGACAACTTGTTCTATTTGATGTTAAAGAAGGAACTGCAGATGCTGGAAAATTGAGGGTACACAAAAGGCTGGAGAAACTCAGCGGGTGCAGCAGCATTTAAGAAGCAAAGGAGATGGGCGACGTTTCGGGTCGAGACCCTTCTTCAGACTGGTCAGGGATCGGGGAAACGAGAGATACAGACGGTGATGTGGAGAGATAAAGAACAATGAATGAAAGATATGCAAAAAAGTAACGATGATAAAGGAAACAGGCTATTGTAAGCTGTTTGTAGTGTGAAAATGAGAATCTAGTGCGACTTGGGTGGGGGAGAGATAGAGAGAGAGGGAATGCCAGGGCCCGAGGGTTGAGGGAGAGTGGGAAGGGGGGGAGACAGCAAGTGTTAACAGAATTGAGAAAATTCAATGTTCAAGCCCAGAGGATGCAGACTCCCCAAGCGGAATATGAGGTGCTGTTCCTCCAACTTGCGGTGTTGCTCACTCTGGCCGTGGAGGAGACTCAGGACTGAGAGGTCGGATACGGGAATGGGAGGGGGAGTTGAAGTGCTGAGCCACCGGGAGGTCGGGTTGGTTATTGCGGACCAAGCGAAGGTGTTCGGCGAAACGATCGCCAAGCCTCCGCTTGGTCTCACCAATATAGATCATCTGGCATGGTTATTGCGGACCGAGCGAAGGTGTTTAGCGAATCGATCTGTCGGGTTGGTTATTGCGGACCGAGCGAAGGTGTTCGGCGAATCGATCTGTCGGGTTGGTTATTGCAGACCGAGCGAAGGTGTTCGGCGAAACGATCTGTCTTTGATCTTATTTGATTGTGCACACCAGGTTGATTGCATTTGTCGAAACAGGGCGGACCGCGTGACGGTTGCAATCTTCCACCCAAGCCTTATGATGAGTACATATACCAGGAAAATTGTAACTAGCACCGAATATCAATGATAATGTGGGTTCAGTGGATAGTACCAGCTATCCAAACAAAAATCTGAATGAGATGAAGTGAGAGGGGAAAGATTTAATGGGAACTTGAGGGGTAACCTTTTCACACGGGGGTGGTGGGTATATTGAACAAGCTGCCGGAGAATGTAATTGAGGCAGATACTATAATAAAATTTTAAAGCCAATTGGACAGGTACATGGTTAGGAGAGGTTTAGAATGATATAGGCCAAACATTCCAGGTGGGATTACTGTAGATGAGGCATCTTGATCGGCATGGACAAGGGCCTGTTTCCATGCTGTATGACTTTATGTGATTCCAATGCTCTTTTTAAAACATTGTCTCATCTGTGCAGCTCATTTGATCCAATATTGTTTGTATTGTGTTTTTCCCTTAACCAACAAAAAGTAGGTTAACTTTCCACTCATTCCATTGGTATTTGTGTGGGCCATAATGGGTTCCACGCCTCCTTGGTCATCTGTGGCCGGCTCTGATTTGTCTTTTCCTACCAGTGCCCCCACACCCACCTCTACTTCCAGTCTGAAGAAGGGTTCCGACCTGAAACGTCACCATTCCTTTTTCTCCAGAGGTAGAAACGTAGAAAACATGGAAAAATAGGTGCAGGAGTGGGCTATTCAAGCCATCACCGCCATTCAATATGATCATGGCTGCACCTAAAATCTGTACCTTGTTCCTGCTTTTTCCCCATATCCCTTGATTCCTTTAGCCTTAAGAGCTAAATCTAACTCTCTCAGATGCTGCCTGACCCATTGAGTTACTCCTGCACTTTGTATCTATCTTCAATATTTGTGATATGTTGCTTTGTACAGGATATTAACATACATAGCAAAATGGTAATTATTCATATGGAAAATATTTTGAAATATTTTCAAGTTTTTGATAAGATTCCACTTTTGGGTGGCACTAAATGTGTAATTAAACTCTTTTAAAATCATTTTTGGTTTAAACTCATCCATTTCATTTTGGTAGCAAGACATCACCTCCTTCTCCAAACCCACTCAAGTAGAAATTTAAACCAATTCTCTTTAACTGCAGCTAATTTTTAAAAGAGTAATGATTAGTAAAAAAACATAAAACATCAACATTTAAAGTTATAACTTAGTAAATAAGTATGATCTCAAAATTCTGGTCTCCCAGTCCAACTCTTAATGTTAAGGGGTGTTTACTCTTTGGGATATGCTTGGCTCAGAGAGAGCATTTAATAGTCTGGAGAGCCAGGCATTGAGTACTTTAGTTCTGCTCCTAGATCTGATTGTGTAAAGGAGCCAACACGTTCATACCCACAATAAAGCTATTTTTTACACACAAGAAAGCATTTTATAAGGGTGTATTACTGCCTGGTTTGGGAACAGCTCCACCATAGACTGCAAGAAGTTGCAGAGAATCGTGGACATAGCCCAGACCACCACACAAACCAACCTCCCTTCCATTGACTCCATCTACATTTCACACTGCCTCGGCAAGGCTGCCAGCGTTACTAAGGACCCGTCTCACCGCGATCACTCCCTTTTCTCCCCTCTCCCATCAGGCAAGAGGTACAGACGTTTGAATAGCTCCAGAATAATGGTCAGTTTTTTCCAGTTTTTATCTGGCCACTGAACTGTCCTCTCATCAGCTAGAATATGATCCTGACCTCCCATCTATTTCAGTGGAGACCTTTAAACCATCTTTAATCCAACATTATCAGACTTCACTGTTACATCTTGCACTAAATGTTGTACCTTTTATCTTTTATCTGTGGGCTATGGACAGCTTCATTGTACACATGTATTGTCTTTTCTTTGACTGGATAGCAAGCACACAAACAAAAGCTTTTTACTGTACCTCTGTATAAGTGACAATAATAAACTCAACTAAAATAAACTAAAGTAAATACCAAGTGTTTGTCTGCCTCAGATTTGGCACCAATCATCTTTGAACAATGGGTTTTTGGACACCATGCAGTTTGGAGCTACTCCTTTTGGTGCTAGCTAAGCTACTCAGGGCAGTAATACCCCTATTCAAAGTCCCGATGTAAGCTCGTCCTAAGCATTCAATAAATAAAGCAGGAGTAAATAAAGCAGGAGGAGGCCCTTCAGACATTCCACTAACTCCGCAATCAATTAGATTCTGGCCGATCTTTTATCTTAGTATCAATTCTGGCCCTTGCCTATATTTGTTAGTTTCCTTAATGTCCAAAAATATATTGACCTCAGTCTTGAACCTGTTCAGTGACTGAGCCTTCAATACCTCAGGGGAAATGTATTTCCAAGATTCACAACTCTCAGAGAAGAAATATCTTCTCAGTGGCTGACCTCTTACTTTGAGACAATGGCCCCTAGTTCTAGATATCCCTGCCAGGGGATTATCATCCTTGCATCTATCCTGTTACATTCCATATGCATTCCCATATGCATTTTGCACATTTCAATGAGATTATCTCTCACTCTATTAAATTCAAAGGGTGCAGGCCCAATCTGCTTAAGTTCTCATAGCTCATAGGAAAGTGTCTCCATCCTAAGAATCCATCTGGTGAACCTTCTTTGCATTCCCCCTATCACACGTTTACTCATACTTGGGCAGAGGACTGGACCTGCACACAATGTCCCAGGTGTGGTCTCACCAAGGCCTTATATAATTGCAGAATTACATCTTTACTCAAATCCTCTTGGAATAAACGTCCAAACTCTCGTTATTTTAAAAATACTCTGGATTCCCACCAAAATATATGATGTTCCATCATATATTCTGCCTGTCATGTCTGGACTCATTCACTAAGCTTGCCGATAACTCATTGAAGCCTCCCTTCATACATCTCATAATTCATACTGGCTCCCAGCTATTTATCATCAATAAAGTTTTATATATTACCCATTGTCCTCCTCACCCAAATTTATTTTAATCTATTTGAGACCTTGAGCAGTTGGGGCCCCTGTACTGTTCCCACAAGCATACTACTAGTATGCTTTACCAATCCAAAAATCACTTGTACATTCCTATGTCTCTTCATCAATCCTCTGTCTTGTATTTTACCCCCAATACCATGTGGTCTAGCAGTATTTAACATTCCCTAGTGTGGCACCCTCCCAAAAGCATTCTTAAAGTCAAGTAGACCACTGGTTTGCCCTTATCTATTCAGAAAATTACAACCTCAAAAAGCTTTAGCAGGATTGTCAAACGTGATTTACTTCTCATAAATCCATGTTGACATTGCCTAATCTTCTAAATGTTCAGTTATAATTTCCTTAATAATAAATCCTAGCATTTTCCTTTAGCTAATGTCAGGCCAACTGCTCCATACTTTTTTTCTCCCCCCTGTTTTAAATACAGATTAGCTCGGAAGAAAAGGAGGGATAGGATATATACTTTGCATGCTGTTGGCAATCTGAGCATTTCCGTTCCAGGGCAGACCAGCTGATAGAGCTGCTGCCTCACACCACCTGAGACCAGGGTGTGATCCGGACTTTGGGTGCTGTCTGTGTGGTGTTTGCACATTCTCCTTGTGACCACGTGGGTTTCCGTTGGGTGGTCCGGTTTCCTCGCCTTTTCCCGCCCTTCCCCACCTTTTCTTTCCTTTTCCCGCCCTTCTCGCCTTTTCCATCACTTTCACACCTTTTCCCGTGTTTTTTCGGATCTTTCTGCCTTTACTTGCCTATTCTCGCATTACCTTCCTCCCTGGCATCAAGGGTGTCAGGGGTTATGGGGAGAAGGAAGGAGAATGGGTTTGAGAGGGAAAGATATATCAGCCATGATTGAACCGTGGAGTAAAACTGAAGAACCAAATGGCCAAATTCTGCGTCTATAATTTATGATCTTATGAAATTATAGTTTGGCAAATTGGATCTGATATTGAAGATAGGAGGCAGAGGGTGATGGCTAATTCTGTAACTGGACATCTGTGACCAGTGGTATAGTGCAGGGACCTATGCTGGAATCCTTGTTGTTTGTTATACAACTTAACACTCAGATTGTCAATGTAGAATGTATGATTATTAAGTTTGCAGGTGGCATGAAGATTGGAGGTGTAGCTGATCATGACATGGGTAATGTTTAGCCACATACCAATATTGAACAGTTCATCAAATGAGCAGAGAAATGGCAGATGGAATTTAATCCTGAAAACTCAGGTGCTGCATTTTTGGAGGGCCGCTAAGAATAAGACATGCACAATAAATGGAAGTACAAGGAAGTATTGAGGAAAGAGATGTCAAAGGATCTCAGAGAACAGAAGCATAGGAAGAGAAGGTGGTTAAGAAGGCATTAAAGATACTTGCTTTCAATAGCTAGGGCATGGAGTATAAGAGCAAGGAGGTTATAGTTCAACTAAATGTGTTATTAAAGATGTCCTAACTGGAGTATTAAGTATTTGCAACTAAGTAGACAATAGACAATAGATAATAGGTGCAGGAGGAGGCCAATCGGCCCTTCGAGCCAGCTCCGCCATTCAATGTGATCATCCACAATCCGTACCCCGTTCCTGCCTTCTCCCCATATCCCCATGACTTTGCTATCTATAAGAGCTCTATCTAACTCTCTCTTGAAAGCATCCAGGGAATTGGCCTCCACTGCCTTCTGAGGCAAAGAATTCCACAACCCTCTGTGTGAAAAAGTGTTTCCTCATCTCCGTTCTAAATGGCTTACCCCTTATTCTTAAACTGTGTCCCCTGGTTCTGGACTCCCCCAACATCAGGAACATGTTTCCTGCCTAGCATATCCAAACCCTTACTAATCTTATATGCTTCAATAAGATATCCTCTCATCCTTCTAAATTCCACAGTATACAAACCCAGCCGCTCCATTCTATCAACATATGACAGTCTCGTATCCCGGGAATTATCCATGTGAACCTACGCTGCACTCCCTCAATAGCAAGAATGTCCTTCCTCAAATTTGGAGACCATAACTGCACACAATATTCCAGATGTGATCTCACTAGGGCCCTGTACAACTGCAGAAGGATCTCTTTGCTCCTATACTCAACTCCTCTTGTTATGAAGGCCAACATGCCAAGTATACTGTCTATGTACATTATACACTCCAAGACCTATATTTTTCAATGGAGATCCTTTGGGATTGAGGATGACTTACTTTGACCTGGTTTTATGGGTTGTGACGCGGCTAATAGCCCAATATGACTCTTCCATAGATGGGTTTGGTGGGTAGATTGTGAGTTGCAACAGATAGTTTGCAGTGATTAGCAATTTTCAACCATCTTTGGTGAGCTGAGTGCAGTTTAGATACCAACATGTGATCCATCATGGGTAACTGCTGTATGGTGATGACATTGAACCTCGATGTGCGTCAACTAAACATCAGGTTTTGCTATATTTGGTTATAATTTTGGTTAGGCAATTTTTTAACCTGGATTTTTCCATTCCAGTGTTTAGATTTTAAGCATTTAAAAGATTTAGTGACGTTATTTGACTTGTGGAGTTAATATAGTTTATTGAAATGCATTTGGATGCTGGTTAGCCTTGAGATTTGTACTTTGCACTGAACTATGTGACATTTTAATGTACTCCTGTAAAAATCTTTTAAAAATAGAACTGAAGCATACATATTTTTAAGTCGTCTGCATTATCATATTTGGGATTTTATAAGGCGGAGATAATGTCTCAAATAAAGTAACCTATGCCAATTCTCCCCATGTTAACCACTGGAGAGTGTTTCGGTTGGAGTAGATGTGTCTTTGCTTCACATTGTCCTTTCATTCCATCTTGTACTTTAATGATCTTCTGACTGATGCCCGAGAACAATGTCAGAGCTGCTAAACTTTGGATGGGAGTGCAGGCAGATCAACTATGCAGTATCAGCAGTAAAATAATAGTTAGCATTCCTGTATGAAACAACCTTTGCTATTGCTTTATCTCTGGAGGTGAACAACAATGAAATAGGAAAATCTCATTTTCCTGATTTAGGAAAATTAGATTTTCTTCCTGTTCTCAAATCATGTTATGTCTCATTTTTGACTTGTGATTTCAAGCTTTATTTGACAATTAGGTGTAAAAAAACTGTTGAGAATTAACAACAGTAATTATTATCCCAGGCTTTTAGTTCATGGTTGGATACCATATTTGAGCCATTGATATCAGGGGGCATTTAGGAGAAAAACCATATAGACCTGACTGAGCAAGGCTGGCAGGTTTCCTTCCCAAAATAACTTTACCAAAGCAGAAATATGTGTGTAGGAAGGAACTGCAGATGCTGGTTTACACCGAAGATAAACACGAAATACTGGAGTAACTCAGCGGGACAGGCGGCATCTCTGGAGTGAAGGAATGGGTGACGTTTCGAGTCGAGATCCTTCTTCAGGCACTCAACCCGAAACGTCACCCATTCCTACTCTCCAGAGATGCTGAGTTACTCCAGCATTTTGTGTCAATCGGGAATATGGTGTGACATAACCTGACAGACATTATATTTAGTTCCTGAAAGCTTTGTCAGGAATCTTCAAAGTTTATGTGAACAGTTCTCAACAAGACTTGGATAATTACTTTCGCAGGAATCGTCCATTTTAATCAAGGATAAAAATGTTCTTCAGGAAGAAATAACATGGTTTGAATTATAGAGGTCTGAACTGTCTGGTATTAGTTTAGTCGCTGTGTTCTTGCTGAGGAAAGGAAATCTCTCCATGACTAAACATTTTGATTTCATTGCGTGTTGGAGCTGTTTGCAACAATGTCTGCTTTAATTTACCAGAGGCACCTGCAATCCCTACAGCAGCAATCTCCAGATTAACGCAACCATGTCACATTTTTGGCAAGACACGGGATTCCACACAATGAGACAGATGTTTATAATTTCCCATGCAGTTAAAAGGGAAGTCAAGTAAGTTAGCGAGGAATCAGTAAAAAACACAAAAACAACTTCACAAAAAGTAAACCAAATAAACAACCCGATTGAAAGGAAAAACTGCTTCCACGGAACATTCCCTCTGGTGCCAATCACACTTCTGGTATGTAAGCAATAAAATTATATCAGACTTTTATTAAATTTGGCCAAGGATGTGATAGAAACAAGGAATATATGTGAACTTCTGATTCTGTGTGTTTTATGAGGAAAAGCATGGAGCTTACAAATGAAAATGCTGTATTTCCATTATCACAATGGAAATATGATTATATTTTCAACAAGGGATGGTTCATCACAAAAGCTGGTCAATTGGAAAATCTATTCCTATACGTGGCCCTTTGATCTAATTAGCCACTTTTACTGCATTATGCACAACAGATATATCGTGAACCAAGAAACCTCCAGGGAGGGGCACAAAAAGCGAGAGAAAGACTCTGGAGGCGAGATACAGGTTGAACAGGGTTGTTGATGTACCTGTTCACAGTCTTTCGTAAGTGTAGTCCACCACCCACTGGGCACCAAGGGTGCTGAGGTACATTTATATGCACAAGCTAAGCGTATATAATGTGATAACGTCATCATGGTTGTTGTCTGTCTGCAGCAAGTACTCGGTATGGAATGGAACACATTATTGTCACATGTGACAAGGTACAGTGAAATTCTTTGCTTGCGTAGCCAAGGTATGCAAATAACGGCCACCTAGGGCACTGACAGAGTTACAACGTACTCCGGTTCTTCTTTTGTTCTCCCCTCTACCCTCCCCCACAGCGCACCCCCCCCCCACGCCGTGTCCCCATTGTCCATTGTCCTTCCCCCTCGCGGCAGTTCCCCCACGCTCTCATCGACCGCCGACCGCGGATCGAACCACGAGGCTTCACCAGAGGTAATTGTAGTTAATGCAAGAGCTAACACACTGGTTCACATTCCAATTTCTTAAGTACAAGGGCTACTATACCGGCTCACAGACCACTCCCCAGTACACACCTGGTGACAAAGATTGTCACAGCAGCTGACTTGTATCAGTATCGGCAAAAGATGGCGGTTTGAAGATACTCTTTGCGGCACCTACTGAGGACAGCTGATTCATAGCTGATTCATAGCTGCCATTATGGGACCTTGTCATTCCGCAGCCAAGGTGAGGAACTGATGCAGGTGTAGAGATTTGCCAGTGTACATTGTGTTGATAAATATGTGCAGACAGTGACCAACAAAAAAAAAGGCCTGCTCAGGCTTTAACATGGAGTAGAGGGAGCGGTTAGTATGTTGGAAGACAACACCAAAATTGAGTTGTGGACGGTGAGGAAGTGCTGTAAAAGTACACAGATGGGTATAGATCGATCAGCTAGAGATATGGGCAGGGGAATGCCAGGTGTAGTTTCGTCTGAGCAAATGTGAGGCATTGCACTTTGGGAAATCGAGTGAACGGAGAAACTATATAGTTAATGATAAGACCTTTAACAGCATTGATGTAGGGTGGGGTTGGGGTACAAGTCCACAACTCCCTGAAAGTGGCAACAAAAGTAGATAGAACAGTGGAGATGGCACATGGTGTGCTTGCCTTCATCAGTTGGGGCATTCAGTACAAGAGTTAGAAACTCACGTTGCAGCTTTATAGACTTTTGTTAAGTCACCTTTGGAGGGATGTATGCAATTCTCGTCGCCCCACTCCAGGATGTGGAGACTTTGGAGAGGGTGCGGGCAGGGCCGGATTAAGACCCATAGAGGCCCTAAGCACTTAAAAGATGCTGGTGCCCCCGTATATGTGTAATTCAAAATATAAACAGTAATAAACCATAAAATATTTTTTTATTTTTCAAAATGAAACAAAACTAACAGTAAGATGGAAAATAATGTTTATTTTTGTATACTTCCACTTTATTTAAATTTGAAAAGTTTTCTCCGACTTTTTTTAATTGCAAAGTCTTTGATCAATCAGATCCTCAAAATTAATCTTACGTAATGCATTTACCATTTCTGTGGTGCCCCCCCTTCCCTTGATGCCCTAAGCACGTGCTTATTTTGCTTAATGGTTGATCCAGCCCTGGGTGCGGGAAAGGTTGATTGGGTTAGAGGGCATTGGCCACAAGGAGAGGTTAGACAAACTTTGATTGTTTTCGCTGGAATGTTGTTAGATTGATAGGTTTATAAAACGATGAGAGGCATAGATAGGGTAGACAGTCAGAATCTATTTCCAAGGGTGTAAATGTCAAAGATTGGAGGTTTCAGAGCTTTCAGGTGAGAAGAGCAAAATGTAAAGTTTTCGCACAGAGAGTGGTGGGTGGAATGTGGTGCCAGTGGTGCTGATGGAGGCAGATAAGATAGTGGCATTTAAGACGCTTTTAGATAGGCACATGGAAATTGAAGAATATAAATCACGTGCAGGCATTGGTCAGTTTATGATGGCGTCATGTTCGGCATAGATATGTGGGTTGTAGGTTCTATTCCTATGCCATTATGTTCTGTCATGCTTGCCGATCACTGCTTTGATGTAAAACCCTAAAACTATTAATAAGTAACCAAAATAGCCATTTTTCCACAGCTCTGTTAACAAGGTTTTCTGACCAATTCTCAAACATAGCTCAACTTCCAAAATGGTACTGCAGTACCTTGCTTATGCTACTAGACTCTTAATCCAGAGACCTCAGCCATGGTATTCAAGGAATTTAAATTCATCTGATTAAAGATATGAAACAAACTGCTAGAGATGGTAATCATGAAACTACTAGAAATCCAACAGTTCACTCATATCCTTCAGGGAAAGAAATCTGGCATCCACATATTGTCTGGCCTAGATATACTTCTCCAGACTTGCAAGCAAGGTATTTTACTCACAGCTGCTCTCTACTTAGAAAAATAGGAGCAGGAGGGAGGTCATTGTTTCCTTGAGTCTATCCTGCATTCAGTACATTTGTATCAATAATATGTTTCTGCATTCTTTTTTGTATGCAGGACCCTATCTTCTCCTTAAATATTCTTAGCAACTTGACCTCCACAGTCGGTTGTGGGGAGAGTTACACAAGTTTGCCATCGTCTGAGTGCTGACATTTCTGTACATTTCAGTTGTAAATGTCTTACCCCATATTCTGAGAATCTAGGTTCCAGACCCTCTACAGCCAGAGGTAATAACCTCCTTGGATTCATTCTGTTGAGCATTGTTTAATTCAGTCTTGTCAATGCAGGGCCCCTTAGCCCAATTATTTTATTCTCAAAACCTCTTGCAATGTATGCTAATACACTATTTGCCTTCTTAAATACTTGCTGTCTCTGCATCTGCTTTCAGTGACTGACATACAGGACACTCAGATGAGTTTGTACATCAATATTTCCCAAACTATCACCAGTTAAGTAATACACTGCCTTCTGTTCTTCCTAGCGGAGTGGATAGCTTCACATTTAACCATCTTATACTGTGTTGGCATTATATTTGCTCACTGATTCAACATGTCTGAACCACCCAACACCCCTTTGCATCTTCCTAAACTCTCAAACCCATCTGGTTATGAGCCTTTGGCATATTTATAAATATTACATACAGACCCTCATTCAACTCATTGAGGTAGAGGAATTGACTGGGGACCAACCACTGTCCCCTGCAGCAGTTCACTAGTCACTATCGCCATCTTGAAAGAGATAAGATAGCATTTGTGGACGAAGGAACAGTTAATTAATATTTCAGGTTGAAGACCCTTCAGAGGACATTGAATGTAAAAGATTAATTGGGAAGTGGGAAAATTATGTGGAAGATGTACGAGTAAGAATAAATGGGTCAGGCAAAATCTGCATAAAGAGAAACAACCAATGTTTTAGGTCCATACTGATAAAGAATCTTCGATGTTAAACGTTAATTATTTCCCTTTCTATAGATAATGCCCGACACATTATTCCTGCACTGTTTCCGTCTGCCAACCAACTCCCAGTCCACAGTAGTATAGTACCTCCAAGCTACGTGTTTTAATTTTACGCACTAAGTTCTTAAATTTGGGACTTTATCAAAGGCCCTCCGAAAATCCAAAAGCACCATTGTTCCTTATCTATTCCACCAGCTATAGCCTCAAAAACCTCAAAACACCATTTTCATAAATCTGAGATGTTAATTTTATCACATCCAATTGATACTTGCTAAGTGCCCTGTTATCACATTATTTACAACAGACCTCAGCAGCAATGATGGAATTCTGCATGGCCTAGAATACAACATCCAAGGCCTTTTAGCGAAAGGCAGTAGATGCTTTTGTTTCCACATCTTATGAAAGAACAGAGAAAACTCTCAAAAATAAAGGAGCCGATTATCAGCAAACCGTTCCTGGAACATCCTCCACTTACTCCCTGGCATGGAAACATTTACCATCCCTACACTCAGCCATTTACTTACTAAAGTCTCAGCATTGTTGGGAGAAGCAATAATAAAGTATGAATTTGAATATCACATACTGCTTCACCACATCTGTTCTTCCTGCTCGGTAGAGCTGGTAGCTGGAAGAGCTGCTTCCTCAGACTGCCCGAGACCCGGATTCCATCCTGACCTCATGTGCTGTCTGTGTGGAGTTTGCACTTTCTCCCTTTGGCCATGTGGATTTCCTCCAGGTTATGTGGTTTCCTGCCAGTGAGCAAATATAAGACGTGCAGTTTTGTATGTTCTGTAAATTATCCCTAATGCGTAGGTAGTGAATACGGAGGTGGGGGTAACATAGAACTAGTGTGAACAGGTGATCGATGCTCAGTGTGAACTCGGTGGGGCTAAGAGTTTTTTTTTCCCTGCTGAAACTTTCAATCAAACTCTGTGGAACTTAACTGACCAGACTGACTCATGCTGAAGTACAGAAAAGGCATTGAAAATTTCAATCTGCACAAGGCTCTAAGATTGGATAAATAAGAAACTGCACAGATGCGTATAATTTATCACTTTTAATCATTTTTAAAATTGCAGCCTGCGCTGCCAGTACAGATCATTAAAGTGCCATATGTAAAGTATATTTTAATATGTTCCATATTTTTACATTTTCAGATGTGCAACTTCTCCCATAAATTAGGCAATTTAAATAACTTAAAGTTAAACTGCAACGTGAAAGAAATCAATGAACGATGGATGCCTGAAAAAAAAACCTTGGAAGACTGATGCTTGATTAAACAATGAATAATAGATCATATCCAACATGCTACCATTTATGTGATTTTCCAATACTGATATTTTAAAAATAATTGACTGATGTCCTTTGTGAATGTAACCCTTTACATTATCATTTCAGTTTTTGTGGTCAGTTTAAATGGGAGCCAACTAGTTTTTACTTAATTTGACTGGTGACTCCTTTAGATTTATTTTTTATCCCATTAGGTCCAGGTAGTGCATTTTTACATCCTGAGGTATTTGGAGGTGGTGCATTTTTGAAAGAAGTAATTTTTATCAATTCCACCAGACTCAGACCAGTAGATTTTCTGAGAAAGACACCCACGATGATCAGAAATTAGAAAGAACAATATTTTTTTATATCATAAAGTTATGAACATTTGAAGTAAATTAGTTTTGCCAGCTCTGTTAAACATTAGAAGTGCAACTACCCTAACTGTGATTATTAACAAGTATACCAGCATGACCACCTTGGGATGGCTTCAGGCAGCCAAAAGATTATTTGAAGGAATATGAAATTGAGTTTTTTGCTAAGATCCTGCAAATTCAAAGAGCAAGTACATGAAGATGGAAGAGATACAGTTTTTGTAGATTTGGCCTTAAACATGGCAGGTCACGTTAGAGTAACAATCAACTGCAAATACATTTAAAACAACAAGGAAAAAAGGTACATTAGTGGGATAACATAGAACTGGTGTGATAACATAGAAAGTGAGATAACATGGAACTAGGTAATTGGGTGATTAATGGTCAGTGAGGACTCGGTGGGCCGAAGGGCCTGTTTCCATGATGTATCTCTAAACTAAACATGAATGTAGTACCTTTTGCGATCGCAGGACATCCCACTACACCTTCAAGCCAATGAGGTATTTCACCCTTTTCACACTTTTGAGTCACAGCTACATTCATGAAACACAACATCCAATTTTGCACACAACAGATTCTCAGAAATAGCAATCAAATGAATGACTTGAGTATCTGTTAAAATGTTAGTGAGAACATGTGAGAAAATTCTCCTTATCACAGTCTTCCTCAAATTGTGTAAAAAGGATCTCATAACAAACTGTGAAGGTACATCTTTTCCCAAAGAAAGCTTGTCAGAGTGTAGGACCTGAAACTTCACCTACTCGTGTTCTCCAGAGATGCTGCGTGACCTGCTGAGTTACTCCAGTGCTTTGTGTCTATCTTCAATATCATAATGGCTCTCGAGGTTCAGCAGGACACTTTGTTTCTAAAGTCCGGCAATGGTTGCATTAGTTTACACAACTAGTGGTTTAATCTGCACATTGTCTCTTTTTTTGTAAACCAGCGTCTGCAGTTCCTTGTATCCAGGGGAAGCGCTGCATTGAAGAACACAAATAATTCAACCAAATTGGTCAGATGTGCAGAGTGCTGGAACTAGTTGTGAAAGCAGAAATGTGAATATCAAAGACATAACGGAAATGAATCCCGACTCAAAATGTCCTCAGCCCATTCACAGATGCTGCCTGTCCAACTGAGATCGTCCATCACTTAAATATTTTGCTCACTTAATTATTTCTGTCTGAAGCGAATTCTAAACCTGAATTCGATGTTTCACAGGTGGCAGAATTGCAGAGCAATTCAGGATTATTTATTTTGGAAATCTGAAGAGCCCACATATTACAGCATTTGGTGTCTCTCTTTGGTGTAAACCAGCATCTGCAATTCCTTCCCACACAAGATTTACTAAGTAACAAGTTGAATGATATTCTTGGCATGGTTAAGAGCTGTCATTTTACCAAGCCATGCGGATGTCGATCAGGCTAGACACTTTCACATGAATAATCACCTAGATTCAGACCAAGATTGGTCCTAGACAACGTCTTAATAAATAATAATTAAGATCAATGTTCTTTAATCAGTTTGCAGTTTCACAGTAGTTGGCCTGTTTCTTGTGCACAATTAGTCAGGAGTTCCCAGATGAGTCTTTGGCTCACTGCTTCATACTGAAATTAAAGATGTCACTATTTGGGACAAAGAGATAAAAACAGTTTAAAAATCAAATCAATGGCGGTGCAGCAGTAGAGGTACTGCCCGACAGCGCCAGCCACCCAGGTTCGATCCAGAATACGGGTGCTTGTCTGTTCGGAGTTTGTACTTTCTCCGCGTGACCTGTGTGAATTTTCTCAGAGATCTTTGGTTTACTCCCACACTCCAAAGACGTATAGATTTGTGGCTTGGTATAAATGTAAAATGTCCCTAGTGAGTGTAGGATAGTGTTAGTGTGCGGGAACGTTGGTCGGTGCAGACTTGGTGGGCCGATGGGCCCATTTCCGTGCTTTATCTCTAAACTAAGTTCTCTGGATGCTTTCAAGAGAGAGCTAGATAGGAATATTAAAAATAGGGATATAGAAACATAGAAACATAGAAAAATAGGTGCAGGAGTAGGCCATTCGGCCCTTTGAGCCTGCACCGCCATTCAATACGAGCATGGCTGACCATCCAACTCAGTATCCCGTTCCTGCCTTCTCTCCATACCCCCTGATCCCTTTAGCCACAAGAGCCACATGCAATTCCCTCTTGAATATAGCCAATGAACTGGCCTCAACGACCTTCTGTGGCTGAGAATTCCAGAGACTCACCACTCTCTGTGTAAAGAATGTTTTCCTCATCTCGGTCCTAAAGGAATTCACCCTTATCCTTAAACTGTGGCCCCTTGTTCTGGACTCCCCCAACAGCGGGAACAATCTTCCTGCATCTAGCTTGTCCAACCCCTTAAGAATTTTGTAAGTTTCTATAAGATCCCCCCTCAATCTTCTAAATTCCAGTGAGTACAAGCTGAGTCTATCCAGTCTTTCTTCATATGAAAGTCCCGACATCCCAGGAATCAGTCTGGTGAACCTTCTCTGAACCCCCTCTATGGCAAGAATTTCTTTCCTCAGATTTGGAGACCAAAACTGTACGCAATACTCCAGGTGTGGTCTCACCAAAACCATGTACAACTGCAGTAGAACCTCCCTGCTCCTATACTCAAATCCTTTTGCTATAAATGCTAACATACCATTCGCTTTCTTCACTGCCTGCTGCACCTGCATGCCTACTTTCAATGACTGGTGTACCATGACACCCAGGTCTCGTTGCATCTCCCCTTTTCCTAATCTGCCACCATTCAGATAATAGTCTACCCTCATGTTTTTGCCACCAAAGTGGATAACCTCACATTTATCCACATTATACTGCATCTGCCATGTATCTTCCCATTCACTCAGCCTATCCAAATCACCCTGCAGCCTCCTAGCATCCTCCTCACACCTAACTATACCCCCCAGCTTGGTGTCATCTGCAAATTTGGAGATGTTGCATTCAATTCCCTCGTCCAAATCATTAATGTATATTGTAAATAGCTGGGGTCCCAGCACTGAGCCTTGCAGTACCCCACTACTCACTACGTGCCATTCTGAAAAGGATCCGTTTACTCCTACCCTTTGCTTCCTGTCAGCCAGCCAGTTCTCTATCCACATCATTATTGAACCACCAATACCGTGTGCTTTAAGTTTATATACTATTCTCTTATGTGGGACCTTGTCGAAAGCCTTCTGAAAGTCCAGATATAACACATCCCCTGGTTCTCCCTTATCCACTCTACTAGTTACATCCTCTAAAAATTCTATAAGATTCGTCAGACATGATTTACCTTTTGTAAATCCATGCTGACTTTGTCCAATGATTTCACCACTTTCCAAATGCGCTGCTATCCCATCTTTAATAACTGACTAGCAGTTTCCCCACTACCGATGTTAGACTAACTGGTCTGTAATTCCCCGCTTTCTCTCTCCCTCCTTTTTTAAAAAGTGGGGTTACATTAGCTATCCTCCAATCCTCAGGAACTACTCCAGAATCTAAGGAGTTTTGAAAAATTATCACTAATGCATCCACTATTTCCGTGGCTACCTCCTTGAGCACTCTGGGATGCAGACCATCTTGTCCTGGGGATTTATTGGCCTTTAATCCGTTCAATTTACCCAACACCACTTCCCGGCTAACCTGGATTTCACTCAGTTCCGCCATCTTATTTGACCCGCAGTCCACTGCTATTTCCAGCAGATTATTTATGTCTTCCTTAGTGAAGACGGAACCAAAGTAGTTATTCCATTGGTCTGCCATGTCCTTGTTCCCCATGATCAATTCACCTGCTTCTGACTGCAAGGGACCAACATTTGTTCTAACTAGTCTCTTTCTCTTCACATATCAATAAAAACTTTTGCAGTCAGTTTTTATGTTCCCTGCCCGTTTCCTTTCGTAATATATTTTCCCTTTCCTAATTAAGCCCTTTGTCCTCCTCTGCTGGATTCTGAAAATCTCCCAGTCCTCCGGTAGGCTGCTTTTTTTGGCCAATTTGTATGCCTCATCTTTAGTTTTTATACTATCCCTGATTTCCCTCGTTATCCACGGATGCACTACCTTCCCTGATTTATTCTTTTGCCAAACTGGGATGAACAATTTTTGTACTTCATCCATGCAGTCTTTAAATGCCTTCCATTGCACATCCACAGTCAACCCTTTAAGACTCACCTGCCAGTCTATCTTGGCCAATTCACGGCTCATACCTTCAAAGTAACCTTTGTTTAAGTTCAGAACCCTTGTTTCTGACTTAATTATGTCACTCTCCATGCTAATGAAGAACTCAATCATATTATGGTCACTCTTGCCCAAGGGGCCACGCACAACAAGACTGCTAACTAACCCTTCCTCATTATTCAATATCCAGTCTAGAATAGCCTGCTCTCTCGTTGGTTCCTCCACATGCTGGTTTAGAAAACTATCCCGCATACATTCCAAGAAATTGTCTTCCTCGGCACCCCTGCCAATTTGATTCACCCAATCTATATGCAGATTGAAGTCACACATTATAACTGTGTTACCCTTGTTGCACGCACTTCTAATTTCCTGTTTGATGCCCACCCCAACTCCAATACTACTGTTAGGTGGCCTGTACACAACTCCCACTAGCGTTTTCTGCCCTTTAGTTTCGCAGCTCTACCCATATCGATTCCACATCCTCCATGCTAATGTCCTTCCTTTCTATTGCATTAATCTCCTCTCTCACCAGCAACTCTACCCCACCTCCTTTTCCTTTCCGTCTATCCCTCTTGAATATTGTATATCCCTGGATGTTCAGCTCCCAGCCTTGGTCACCCAGGAGCCATGTCTCCGTGATCCCAACTATAGCATAGTCATTAATAGCTATCTGCACCTTCAGCTCATCCACCTTATTACGAATGCTCCTCGCATTGAGACACAAAGCCTTCAGGTTTGTTTTTACAACACTTTTACCCTTTATACAATTATGTTGACAAGTGGGGAGAAGGCAGGAACGGGGTACTGATTGGGGATGATCATCCATGATCACATTGAATGGCGGTGCTGGCTCGAAGGGCCGAATGGCCTACTCCTGCACCTATTGTCTATTGTCTATTGCCTAAACTAAACTAAAAGACTGGAAGACATCTTTCTTTTTCTGTAGAGCAGTAGACATGAGGGACAACTTCCTTCTGAAAGTGCTTATTTGGTTCTTTTATTGGGATCTTGATTAAAACCTGGTTTAGAACAGGATTACAGACCACCAGGCCAACAACTGTGGACAGATGATGGAATGCCTTACGGTCACTTTGTAATTGAGACGTCAGAAAGAAATCTGCGGAATGCAAATGGTAGCTGTGAAATAACGTAGTCTTCAACATTGCATTACTATCCAGGGAGACATTTCAAAGAACTTTGCCTTCTTGGAATTTTTCTCTGAATTCACATCTCTCAAGAGATTAAATTGGGCAAAGTCTATGAAAGAAATGGTCAAAATGGACTTGTCTCGTTTAATTTTAAATTCCTAAGCTATCTTTAAAGCTGCCTGCAGCTTTTTGATGAAGACACAGGAGTTCAAATGGGCTTTGCTCATTTCAAAACTATGTTCATGTGTTTTGAAATAAACACCTCTTTGAAATTTCCCCAGTCTTTCAATACAGTTGGAGTCAAAAATTGAAAGCCTAATTACTAATAGTAGTACTAATGGAGAACTAGAGGTTCTCATTTTTATTCTAATAGTCCATTAATGTGTAGGATGCTAAATTATATTTGGAATGTTTACCTACCATACGAGTAAAATGCAGTATGGAACATATCAATAGGCAATAAAATAAGTCCTCCAAAATTCATGGCTCGTTTGTAGTTTCCATCTTTGGTGCAGAAGCAGCGACCAGTTTAAATTCTAAGCACAGAGAAACAACAAATATCTGAAACTTTTGCAGATTCCTCTGTTTTCATTGTGTTTTTTATATAGCAACATTATTAAAAGCATTGCACATACTGTTCTTATAGTTAAAATTTAACAGCACTGTAGACAAAGCGTGGGAAATAATGTAAAAAAAAGTCCAATTTTTTTGGTGATGCAACAGATTGCAGATGCTGGAATCTGGAGCAGCAAACCAGCTGCTCATCATCCTTACCCCTCATCAGTCCACTAATCACTCACTGGCCCTTGTCCTTCTCTTTATACTGGCTCTCTTCCCTCTCCACTCTTAGTCCTGATGCAGAGTTCCAACCAGAAACATTGCCAACTCCATTCCCCTCAAAGATGCTGCTCCGCCCGATGAATTCCTCCAGCATTTTTTGGTGATGGCTCGGATTCTTCTCTGATTCTTATGAACAGTTCACAAAGCAGAAGAATAACAGTCTAATGTCAAAAGTGGTTAATTCTCTCAAGCCAAAAATAAGACAACTGTTCCATCTAAAGACTTAGTGTTAGCAGTTGAGGGACCAAATCTCTTGTCGGCTTATTTACCTCAAATGAAGATAGTTCACAAAAGGAGAATGAAACACAGCATTTGTGGATCACTTTTAACAGAAAAGATGAAAAGGGCTTAACAAAAGCTTGAACGTGGAGCTGAATTTAAGAATGTTCTTAAATTGTAGAGGTTTCATCAATATCAGGAATATTATGGGTTGAAAAGGGACTGCAGGTGCTGGTTTATTCCAAAGATAGACACAATGTGCTGAAGCAAGTGAATGGGTCAGGCAGCATCTCTGGAGAATAAGGATGTGTGAAGTTACAAGTCGGGACCTTTGATCTAACTGAAAGTAAAAAGGGAGGGAACTGGAGATAGGTAAAGCTGAAGATAGGCATAAAATGCTTGAGTAACTCAGAGGGGCATGCAACATCTCTGGATAGAAAGAATGAGTGACATTTATGGTTGAGACGCCTCTGCAGACTGAGAGTCAGGGGAGAGGGAGACAGAAATAAGGAAGTGCAAAGTGTGAAAATGAAACATCAAAAGTATCAAGGAAAATGTAGAATTGAACATTGTTAGCTAGAAGTTGTCAATGATGCATACTGGGATAAAATGTAATTGGGGGGGCAGTCAGACTGGTCGGAGAACTAGGAAGGGGGAGAGATGGAGGGAGAGGGAAAGCAAGGGTTACTTGAAGTCAATATTTATACCGCTGGGGTGTAAGCTGCCTAAGTGAAATCTCTGTGTCTCCCTTTCCCCTGACTCTTCTTCTTGCTTACGGCGTGCAAAGCCTAACGTTGTAGGACAACTTGTTCTATTTGATCTTATTTGATTGTGCACGCCGGGTTGATTGCTTTAGGGCAGACCACGTGAAGGTTGCAATCTTCCACCCCACCTCTGACTCTCAGTCTGAAGAACTGTCTTGACCCAAAACAACACCCATTCCTTCTATCCAGAGATGCTGCCTGTCTCGCTGAGTTAATTCAGCATTTTGTGTCTATCTTTGGGGTAAACCATCATCAGCAGTTCCTTCCTAAACAATAAGAAAAGCCGGTTGGAAGACAGACCCCGACCCGAAACGTCACCCACCCTTTTTCATCCGCTAAATTACTTCAGAATTTAGTGTGTATCTTTAGGAATATTATTCTGCTTTTGCGCATTATGAAACATTGGCATCTTTTCTCATGTATACACTAAATATTGGAAGTAGAAGAAACAAGAGGGACTGAAGGAATTTTGTGTTCATAGTTGTCGGAAGCATTATGTTCAGGTTGGAATATCCTGGCAGTTCACGTACCTCAGACTCAACACCTCGCACTCCAAAATTATAGAACCAACTTACTACAAATTTCAAAATGATGCTGATATTGGAGCAACAACAAAGTTTGACACTTCAGCTGGACATTGACCTATAAGCTTCCCAGCTGACAGTATGGTTCTTTACCAACGAGAGAATATTTTGGTAAAATGTGAATTAAGGACTCTAAAATTCACTGCATCTTCTTTAAACTTCAAAGTGCTACCAAAGGTTTTCAGCAAATCTAAAGGTGAACAAAACCCAGGCTTCCAAATCATGGAATGTTTATGAATTATCTGGGTGCTGGATTGGGGCTCAAGTCAAGAAGTATATGGACTCCCAGAATCTACAGGACAACTACCAGATTCCCCATATTTCTTTCAAAATCCTATATTATTTTAAACTTTAACTTTAGTTAGTACTGGATCCAGATCAAAAGTATCTCGTGCAAAGTTGAATAAATGAAAACTTAGTAAAGATTCTTGAAAGTCCATAAACCTGTTAATCCTTTGGGAGTTTAAGTTTCGTACAGGTGAGCATCCTTCAAGACACAATTTAAATATAAATACTCTGATAGATATTTCACTGCCGTCTTTTAAGTGAAAATGTGAGCAGCTTTCAAATCCCAGACCCTTTCCTTCTCTGACAAAGCTTTCCAGATTTTTTTCGGAAGGTCAGACATGTTGGCAACACATCTCATTGGTGTTTCTTCCCCTACACAAAGCCAAACCCTCAAACATGTCTCAGACGGCTAAATATGACCTATAAATAATGAATGTACATAGCAACCTCCGATGTTTGCCAATCCTTAATCATCTACACTTTTGACCCAATTTCCTAATATTTTGTAATGTAGAATTTGTCACACATAAATCTTCACATTTTAAAACAAAGTAGTAACATTTATTTTCAATTATTTCCTGCACAATGGGCCCTCTAATGGCAACTGGTTGTTTTCTGGGAATGAGGATCACATTGATAATTCTCTGAATTATCACTATTTATTTTTCTTACTTGCCACAGTCTCATGGACTGAAGGTTTCCAGGACCTGCCTTATCCCAGGGGATAATGATTCCAAGCAGTGTCGTATGTGACTGGGTATTTTGCTCTATGCCTGTGTATGGAATTAAAGATTTTGTAACCACTTTGTGTTAGAAAAATATATAACATGTGCACAAACCCTCCTTCAGGAAGTAATTCTCACATTGAATTATGTGGAGTAAACTGCCATCTAGTGGTAACAAAATAAACTTCTGAAAATGTATTTAAGCAGGATTAAGACTTTTCTTTGGTACACAAAAGGCTGGAGAAACTTCTCCTGAAGAAGGATCTCGACCCGAAACGTCGCCTATCTCCTTCGCTCCTTAGATGCTGCTGCACCCGCTGAGTTTCTCCAGCCTTTTGTGTACCCTCGATTCTCCAGCATCTGCAGTTCCTTCTTTAACACTAAGACTTTTCTTTTACTGGATGTTAAAAAACAATGTAAAACATAAATATTGTGCAGAAAGGAACCGCAGATGCTAGTTTATACCGAAGATAGGCACAAAATCCTGGAGGCAGCATACCTTGAGACACCCATTCCTTCTCTCCAGAGATGCTGTTTGTCCCCCTGAGTTACTCCAACATTTTGTGTCTATCTTTGGTTTTAAACCAGCATCTACAGTTCCTTCCTACAGAAATCTTCCTGAGTTCCAGTCATAACCAGGACCTCTAGCCACAGGAGGGAGACCAGCATGATGCATGAAGTGGTTTCATCAGGCTTTTAGGAAACTATCCATTCATTGACCAACACTCACCCACTCACCACTCTGCATAAATGCATGTAGTACGTTTCAAGCCAAAGATAACAGAACATATTTTCAAATTCAGCTGCAAACTTGGAAATAATGGTCAATGGTTTCATTACTGTCATGTGTACCAGGTTCAGTGAAATACATTTTTTACACACACCTCAGCAAGACTATCCCCGTACATCAGCACAATCAACCCAGTTAGTGCAATATGCATAGAACAGCCTGCTGAGTCCATATGAAAGAGACGCCATTTTGGCACAATTTTGTCGCCATTTTAGAGTCCCAGCTGCAGCTGGCCACAAAGCCCGTTGCAGCCGTCGCCTCTATTCCGGCCGTCCCGTGATCCGATGTCCCTCTCCTCACCTGGCCCTCTTCCCCGGGAATCACCTCCCACAAACGACCTTGCGTGCAGAATGTAAGCCCCCCTTTTCTTCTTCCTGGCCGTTTTTTCCATTGCTTTTACTGCATTGCCTTGCATTCTGCTCTCAAGATAAACCCAAATCGGCTGCAAGATGTTGCCACACGTTTTCGAGAGCAAAACTGGATGACTTTTTCAGAGGTAATGGATGTTGCAATGTACAACTAATATGCCCGTGCTTTCTGCATCAAAAGATACCAGTGTCACATGCGTGTTGCTTTTGTTGCAGGCAGTAGTGCATCAACATTATGCAGTCTGCATGTTTCTATGATTTCACATATCACTCAGCAATAATTTCACTACTTATTCACTATGCTTATCTTTCAATGTACCAACATTGAGAGCTAATTAGTGTTAAAGGATATTGTGCAAATTGGTAGTTGGACCAGCCAACTGTAAGGAAGGTTTTGCCTTTGCAGTCCTTGCACCTCTACCTTGCACTTCTGGAGGCAAATAAATATCCCTGTTACTTTATTCTGAGTTTGGCTTTTAACTCGCTGATATTCTCATTCCAGCCACTGCCAGATCATTGAATTGCCGAATCACTGAATTGTTTCAGTGCAGCAGGCTGACATTCAGCCTATCAGTCTGCAGCCGTACAGAACTTGATGCTTTGGTGTTGCACAAGCTGGTAGCCATTTTTCAAAGGGGTAGCAGATATAGAATTGTTAAATGTACAAGTGAACAGGTATATATGTTTATTGCAAAAATGGTACATAGCTGATATACGACACACATTCCAATGTCAGAGCTAAATAGTATTTATTGTATGTACTATTTTAACCAGATGACTTTGGAGTGTGCTTAGGACTGCAAATGGGTCATAAATATGTTGATTTGTGTCTGATCACATGGGAGTCTTTCAACTATATTTTACTTCCACTACATGTGATAAATCAATGATGGTTTTAGATTCAATGATGACAGTACAGAAGTTGTTGCCATGCAGCTGCCAAGAGCCACTGACAAAACTGCAATGTACGAGCCAGCTCATCTCAGCCAGAGGCAAGCTGAAGATGAGACGCTGGTGTGCCTAACCTGATGTTTTGTTTTGGGGCTCATCACTGGGTTCAGCAGCAGAGCAATGATGTGCTAAATCGAGCGGCTGGATGGTTGCCAGCTTTATGTCAGCCACAGTACAATCTCATTCATTTGAAAGAAGCCACCAACCTTTAGTAAAAAGACAAGTGTAGGTAACTGATTTGTTTTTTTTTAATTTTACTTTACCTTGATGTTTGAATTAATTTCTCCTAGTTTAATTTATTAAGTACATATATCTTTTAAGTAATATAATTTTTAAAATCATTTGAACTGTTTGTAGATGTGTCTGGCCATCAGGGACATTTAAAAAGACCTTTGAAAACAAGGAACTTAAGTTAAGTGGTCAGCAGGTCTTTCCTGGTTGTGGGTCTCAAGATGTGTCACCTGAGGCCTAGTCAAATAGTAACTGCTTGCACCTGACAGAATTGCTGTAGCCAGGCCTCTTAGAGCTGTCAATGTAAGTGCTGTGTGTGGTAGAGGGAATAGTGAGAAAGGATGGTGGATTAGAGCAAGCTTTACCTGGCCCATTTGATGTTACATCCTCTCTTTAATACCACACTGACTGCTGGACACAGCCATTCTTGGCATAAGCAGCTTAGCTCAATACCTTTATAAGAGCAGGGCAAAATATCTTGAGTATACATGCTGTGATTACTGTTCCATAACTGCACCATCCTGGTAGGTGAACACATTCTGATGTATTACGATGTGTTTGGCAAGAACACTGAAAGCATGTGAGACATCCAAAAGGTAACCATTGCCCAGAAACATGGACAAACAAAGGAGACAGTATGATAATTAGGCAAAAAAAAAAAAACACTTGCCAAGCTAGAAACAAAAACAAGTCTGGATGTAGCTTTAAAATAATGCCATAGATTTCCTTTTCAATGACCAGATGGCGCCAGCAATGGCTGCCTCACCAAAAGTCTGTCTGACCTGTCATTCTTTGTGTTTTAATTGTATGTGTTAAGTGGACATTTTTATTGTTCTTTAGCTTGTTTTAATGTGGGGGGTGTTGGGGAAACTTTTTCTAATCTCTTACCTCGACAAAGATGCAATTTGTTTTCCATATCGTATCTCGGTCCACACTGCGGCCGGCCTAACATCGAGGAGTTGGCGGCCTTTGCTGGAGACCAATATCGAGAGCTCCACTGCGGGAGCCTACGAGACTTTAACCATATAACATATAACAAATACAGCACGGAGACAGGCCCTCTCGGCCCTTCCAGTCCGTGCCGACCATTTGTTTTCCCCTAGTCCCATCTACCTGCACTCAGACCATACCCCTCCATTCCCTTCACGTCCATATACCTATCCACTTTACTTTTAAATGTTAAAATCGCTCCTGCCTCCACCACCTCTGCTGGAAGCTCATTCCACACAGCCACCACCCTCTGAGTAAAGAAGTTCCCCCTCACGTTACTTCTGTCCCTTAATTCTCATGTCATGCCCTCTTGTTTGAATCTTCCCTACCCTCAATGGGAAAAGCTTATCCACGTCAACTCTGTCTATCCCTTTCATCATTTTAAAGACCTCAATCAAGTCCCCCCTTAACCTTCTGCGCTCCAAAGAATAAAGACCTAACTTGTTCAACCTTTCTCTGTAACATAGTTGCTGGAACCCTGGCAACATTCTAGTAAATCTCCTCTGTACTCTCTCTATTTTGTTCACATCCTTCCTATAACTAGGCGACCAAAATTGTACACCATACTCCAGAATTGGTCTTACCAATGCCTTGTACAATTTTAACATTACTTCCCTACTCCTATATTCAATGCTCTGATTTATAAAGGCCAGCACACCAAAGGCTTTCTTTACCACCCTATCTACATGCATTCACCTTCAGGGAACTATGCACAGTTATTCCTTGATCCCTCTGTTCCACAGCATTCCTCAATTCCCTGCCATTTACCATGTACGTCCTATTTTGATTTGTCCTGCCAAGATGTAGCACTTCACACTTATCAGCATTAAACTCCATCTGCCATCTTTCAGCCCACTTTTCCAAATGGCCCAAATCTCTCTGTAGACTTTGAGAATCTACTTCATTATCCACAATACCACCTATCTTAGTATCATCTGCATACTTACTTATCCAATTTTCCACCCCATCATCCAGATCATTGATGTACATGAAAAAACAACAGTGGACCCAACACAGATCCCTGAGGCACCCCACTGGTCACCGGCTTCCAACCTGACAAACAGCCATCCACCATTACTCTCTGACATCTCCCATTCAGCCACTGTTGAATCCATCTTGCTACTCCGCCATTAACACCCAGAGATTGAACCTTCTTAACCAACCTTCCATGGGGAACCTTGTCAAAGGCCTTACTGAAATCCATGTAGACAACATCCACTGCTTTACCCTCATCAATTTCCCTAGTTACCGCTTCAAAAAATCGCGACTTTAACATCGCGGAGCTCGAGATCCCTTTGCCAGGGGTCGACCACGGAGCACCAACTGTGGGTGCTTGCGGACTTAACATCATGAAGCCCGCAGTCACTGATCAGAGACCGACTTCGGGAACTCCAAGCCATGGGAGTTTCGACCTCCCCGACGCAGGAGTTTCATCGCCCCAACACAGAAGTTGTTCTGGGGGCTTCGACCGCCAGCTGCGGGAGCTTTGATCGCCCTGACGGATGGTTCAACTGCCCTGAGCGCAGGAGAATAATGAGGAAGAATATTTGGACTCTTTTGCCTTCCATCAGAGGAATGTGTCTTTTATGTGGTTGTGTGTCTTGTTGCTTTTTTGTTTCGTAAGGCTGTATGGTAATTCGCACATCACTGAACCTTAATTGGTACATGTGACAATAAAAGACCATTGAAACTTTCCATAAAGGAATCTCTGCTGATAATGAAGATTAAGCTTTAAACTTTAAAGGACTTTGGTAAGGCCATATTTTGCGTATTGCGTGCAGATCTGTTTGACCCATTACAGGAAAGATGTGGAGGCTTTGGAAAGGGCGAAGAGGAGGTTTACCAGAATGCTGCCTGGATTAGAGAATTTCAGCTAGAGGGAGAGATTGGTTAGACTTGAATTGTTTTCACTGGAACATCAAAGCTTGAGGGGAGACGATAGAAGTATATACATTTAAGAGGTTTAGATAGGGTAGACAGTCAGAACCTTTATCCCAGCATGGAAATGTCAAACACTAGAGGGCATAGTTATAACAAGAGAGCAGGAAAGTTTAATGGAGATGTTCGGAGAAAGTTTTTTACGTGACGGAGACTGATACGATAGTGGCGTTTAACAGGCTGTTAGATAGCCAAATGAAAGTGCAGGGAATTGAGGGATAAGGATCATGTGTAGGCAGGTGACATCAGTTTAACTTGGCATCATGTTTGGCACAAACATTACTTGCCGAAGGGCTCATTCCTGTACAGTACAATATTATGCTGTACTTGTGTGAATTTGGCAAATGGTATAACTGTTTCCAACTTCTTTGTCTGGGTTACTAATTTACTTTGGTTTGATAACTAAAGATAATCAATTGAATGAAATGAGTCTCTTAAACACACCTAGATATTTAACCTGAATTAATTTGATCAATCAAAATACATGACATTCTCCAGCATATCACAGTTTAAAAATTAATCCTGACCACTAAACCTCATTTACATTGAGACTTGTTCCATAACAAAGAATCACTTCATACTGTTGTTAGCTGCAGCTTTCAATAGTGCATCCCTTTAGATCTAACTCCAAGAAGCAATGGTAACTGGGCCGCAGTTGCAGCAAAGCTACTTGCCCCACTCACTGTCTGGTGTTCATGCCATTTTAAACCAACATTAATGGGCTTGTCCCATTTAGGCGACTTTTTAGGCGACTGTAGGAGACTATGCAGTCGCCACATGTTCGCGGGTGGTTGCCGGGGAGTCGCTTTCATGGTCGTGAGGAGTTCCCGCATTCTGGGAACTAGTCGCGGCCTCATTAAGGTCGCCGTGAAATTTTCAACATGTTGAAAAATGAGCGGAGACTAGAATGAAGCCGCCATGGAGAGTAGCGAGGATTCTCGTGCCGAAGGTGGGTTGCCAGGAGGTCCTACTGGGTTGCCAGGAGGTCGAAGGTTCCTGAAGGTTCTCGTAGGTTGTAGCCAGTGCTGACCGGTGAATTTCATTGGCTCATTGGGGGAAAAAAAGGTAAGCAGTAATTTTCAGAACCAAGGATAACCGACTGGTAATGTTAATGTCCACCGAGCTTCACAGCTGTGTATCTCTTGCTTCTTAAAAGTTATCTCCACTCCTTCTCCTCCCTCTCCCTCTCCCTCCCCTCCCCACATTTTTGAAGGACTTACCGTACACTGTGTTTTCACCATCTTAATTACAGCGCCAACCTTCTTGTTCTTGTTCATCGCGGTGTGTGTCTGTAACACATTGGCTTTGCACCATGTGACTTTCACTCAGACAGCGCTCCCCCCGCTTGCCCTGTCCCCCGCCTGCATAACGGGCTGGTGAAGGGGGTGTGTGTGTGTGTGTGTGTGTGTGTGTGTGTGTGTGTGTGTGTGTGTGTGTGTGTGTGTGTGTGTGTGTGTGTGTGTGTGTGTGTGTGTGTGTGTGTGTGTGTGTGTGTTCCACTCTGACAGTTGCCGTTCCAGTTGCCGGTTTTTCAGGCGACTGCCGGCAACTTGACAGTCTCCGGCAGTCCGCTGAAAAATCGCCTCCATAGGACAAACCCATAAGCATTTATCCACACACTACTGATTGAAAAAGTACATTTGCTCCTCATTTACAAACGTCATCTATAGGTCTTATCTAATGGCTTTGGGATTAATTTATACCTGGTTAGGTAATGGGCCAATTCAACACAGCCATCCAAAACCGCATAATGAACTGACAGGAGCAAACTAAGTATCAAATCAGGAAGACTGGTGGTGACTGACGTTTTTGGCAGACATTCACTGAACACTACTGCACCTGAACAAGCAAACCAGATGTCTCTGGAGCACTTACAGAGTAGAGTTTCAAATTTCAAACTTGCTAATTCAATAATGCTGAAACTGAAATTAAGTGTTTAAAGAATAAAACCAATTACAAAAGATAAAATGCCCTTTTTTTCTGCAGAGTTATTAACTTTTTAATTATTCCAATTAGTAATAATTTTAACTTGAAACAAATTATTCATTTGCAATAATATTCTGATGCAGTGATATCTTTATTTAATTAACCCCCCATACATTTTGTTGACTGTATAATACTTGGAAATGTTGACTGTGAAAGGGACTAACAATGAAAGTTTTTGTCCCTCTTATATGTAACTTATTTAAATGAAATGAAATTTGTAATCCTGTAAGTTGGCAAAACCTTTGCCTTATTCCTTCAAGTAGGAGTAATGGTTATATGGCCTTGTGTAAGTGAACTCTACAATATTATGGTGGATACAGGAATAGCAAGCCATGAATTCAGAATCTACAGTGAACTAGCTTCAGAAAGTCAAGAGAAGGTTACTTTTCATCTGCACTTTCAACCAGTTTTTTGCTTCGACTCTTTAGTAGGGTTCTTTTGTAATGGTGTACAATTGTTAAAGCACTGAGCAATTCATTGTATTCCAGTCTTCAGGGATTGTTTTTAAGCCATTGTACAAAACTCCCTTTGGCCATTGAATTATCTTTGAGGTGTATTGCATTGAAGAAAATACAGCAGCAACTTCCACACACAAACCTCCAACATCACCAATGGCCTAAATTTTGCAAGGAACTGCCAGAAGAACTATCCACAATTACTCCTGTAAAATTCAACACCATTGAGATTCTCCATATGGTGTTGAAGTTCCAAAGCTGTGATCAGCTGTTTGCCATTTTGTCAACTATGCTCCTATATTGGATTCATTATAGAACTTAGCTTGGGAAGCAGCAGGGATCCCCCCTCATTCACACTGAAGATTCCATATGAAAGGTACTGGGCCAAGTTAGACATTGCATACAGAATGTTTTGCCATTCTTTTCATAGTCATTGAGTTATGCAAACTGGTATAGAGTTATATAACCTGACTATTTTGAGGCAATAGGCTCACAGACATATCCCTGAAAGCTACTAAAAGTCTGATCTTGACCACTTCCTGTTGTTCTGTGTATTGATCCTAGATTATTAGGGTGGCTATCACTAACTACACTAACTATAGATGTAGTATCTTTCTTTCGTTCACACTTCACTAATATAATAATCACTTATCTTTTCTATTTTGTAGTATGTTATAATCAGTATAATCTTTATTTAGAATGGAATTATAATTGTTATTTAAGGAGATATGACCGAGAAGAAAACCTACAAGATCTAAAATTCATCTATCTGAGATCCAGGTGTAAGGTATGGTTTAATGTGCTGAATCATCTACTCCATTATAGACCACCCTAATCATGATGCAAGACGTAAAAGTGAACACTGGGGGTGAAGGAATTACATTTTGCAGTTGGAATGTTATGGGAATTAATGAACCCATTAAGAGAGGCAAAGTATTAACTCACCTAAAATCGCTCAAAACAGACATAATTTTCCTCCAAGCGACTCACCTTAAAAAGGAAGCGCAATACAGATGGAAAACAAAATGGATTGCCCAAACGTATCATTCTTCATTCACACATAAATCTAGAGTGGTTGCAATTCTAACCCGTAAAGGTATACCTTTTAAACATATATCAATTACAGAAGATACTGATGGTAGATAGATCATAGTAGTAGGCTAATTATACTCAAAAAAAGTGACTCTCCTTAATATATATGGACCAAATTTTGATAGTCCACGATTTTTCAAGAGAATACTGAATATTATTCCGGAATGCACACAAAATAATTTAATAATTGGTGGAGATTTAAATTGTACACTGGATTCATATTTAGATAGATCATCAACTCAAAGAAAGTCAAAATCTCTGTCAAGTGAATTTTTAAACTCATATATAAACAATACCAATATTAAGGATATCTGGAGAATTGAAAACCCATCCGGAAGAGAATACTCATTTTACTCATCTGTGCATAAAACATATTCAAGGATAGATTATTTCTTAGTAGACTCTAAACTAATTCCATTTATAAGTAATTCCATTACTTATAAATCACAACATCATAATATTATAATTTCGGATCATGCCCCATTAACGTTTATGATTAAACTAAACGGAATGGACAAGAAACAGACACAATGGAGACTTAATCCTCAAATCTTAAAAGAACAGGTATGTTGTGAATATCTTGTAAAACAGATTAACATGTTCTTCGAGGTCAATGACCAACCTGAAATCTCTGCTTCCCTTCTCTGGGAAACATTCAAAGCATTTACACGAGGGGTATTAATCTCCTCTCAGGCGTTTCTTAATAAAGGGAATAGAGCTAAACAACAGACATTGGAAATGGAAATAAGGCAATTAGACATAGAAAATGCAAGAGCACCTTCATTGGCAAAACATAATAAAATAGCTGCACTGAAATATGTTAAATAAAATATACTCTGACCAAATAATAAAACTTTATCAACACATAAAACAATTAAATTTTGAATTTGGTGATAAATCACAACAATTATTGACACGCCAGCTTCGTAAACTGGATGCGGAAAAATGATTCATAAGATTAGATCAGAAAAGGGAAAAATACTAACACTCCCCAAAGATATTAATGACAGATTTTTAGAATACTATCAAAATCTTTACTCAACTAAAGTGACAAAACAATCAATAGGAATGGAAGCATTTTTACAGAAATGTAACCTTAAAGGCTTAGATCTGCAAGAACAAGAATTATTAGGAGCTGAAATAACGACCAAAGATATTGAAGAGTCAATTAGATCTTTAAAAAATGGAAAGGCCGCCGGCCCTGATGGCCTAAGTTCTGAATTCTATAAAACATTTTATGATCTGATTTCTCTGTAAGGTACTGTATACACTGTATAAACAAGTTTATACTCAACAGCAACTCCCGGAAACTTTAAATGAATCTACAATAATACTTATACCTAAAACGGATAAGGATCTAGAAGACCCGGCCTCATATAGAGCAATAGCTCTATTAAATATTCCAGGATTTCGTTGCTTCAGGTGTGATTGAATTGGAGGGTCCAGAGGGGGAGGTGTTGCATTGCTTGTCAGAGAAGATATTACAGCAATGCTTTGGCAGGATAGATTAGAGGGCTCGTCTAGGGAGGCTATTTGGGTGGAACTGAGAAGTGGGAACGGTGTAGCAACACTTTTAGGGGTGTACTATAGACCGCCAAATGGGGAGCGAGAATTGGAAGAGCAAATATGTAAGGAGATAGCAGATATTAGTAGTAAGCACAAGGTAGTGATTGTGGGAGATTTCAATTTTCCAAAAATAGACTGGGAAACACATTCTGTAAATGGGCTGGATGGTTTGGAGTTTGTTAAATGTGTGCAGGATAGTTTTTTGCAGCAGTACATAGAGGTATCGACCAGAGAAGGGGCAGTGCTGGACCTCCTGTTAGGAAATGAGGCAGGTCAGGTGACGGAGGTATGCGTTGGTGAGCACTTCGGGACCAGTGATCACAATACCATTAGTTTCAATATAATTATGGAGAGAGTCAGAACTGGACCTAGGGTGGAGATTTTTGATTGGAGAAAGGCTAACTTTGAGGGAATGCGTAAGGATTTTAAAGGAATGAATTGGGACACTTTGTTTCATGGGAAGGATGTAGAAGAGAAATGGAGGACATTTAAAGGGGAAATTGTAAGAGTACAGAATCTTTATGTCCCTGTTAGGTTGAAAGGAAATAGTAAAAATTGGAAAGAGCCATGGTTTTCAAGGGAAATTGGACGAATTTCGTTCAGACCGAAAGGTCTGAATGACAATAAAGGAATCTGAATCTGAATCTGAATCTGAATCTTGTTTCGAAAAAAGAGAGATATCTACAATAATTATAGGAGGCATGGAGTAAATGAGGTGCTAGAGGAGTATAAAGAATGTAAAAAGAATCTTAAGAAAGAAATTAGGAAGGCTAAAAGAAGATATGAGGTTGCTTTGGCAAGAAAGGTGAAAGTAAACCCAATGGGTTTCTACAGCTATATTAATAGCAGAAGGATAACGAGGGATAAAATTGGACCATTAGAGAACCAGAATGGACAGCTATCTGCAGAGCCAAAAGAGATGGGGGAGATATTGAACAATTTATTTTCTTCGGTATTCACCAAGGAGAAGGATATTGAACTCTGTGAGTTAAGGGGAAAAAGTAGAGTAGCTATGGAAACTATGAGATTCAAAGAGGAGGATGTATTGACACTTTTGAAAAATATAAAAGTGGATAAGTCTCCAGGTCCTGACAGGATATTCATAGGACATTGAGGGAAGTTAGTGTGGAAATAGCAGGAGCTATGACAGAAATATTTCAAATGTCATTAGAAACGGGAATAGTGCCGGAGGATTGGCGTACTGCGCATGTTGTTCCATTGTTTAAAAAGGGTTCAAAGAATAAACCTAGCAATTATAACCTATTAGTTTGACGTCAGTGGTGGGCAAATTAATGGAAAGGATACTTAGAGATAATATATATAAGCATCTGGATAAACTGGGTCTGATCAGGAACAGTCAACATGGATTTGTGCCTGGAAGGTCATGTTTGACAAACCTTCTTGAATTCTGAGTTTGTCAGGTTGGAAGCCGTTGACCAGTGGGGTGCCTCAGGGATCTGTGTTGGGTCCACTGTTGTTTGTCATGTACATTAATGATCTGGATGATGGGGTGGAAAATTGGATAAGTAAGTATGCAGATGATACTAAGATAGGTGGTGTTGTGGATAATGAAGTAGATTTTCAAAGTCTACAGAGAGATTTGGGCCATTTGGAAAAGTGGGCTGAAAGATGGCAGATGGAGTTTAATGCTGTTAAGTGTGAAGTGCTACATCTTGGCAGGACAAATCAAAATAGGAAGTACATGGTAAATGGTAGGGAATTGAGGAATGCTGTGGAACAGAGGGATCTAGGAATAACTGTGCATAGTTCCCTGAAGGTGAAATTGCATGTAGATAGGGTGGTAAAGAAAGCCTTTGGTGTGCTGGCCTTTATAAATCAGAGCATTGAATATAGGAGTAGGGAAGTAATGTTAAAATTGTACAAGGCATTGGTAAGACCAATTCTGGAGTATGGTGTACAATTTTGGTCGCCTAGTTATAGGAAGGATGTCAACAAAATAGAGAGAGTACAGAGGAGATTTACTAGAACGTTGCCAGGGTTCCAGCAACTATGTTACAGAGAAAGGTTGAACAAGTTAGGTCTTTATTCTTTGGAGCGCAGAAGGTTAAGGGGGGACTTGATTGAGGTCTTTAAAATGATGAAAGGGATAGACAGTGTTGACGTGGATACGTTCTTCCCATTGAGGGTAGGGAAGATTCAAACAAGATGGCATGACATGAGAATTAAGGGACAGAAGTTTAGGGGTAACGTGAGGGGGAACTTCTTTACTCAGAGGGTGGTGGCTGTGTGGAATGAGCTTCCAGAAGAAGTGGTGGAGGCAGGATCGATTTTAACATTTAAGAGTAAAGTGGATAGGTATATGGACGTGAAGGGAATGGAGGGGTATGGTCTGAGTGCAGGTAGATGGGACTAGGGGAAAACAAATGGTCGGCACGGACTGGAAGGGCCGAGAGGGCCTGTTTCCGTGCTGTAATTGTTATATGGTTATATGTTATATGGTTATAAATACTGATTAGAAAATATTAACTAAAATCCTGTCTTATAGATTGAGCTTTGTAATTAACAAATTAATACACTCTGATCAAACAGGTTTTATCCCAAAACATCATTCATTTTATAATCTTAGATGATTGTTTAATATTATATATTCAAATAGAATTGCTAATGCAGACCTAGCAATGATATCGCTAGATGCTGAAAAAGCCTTTGATCAAGTAGAATGGTCATATTTATTTTCAGTGATGGAAAACTTCAATTGGGAGAGAAGTACTGTGCATGGGTTAAATTATTATATTCTAACCCAACAGCTAGAATACTAACAAATCAAATCAAATGTTATCAACTAAATTTAATCTTTCCAGAGGTTGTAGACAAGGATGTTCGTTATTATGATCTCCATTATTATTCGCTTTAGCAATTGAACCACTCGCAGAAAATGTCAGATCTAATCCAGAAATACATGGGTACAATACTAAAGATACAATGAATAAAATTTCTCTATATGCAGATGATGTACTAATATATATTACAAAGCCGGAAATTAGTATTCCAAATTTATTAAATCTAATAACTCAATTCGGTCAGTTCTCAGGATATAGAATTAATTGGAATAAAAACGAAATCATGTCAATAACGGATCACAATTTACATATACTACAACAATCACCTTTTAAAATAGTTGAAGAACAATTTAAATATCTAGGTATTTATGTAACTAAGGGGCATTGTTCTTTATTTATATCAAATTTCCCACCTTTACTGAATAAACTAAATAAGAATATTCAATACTGAAAAACACTCCCTATTTCAATGTTCGGTAGAATTAATGCTATAAAAATGATTTTTCTGCCGCAATTATTGTACCTATTTCAGTCGCTCCCGATATATATTCCAAAATCTTTTTTTTTTAAAGTAGACTCTACTGTTACAAGTTTCATCTGGGATTACAAGAATCATAGAATAAATAAAAAACATTTATGTAAATCAAAGATTAATGGAGGTTTAGCTCTACCAAATTTTGTGTTTTATTTTTGGGCAGTTTATATTAAAAACATGAATTTTTGGCTGGAAGAAATGGATCAACAGCGAGATTGGTTAAGGATGGAAAAGGAGGATTGTCTACCTTTTGAAATCGGTTCGATTATATTTGCACGGACAAAATTGCACAAAAAAACCTATGGGGAAAACCCTATAATATATAATAGTACACAAATCTGGAAACAACTTAAAAAGGCTTTAAAACTGGATAATATACCACTCTGTCTCCCTATTGTAAACAATCCCTTATTCAAACCTTCCATGCTGGATAAAGGCTTTATACAATGGAAAAACTATGGAATCAAAAAGATGGAACACCTTTATAAGAAAGGCACTTATCTTTCATTTCAGGAACTGCAACAGATTTATGGATTACACTCAAATATTTTTTTTCGATATCTACAACTCAGAGATTATGTTAGGTCAAATACACAAGATTATAGGAATAGGGAACCAGAAATCCTTGATGAATGTCTGAATAAGCATCCTAATACAGAAAAATTAACAACTTATATTTACAATACCCTTTTAGATAGCGAGATACCATCGACGGAATCATATAGACATACATGGGAAAATGAAATAAATCTTTCCATAATGAAAGATATATGGGACAAAAGTTTACAATATATACATCAATGCTCGCTAAACTCCAGACATGCTCTAATACAATTTAAACTATTACATAGATTACATTACTCCAAAGTTAAATTAAATAGAATCTTTCCACAGATATCCTCTACCTGTGATAAATGTCAACATCCAGAGGCTAATTTAACACATACTTTTGCAAATTGTATAAAAATTAAGAATTTCTGGATTGAGATTTATAGAATAACTTCTGAAGTTATTAATACTAAACTGGATCCGGACCCAAAATTAATAATACTTGGAACATCAGAACAAAGTTTAACTCTTACAACAAATCAAAGAAATTTCCTAGATTACAGTATAATAATTGGGAAGAAACTAATATTAAAATTTTGGAAAGGCCCTATATCCCCCACAACTAAAATGTGGATTACGGAAATGTCGGAGACCCTACACCTGGAACGAATCAGATTTGCCTTAATGGACAAACAAGAAGTTTTCATTAGAATATTGCCTTCTTTCATTGATTACTTAAAAGGGTAGAATGGTTCGACAGGGAACCCTAACTGAAACTTGGACTCAGGATTAGATGAAAAGTTATACTTTATATTCCTTGATCTTATCTCCTATGATGTATTAATAGTAAATTATTCCATTCTTTATGATTTTCTTTTTTGATGTTGATTTTTATTTTATTTTTCTTACTGTTTTCCTCTCTTTATAAAAAAAATTATTAGTCAAAATGATTCACTTGACAATATTAATAATGTATGTCCGTTGAACATGAAATATTGCTATCATAACACGTTTGCTAAATCACTGTGTACATATTCTAATAAAAATATATATTTAAAAAAAATAATAAATAAAAGTCTGATCTTGACCACTTCCTGTTGTTCTGTGTTGCCTTTGGTTTGGAAATGCTAAAGCTGCGTTATCTTTGGTTTGGAAATGCTAAAGCTGTGTTGCCTTTGGTTTGGAAATGCTAAATCTGTGTTGCCTAATTAAAGTTGCTTTGCCTAATTAAAGTTGTCTTGCCTAATTAAAGTTGCCTTGTCTAATTAAAGTCGCCTTGCCTAATTAAAGTTGCTTGCCTTCTATATAATTAAAAGTCTAATCTTGACCACTTCCTGTTTGCGGTTTATATTGATTTTAGAAAAAAACGCTACCACGTACGGCTGTGATTTTTGGCCATCTTACTCAGAGTCCCCCTCTGCTCATCAGGTGCTGAGGATGTTTTCCATCGGTGAAAAATAAAAGAGTTATTAATGTTTAAAAAATGTGGAGTTTCTCTCTCCTGTCAATCACGCCATGAAGGCCACGCCACTTCTGCTGGGAGGGTGGGAGGGACTATAAAACCCAGAAGTGTGGGCGTGGCCCAGTCTCTGCAAGATGGAGGAGGGAGAGGCCATGACTCCTGTCTTTAGTGGCCTTGCATCCTGCTTGAAATGATATGAAACTGCACTTGAATTTGGTGGCTTTGCACCCTGCTTGAAATGGAATTTCAAGGAATAGCCGTTAGTCATCTGCCAGCCCACCAGCCACGAGTGAGTGAGCTGCCAGCACAACAGGCTTGAGTGACTGAGCCACCAGCCCAATAATCCATTCAGCCCACAATGTCCATACTAGCCCTCTGGAAACCAGTCCCTTCATCCCACAACACCCATACTAGCGCTCCAGAAGCCCCCACCCCCACCCCATCCCCCACTGGCCACCAATATTGGAAGTGGAGAAGTGGAATATTGCGTTGGGGAACGAGCCCACCCATGTGATGCTGGGACCCAATGGGTCCCACTTAGTCTAGTTATCTTCTAAGGAATGTGATTAAATGATTTGTACTTTTGTGTTTTAATGTAGCTCTCCTGTCAATGTCATCCAAATATTTCCATCAATGGTAAGATGCACCACCTGTTAGATGTATTGCAACAAAGTTATGTCTACATTGGGAAACAGTACCAGCTGTATTGAGCATTAAAATCATTGAACATCATCTCCAGGTTTCCCTTCGTGCACTGTTAATCTGTCATCATTCATAGGTCTCCATCCTTGAATTTTTAACCTAACACTATTGTAAAGTAACCACTCTCAACTTATCACAGAAACTGGGTAATGGCCAATTCATATGAACTGGCCAACTTTTCTCGCGCTCTGAAAATAAATATTAAAAAATGATCAGAAGGTGATTTATCTTTTTGTTGCATTAATATGTTAGATGAATTAGGTTGAGGATTTAGATTTTTAACCAGTGGCTAAATGTTTTCCACCAATTACATTTATTCAATAAAGGATGCATCATGATTTCTATAGCAAAAAGGTAGACCTGTTAGGAATACCATATTTCTTATTATATTTAGTTGGTACTTCTCATAATTCCTCTCTTCAAAATTTATATGACTGTATTCCTTTGAGTGCAGGAGGCTGAGGGATTATGTTATAGAGATGTATAAAATCATGAGAGGAATAGATAAGGTGAATGCACAGAGTCTATCCCAGGATAGGAGAATCAAGAAAGAGACAGCATATGTTTAAGATGAGATGGGAAATATTTAATAGAAACCTGAGAGGCAATGTTTTCACACAGAGAGTAATGAGGTATGGAACAAACTAGCAGATGAAATAGTTGAAGCAGGTACGATAACAGCATTTAAAAGACATTTGGACAAGAACATGGTGAGGAAAGGCTTAGTGGGATATGGGCTAGGCACAGACAAATGGGACTAGTTTGGACGGGACATCTTGGTCAGCATGGACAAGTTGGACTGAGCAGCCTGTTTTCGTCCTGTATAACTCAAAGACAAGTTCTTTGAGTTTGCATGAACTCAAAATGATATTTGTACCTTTCAAGCATAAAGCTAGTGAAAATATTTGCAGCAGCAGATTAATATGTCAATGGGTTTAATGCAAGAGCTATGTTACCTTCACATTTGTTCAAGCCATTTAACATTACTTTGTGCTAACAGCATTCTTAGAAATTAAACAATATATTTCAGCGGTTTGTGGAAGACGATGAAACTACTTGTGTTCAATTTGAATTTTTATTAAAAAAATGAATGGATCAACAACTTTTCAAAATAGTAGTCAACATATTTTGTCATATTAGTGACTACCCAAAGTTATATCTCATTGTTTATTCAATTTTTGGAATTGGAAGCTGAGGAATGGTTATTAAAGCAGATGGGATCATAGAATTCAATGAGGATTAGGTTGCAAAAGGAGCACAAATATGTTGAATCTGTCCAGTTGTAAATTTAAATTTGAGAGGCTGATGTTATTTTTCTTTGAGGAAAGTTAGCTAATAGAAGATTTGATTGAGATGCACAAGATCGTGACTGTCCTTGGCAGATTGAATAGAGGGAAAAAATGATCCCATTAGCAGATAATTCAATGACCCCCAGAACTTAAACATGTTTGGCTTAAGATCCATGAGGGATATAAGGAAAATAATTTACTCAGAACTAGAAATGTATTGCGCCATGTATGAGTGGTGAAAACAGAATCAATCAGTGCAGTCAGAGGGGAATTGGGAGAAGCATGATATTAATTGGAGATCAAGCCAAAAGGTAGGGAGGTGGGTTGCATTGGGATTGATAAGATATCACTATAAACTTAATGGGCCAACTGGCCTGCTACTATGCCACAGTAATTGTATGAAGTAACTTGGTTTTGCATTTTTTATTGCAACAGAAATTCCAGTGATTCTTCCTTCGGATCTCAAGGGTGATAAAGGTGCACCAGGAAAACCTGGACCAAGAGGACCATCTGGGCCACCGGGAGTGCCAGGCAATGCAGGATATGGCAAACCAGGTCTTCCAGGTCCAACCGGACCTCCGGGGACACCAGGATTTTCACGCTTTGGTAAGCCAGGAATGCCGGGAATACCTGGTAAGCCAGGTATTATAGGGTTTCATGGACCTAAGGGCGATGAAGGACCCAGAGGAGATCCAGGACCCCGAGGCCAAGCTGGGATTCCAGGAGAACCTGGGCCTGTGGGAATTTCTGTCCTTGGGAAGCAAGGACCCCCAGGGATTACTGGAGCCCCTGGACCTAGAGCAGAGCCTGGTGAGAAAGGAGGACCCGGTGCTCCAGGCCCACCTGGTCCCAAAGGCGAGGTTGGGTATGGTAAACCGGGTATACCAGGGGCAAGAGGTAAGGAGGGGAGTCCAGGTAAATCTGGGCCCTCAGGGTTACCCGGTTTGGGAAAACCAGGAATTAATGGTTTTCCTGGTGTCCATGGCAAGAAAGGGGAACCAGGACCAAGTGGAGAAATTGGACATCCAGGACCACCTGGTCCTCAGGGTCCTGCAGGAAAGCCAGGATTAGATGGCATAGGGAAGCCAGGTCATAATGGGTTACCAGGTATCCCAGGATCTGTAGGTCATAAAGGTGAGCCTGGACCTCCCGGTGCTCGGGGTTTGCCTGGGGTTCCAGGGTATGCAAAACCAGGAATGAATGGATTAAAAGGTCAGCGCGGGCCTCCTGGGGCACCAGGTGCTCCGGGACCCAACGGTGAACCAGGTGTAAATGGTTTACGTGGTGAACAGGGCCCCCAGGGTAGGCAAGGTTATCCAGGGTCTATTGGTTCTAAGGGGTTAATGGGAAAGCATGGCCCACCAGGGCCTGAAGGTAAAATTGGGCTAAATGGGCCACCAGGGCCAAAAGGAGTCCGAGGGGATCAGGGATATAGTGGGTTACCTGGAAAACCTGGTGTGGCCGGGGAAAGAGGTTTACACGGATCTTCGGGAGCACCAGGTAAAATAGGTCCAAAAGGAGACACTGGACCTGCAGGAGGTTATGGGACACCTGGATTAACAGGTCCTGTAGGACCAAAAGGAGAACCAGGGCGTGGAGGACAACCAGGACCCAGAGGTTCTTCAGGAATTCCAGGTATTCAAGGGCCTACAGGGCCCAGAGGACCAATAGGTTTACCTGGCCCCAGAGGCGAAGCAGGGCCACCAGGTTTACTAGGAGATGGAAAAATAGGATTACCAGGCATTACAGGTCCAGTAGGTCCAATGGGAAACCCCGGCATTCCAGGAAGAATGGGAATTCAAGGCGCACCTGGACTTCCAGGTCCACCAGGCCCGCCCGGCATCGTTATTAATGGGGATACAACAGGTATTGCTAGCCTGCATGGTGGTGTTGATGGTGCATCAGTACCAGGAAATGGAAAGCATGGAAAACCACAATATGAACGAGGAGAAATGTCTGCACGAGTAGCTCCAGCTTTTACTGCAATTCTCACAAAATCATTTCCACCTTCAGGCATCCCCATTAAGTTTGATAGGATTTTGTATAATGGACAACATGGTTATAATCCATCAACCGGACTATTTACGTGTCAAGTTCCAGGTGTCTACTACTTTGCTTATCATGTGCATGTGAAGGGAACCAGTATCTGGGTGGCACTGTACAAGAATAATGTGCCTGCAACATACACATACGATGAATATAAAAAAGGATACCTTGATCAAGCATCAGGGAGTGCGGTCCTGGAACTGAAAGAACATGATCAGGTGTGGATCCAGATGCCTTCAGACCAAGCTAATGGTTTATATTCCACTGATTACATCCATTCCTCTTTCTCAGGATTCCTACTTTGCCCAACATAACGTTGATCAACTTGAATTAGTGGATTTATATATTGTGTAGTAATAAACTGTATTAAGAGGGACACTGGAAATACATACAAGTGTTATATGTTGCTACCACGTTCCAGTATTAAAAACAAAAGCCTAGACAGCCTCTGGATGATAATCAGCATATTATAGCAACCACAAACATCAGACATTTTCCCTAATGACTGCACATTTTCAGCTTATGTTATAAGGGATTTAATGTGGAACTGTTTTTTTATGATCAGTTAGAGGCAAAATCATTGTCAATGAAGATTGATATGATGTATGTGACACTTGTATTCCCTGTGCTATTTTTGAGTAATGTTCTAAGGATGCATTTCTTGTTTTTTTCCCACATTTATACCATTGACAGAAACAAACTATCATATTACACAGTTGTACTCTAATTATTATAATCATATCTTTTTAAGTGCAATACATGATAAGTGGTGTTCCATTGTGAATTCAGACAACTGTGTATTCTGACTGAGAATTAAAACATTGAGGAATGGTATAATCGGCACTGCTACTTGCTTGAATTTTAAATTTCAAATTAACTTGTAGTAACGTTATGCTGACTAAAAGGTTGATGGATAACGGATGTAGTACAAGTAAATGTTTCTTTTGTACTCATTAAGTTTTATGTATTTTGCATGATCTGAGATGTTACCAAACATCAATTTAGTTAGAATGAAAGGGTAAGGAACATTGAACTGTACCAAAGCAAAATAACTATCGTCAGTGTATTGGTATTGGCATTGGTTTTTAATTGTCACGTGTACTGATATACAACGAAAAGCTTTGTTTGTTTGCTATCCAGTCAAATCATATATTTGGTGCTCAAATCTCAGGAATGGGATTTGAATCTACAGACTTCTGACTCAGAGCTGAGATCATTGGTTAACACCCAAATCACAACGTGGTGCACCCCAACATTTCACTAACAAATCGTCAACTGAGGAGACAAAACGGGAAATCAATCTGTCATTCCTTCCAATGAACTACTAAATTATCCCAGCTGATGTGATCTCAGAATACTTATTCACAATGAATACCCTCCTTCTAGATCATAAATTGTTATGATTTTCACATAGTGAAGACACCTCTGCGACAGATCTAGTTTAGTCACTTGGTAGACAAAAATGCTGGAGAAACACAGCGGGTGAGGCAGCATCTATGGAGCGAAGGAAACATGCAATGTTTCGGGTCGAGACCCTTCTTAATTTAACTCAGTTTGCTGGCAGCTAGAGCGCTGCATGTACACATGCCACTATTTTTCAAACTAGCAAAGACTGTGAAATGTTTAGTCTTTTTTTCAAGCTCATAACACAGAGCTCGATGAAATCCCTTATCAAAGAATTCCAGAGTTAAGAGGACGTAGAGATCTAGTGGCACCTTGGAGCAAATGGACCATGGGATCACTGTTATGTTGCATGCTGGTAGATCCTTGAAGGTTTAGTACATTGCTGAGATTCACAAAGTTAAGTAAGTCCTATTTGTGAACAATGCCATTTGCCCACATGGTACACCAGATTATGTCATGGCTTCTGTGTTCCTGAGCTGTGAAATTTATACAACACTAGATTTTATATTTTGCAAGGAGTATATGTGCAGATTGGCATTATGAACTTTCGGGCAGCGTGGTTCATTTCATGGTTGCATTTTCTGATCTTAGTAGGCTAAATTATTTTTGTTGCTAAAAATAATTCTTAGTAAATTCTCTGCAAGTAAAACTTAGTTAAAATTTATTATCGCAGAATTACTTGGGATAGTTCATTTGCAAATGTCTTACCTAGGTTTTCTTTTCTGCCTCTTCTCTGTCTGACCTGTTAATACTTACACTGACATGGAAAAACATTGCATCCAAGCACATAGAATTTAAATGTCCAATTAGATTTAAAATGGAAATGGAGAATTTTTATATTCCAATGAGATGAATAGAAAATACGCATTCTACTGATATGCTCAATTAGTAATGAAATTCAGAATGGGTAGCAGAAAAGTTAAGTGGCTGATGAAAATTCAGTATGAAATATATTTATGATATAATATGATGAATCAATAATAATGAGCATAAAAAACATTTAAAACTATTTTATGTTCTACCAGTCCTTTCCAGACATTCTGACTGAAGTATGATAGTTACATTGCTTACAAAATAGTTAAGAGTAAATCAGTTCAATTTACTTTTGAACTTTTAGTTGGAGTAATTAATTATACAGAATCAAACTGATACCCAAGACAATTGGATAATGAAATGATGCCAGGAAGAATTCTGTTTATTGGAACTTACAATTATTTTAATGCAATTATGTAGATTGACTGTACGCATTACTTTGTGAAAAATAAATTTATATTACCCTTTTAAGCAACAGATTTAAATTAAACTGCACAGTTTGATTTTGAAGGAATGGGCTGATAATTGTCTCAGTTATTAGAACATAATTTGGAGCTAAGTTAATAAAATTTGTGCATCATATAGAACATATAATGTATTATATAGAAAATGTAATGCGGAATGATAATTTCTCCAAAATTTCAATTATAACCACAGGGCTGTAACATATTTTGTAACAGGATCCCAACCAGCTAATGAAGTTATATTTTAAAACAAAACATAAGCACTACAGCAATTGTGAAAAAGCCCAAAGTGTACATCTGTAATGTCAAAATGAACAAGCAAAATTACATGAGATACCCATTATTTCAAAGATTAAAGCTTGTCAATAGCTTGGAAGTTTTAACCAGAATAAATTTGTTAATATTTACTGTACAAATTTGCTAATTTAGCAACATAAGACCACAATCTAATACCTTCATTCTTCAACACCAAAGTCAACAAAGTTGTCGTTTAAAGTTCAGTTATACATTACACTTCATTGATTTATTATTATATCAGATGTCAGAATAATAATTCCAACATGAAGAAATTGCATTAAAATGTCCAACACTATATATATATATGCAACTTTAGATTATATGTATTTTTTAATGAACTGTTGTTTTCACATCAATTACATTTGAGAAATCGTAAACCTGGACAATCCCATTATTATGTTATTGAATTGTTAATATTGATGAGAGAGAGTCATTCTCCATCTTTTTGTCTGGAGGAGAATTTCACCTTCATAGTAATCAATTTCTGATGTGGAAGACGTCTTCTTATGTAAATACTTACCTGCACTGTAATAGCATCTGGTAAAATGCACTCTTACCTGAATTGAAAGCCAGAGTCTTCTTTGAAAACAAAACTACTTGATTGTATTGATACTACATCAATAAAGGGTTTTCTGATATTACGAAAAATGACTCTTTGTTTATTTAAAATAAGGTGATTGAAATACTGCGCCTTTTTTCCTGGAATACATTTCTTATAAAAGATATTTTATTCTGTTTTAAAGTTTATCCAAATTTTCTGTCTAACCTAGGTCAATCTATTTCTCCAAAATGCTATGAATCTGTCAGCTCAATCTAGTGAGTGGAAACTGTTAGATAATTTTGATTCTGCAAAAAATAACCATTAAATGATTAAAAATTCATAGTTATTAACTACAATATGTTACAACAGCCATGCATAGGTATGACGTTTGTATTGCCAGTAGAAGATCAGACAATTAACTGACAGGAAATCAAATGAGAAAACCAAATATATAAAATCATGCATAGACAAAAATGCTGGAGAAACTCAGCGGCTGAGGCAGCATCTATGGAGCGAAGGAATAGGTGACGTTTTGGGTCGAGACCCTTCTTCAGACTGATGTGGGGTGGTGGTGGGGGGGGGGGGGGGGGGCAGGAGGAAGAAAGGAAGAGGCGGAGACAGTAGGCTGTGGGAGAGCTGGGAAGGGGAGGGGAAGGAGGGAGAAAGCAAGGACTACCTGAAATTGGAGAAGTCAATGTTCATACCGCTGGGGTGTAAACTACTCAAGCGAAATATGAGGTGCTGCTCCTCCAATTTGCGGTGGGACTCACTCTGGCCATGGAGGAGGCCCAGGACAGAAAGGTCAGATTAGGAAATGGAGGGGGAGTTGAATTGCTGAGCCACCGGGAGATCAGGTTGGTTAATGCGAACTGAGCGGAGGTGTTGGGCGAAGCGATCGCCAAGCCTGCGCTTGGTCTCACCGATGTAGAGCAGTTGACACATACAACAGTGGATGCAATTGATGAGGTTGGAGGAGGTGCAGGTGAACCTCTGCCTAACCTGGAAAGACTGCTTGGGTCCTTGGATAGAGTCGAGGGGGGAGGTAAAGCGACAAGTGTAGGGAAAGTACCAGGGAAGGGGGTGGTTTGGATGGGAAAGGACGAATTGACCAAGGAGTTATGGAGGGAGCGGTCTCTGCGGAAAGCCGAAAAGGGAGGAGATGGGAAGATGTGGGAAGATGTGGCCAGTGTTGGGATCCCATTGGAAGTGGTGAAAATGTCGGAGGATTACCTGTTGTATGCGACGCCTGGTAGGGTGGAAGGTGAGTACAAGGGGAACTCTGTCCTTGTTACGAGTGGGGGGATGGGAAGTGAGAGCGGAGATACGGGATATAGTGGAGACCCTGGTGAGAGCCTCTTCTATAGTCGAAGAAGTAGGGATCCCCCGTTCCCTAAAGAATGAGGACATCTCCAATGCCCTGGTTTGGAACACCTCATCCTGGGTGCAGATGCAGCATAGACGGAGGAATTGGGAGTATGGGGATAGAGTCCTTATAGGAAGCAGGGTGGGAAGAAGTGTAGTAAATAATCATGCAGATAATCATGGGACTCAGTGGGTTTGTAGTTGATGTTGGTCAGTAGTCTGTCACCTGCGATGGAGATAGTGAGGTCTAGAAACGGTAGGGAGATGTATCTACTGGCTCCGGGTAGCACGGACTGCCCTTCCCCCCTCCCCCCCAGGTGGGAATGATTGATTGGCTCAAGTGAGTGCTGTCACCGACCCAAATGTCGAGTCCATTGATTGGCTCCGGGAAGCGCCAACTGCCCCCCCCCCCCCCCCCACCCCACGAGGGAAGGATTGATTGCGTTGGGGAAACTTGTGAGTGGTGGAAATGGGTTTAGTTGGGAGAACGAGGCCCAGTGGGTCAGTGGGGTAGGGAGAGGAGAGGGGTTATGGAGGGTGGGAGGGAGTGGCTGAGGGTAGGGGAAAGGAGATGGAGGGAGAGGTGAAGGAGGGAGTGGAGGTGAAGGGAGAGAAGAGGGAGGGTGAAGAGGAGGGGAGGGAGTGTGGGGGGATGAGGGGCAATGAGCCGTGCCTGCGCAATTGGGGGCTATGGGTGAGTGGTGGAATATTGCGTTGGGCGAACGGGTTACGTTGGGGGAACGGGTGATGGGTGTGAGCGGCTCCCGGGGCGAGCGTTGACACCGCATTCGGGGACCAGCCCTCCAGTGTGACGCCACGCCCCCTCCCCTCCCCCAGCGTTGGGGGATGGGGCCCAACGGGTCCCACTGGGTCTAGTATTATATAAAAGGGTTAATTTTGCCTTTGGTTTCAATAGGAATGTAAAGTAAAGTAAATTTTATTTATATAGCACGTTTAAATCAACTCGCGTTGAAACCAAAGTACTTTACATAAAATAAATAATAAAGTTTCTGTACATCCATAGAAAAAAATTAAAAATAAGAAAAAAATGGCACAACACATTATAGAATTCAACATAAATGGTTGAATCATATCCCCCATTATAAGACAGAGACCTGGAGAGAAGTAAAAGTGAGATAATTAGTTCTCACTGTTACACTCTAATATACCAGCAACCTCTTGAGAATGCCACAAAGCAACTGTATGCAATAAATTAAAAGTTTGTGTTATTAATTTCCTGTTTCCCTGCAGCGAATGGTGTGGTCTGGCTTTCTCTAACAATCTGCTAAATGAAATGCAGTAACATGAACATTATGCATTTATGAGTTAGGAAATTGTCACTGTAAAGAAATTCTCAAAAAACATTTATTGATTCTACCTTCTTGATAGTTTCTTAAGCTATTCAGAAACCTCTGACCTTAGGAAAGTAATTTCACATATGGATTGTTATTCTCTCAGATTATTATTTTGCTGGTCCTTACATATTTTAAAATTTAAAAAAAATCTATATGATATTTCATCTTTACACTTAATATCATGTGTTTTTCCCAAATAAAATTTGACTATAACATATTTTCAAAGCTGGTCATCCAAAAAAAAAAGCCCAGAATTTTTGGTGACCCGGTCTCTACCCGAGACTGGGAGCTGCTCATTGGTGAAATCCACAGGCCGTGGTTGGAGCGTCAATCCCAGGCAAGGGATCGGCTCTGATGGTAAGTCCATGTCCCTGCGGTGGGGCTGAAAGTCAGTCCCGAGAAAGGCCTCCAGCTCCATGATATTTAAGAAGGAACTGCAGATGCTGGAAAATCGAAGGTAGGCAAAATTGCTGGAGAAACTCAGCGGGTGCAGCAGCATCTATGGAGCGGAGGAAATAGGCAACGTTTTGGGCCGAAATGTTGCCTATTTCCTTCACTCCATAGATGCTACTGCACCCGCTGAGTTTCTCCAGCACTTTTGTCCAGCTCCATGATGTTGGGCCACAGAGCGACCGGAAAAACGACCAAGATATTTAATGCCGGAGATATTTAACAATCGCATCTCCGGCAAGGTAAGGGATTGAGAAAAGGTTTTCCCCGACCACTCCCCACATAAAACAAACTGGAGAACATTAACACATACTTTAAAAACACACTAAAAATAACAAAAAATAGACAAATAGACAGACTTGGCGAAGCTGCCATCGCGGCGCCACCCGGTGGTTCTCAGTGTTGTTTTGGCAAATGGTTTACCTGAATTGATGGGAAAATCAGGGAAAGGGAGGTGAGGAATTGGTGGGACCTGGCAGCAAGGGTTAGTAGCTATTTCTGTTTCTCAGTGAGAAGTTCAAGTTCAAGTTCAAGAGAGTTTATTGTCATGTGTCCCTGATAGGACAATGAAATTCTTGCTTTGCTTCAGCACAACAGAACATAGTAGCATTGACTACAAAAACAGATCCGTGTGTCCATGTACCATTATATATGTAAATACACACATGAATAAATAAACTGATAAAGTGCAAATAACAGACAATGGATTATTAATGTTCAGAGTTTTATCCGAGCCAGGTTTAATAACCTGATGGCTGTGGGGAAGTAGCTATTCCTGAACCTGGTTGTTGCAGTCTTCAGGCTCCTGTACCTTCTACCTGAAGGCAGCAGGGAGAAGAGTGTGTGGCCAGGATGGTGTGGGTCCTTGATGATGCTGCCAGCCTTTTTGAGGCAGCGACTGCGATAAATCCCCTCGATGGAAGGAAGGTCAGAGCCGATGATGGACTGGGCAGTGTTTACTACTTTTTGTAGTCTTTTCCTCTCCAGGGCGCTCAAGTTGCCGAACCAAGCCACGATGCAACCGGTCAGCAAGCTCTCTACTGTGCACCTGTAGAAGTTAGAGAGTCCTCCTTGACAAACCGACTCTCCGTAATCTTCTCAGGAAGTAGAGGCGCTGATGTGCTTTCTTGATAATTGCATCAGTGTTCTCGGACCAGGAAAGATCTTCAAAGATGTGCACACCCAGGAATTTGAATCCCTTGACCCTTTCAACCATCGACCCATTGATATAAACGGGACTGTGGGTCCCCATCCTACTCCTTCCAAAGTCCACAATCAGTTGCTTGGTTTTGCTGGTGTTGAGGGCCAGGTTATTGTGCTGGCACCATATGGACAGTTGCTCGATCTCTCTTCTGTACTCCAACTCATCCCCATCAGTGATACGTCCCACAACCGTGGTGTTGTCAGCGAACTTGATGATGGAGTTCGCACTATGACCGGCTACGCAGTCATAAATATAGAGTGAGTACAGCAGGGGGTTGAGCACACAGCCTTGAGGTGCTCCTGTGCTGATTGTTATCGAGTCTGACACATTTCCACCAATACGAACAGACTGTGGTCTGTTAATGAGGAAGTCGAGGATCCAATTGCAGAGGGATACAGTTCTGCGAGTTTGGTAACCAGCTTGGAGTGGATGATAGTATTAAATGCCGAGCTGTAATCGATGAATAACAGCCTGACATATGAGAAGCAGAAGTATCTTTGGTGCAGTCATCAAAGTGTTGGGAAAAAAAACAGGTAAGGGGGCTACATATGCAATAGTAAAATAAACACTGTTCTAAGTATTCCATAAAGAGGCAACCGATAAAAAAAACACACATGCGCAGTGAGGAGCAATGAACAGCCGCGTCTGCACATGCGCAGTGAGGAGCAATGAACAGCCGTGTCTGCACATGCGCAGTGAGGAGCAATGAAGAGCCGTGTGCGCACATGCGTAGTGAGAGGCAATGAAACGCCGCGTGGTTGCACATGCGCAGTGAGGGGGTAACTACGGGATCCGTGTACGCGCATGCGCAGTGCAGTGCCGTCTGTTGGCGAGCCTCTCGGCAGCGTCTGCGCAGGCGCGCGCCGGCCGCTGATGCAACCCCGGGAGGAGGCAGCGCTGGCGGCGGGAGGGAGAGAGGTTCATTCATCGTTGGATCGCTCGGGGTAAGGATCATTCGGTAGGGCTTGGTCGTGAATTAGCAGCAGGAGGAGGATGTGGGCCCTGACCATGCGCGCTGGCCGAGCCGGGCTGGGCTCACCTGGGCTGGGGGCCTGGGCTGGGGGCCTGGCCTGGTCGCTGGGGGCCTGGGCTGGGGGCCTGGGCTGGGGGCCTGGGCTGGGGGCCTGGGCTGGGGGCCTGGGCTGGGGGCCTGGCAGGGTCGCTGAACAACATGGTTCTCTGAGACAGACGCAAAACTCAGCGGGACAGGCAGCATCTCTGGAGGGTACACAAAAAGCTGGAGAAACTCAGCGGGACAGGCAGCATCTCTGGAGAGAAGGAATGGGCGACGTCTCGCGTCGAGACCCTTCCTCAATTGCTCTTGAGCTGAGTGACTAGGCCATTCAGAGGAGAGTTAAACGTAGTAGGGAACTGCAGATGTTGGTTTGCACCGAGAGTGGACACACAATGTTGGAGTGACTCAGCGGCTCATGCAGCATCTCTGGAGAAAGGGGTAGAAAGAAGGGTCTAGACCTGAAACGTCACCCATTCTTTTCTCCTGAGATGCTGCCTGACCCACTCAGTTAGACACAATTTGATGGAGTATCTTCAGAGGACACAACATACGTAAGGACAGTTACATTGATAGAAAAATAGGAAAATGCTGGAAACGCTCTGGTCAGGTAGCATCTGTGGAAAGAGAAACAAACGCAGGCAGGTGGGACAAGAGCACATGGGACACTTTGGCCAATGCACTTGGGCCGAAGGGGCTGTTTCTGATCTGTATGATTCTAAGACTTCTGAGTCAATCACATCGATGGGTCTGCAAATTAAAAAAAACTGGACGCTGGAAATGTGGAATAGAAATAGAAAATGTTGGAACCCCTGTCAGGCCAGGCAACATCTGGTGAAAGAGAAACTAACAATGTTTCAGGTGCAGATCCTTTGTACTTACGAAATATATTTGCCTTGAAGCTTTAATTACCATTTATTTTGTGTACTCAAACTGTGTATCTCTAACATTTTCAGTTCTTATTGCCGATTTATAGCCACACGTTGGACCAGACATTTGTTCAGGTACGTCGATAGGAAAGGTTTAGTGGGTGATGGGCCCAAACGTGGGCAAGTAGGTAGATGGGACATTCTGGACAGCTGGGCAAGTTGTGCAGAAAGGTCTGTTTCTGTGCTGTGTGATTCCGTGACTTAAGATTCAATCACATTGATGGGTCTGGAAATCAAAACAACTGGATGCTGGAGTTCTGGAATAGAAATAGAAAATGCTGGAAACACCCAGGTCAGTCTGTCGAAAGATAAACCCAGGTCAATCTGTCGAAAGAGAAGCAAACTTAACGTTTCACGTCCTTTGTTCTTACAAAACACCTTTGACGAGAAGCTTTAATTATTGTTTATTTTGTGCACTCGTGCTGTGTGTCACTAACATTTTCAATGGTCATTGTTTTTTTTATTGTCACATATTTTATTGGTACAGTGAAATACTTTTTTTACATATAGATCCGCAAGATTATCTCCATACATAAGCACAATTGCCCCAGTTAGCACAGTATGCACAGAGCTACCCACCGAGTTCCTATGTAAGAGGCAGTATGTATATATCCTGGGCAACTGCTTCACTGTCGAGACGGACCATCAGCCTCTGGTCACCATCCTCCAGCGCATGATGCTCCAGCTACAACGCTTCACTTTCACAGTGGTTTATCGCAAGGGCAAGGACGTGTTTGTTGCTGACACGCTGTCTCGGGCGCCTCTCTCATCCACAACCCGACATCCGTAGGAGACGTCCGATCTGATAGTCCTAAACGTTAACTTCGTGCCCTCCGGTCAGTTGAAGTCTCTGGCCAAGCACACGGCGGCTGACGCTTCGCTACAGCAGCTGGCCGCGATCATCAAGCGGGGCTGGCCAGACCGCCGTTCTTCCCTGCCGGCTGCAGCGGTGCCTTACTTCTTGGTTTGTGACGAGTTGGTGCTGCGTGATGGTGTGATTGTGAAGGGGCACAAGGTGGTGGTGCCCACAGCACTACGAGAACACTACTTCGAAACCGCTCATCGTGGCCATCCCGGGGCCGAAGCGACCCTTTCCATCGCTCAGAGCCAGTTTTTCTGGCCTGACATGCCTTGCTACTTCCGGGATAGGGTCTCCGCGTGCCCTACCTGCAACAGCCTCGCTCCACAGCAACAGCGGCAGCCGCACCAGCAGCAGTCAGCTGCTGACCTGCCATAGTCTGCGCTAGCAACCGACATCTTCGAGTGGCACGGAAAGCACTTCCTGGTGCTTGTCGACTCTTACTCCAGCTTGTTTGAAGTTGACCAGCTCCACTCCCTCTCTTCCTCCGCGGTCATCGAGAAGTTGCGTCGCCACTTTGCCACCTTCGGGTCTCCCGGCCAGCCTGCAGTCGGACAATGGCAGCCAGTTCACCAGTGCCGAGTTCCGCGCTTTTGCCAAACGATGGAACTTTCGTCATTACACCAGCAGCCCGGAATACCCACAGAGCAATGGACTGGCCGAACGCACGGTCCGCTGTGGTAAAGGATTGTTGGAACATTGCCGCCTATCCCGCTCCAACATCTACCTGGCCCTGCTGAACCTCCGCAACATCTCCCGTGACCATGCCCTGGGCTCCCCGGCTCAGCGACTCATGTCCCGAGTCACGAGGCCCACGGTCCCAGTGTCTCAGCAGTCCCTGTCCCCCTCCGTCTTTAAACCTGCCTTGGTCCGGAAACGCATTGCCAAAAAACACAGTATCCAGAAGCGTTCCCACGACAGGTCCTGCCGTGTCCTCCGCCCTCTTCTCCCCGGCCAGGTCGTCCGTATGAGGTCCTCTTCTGGCCATTCCAAGCTGGCCGTGGTCGTCGGTTCTGCCGGTTCCCCTCGTTCGTACCTTGTCAACCACAACGGAAGGGTGTACCGCCGGTCCCGCCAGCATCTCCGGCTCGTGAACGAGCCTCTCCCTCCCCCGGCGGCTCCGTATGCCCCCCCCCCCGCTGCCACTGTCGCAGCCCTGTGCTTTGCCCGTTGCTCTGGGGCCAACCTCCCTTCGTCCTCCTCCTGTACACCTCCCGGCTGCGGTCCCGCTTTCTCCGGCTTCCTCGCCCTTCTCTTCACCATCCCCCCCCCCCCCCCCGATGCCTTCGTCGCCAAGGGGTTCTCCTGTCCGTAGCCCGCACCATGCCCCGGCGTCCCCGCTTGTTCCCGTCGGGGAAGGAGGTGATGGCGAGGTGCGGACCCGGTCTGGTCGCCTGGTCAGGCCGCCGGTCCGTTACGGCGATTACGTGTGATCCTGCATTCCCGTGCTTTACTGTTTGCATTCACCATAGCGCATGAGACGTGGTCGCCCTGTCACTCACTGTTTGTTTTGGTAGAGGAAGGATGTAGATGATATGTGTATACACCTTTAATTGATAGTGACGATGTCCATGCTAACCACTCCCCCACCAGTTGGTATAATTGTAACCCACACGCCCCTAGCTCTCTCTCTAGTGATCGTGACAGACCACGTACAGCCAGGGCTTTAAATATAATGTATGCTTAATAAAGTAGTGAAGACTTTAAGGTGTCTGTGTACCTTCTCTACAATAATCATCCGCACATGCTACTGGCCAAAGTGATGCAAATAGCTGTCCATGTTCTCCAGAGATGCTGCCTGACCTGCTGAGCTACTCCACCATTCTGTGTCCTTTTGGAAAGTGTTAAGGTTGTGGCTGCAAAGCCTGGGGGTATTGGTGTGGTCTTCCCTTGCAGTGGACCAGAACAACCTATTTCTCTTAGTTGTGAGGTTGATAATGGGGGGGAAATAAATTCAAGATTCAATACTAGAATGATTGGAAAAAGGTTGCAGTATATATATTCTGTGTTAGAAGCAATAGCCTTCAATTTTTAAATAAGTATTTGGATATGCCCTTGGTGTGCTGCAAACTGCCCGTTGATAACTCTAGCAATGACATCATCCATTTTCTAATTATGGAGAGGAAACTGAAAATGCCAGAACTTGTCCTATTTTGGATCGGCCATTTCTGCACAGTTCCACAAAATTGGGCAGATACCAGTATTGTGATTGTAGATGAACTGTGCGACTCAATGTGGCTGGTCCTGAATCATGTTTTTCGACTATAGCCTGAATGTTGCCAGATTCTTCAGCCATTGTTGGGATGAATCAAAGTGATTGAAGATCAGTTTTTCCCTGACTTTGGGAATTGATTTTATCAAGCACATGCCAGATGACTGTGGCAGGCCTGAATATCATCACAAGCCAAAGTCAGATTTATCTCTAGCCCTGCGTCCTTTTATGCACCATGGACACTAAAGCATACATTTAACAGATACTTAAACAAACAGCAAAGGAGGATGGGACAGACAGACTGTTGGCGAGGCAGCCATTGCTGGCATCACCCGCTGTTGATGAACAAAAGAACAAAAAACTGTAACTAGTAAATAATCTGCATATATTAAAGTCTCAATACACTCAACTCAACTTGATGGTGGCTGGATTGGTTTGGATGAGGTTATGTTGGTATCAACCTAGCCGGTTCTTCTTGAGCCTAAAGTGAAGTGCTGTCATTGTTGCTATAGGAATGGCAGCCAAGCTCCACAAAAAAAGGCATTTAAGGGGACATTTTAATAATGTTGATTACCCAGGACATGAGAGCAAACTTTCCAATGCTTTTCAAAACTACAACAAGGAATCTTTTGCCTTCACTTGAGAGAGCCATTGAAGCCCCAATTTATTGTCGGAGCCTCAATTGCTCTTTATAGTGAATGTAAAAGAAGGCATCTTTACGACTGTACCAGTCATTCAGTCTTGCACTGGAATTCCATTATGTATCTTTGTCTGAATCTTTGAAACGGGAGCCCACTTCCTTCAGACTGGTAAAAGTGCTCTCGACTTGGACATGCCTTACACTAAGTGTCACATTTAAGAGTTTGTGAACAATACTATGCATTCAGCAGTAACAGTGTTATCATCAAAATGACATTTTTTCACTTTTACACAGGTCATCATTGGAAGTATTCAACAACATGGGGGAAAAGAAAGATGTTCAGGAGAAAATCAATCTTATCACAAGAAACTTGCAGGTACACCATTGTTATGCAAACATCAGTGATTTGTGATTTTCCTTCAGTCGTGAATATTCAGAAATAACCGTAGCAGCAAAATCACTGGATTATTTTCACAACATTTGAATGTTGTAAAATAGGGAGAGCAGCCCTAAGAGACCTTTCTCATTCTGGTAAAGTCCTACATTCTCACACTAACTAATGTACAGACCAGATTAGATTGGAAAAGGATAACAAGTGATTGTATATAAAATTAAAAGGTTCAGTTTATTGTCTCATGTTCCAATTAAGGCACAGTGAAACTTGAATTACCATAGAGCCATACTAAAAAAAAGCAACAAGACACACAACTACATAAAAGTTAACATAAACATCCACCACAGCAGATTCCTTACATTCCTGACTGTGATGGAAGGCAATAAAATCTAATCTTCTTCCACTTTATTCTCCCGTGTCGGGGCAATCGAAGCTTCCTCGTCGGGGCGGTCAAAACCCCCACGGTTGGAACTTCCGATGTCGGTCTCTAACCAGGGACCGTGAGCTCCATGATGTTAAGTCTGCTGGCTCCCGCGGTTGGAGCTCACGAAGTCGGCCTCCAGCTCCACAATGTTAGGCCGCCGTGCAGACGGAGATACGATACGGAAAAAAATTGCATCTCTGTCGAGGTAAGAGATTTAAAAAAGTTTCCCCCAACCCACCCCACCCCCCCCCCCCCCCCCCCCACATAAAACAAGCTAAACACTAAAACATACATTTAACATACAAAAAAAACAACAAAGGAGGAAGGGACAGACAGACTGTTGGTGACGCATCCATGAACAAAAGAACATAAAACTGTGAATAGTAATAAACTGCATATATTAAAGTCTCTGGATAGTTGATTTATCAATCATTTTTCAAGCATTTAATTTATTTTTAAATTAATTTTCAGTTTTGTAAATTTCAGAGAAATTCCTTTTAAGAATGTATTTACATGCTTAAATATTTACAACATATCAAATATCACGAAGCAAAATTTACATTTTTTCTAGGAAGTCTTGGGGGAGGATAAGTTGCATTCCATTCTGCAAGAACGAGACTTGAAAGTGTACTGGGGAACAGCTACGACTGGAAAGCCTCACATAGCATACTTCGTGCCAATGTCAAAGATTGCTGACTTCCTGAAAGCTGGGTGTGAGGTGAGGGGATGCACTAACAGAATGTGGGCAGATATTGTACATTTTCCTTCAGGGCTTAACATGTTAGGATAACTAAGTCTGTTGTATTGGTTCAAGCCATAGTTTATTGCTCATTCTTATTTCCTTGATCTTTCATCATAATTACTCGTATTGGCATTTTCACAATACAGTATCTTTAACAAAGACAAACATCCAAAATGGTGAGTGAAATCAGACAAAAATTGATGCCAACCCAAATGAATGGATATTGGGACAGATGATCAAAAGCTTGCCAATAATGATTTATATGACCTTCGTATAAGGAGTTTAACTGGAAATATGCAGGTTTAGGGCTTGGGCAGCTGAAAATGCAAAGCTAAAGTTTTTTTATGATGAAACATGGTGAAGGCCTGCATATTTCTAATCAAGGCAAAACTCAATCCAACCTCAGTTGTAAAGCAGGTAGCCAGATCTCAGCATGCCTGTTAATGTCCTTTGTAATTGGCTAAATATTGATATATTGCTATGCCAATATTGAGTAGGTCCTAGATATTTGCACATTGCAACACAAATATTTTATTTTATGATTAATTTTAACAAGCTAAAAGGACCCAAAGTGCTTTACAAAAGGAAAAAAACAACATAGGCTATGCTTAAGGAAACACTCTTTAGTTTAGTGTAATTTAGAGATAGAGTGGAAACGCGCTTCTGCCCACCAGTCTGCCCCGACCATGATTCCCCGTACATTAGTTCTGTCCTATACACTAAGCACAATTTACAGAAGCCAATTAACCTACAAAGCTACACATCTTTAGAATGTGGGACGAAACTGGAGCACCCAGAGAAAACCTACCTGGTCACAGGGAGAATGTGCAAATTCCTAAGACAGCACCCGAGATCAGGGTCAAACCCAGGTCTGGCGCTGTAAGGCAGCAACTCTACCATGCGCTCCTGTGCCATCTGTCCTAGAAAGGGGAAATATGTGACGGGGAGAGAAATCCAAAGCTTGGGATCTATACTACTGAAGGAACTGTTTCCTGTAGCTAGATAAATAGACGCAAAGTCAAAGAACTATACAAATACTTTGAGGTAGAAATTTTGCAAATGTTATTTGATAGCTTGGTTGTTAATATTAAATCCAAGATCCATTGATTCTTGATAATCAGGAGTATAGAGAGAGGTGGGGTGATTGTAAACTCTGGGAATTAAGTTGCCCATCAGGTGTGATTTTATTGAATTGAGGAGTTATGAGAAAGACCTGGTTACTCTTCCCATTTTCCTCTAATGAATGTTAGTGATAGATAAAAAGCAGAATTTGAGGAGAGATCTTGGAGAATAGCTCTGGAAGGGATTCATGACCATGATTATAAAATGGAAAGCCTTGGGGTTCTTAAAACAGCTCCGTCTTGGGATAGTGGATTTCTGTAGAACGTATATTAGATGTACCAGAGTGAGGTGATAATAGTGGTCTTCAGAATAAGTAGTGTAGGTGATGGCGAGGCTATGGTAGTCAGAATGCCAACGTACTTAGTTGTATTGTACCAAGACTTCAAATAGACTGGGGGAATACAGGCTATTAAATTAGGTGGAATTAGTGTGTTGGAGCAGAATTTGCCACAAGGACTAAAGATGATAGCGTTGGTCTTCATGGTTCTTAATTAGGTGATAAGTTCTGTTTCAACAGTACTGAATATGGTACTTTCAGACCGTCATAGGGTGGTAGTGAAAATCTAGAGAGTGTTTCAAGAGCAGAAAATGTGACGATTTAGGTTTCTGAATCAATGTGTTAGATCACAATTGCTAGGTTAACTCTTGTCAGACATTTTCAAAAATTACAGAAGTTGCATTACAAAATAATTTGTACAAAGACTAAAATCTGTACATTTTCCCTTCTGCTTAAGGTAACTATTTTATTTGCCGATTTGCATGCTTATTTGGACAACATGAAAGCTCCCTGGGAACTTCTCCAGTTGAGAACACAGTACTATGAACATATCATAAAAGCAATGCTGGAAACTATAGGTGTACCAACAGAAAAGCTCAAGTTTGTGAAAGGAACAGATTTTCAGTTAAGCAGGTATGATATGAATATGAATTAAGTGAAGCAATGATGGAAAATGTTCTGTCTTTTTATAGAATGGAAATCTTCATTCAATTTGGTTGTAACACGTTCACCAACTTTGGAATCATCTGTGTTTTCAGGGAATACACTTTGGATGTCTACAAGTTGTCCTCTGTAGTGACTCAACATGATGCCAAAAAGGCTGGTGCTGAAGTTGTTAAACAAGTGGAGCATCCACTTCTCAGTGGCCTACTGTACCCTGGGTTACAGGTAGGGAAGGAAAAGATGGGAAACTAGGGCATGCACAAGGTGGGGGCAAAGATGGAGCATACACCTTTGATAATCATGAAGCAAATTAAGAATGCATGCTTGCATGTACAGTATATGTATAGTTTTAATGAGCCACTCCAAAATTGGTCAAACATAAATTCCTAGGCATGCTACAATTGAAACTGATTTATATAGGGGAAATCCTTTCCCTTAAACTTATACATTATCAATATGTTGACAGGCATTTCAGTCTATCAGATATAAAGTTTTGGTTAATACCCAGGTGTTCAAATGATATTGGAACAATTACCCATGTTTGAATGTTATAATTCAATCATTTTTATTTTAATAAAAGCACAATCATTTTGTTCAAAGCCCTACTGCCCTAGTAATAACTGTGCTGCAACCTTTATTCCAATGTTGAGATGAGCTTATGCGGGAAGTAATTTTATTGGGAACGATTCTTTCTTTTCAAAGCTTTAGTACTAACATCAATTAAAAACTGAAAAGCTGGGTTTTTTTTCCCTGTTTTAATCCTGACTGGTTAACATTTGGTTAAAAATATTTTTTCCATTTCTTGTAGGCCTTGGATGAAGAATATCTGAAGGTTGACGCACAATTTGGTGGTATTGATCAGAGGAAAATATTCACATTTGCAGAAAAGGTACATTTAATAATCTTCAAAAGATTTACAATTATTTGAAGATTAAGGAATTGAAGATTCCTGTATTGATGATTAAGGAATTGGAGATTTACTGTATTGGCTTTATTGCTTCATAGCTTCCAGCTGCATTAACAGGGGACAAGTGACATTAAAAACGTGAATTTGAAACAAGTGCAACTTAAGGGCCTGTCCCACTTGGGCGACCTAATCCGCGAGTTCTGGCGAGTTTGCCCTCGACTCATACTCGCAGCATGGTCGACACAAGGTCGTATGAGGTCTTCGTAACTCTCCCTCATGCTCGAGAGTGGTCTCCACGTACTCGAGGCCTCAGCTAGGTCACGGCGATTTTTCAATATGTTAAAAAATGCCCGCGAGTAAATAAGGGTCGTCATGGAAAAAATCGATACTTTTTTTACTCGTAGGTTTAGTCGTAGTTGGTCGGCATGTTAGTCGTAGGTAATCGAGGGTAGTCAAAGGCAGTTGTAGATAGTCGTCATCATAGTCGAAAGGAAGTCGAAGGAGGTCGTCTTCACTCTCCACTATTCGGTGTCCAATTTTCCCGAAGTTAATTGTAGCTGGTTGAAGCTGGTCTTCAACATAATCGAAGGAGGTCTTCATTCAACATGTCATTTTTTCAAATTCTTCTAAACTCGCCAATTGGTTTAAAGATAATCTACAAGTAATCTATTAATAATCTTTAGTAGACACTTTGATGATGAAGCACTATAAACGATAATAGGAGTGAGGAGTTCACAAAGTTGTTTAGATTTCTTTTGTCAACCCTCCTCTCGGTTTTTTTTTATTCAGCAGTGTTCACTGTGTGATTGCAGAATTGGAAGATTTTCAACTACTTAAAGAATGTATTTAACTTTTAATTGTTTCTTTTTTCAGTGCCTTCCAGCTCTTGGGTTTGCCAAGCGTATTCATTTAATGAACCCTATGGTCCCAGGTCTGACTGGAGGAAAAATGAGCTCATCTGAAGAGGTATTACCTGTTGTGTTCATTTCCTGTTGTATTGAATAGTTTTACTGATGGCATTTTGTTCCAGAGATTTTGTTCCAGAGATAGTAAAACCTAAAACTTATTATTAATCACAACTAGATTGTGGGCAAAATGTAAGAATGAATTCATTATTTAAATACACGTGTTGTTGCATTTTTGGTAGTTTTATGGCTTTTGGGACTAGTATTTGACATCAAATTAAAGCTGCTGGATTAAGGACTAATTATCTGCTGTAATAATTCCTGGAGAGGGGTGACAAAAGGTAGGAAAATGGGCAGAATAGATCTATTGAGTATACCTTGCGCTTTCACAGACCCTAAAGGGTAAGTGACAATGCCCTGTGTTGTAAGGAAACATAATATATAAAACAGCCACCTATTTTGTGTCACTCACAGTTTGGTATCGTCAACAAGATAATATAAATGTAATGGCTGCAGAATGTTAAAGGTTATACAGTTTTTATGGGGATCATGTCTTTTGGCTTCCACCCTATGTTTGGAAAATGAGATTAGTTTAGTTTAGAGATACCGCACGGAAACAGGCCCTGCAGCCCACCGCATCCACGCTGACCAGCGATCCCGCACACTATCACTATCCTACACACTAGGGACGATTTACATTCATACCGAGCCAATTAACCTACGAACCTGTACGTCTTTGGAGTGTGGGAGGAAACCGAAGATCTCGGAGAAAACCCACGGGGAGAACGTACGGACTCTGTACAGGCAACACCTGTAGTCAGGATCGAACCCAGGTCTCTGACACTGTAAGGCAGCAACTCTACCGCTGTACCACTGTGCCGCCCGATTGATGGATTTATTCTGAGAACGGGATAGATTTGGAGGGCTAATGGTTTCCTTCCATGTCAGGGGATGTTGATTGCAAATAAATTAGCGTCATATCCTACTTGGAGCAGTTATCTTTTAATAAACAACTTATCAAACATACCTCTTAATTGTAATATCCTCCATAGAAATACCCATTTTTGAGAAGCTGTCTGTTAGACACTAGACATCTGACTGAGCAGTTTTTAATGTAGAAAGTCTCTAAAATGAACTTGCTTTTATTATAATCGGTTTAATTCCCTTAAATTTATGCTAATAAATCACGTTCAATATGTAGGCCACTGCCTTGGCACGTGTAATTCCACAGTCACCAATTGAGAGAGTAATAAACAGTGCTGGCTGGAGAAACACAGGTCAGGCAGCATCTGTGCAAGGAAATAAACAAACAACTTTTGGTCGGCACTTTTCTTCAGATCCCCCGGTTGCCAAACACTTCAATTCCCCTTCCCATTCCCACACTGGCCTTTCTGTCCTCGGCCTCTTCCATTGTCAGAGCGAGGCCAAATGCAAATTGGAGGAGCAGCATCTCATATTTCTCTTTGGCAGCTTACAACCCGGTGGTATGGACATTGATTTCTCTAACTTCAAGAAACCCTTGCGTCCCTCCCTTACCCAAGGCATACCAGCTTCAAAGTCATCTTGTTGAGTCTCATTGCCTATACTTGTTTTCACCAGACTACAGCTAACAATGGCTTGTTTCCTTTTGCATATATTTCGTTCATTTGTTCTATATCTCTCTACATCACCGCCTATATCTCTCATTTCCCTTTCCCCTGACTCTCAGTCTGAAGAAGGGTCTCGACCTGAAACATCACCTATTCCTTTTCTCCAGAGATGCTGTGTTACTCCAGCTTTTTATGTCTATCTTCGGTTTAAACCAGCATCTAGTTCCTTCCTACACATTGCTTCAGATCTCTGTCCATTTCCCTGCCCAGATGCTGCCAGACCACTGAGATCCTCCCAGCACTTAGTTGATTACTCAAGATTCCGGCATCTACAGTCTCTTGTCTCACAAATTGCATGCGGGTTTTTTTTGTTGACAAATTCAGTGCATGTGAGCACTGGTTACATGATCCCCCTCCGGTTGAGGACAATTGATGGATGGAATCTGCCACAGGGCCAGTTTAATGGGTACGATGTTTTAAAGTTTTATGTTTTACTCTTAATGGTTTACTGTATGTCGTGTTGTTACTTGCAAGCGGAGCACCAAGACACATTCCTTGTATGTGTACATACTTGGCCGATAAACTTATTCATTCATTATATTGCTGGCCTTGCTAGTAATCTCTGAGCAGCCCATTGCTGCATGCATGACAAGCCTTTGCCTGCTGAAAAATGACCACATGTTTTTATGACATATGAACAAGTTGACAATTGTTGGTGCTTTAGTATGAACAAATTGACAATTGTTGGTGCTTTAAGTTTTTTATTTGTCTTTGTAAAAGTGTATATTTTCTTGTTTAAGTTCTACCATTGCTTTTTGGCATTTGAATATATTAGAGACTGACCAAAGATTATTTTACTCTTAAAAACAAGTTTTAAAAGTGCCTCCACAATTTAGTAGAAGTTTCATTCTCCACTTCCAAGCCGTACCAAGTGAGGGAATGCTGGCAATGGAGAAACAAAGTAAACAATTTGATTAGCTGTTTCATTTAATTTGGCATTGTAACCATTAGTAAAATTGTCAAATGGACGATGAAGTTTGGAAAATGGGTGTGGAAAATTACTACCTGGTTGTGTGAATCGCTGGTGCCTGATTTTATTTTTTAGAAAAGTCACTGCTTTAAGATCGGAGGAAATGGGGACCATTTATTGGTGTAAAAATAAATCGATTGTGTAAAAAGTCAGAATTTTAACTGAAAAATAAAGCAAGATACAATAACCAGAATATAATTGTTTCAATATATAAACAGGTTGATTTGTTTCTGGCAATCTCTTTGATTACTCACAGTGGTTTTTGCTTTCAGGAATCCAAAATTGATATGCTGGACAAAAGGGAAGATGTAAAAAAGAAGATGAAAAGAGCATTCTGTGAACCTGGCAATGTGGAGAACAATGGCATTTTGTCATTTGTAAGACATGTCTTGTTTCCATTGCACGAAGGTGAGAAGAAGTTTTGCCCTGTATTTGTAGCAAACGATGATTGTTGCACTGTTTACTCAGGGGAGCTCTGTTCTTTCAAAAATCGTTCTACCAAATTGGTTAAAACGGTTCTCGTTTGTTTCGGATCCACAATGGACAGCAGAGGGCATCAGGTTGTTTCCATCTTGCACTTTCAGCAAATTAATAATATACAATAGCATTGACAGTGACTGGCAAAAAAAAGGTAGTTTGCCAGCACATTTCACAAGAAGGTAAATCGAAAGCATAAGTCAGAGCTGGATTCTGATTTTTTTTTAAAGGATAAAGATATGGAGGTTATTTAGTCGATGCATACTTTATTTTAAAGCACTAACTTTTAAACACTATTTGATGGTTATACAATGTTATTTTTTCTACTCATTCAGAGTTTGTAATTTTGAGAGATGAAAAGTTTGGTGGCAACAAGACCTATTTAGAATATAGCAAACTTGAAAATGACTTCCGTGATCAGGTAATTCAAAAAAAAAAAAATCCTTTTTATGTCAAATGTACATGCTAAGCTTGTTTATTTGTGGTATGACAGAAGACATTATCAAAACAATGTTTAAACTTCAGTTTGTTCAGTGATATCCGCAGCTGCTAATGTTACAGTTAAGGTCTGATTCGAGTTATGGCGGGTGAATATCTACATTAATCAGTATTTACATTTATTATTAGATTTAAATATTTGTTCCTTAGACTATTCACCCTGGAGATCTAAAGAATTCTGTGGAAGTTGTGTTAAATAATCTCCTGGACCCAATCAGGAAGAAATTTCAAACACCTGAGATGCAGCAACTAATCAAAGAAGCTTATCCCAGACCTAAGAAACAACAAAGTGAGTAAATTTAATTCATACAAGGAGATCAATTCTGTGCTTTGTCCAGAAGAAAGGAAACTTAATTATAAGAAAATGGGGGGGGGGGGGGGGGGGTTGCATTGATTAAAAGCCAATAGAATCTAAACACAGAATAATAATGCCTGTTATTATGGAAGAAGGAGTCAATAGGGCACAGTATCAGCTAAGGAAGTTATTATAGGGAATATTGGTCGGAGAATAAAGTGCCTGCAAATTCCTACTGTTCTTTTAGTCTTTAGTACCATCACCTGAGACCAATGTCTACCACATTCTGTCCCACTCTAATGATCCATTTCAATTAACATGATACCTAGAATGCAATGGATTTATTGACTAATTCCAATTCAGGGTTTCGGAATACATTCCTTTCTGTGCTAAAATATATATTTTTATATTTTTCTCTCTTGAGCTGCTCTTGTGAATTCAGAGTATATGTGTGCATATGGAGACATGAGAGACTGTAGAGAATGTAATCTGGAGCAAAAAACAAACTGCTGGAGGATCACGGCAGGTTAAGCAAAATCTGTGGAGGAAAAGGAATTGTCGACGGACAATGTAGAAGAAAGATAGCCGGTATAAAGAGATGACAGGAGATGAAAGAGATTAGGCTCATCCACCTACTGCCTACCAAACCTCCAGCAATTTGTTTTGGTTTGCTCTACATATATGCAAAAAATGTTTTTGCCAGTAATATTTTTCCAAAGAACAAAACTTTACTTCATCTACTAAAAATATACATTTTCAATTCTTCTTTCTCCAATTTCCAGAGGGAACTGCCAAAGGACCAGCTTCTGAGAATGATGAAGTTATACCTTCCAGGCTTGATATTCGAGTTGGCAGGATCATCAGTGTGGAGAATGTATGTCAAAACTATTTCTCCCATTCATCCCTATTCCAACTTATTCCCCTACTAATCTACCTTCATCCTCTTTTTTTTTTTCAATTGGATAAAATTTACATGGGCAGAGTCCCAGTACAACCATGATGTCTGAAAGGGATATTCTTATATGGCAGTAGTTTTTTTAATGAATGAGGTGAGTGGCAGTTTTGGGAGCTCCATCTGAGCAGCCATCCATCATGGGGATGTAATGACTAATACATTACCAGCCAGTTAATTAACTGAAAACGGCAAAATAATCTTTACTGAAAAATTAATTGTTTTATTCTTGGAGTTCCTCACAGAAAACCTAATGAATTCAGTGTCCATCATCTTAATAAAAAGTAAATCTCGCATCTCAGTTGATCAATGAAATATCATTTTTGAATTATAAATTTCGGGATATCAATCTGTAACATTCGATTGCAATCACTTTCCTTTGTGGTTTCATTATTGACTGCTGGCATTGCGTCTGCCTTCTTTAAATGATCAAGCCAGAGATCAAGTCTTGAGTGATTTTGAGCTGCTTGTCCGTTCACCTTCCCTGATCAGTTCAGAAGTACAGACACCTCGTGTTTTACGTGTGTTTGATATATGTGTTTTGAATTAATGCCCTTGTTCATTTAATACCAAAGCTTGATTTGCGTGCTGTTATTTTTGGAATGACACGCTCAAAAAGCATAGTGTGTATGTTTAATTTACGCGTTTTGAATTATGCGCTGCTTTTCAAGAACATAACCCCCCCCGCATAAAGCGCTAAGTGCCTGTATAGCGAAGTCCCTGTAAATCCCAATCTCAATTGTGAAGGACTTAATATCCCTTCCACATTGATCTTTTGGTTACTTTCATTCTTTAGATTATCAGCTCAGCTTCCATTCAAACCCCTGGCTTGGGTTTAGTTTATTATTGTCACATCTACCAAGTTACCATGAAAACTTTGTGGAATGTGTCATTCTTGTACGTCATTTTATTTCTTGTTTAAGGAAAACAGACAATCACACTTTGCATTGAGTCTCAGCTTGCAGTCCAAACCTGGCTTCTTTAAAAGCAATATTAGAGTTGTTGATCTTCATCTCGAGTCCACAGTGCCAGAGCTGAACACGCTTCTCGGCATCTGCATACAATGGTGTCTGCCTTGCGCTTCTTGTACTTTTTGTGCGTGGTGGTGGAAAGATTGGTGGAAACAAGGCCAGAGTTCTTCTAAAACACGTTTATTGAAAATTGGTACTCGGGTTGCTCTTTCAATGAAGATTGCTGAAGGATGGTGTTAAACCCTGGTACTGATCAGTTGTAGCAAGTTTCTGTTCAAAACAAATATTCAATGCCATTTACTCTGCAGAAATTATTTTTGTCACGCCTTCCAACTCAAATGACAATGGCGTTTGTGAAAACCTTCCATTAAACATTACATACAATTATCATTCCCGATATCAAATTTTACTCCCCTGGATTTGGCTGACTTCACACTTTAATTATCAAGAAGACCTGATAGTATTCTTCTCATCATATCCAACATATGTGCTCTTAATTATTCAGAGAACCTCTCCTTCGTGATTAAGGTTTGTTTTAATTATGGTCTTGTCGCTAGATACACTTTAATTCTCCTATTTTTGTTGTATTGTTATTTTACACTGTTGTGACAGAACTATCTTAAAATTGTGGGTAGACAAAATTGCTGGAGGAACTCAGTGGGTGAGGCAGCATCTATAGAGAGAAGGAATAGGCGATGTTTCGGGCATCTGCAGTTCTTTCTTAAACATCTTAAAATTGTGTATCACAGCAAAATACTTGGCTTAATGCACAATTTCTGGTATGGTCTTTAAAAACAACACAAAGATTGTTTGAAAACATAGAAATTGTTATTTCCTGCTTTGTAAAATTAAATGAAAACATTTGTTTATGAAACATTTTGTTCACCGTAGCATCCTGATGCAGAGAATCTGTACGTGGAGCAAGTGGACATTGGAGAACCACAGCTACGAACAGTTGTCAGTGGGTTAGTGCAGTATGTCGCTGCTGAGGATCTCCTGAATCAGAACGTTGTCATGTTGTGTAATCTGAAGCCGCAGAAGATGCGAGGAATTGAATCTCAAGCCATGTTGCTTTGTGCGTCCATGTGAGTATGAATTTTCAATAACAGGGATTTAAAAATAATATAAACCTTGGCTTGACCATTGCTGTGCACATTTTTGGTAACAAATAGATTGACTGTCAAATAATTAAAGAAGTAGTTAACTGGTACCAAAAATGTAGTTCTGCCATTTTATAGTTCACCAGTTGTTAACTTTTTAATTAGAGTTTCAAAATGTACAATATAAAAAACAAACTCAAACAAAATAAATACTTTTATGGGACCAATATTTTTTGATATATGTCAAAAGATATTTCCATTGTTTATATTCATTTATTTCATACCATATTTTCCACTGTGGATTTTCTTAAATTAGTAACCTTTTTTGTGTGATCTGGCGTCTTCTCAATAGCATTGATCAAAAAGGAAATAGCAGTTGAAACATTTTTTCCCCATATTCTATCTGAAGTGGAGTGTTAATATTAATTTATTGATATTACATATGTTTTTCAGTCTATTAAATTAATTCAGTAATGTATGCTGGTTTACAATAGCTTCATTTTAATAATGAACATATTTGAGTACATATCGGTGTTGGTTATTAACTAGTTTTATGCCAGTGTATTATGAACTTTTGTATTTCAGTTAATGAAATATCAACTCAATAAAGGAAGCCAACAATGTTTTAACGATAAAAAATACTTTTGCTGAATATTACCACTTATGTGCATAATAAATTGCTTTTTTATGTTCTTTATGCAATACCACAAGTATATTCTTTAATAAGTTTTCAACATTTTTATAATAATGAATGTTGATAGTTTTCCCCCCTCTAAAAATAGCTTCCTAAATTGGTATTTCTTTAAATGTATCACCAAGATCTCCAGCTCTGATGTTTACAGAGCTCAGACCTTCTGTTATTATGAGGAGGGAGCCTGCTTTAGGGTCATTCTATTGCACCAAATTCATCCCTTGACCAAGGCAAGAAATAGAACTGGCATTTACTTTGTTTTTTGCTCAAGTGTTCGTTTATCATTAGATAGTTGCCAAGACCAGCTTGGTGCACACAAAATAATCTTTTTTTGTTTATTTTCCTCATTAAGATTTGGCAATAATTATTGTTAATTTAATTTGGAGAATGTGCCTTTAGTCTCCTTGCAGTATACGATCTCACTGAATATAGAAAACCTGAAATGGGTATTAATATATTTCCTGGGACTAGAGGTGCGTATTTAGTTTAGTTTAGAGATACAGCATGGAATCAGGCCCTTCAGACCACCGAGTCTGCTCCGACCAGCAATCACCACACACTAAAACTATCCAACACACACTAGGGATAATTTACAATTATACCAAGCCAATTAACCTACAAACCTGTATGTCTTTGGAGTGTTGGAGGAAACCGGATCTCCCATAGAAAGCTCACGCAGGTACAAACTCCATACAGGCAGCACCCGTAGTCAGGATCGAACCCGGGTCTCTGACGCTGTAAAGCAGCAGTTCTACTGCCGTGCCGCCCATATATTAACATTCTCAAATACAGGGGGCACACTATTTTCTTTTGGCTATTTTTTTACTTTCCATTTACTTTTGGAACTTTCTGATTAAGTTAGTGCTTTTAATTTAACAATATATTCTGCAACTGTTGTCAGTTTTACGATGTTCTGGTGCTGTTTTGTGGAATGTGCATTTTAACGTGAATTTTATGCCAAGCAATTTCACTGGAAATTGATTTTGGAATATGCTGTACTTTGAAGGTGACATATTTCATGCTCCTGCAACTTTGATGTATTATAGAGCTGAAAATCCAATCAGCTTTTTTTTCTGGCAGAATGCACTGTCGTGTTTCTTTTAGCCCGCATTGACTTTGTTTTTGGAGATCATTGATGGCAGTATCTTCACTAAAGTAAAAAATCTACTCCAACAATTGGCAATGTAAAACAGAAAAAGACACATCTGAGCGATATTTGTATGACTAGTGAAGCGATATACAATGGCCCTTTTTACTTTTTCCAGTGTTCCAGACAATCTTGCAGTTGGTAAAAACAGCTTCTTGAGATTAAAACTATCCAACTATCTACTTGTGCCATCATAAGGGTTCCTAGGTAGCACATGGTTTAGACTGGGATAGTCTTGGACCTGAGGCCATTGCCTCAATAAAAGGACATTCCCTTAGAAAGGAGACGAGAAAAATGTCTTTAGTCAGTGGGTGGTGAATCTTTGGAATTCATTGCCACAGACGGCTGTGCTGGCCAAGTCAATGGATATTGTTAAGGCAAAGATGACAGATTCTTGATTAGTAAGGATGTCGAGGGTTTTGGAGCGAAGGCTGGAGAATGGGGTTGAGAGGGAAAGGTAGATCAGCCCTGATTGAATGGTGTAGACTTGATGGGCCGAATGACTTAATTCTGCTCTTGGAACTTATGAGTGTTTATTTTCACACTGTGTTGTGACTTGTTTGCCACTCTAAAGTGAACAGAACAATAATAAATAATAATAACTATCAGCTACTGCTCCTCAAATGGTCTTTCCTTAATCGAGATTCTGTGCAGTAAATTGGAATTACCTGACTCACACTGACTATTCCATTTAACAGCAGTGGTAAATACCTTTTCAGCACAATTCCCCAGGTAGCATGAAGTGCAGCTGATGTTTTACCTGAAAGCTCAGGGAAATTAAAGTTAATTGGAGTAACCTCAGTACTACTGTGTCTGGAAATCAACAGACCGGAGTAGAGTTCAACCCCACCTGCTGCGTACTCTGCATGCCGAAGTACGTTATCCTACAAGTCCGTAAGGATTTATAGCAAATTATGACAATGTGCCATGCTAAATGTATTTCAGTTTTGCATAGAGAACCTTCCTTGCCTCAATCTTAGCTGTTACATGCAGAGCAGAGGCAGAAGTCACACTTTACTCATAGCCTTGAAATATGAGTACAGAATTGACAACAATTTGGGTCCTTGTATATCATTATTCTCAAACCGCACAAATCACTGGATCTAGTACAAATTGGGTGTATACCTTCTGTCACAGTGGAGTATGCCTGTCTTTAATCTGTTTTTCCATCTGAGCTGAATATTATTTTTTGCTACACAAAATGCTGGAGAAACCCAGCAGGTGCAGCAGATCTATGGAGCGAAGGAGATAGGCAACGTTTCGGGCCGAAACCCTCCTTCAGATTATTTCTTGCTACTTGCTTTGTCTGGATGCAGCACCAGGTCAGTTCCCAGCCAGCATCTCAAGAGGGCAAAATGATTGAAAGCTATAATTAAATGCCTTCTGCCTCATAACCGTTGGCGCATGAACAAAATGTGTTCCCTTAAACACTAACGTTGTGCAGAGATTTTGATGGTGGAGGGGTGGGGAAGATGGTGCTGGGAATCAAGCAATCCCTGCGAACTGAATGCCATGATCAGACATTATTGATGATCTTTTATGCTTTTTTTCCTTCTGATATTCATCTGAAAGTGGAGTTTCTCACCATGAGAGGGAGAAGAAAATCTACCCATAGAGAGGGAAAACGTTAGCAAGAGTCCCACTGCTAAGAGCTGCCCATTTGTCCCACTGAGAAACATTTATTCCAGTTGTCCGATGGGACTCGGCTAGGAAATCTCTCTGATCAATTTGCTGCTACCCGTTTCTAATAATAGTTGAAGAAGTTAATCAATTGGGCAGCAGAGTTAGTGTCGGACCAATGGCTTGTATTCCCAAGCTTAGGGACTAAGATTCAAAGCAGAAAGAATGCCCTTGGTAGTATATCTGTGGCTTTATAATTTTCAAGCATATCTGTACGAAGAGCAGTGCAGGTTAATAGAACTGTTAATTTATCATTTAGGTGAAACTTTTAACTTCAAAAAAATATACACTTAATTACAATTTGTTGACAATGTAATTCAATTATAAATGAAATAGCTGCGCTGGAGTGACTGCAGGAATGAATGAAAATGACGATTTTCCAACAAACTTTTGCAGATTGATAAAATATTAATATCTAAAATTAATATAATATGCCAGCAGTAAAAAGCCTAAACATAAATGGCTCCCACACTAGGTGTTAAGTGTAAAAAATGGAACAAATCCCAGAGTAAATGCTTTTGAGTCATTGTGTGACCTTTTGTGCTCCTTGTCATTACAGAGAGGGGGAGAAGCGTAAAGTGGAGCCATTAAATCCGCCGGAAGGCTGTGAACCAGGAGAGCGGGTGTTCATAGAGGGATTTGAAAACGGCCCAGCAGATGATGAACTGAAACCAAAGAAAAAAATATTTGAGAAGTTACAGGTAATACTTACACCAGTAAGTCACGGTGATAAAAGAATGCACACTTGCAGTAATTGTATGCGCGATACTCCTTTTGATTTGTGGGCAGTGAGCATGCTTTGGGTAAATAAGAATTGAGAAACGTGTTTGCAGTTATCTATGCAAGATATGTTCTGAAATTATTTATGAAAGAACATAAAAAAACTAGTATTGTCAAGGCAGGTAAATATCTAGAATGATGTCCAAGAAACAGCTTTGAATTTTGTATGGGTTGTGGAAGTTCTTACCAAGGAATCGATTCATGAATGCAAGGCTGAATTTGTATTCAGGGACTGCTGCTGCTTTTTTTCCCCATTTTTACCTCTAGTGGGCAGTGTCAACCTTTAACTGATCATCAGATTTGTTAAAGATCATGATTCTCCACTTCCCCACCGTGCATGCCTAACTGACAATTTGTATCTGCACAGTTGAGATCTGTGCTTTAATTTTTCCATTTATTGCATTATTATCCTGATTATTAAGAGAGAATAAGTTTGCTGTCCTGGAACAGTAAATAGCTTTACTGTTTTAATATTGACAACGTAACAATGCTCACTATTATTACTGAGTGAAACGAACAGCAACTTCTGGTGCTTGCACTTGCAGTTTAATGAGATCAGGAAATTACTTTGAACTTAATTTTCATAGCTCATAGCTCACAGTTTTGCTGCCTTTGTTAACAAAAGTCACTGCGGGTTGTAAACTTAGGGTTTTACTAATGCCTCGATTGAAAATGGCTTAATAAAAAATGGATGATTGTTACATATAGTTCAGTTGGCGGTTATTATTTTTTACTGGCCTGGCTTGGTTTAGTTTATAGATACAGCACGGAAACGGGTCCCTCGGCTCACCGAGTCCGCTCTGACCAGTGATCCCCGCGTACTAACACCATCCTACACACACTGGACAATTTACACTTATACCAAGCCAATTAACCTACAAACCTGTACGTCTTTGGAGTGTGGGAGGAACCAAAGATCTCGGAGAAAACCCTTGCGGTCACTGGGAGAACATATAAACTTCATACAGACAGCACCCGTAGTCGGGATCGAACCAGGGTCTCCGTCGCTGTAAGGCAGCAATTCTACCGCTGCGCGACTGTGCCACCCTATTAATGACAGGCAAATAATAAACCTCTTTGGCCCTTAAGAAATAAACTGCAAAAGGAATTTTATGTTTGTTAGCTTACTCTCCTTTAACCCAATATTTATTTCATTTCCTGTCACCTGATTTAAAATTTTCTGGTGAAAATGATTTGGTCTGATTGATTGTTTCAGAAAGAACAGCAGATGCTGGAGAAATTAAAGTAGACAAAAATGCTGGAGAAACTCAGTGGGTGAGGCAGCATCTATGGAGCGAAGGAATAGGTAATGTTTCGGGTCGAGACCCTTCTTCAGACGGATGATTGGTCTGATTGATTGAGGTGCCTCACTGCTGATCGTGGAAGCTACAGATTCACTTGAGATCGCAGCATCAGTTTGGGTGCAGGAATAGCACAATCTACATTGACGAGCCTGAAGTGAATGGCAAGGCCATTTCTTTACTCCAAAGAGCATAATAGTGGCTGTCGTCCTATGGTGTCTTGGGCATGATTTTCTTGAAGTTTGAAAGATGAAATGACAATGTAACGACAATGGTCTAAAATAAATCGCCACCAATCTTGCATCATAGTTCCCTTTATGATACTAATAGGCTAATGCAAAACGTTTTAGGGAGAAAGTAGCTCAAGAACGATTGCTGTTCAAATACATCACTTACAGATTTTTGTGGTCCACTCAGAAAACGAATTGATCTTAACACCAACTGCGTGTGTAATTGTTTAGCATAGGAGGCAGCATGGTGGTGCAGTGGTAGAGTTGCTGCCTTACAGCGCCAGAGACCTGGGTTCGATCCTGACTACGGGCAGGATTGAACGCAGTAAAAATTGGCTTCAGTAAAAATTGTAAATTGTCCCCTGTGTGTAAGATGGTGCTAATGTATGGGGATTGCTGGTTGCCGTGGAGTTGGTGGGCCGAAGGGCCCGTTTCCACGCTGTATCTCTAAACTAAACTAAATGAGACTATTTGGACTGTACTGTTGATTAGTTTTTTTGGAACACTAGAAACAATCCTGCTGTCCCAGTTTCCTTCAGTATCCCTGTGATTAAATATCCAAGTTCATAATGAATAGCAGTCTCTTTCTCTCTTGCATATCCCAATACTAGAATTAACTGCTGCACAAAGATAATTTTCTAAGATGAATACGTTTAATTTTCCAGGTTGATTTCAAGATTTCAGACGACTGCACAGCCCAGTGGCAACAGAAGAACTTTATGACAAAACTTGGTGCTGTTACATGTAAATCTTTAAAAGGAGGAAGTATAAGTTAATGAATAAATCCTGCTTGGAAATACAAGGATTGCTTTTCTTCTGGCATTCAGGCTTCAGCTCCTGTCCTTTACAGTAAGGATGTCATTGCAGTCTCTCAGTGAGTTGAAACTTGGGTTGTATCATCTTTTTCTAGTGGTGAAATATCAAGGAATTTAATAATGGTTCTTAATCTTGGATCGATCACAATCTCATGAATCGTATCTAATGTACCAATTATCAATGTGCACAATGCATTTGTTGCCAATGTGACATCTTGCATGATTACTGGAAATAATTATTTTGGGCATTTTCACTGTCACGGTAATTCCCTTTGCTTGTATCTGAGTTGGGATATTTCTTCTTCTTGTGAATGGCATGCACAGCCTAAAGTTGTAGGACAACTTGTTCTATTTGATCTTATTTGATTGTGCGCACCAGGTTGATTGCAGTAGTTGAAACAGGGCGGACCACGTGAAGGTTGCAACCTCCCACCCCGTTGAAAACATGTTAATCTTACACTTGACTGATTGGATACTAAAGATCCACTTTCTCCTTATTTAATCCTTATGAAGTGGAAGTAGCGGACGGAGCACAGCATCTCACAAACTGCAGACCATCAGCATCTCCTGCCCCATCTTTGGAAAAGTCTGTGCCTTCCACATTGATGCTGTTAGCCACCTGTAAACCCCCAAAACAAAGCTGAAACAAGTCATCCTCGATCGCGAAGAACTAGCAAGAATGCTTTCATTAAAGCCCACATTAAACAAAAAAGGTCATTAATTTATCTATTGTATTGTATATCTTTATTATCATTTTTCTGAGTATTTGCATACCCAGAGGAAAACGAAAAAGCGTTTCTCAACCAGTGTCCATTCAGTGTGTGGTAAAAAAATAAATAGAAATAGAGAATAAAGTACATATCACGAGTTCCGATCGGCAGTGGCACGACAATGGCTCTGCTTCAGTGTGTCCAGGTTGGTGTTTGGTGCGCGATACTTGGGCAGGGGGCAAAGTCCGTTTATCAGTCTAATTGCCTGCGGGAAGAAGCTGAGGAGCATCCTGCTGGTTTTGCAGCTGATGCTCCTGTACCTCTTCCCAGATGGCAGAATGGAGAATATGTGATGCGATGGGTGGTAGGGGTCTTTGATGATGGAGATGGCTCTGCTAATACATCTCTTCCTGTATATGTCCAGCAATAAAGGGAATGGAGCACCAATAATCCTGCTGGCGGTCTTCACAATCCTGTCCAACGCCATGCAGCTCCCCGAACCAGGAGGTGATGCCGTAGTTAATGTCACTGTCCCCTAAAAAAGTTCGTAGGTGTGCAGTGGGGAGACCTGCTTTCTGTAGTCTTTGTAGTCGCTGCTGGGCTCTCTTGAATGCCTCCAAATTTCTGTAAATAATATCATTTTTTTGGCTTCTTTGGCTTTAAGCTCTCCAGCTGAAGTTAAATATACATAGTTTATAAAAACAACATTTGCAAATTGGTTTAATTCATTAAGATTAATAACTATGTATACTTGCCCTCAAAAATTTCCTGACATTGTAATCTTATTTAACTGCTGCTAATTAAAGGGGTGGAGGGTAGAACAGTGGCACAATGGCGCAGCTGGTGATGCTGCGAACTCACCGCACCAGTAAACCAGATTCATTTCTGATCTATGGCACTGTCTGTGTGAAGTTTGCACATTGTCCTTGTGTTTGCATGGGTTTTCCACAGGTGCTCCGGTTTCCCAAAAACATGCAAGTTGATAGGTTAATTGGCTACTGTAAATGTCCTGTCCATATGTGTGTGGTGATAAATCTGGAGGTGTAGATGGGAATTTAGGAATAATTAAATTATGTTAATATAAGTGGGTGGTTGGTGCAGATTCTGTGCTGTGTGACTGTAATGAAGTATTATTTTCTAATTGGGGGCCTTAATGGAATCATATTGAGCCTTGATGAGACTAAAACTAAGGAGCGTGAAGTTTTATTTCCTTCCCAAAAAGAATAATATCTGCCAAAAAGAAAGTGAAATGACAATACACCATGGTTGCTGGGAAGGCGCATTTGCTTCACGACGAGAGATTGTGTAGTCAAGTTTGGAATTATGTGAGGTTTAGAAGAATAAGAGGTATGGCATTGGAATTTTAATTTGAAAGGGTTCATCTGATTAATGCAGGGGGGAGATTCTCCCCATTGAGGAACTAGTATTGAGAGGGGTGGATAATATGTTGGACTAATATCAGATATTTCTTCATGCTGAAGATGGTGAATCTTTGGAATCTCAATCGTGGAGGCCTGTAGAAGTTTCCTCATTGAATTGATTCAACACAGAGATCATTAGATTTCTGCATTCTTAGGGAATTACGGGAGGGTACGAGAAACTTACAACGAGGTGGAAGAGCCGCCCGCCGTGTGTTTGAAGAATGGGAAAGCAGACTCAAAGGGCCAGGTGGCCCTTCATTAGTTTGTCAAAGAATAAGAGGAGAAGGCATGAGAACAGGGTTGAGGGGGAAAAATAGATTAGCGATGATCGAATGGTGGAGCAAACGTGTTAGGCTGAATGACTTAATTCTGCCCCTATATTCTATGGTATTATGGTCTAATGGCTGCCTCCTGCTGCTAATTCTTATAAAATGCAAAGTGTAAGATAACTGCCTATAATTAGATTTCATTGTGTATATGTGATCCATATGATTACGTTTGTAACAATGTAATTAGTTTGCATGTTCAGGCACAGGAATATGTTTCTGGATCGCTAATATCTTATGTCACCACCTCCAATGTTAGGCTTTCAGTTTATTCAGACTTAAATTATTTGACAGATCTTCATTTGAAGGTGCTATACATGTTTTGGCAAGTAAATGATAAAAAAAAGGTTGGAGCAACTGAATAGCTTTTTTTTCCCCTGGGAATTGATGAGGAAACTCATAATACCAATGCTTTGCTCCTCTAAACCTAAGATGCTTTGAGATTTAGCTGAGACGGGAATGTACCAATGCACTTATAACTTAATACTCAAATCACAGGATACAATGACACAATGAAATAAATAAACACATTTTTGAAAATTAAATGTATGCCATTTATTTTCTAATATGTATTAAGGCATTTTGAAATTATGTTGAAAAACGAAATAGCAAAAAAATTGACGTTCTTGGTTTTGATTTTTTTAAATTATCAATGTCAGTAGAATCTAATTGCGGAAGTGATATAAATTATATGCTCGTATGTTTATTTTTTTCATTTTATTAATTTAGATTGTTAACCTCCGACAACAGTTGCAAATATCATATTGCAATCATAGTGTACAGCATTTGGGATGTGCTGTTTTTTGTTTGTAAGGCCTTTCCATTTAATTATATACCTTCATTTTTTTCCTTTATGACTAGATATCATTTAGTGTAAGGTTTGATGGCAAGCATTTAGTTGGGTGCAGCCAATAACAATCGAACCATTTGTTGATTTTTAGGGTGGGTTAGCACACAGATGAAGTGACATTGATGGATAAGATTATTGGAAGATCTTGAAAGACTAATTACGTGCTATCAAAACAAAATGATCATGAATCATGCGTAAACCAGAGGGAGATTGCAGGCATTCAGTTGAGAAAGGATGCAAAATGTACATGGACATTTCATTCACGTCTAAATTGGTCTGGATTTTATTGAAGTGGATTTTAATTGTGTGGATTTTATCAGGTTCCAGGTGTGCAATTGAATTGAATACATTTGCCACCTTTCAATATTCAATGTTACAAGGATGTTTTCTGGCAAATCCTTGGAACAATTATCAATGACACAAGATAGGTCAGTCGAGTGTAATTAATTGAACAGCTCTATCAAAAAGTCAGTACATGTATGATGTTTGCTGTAAAGTCGGAGTATATAATAATTTTGTGTAATCACACTTGTTTGGATATTATTACAGTGCATAGTTAAAATTGCTGTTTGGGTGGTTTTTTAATTCAAATATGCTAGAAAGTATACAACTTTTTTTTATTAAGTCATTAGGTTGACACTTCCAAAGGATAACCAGGTATGGTGAACATAATCTAAGTGAATCTTAAGTAAAACATGAATTTACCACATTACTATCAAGTTGACTTTTCCTAAAATGGCATGGAATGTTCTTAACTGAAACTGAACTGGACTGCACTAACCAGCAGGCTTGATAAAAATGATCCCACTACTTTATTTTTCTTTTTATTTTCTACATTTTGAAAATTAGTACATTTAAATATTCTTGAAAATTCAAGGCATTTGCATTGAAAAAATTCTCACAGAATTATGGAGTGATTCAAGCAGTTTTGTCAGTTCCATTTGTCCATTCATCAAAACAGTTCATTCTTAATCATAATCATAATCAACCTTTATTGTCATCTTGCAAAGCAACAGTTGTACAGTGCAAAATGAGAAGACATTTCCCAGGGAATACCAGAGCACATAAAACTTAAACATTTCACACATAAATAAAAACAATAAAAACAATCCAGACCCTGATAAAAACAATACGAATAGTTAAAAAGTGCAGGTAAGAAACAGCAACATTAAAATACAAGTAAAAACAGTCAAATTGTCCAGGGCAGCTGATTTAAGTGGTCAGTGTCAGAGTTGTTATTAAATTGTCAGTGCAAAAAAACATCAGAATCAGGTGGAGTGACTGTTTAGCAGCCCCACAGCCTGTGGAAGGAAGCTGTTTAGCAGTCTATTGTCAGTGCTTTGATGCTACGGTATCTTGCCTGATGACAGGAGATCCAGATGTGTGTGGAGGGGTGCAGTCTGTCCTTTGCAATGCTCAGTGCTTTTTCAGGCAGTGGCTCTGGAACAGTTCTTGTACCGAGGTTAGGGAGACACCAATGATCATCTCTGCTCCCCTCACTGCCCTCTACAGAGCCTTCCTGTCTGAGCCGTTGCAGTTGGAGTACCACATGTTAATGCAGTACGTGAGCACAGACTCCACCGTGCCCCTGTAAAAAGTCCTGAGGATGTTGGTGGGGAGTGAGGCCTGTTTGGGTTTCCTCAGGAAGTGCAGTCGCTGACAGGCCCGTTATGACAATCCCAGTGTTGTTCCTGGACTGTCTGATTTGCACTCCGAGGAACTTTATGTTCTCCACTCTCTCAACCGTGGTGCCACTGATGTTGCGGGGTGTGAGTTTGGGTTGCGACCTCCTGAAGTCGACACTCATCTCCTTGGTTTTGTCGACGTTTAATTCTAAGTTGTTGTTGCCGCACCAGTCCATTAGTTGTTTCACTTCCTCCCTGTGTATTGTTTCATCCTCTCCACTGATGAGTCCCACCACTGTGGTGTCATCTGCGAATGTAATAATCCTGTTGTCCCTGAATCTGGCAGCACAGTCATGTGTGAGCAGTGTGAACAGCAGCGGGCTGAGCACACAACCTTGAGGCGAGCCGCTGCTCAGCGTGATCGATCCTAAGGTGTTCTTGCTAACACGGACTGACTGCGGTCTCTGTGTCAGAAAGTCCAGGATCCAGTGACACAGGGTGGTGTTGAGGCCCAGCAGTGTTAGTTTCTCCACAAGTCTCTGTGGGATGATGGTATTAAAAGCTGAGCTGAAGTCAATGTACAGGATTCTGGCGTAGGTATTTTTGTTTTCCAGATGAGTGAGTACTGTGTGCAGCGTAGTAGAGATGGCATCTTTTGTAGAACGGTTGGGGCGATAGGCGAACAGGAGGGGGTCTAACGATGAGGGGAGTAGCAGTAATGTGAGGTTTAACCAGGCGTTCACTAAATTAGTACATTAAATTAAACTTTATTAAACTTCAAAGATAACTTGGAGGGACCGGGTTCTTACAGAGCTATATTACTATGGGGGGGTCTCTTGACATGCCAGGATTCCTTGTAATGTATAGAGTGCTGATTCTCTTCTCCGGATGTGAAAAATCTACAGGTGAGCTCAAGACTCCGCAAAAACAAGTTCACAATCGACTTCTTAAATTATAATGTCATGCAAATCAGAATGCATAGAATTAATAGACTGGAATTTAAAAAAAAAAAAAGGAAACCTGGATTTGTTTCCTAGAATAGGACTAAAATTAAATATTAGTATGTGGGAAATCACAATCGGATATTATTCGCCAAGTATGTTTTGCAACATACGTGGAATTTCACTGGCCAGGTCAGTCAATTAAAAGCAACAGACTCAAAAACACATTTTAACATGAACATCCACCAGTGACTCCTACACATTCCTCACTGTGATGGAAGGTGAAATGAAGATCTTGAGCCCCCGTTAATGGGATGATCTTGGCTCCCGTAGCCGGTGGCGTTCGGGGCCCTCCATGTCGAGGCGTTCAGCTCCTGCATCGTGGGGTTGTCAGCTCCCCGCGCCGGGCGATCAAACCTCGCGTCGGCTGGTCGAACCTTCTGGGGCATTGGAGCTCCTGATTTGCCTCTATCGAGACTGCGAGCCCTTGATGGTAAGTCCGCAGGCCGCAGTGGGAGTGATTCCAGGCATTGTAAAACTTTAAAGGGAACTGAGCGGCAGGTTTTTCCAACAGAGTACTGGATATATGGTATCAGCTCCCAGAGGATGTGGTGCCGGCAGATACAATTAGAACATTTAAAATATATTTGGACAAGTGCATGAATAAGCAATGTTTAGAGGGATATGAGCCAAACACAGGCAGATATGATTAGCATAGATGGGCATCTAGCATGGCGTGGATGAGTTGTGCTGAAGGACTAGTTTATTCGTTGTATAACTGAGTGCTTTGTATGAGTGTTTGTTTTTTTAGATTGATTTGGTTTAAAGTTGCTATTTACATTTTTAGTTTTAAATTAACAGAAAATTATCTAATTAGAAAGTCATCAACATTAAAAAATTGACATCAGTATAAAAAGCAAGCATTTAGAATATACTAGACTAAGTGGGGCCCGTTGGGTCCCATATTCCACCGCTCCGCCAATGCCAATATTGTTGGCCAGTGGGGTGGGGGGCTTTCTGGAGCGCTAGTATGGATGTTGTTGGCTGAAGGGACTGGTTTCCAGAGAGCTAGTATGGACATTGTGGGCCAATGGATTCTTGGGGTGGCAGCTCAGTCACTCAAGCCTGATGTGATGGCAGCTCACTCACAGCTATTCCTTGACATTCCATTTCAAGCAGGGTGCAAGGCCACCAAATTCAAATGCAGTTTCCTACCATTTCAAGCAGGGTGCAAGGCCACCAAATTCAAGTGCAGTTTCATACCATTTCAAGCAGGGTGAAACAACCATAAAACCACACAAAACACCACATAAACACCACACTCACAGTTCAGTAGACATACAGTGTGTTCAGTTGATTCACAGCTCAGACAGTCGTGACCACTCCCTCCTCCATCTTGCAGAGACTGAGCCACACCCACACTTCCGGGTTTTATAATCCCTCCCATGGGGCGTGGCCTTCATGGCGTGATTGAAGGAGAGAGATTCTCAACATTTTTTAAACACTAATAACACTTTTATTTTTCATTGATGGGAAGAATCCTCTGCACCTGATGAGCGGAGGGGACTGAGTAAGATGGCCGAAAATCACAGCCATAAGTGGTAGCGTTTTATCTAAAAACAGGAATTTGTCGAGTTTAGACTTTTAATCATTTGCCACTTCAAACCAACCACCAACAACCATTTGCTGTGCTTTTACTTCAAACCAACCACATTTTCATTTTCAAACCACATTAAGGGTACTCAAGGTCAGTAAAATCACACTCACACTTTAGTAGACGTGTTCAGTGTAATGCACAGCCGGGTTTTATAGTTCCTCCGGAAGGGGCGTGGCCTTCAGGAGATTATATCTCAACATTTTTTAAAACACTAATAACTCTTATTTTTCATCAATGGGAAAAATTCTCTTGTCCTGCGCAGCAGAGGGGGGACTCTGAGTAAGATGGCCAAAAATCACAAATATTCAGAACAACAGGAAGTCGATAAGATCAGAACTTTTAGAAATATAGATATGAAAGGAGCAGGTCATTATTTCTAATCAGGCTGTGTTGATCATGATATATTACACAAGTTATGACCCACTGTCTTATTCCTTTACACCACCTCAATGTTATAATGTACCAGTGTGTTCCCTTTGCTCCTCTTCACATCTGATTTTGCTTTTGGAAACATTTAACTATTTGCCATGACATTTCCTTTTCTATTAAGTTACACATTGCAGCCTGTGACCAAATAAATACTTTGTTCAACTTATTAGCAACCCCTTCTACATTTATGGCTCCTGATTGTTTTTGAAATCTCAAGTCAATATGCTTTAAGTTGCAGCAGCAGCTATCTAACAAGGATAACACAATAGAATTTTACCTTGAACATAATGTACATTATCAAGTTGCGATAATATAACGCTGCCTTGCAAACTTCTTCGCTGATGGGACAGATGCATGGATGGGGAATATGGGGAATTGCCAAAGGAATATATAGAGTGGAATTCAAAAAAGTTATGTGCAAGTGAACATAAAAGCACTAGTAGTGTGAGGAAAATTTAAGAATTGCAAGTCAATATTTCTCTCTGGGAACTGACTTGGTACTGTTAATCATTCATCATCAAGATGTAATTACATGGCCTTATTTGTATACATTCTTCACACATAATTTGTAGTCCATCATCATAATCACGATTTTGCATGTGATCATGTCTTTTATTTTTTTTTAATTAATAGTTTTTTATTGGAGGGGGAAAAAAAATCACAGTACATCTGATGTATAGCATTACATTTTCCTCCATTTTGTTTTTTATAAATAATAATAATAATAATAATATAAACAAAATAATCCTAACCCACCCTCCCTAAACGCCCCATGGCAGCTTATTTTTTCACAATCCAAATATATCACAAAATCAAATGCACTTTTTAAACAATAATAAAGTAACAAAACAGAATAAAGGCAGATCCCCACTTAATGTCAAGTGCCCTCAGTCAACAGGTAGTTCCTTTAGACACTCAAAGTATGATAAAAAGGGTTCCCATTTCAAATAAAACTTTTTCACAGACCCCCGCAATAAGAATTTAATCTTTTCTAACCTTAAAAAAAACATGACGTCACTGGGAGAACGTATAAACTTCATACAGACAGCGCCCGTAGTCGGGATCGAACCAGGGTCTCCGTCGCTGTAAGGCAGCAATTCTACCGCTGCGCGACTGTGCCACCCTATTAATGACAGGCAAATAATAAACCTCTTTGGCCCTTAAGAAATAAACTGCAAAAGGAATTTTATGTTTGTTAGCTTACTCTCCTTTAACCCAATATTTATTTCATTTCCTGTCACCTGATTTAAAATTTTCTGGTGAAAATGATTTGGTCTGATTGATTGTTTCAGAAAGAACAGCAGATGCTGGAAAAATTAAAGTAGACAAAAATGCTGGAGAAACTCAACGGGTGAGGCAGCATCTATGGAGCGAAGGAATAGGTAATGTTTCGGGTCGAGACCCTTCTTCAGACGGATGATTGGTCTGATTGATTGAGGTGCCTCACTGCTGATCGTGGAAGCTACAGATTCACTTGAGATCGCAGCATCAGTTCGGGTGCAGGAATAGCACAATCTACATTGACGAGCCTGAAGTGAATGCCAAGGCCATTTCTTTACTCCAAAGAGCATAATAGTGGCTGTCGTCCTATGGTGTCTTGGGGCATGATTTTCTTGAAGTTTGAAAGATGAAATGACAATGTAACGACAATGGTCTAAAATAAATCGCCACCAATCTTGCATTATAGTTCCCTTTATGATACTAATAGGCTAATGCAAAACGTTTTAGGGAGAAAGTAGCTCAAGAACGATTGCTGTTCAAATACATCACTTACAGATTTATGTGGTCCACTCAGGACAGGAATTGATCTTAACACCAACTGCGTGTAGTAATTGTTTAGCATAGGAGGCAGCATGGTGGTGCAGTGGTAGAGTTGCTGCCTTACAGCGCCAGAGACCTGGGTTTGATCCTGACTACGGGCAGGATTGAACGCAGTAAAAATTGGCTTCAGTAAAAAATTGTAAATTGTCCCCTGTGTGTAAGATGGTGCTAATGTACGGGGATCGCTGGTTGCCGTGGAGTTGGTGGGCCGAAGGGCCCGTTTCCACGCTGTATCTCTAAACTAAACTAAATGAGACTATTTGGACTGTACTGTTGATTAGTTTTTTTGGAACACTAGAAACAATCCTGCTGTCCCAGTTTCCTTCAGTATCCCTGTGATTAAATATTCAAGTTCATAATGAATAGCAGTCTCTTTCTCTCTTGCATATCCCAATACTAGAATTAACTGCTGCACAAAGATAATTTTCTAAGATGAATATGTTTAATTTTCCAGGTTGATTTCAAGATTTCAGACGACTGCACAGCCCAGTGGCAACAGAAGAACTTTATGACAAAACTTGGTGCTGTTACATGTAAATCTTTAAAAGGAGGAAGTATAAGTTAATGAATAAATCCTGCTTGGAAATACAAGGATTGCTTTTCTTCTGGCATTCAGGCTTCAGCTCCTGTCCTTTACAGTAAGGATGTCATTGCAGTCTCTCAGTGAGTTGAAACTTGGGTTGTATCATCTTTTTCTAGTGGTGAAATATCAAGGAATTTAATAATGGTTCTTAATCTTGGATCGATCACAATCTCATGAATCGTATCTAATGTACCAATTATCAATGTGCACAATGCATTTGTTGCCAATGTGACATCTTGCATGATTACTGGAAATAATTATTTTGGGCATTTTCACTGTCACGGTAATTCCCTTTGCTTGTATCTGAGTTGGGATATTTCTTCTTCTTGTGAATGGCATGCACAGCCTAAAGTTGTAGGACAACTTGTTCTATTTGATCTTATTTGATTGTGCGCACCAGGTTGATTGCAGTAGTTGAAACAGGGCGGACCACGTGAAGGTTGCAACCTCCCACCCCGTTGAAAACATGTTTAATCTTACACTTGACTGATTGGATACTAAAGATCCACTTTCTCCTTATTTAATCCTTTTGAAGTGGAAGTAGCGGACGGAGCACAGCATCTCACAAACTGCAGACCATCAGCATCTCCTGCCCCATCTTTGGAAAAGTCTGTGCCTTCCACATTGATGCTGTTAGCCACCTGTAAACCCCCAAAACAAAGCTGAAACAAGTCATCCTCGATCGCGAAGAACTAGCAAGAATGCTTTCATTAAAGCCCACATTAAACAAAAAAGGTCATTAATTTATCTATTGTATATCTTTATTATCATTTTTCTGAGTATTTGCATACCCAGAGGAAAACGAAAAAGCGTTTCTCAACCAGTGTCCATTCAGTGTGTGGTAAAAAAATAAATAGAAATAGAGAATAAAGTACATATCACGAGTTCCGATCGGCAGTGGCACGACAATGGCTCTGCTTCAGTGTGTCCAGGTTGGTGTTTGGTGCGCGATACTTGGGCAGGGGGCAAAGTCCGTTTATCAGTCTAATTGCCTGCGGGAAGAAGCTGAGGAGCATCCTGCTGGTTTTGCAGCTGATGCTCCTGTACCTCTTCCCAGATGGCAGGATGGAGAATATGTGATGCGATGGGTGGTATGGGTCTTTGATGATGGAGATGGCTCTGCTAATACATCTCTTCCTGTATATGTCCAGCAATAAAGGGAATGGAGCACCAATAATCCTGCTGGCGGTCTTCACAATCCTGTCCAGTTGGTGCCGTTCGTACGCCTTGCAGCTCCCGAACCAGGAGGTGATGCCGTAGGTTAATGTCCTCTCGACTGTCCCCCTATAAAAAGTTCGTAGGTGTGCAGTGGGGAGACCTGCTTTCTGTAGTCTTTGTAGTCGCTGCTGGGCTCTCTTGAATGCCTCCAAATTTCTGTAAATAATATCATTTTTTTGGCTTCTTTGGCTTTAAGCTCTCCAGCTGAAGTTAAATATACATAGTTTATAAAAACAACATTTGCAAATTGGTTTAATTCATTAAGATTAATAACTATGTATACTTGCCCTCAAAAATTTCCTGACATTGTAATCTTATTTAACTGCTGCTAATTAAAGGGGTGGAGGGTAGAACAGTGGCACAATGGCGCAGCTGGTGATGCTGCGAACTCACCGCACCAGTAAACCAGATTCATTTCTGATCTATGGCACTGTCTGTGTGAAGTTTGCACATTGTCCTTGTGTTTGCATGGGTTTTCCACAGGTGCTCCGGTTTCCCAAAAACATGCAAGTTGATAGGTTAATTGGCTACTGTAAATGTCCTGTCCATATGTGTGTGGTGATAAATCTGGAGGTGTAGATGGGAATTTAGGAATAATTAAATTATGTTAATATAAGTGGGTGGTTGGTGCAGATTCTGTGCTGTGTGACTGTAATGAAGTATTATTTTCTAATTGGGGGCCTTAATGGAATCATATTGAGCCTTGATGAGACTAAAACTAAGGAGCATGAAGTTTTATTTCCTTCCCTAAAAGAATAATATCTGCCAAAAAGAAAGTGAAATGACAATACACCATGGTTGCTGGGAAGGCGCATTTGCTTCACGACGAGAGATTGTGTAGTCAAGTTTGGAATTATGTGAGGTTTAGAAGAATAAGAGGTATGGCATTGGAATTTTAATTTGAAAGGGTTCATCTGATTAATGCAGGGGGGAGATTCTCCCCATTGAGGAGCATTGAACTAGTATTGAGAGGGGTGGATAATATGTTGGACTAATATCAGATATTTCTTCATGCTGAAGATGGTGAATCTTTGGAATCTCAATCGTGGAGGCCTGTAGAAGTTTCCTCATTGAATTGATTCAACACAGAGATCATTAGATTTCTGCATTCTTAGGGAATTACGGGAGGGTACGAGAAACTTACAACGAGGTGGAAGAGCCGCCCGCCGTGTGTTTGAAGAATGGGAAAGCAGACTCAAAAGGCCAGGTGGCCCTTCATTAGTTTGTCAAAGGATAAGAGGAGAAGGCATGAGAACAGGGTTGAGAGGGAAAAATAGATTAGCGATGATCGAATGGTGGAGCAAACGTGTTAGGCTGAATGACTTAATTCTGCTCCTATATTCTATGGTATTATGGTCTAATGGCTGCCTCCTGCTGCTAATTCTTATAAAATGCAAAGTGTAAGATAACTGCCTATAATTAGATTTCATTGTGTATATGTGATCCATATGATTACGTTTGTAACAATGTAATTAGTTTGCATGTTCAGGCACAGGAATATGTTTCTGGATCGCTAATATGTTATGTCACCACCTCCAATGTTAGGCTCTCAGTTTACTCAGACTTAAATTATTTGACAGATCTTCATTTGAAGGTGCTATACATGTTTTGGCAAGTAAATGATAAAAAAAAGGTTGGAGCAACTGAATAGCTTTTTTTTCCCCTGGGAATTGATGAGGAAACTCATAATATCAATGCTTGCTCCTCTAAACCTAAGATGCTTTGAGATTTAGCTGAGACGGGAATGTACCAATGCACTTATAACTTAATACTCAAATCACAGGATACAATGACACAATGAAATAAATAAACACATTTTTGAAAATTAAATGTATGCCATTTATTTTCTAATATGTATTAAGGCATTTTGAAATTATGTTGAAAACGAAATAGCAAAAAATTGACGTTCTTGGTTTTGATTTTTTTAAATTATCAATGTCAGTAGAATCTAATTGCGGAAGTGATATAAATTATATGCTCGTATGTTTATTTTTTTCATTTTATTAATTTAGATTGTTAACCTCCGACAACAGTTGCAAATATCATATTGCAATCATAGTGTACAGCATTTGGGATGTGCTGTTTTTTGTTTGAAAGGCCTTTCCATTTAATTATATACCTTCATTTTTTCCTTTATGACTAGATATCATTTAGTGTAAGGTTTGATGGCAAGCATTTAGTTGGGTGCAGCCAATAACAATCGAACCATTTGTTGATTTTTAGGGTGGGTTAGCACACAGATGAAGTGACATTGATGGATAAGATTATTGGAAGATCTTGAAAGACTAATTACGTGCTATCAAAACAAAATGATCATGAATCATGCGTAAACCAGAGGGAGATTGCAGGCATTCAGTTGAGAAAGGATGCAAAATGTACATGGACCTTTCATTCACGTCTAAATTGGTCTGGATTTTATTGAAGTGGATTTTAATTGTGTGGATTTTATCAGGTTCCAGGTGTGCAATTGAATTGAATACATTTGCCACCTTTCAATATTCAATGTTACAAGGATGTTTTCTGGCAAATCCTTGGAACAATTTTCAATGACACAAGATAGGTCAGTCGAGTGTAATTAATTGAACAGCTCTATCAAAAAGTCAGTACATGTATGATGTTTGCTGTAAAGTCGGAGTATATAATTTTGTGTAATCACACTTGTTTGGATATATTATTACAGTGTATAGTTAAAATTGCTGTTTGGGTGTTTTTTTTAATTCAAATATGCTAGAAAGTATACAACTTTTTTTATTAAGTCATTAGGTTGACACTTCCAATGGATAACCAGGTATGGTGAACATAATCTAAGTAAAACATGAATTTACCACATTACTATCAAGTTGACTTTTCCTAAAATGGCATGGAATGTTCTTAACTGAAACTGAACTGGACTGCACTAACCAGCAGGCTTGATTAAAATGATCCCACTACTTTATTTTTATTTTTATTTTCTACATTTTTGAAAATTAGTACATTTAAATATTCTTGAAAATTCAAGACATTTGCGTTGAAAAAATTCTCACAGAATTATGGAGTGATTCAAGCAGTTTTGTCAGTTCCATTTGTCCATTCATCAAAACAGTTCATTCTTAATCATAATCATAATCAACCTTTATTGTCATCTTGCAAAGCAACAGTTGTACAGTGCAAAATGAGAAGACATTTCCCAGGGAATACCAGAGCACATAAAACTTAAACATTTCACACATAAATAAAAACAATAAAAACAATCCAGACCCTGATAAAAACAATACGAATAGTTAAAAAGTGCAGGTAAGAAACAGCAACATTAAAATACAAGTAAAAACAGTCAAATTGTCCAGGGCAGCTGATTTAAGTGGTCAGTGTCAGAGTTGTTATTAAATTGTCAGTGCAAAAAAACATCAGAATCAGGTGGAGTGACTGTTTAGCAGCCCCACAGCCTGTGGAAGGAAGCTGTTTAGCAGTCTATTGTCAGTGCTTTGATGCTACGGTATCTTGCCTGATGACAGGAGATCCAGATGTGTGTGGAGGGGGTGCAGTCTGTCCTTTGCAATGCTCAGTGCTTTTTCAGGCAGTGGCTCTGGAACAGTTCTTGTACCGAGGGTAGGGAGACACCAATGATCATCTCTGCTCCCCTCACTGCCCTCTACAGAGCCTTCCTGTCTGAGCCGTTGCAGTTGGAGTACCACATGTTAATGCAGTACGTGAGCACAGACTCCACCGTGCCCCTGTAAAAAGTCCTGAGGATGTTGGTGGGGGAGTGAGGCCTGTTTGGGTTTCCTCAGGAAGTGCAGTCGCTGACAGGCCCGTTTGACAATCCCAGTGTTGTTCCTGGACCAGGTGAGACTGTCTGTGATTTGCACTCCAAGGAACTTTATGTTCTCCACTCTCTCAACCGTGGTGCCACTGATGTTGCGGGGTGTGAGTTTGGGTTGCGACCTCCTGAAGTCGACACTCATCTCCTTGGTTTTGTCGACATTTAATTCTAAGTTGTTGTTGCCGCACCAGTCCATTAGTTGTTTCACTTCCTCCCTGTACATTGTTTCATCCTCTCCACTGATGAGTCCCACCACTGTGGTGTCATCTGCGAATGTAATAATCCTGTTGTCCCTGAATCTGGCAGCACAGTCATGTGTGAGCAGTGTGAACAGCAGCGGGCTGAGCACACAACCTTGAGGCGAGCCGCTGCTCAGCGTGATCGATCCTAAGGTGTTCTTGCTACGGTCTCTGTGTCAGAAAGTCCAGGATCCAGTGACACAGGGTGGTGTTGAGGCCCAGCAGTGTTAGTTTCTCCACAAGTCTCTGTGGGATGATGGTATTAAAAGCTGAGCTGAAGTCAATGTACAGGATTCTGGCGTAGGTATTTTTGTTTTCCAGATGAGTGAGTACTGTGTGCAGCGTAGTAGAGATGGCATCTTCTGTAGAACGGTTGGGGCGATAGGCGAACAGGAGGGGGTCTAACGATGAGGGGAGTAGCAGTAATGTGAGGTTTAACCAGGCGTTCACTAAATTAGTACATTAAATTAAACTTTATTAAACATCAAAGATAACTTGGAGGGACCGGGTTCTTACAGAGCTATATTACTATGGGGGGGGTCTCTTGACATGCCAGGATTCCTTGTAATGTATAGATTGCTGACTCTCTTCTCCGGATGTGAAAAATCTACAGGTGAGCTCAAGACTCCGCAAAAACAAGTTCACAATCGACTTCTTAAATTATAATGTTCATGCAAATCAGAATGCATAGAATTAATAGACTGGAATTCAAAAAAAAAAAAGGAAACCTGGATTTGTTTCCTAGAATAGGACTAAAATTAAATATTAATATGTGGGAAATCACAATCAGATTTTATTCGCCAAGTATGTTTTGCAACATACGTGGAATTTCACTGGCCATGTCAGTCAATTAAAAGCAACAGACTCAAAAACACATTTTAACATGAACATCCACCAGTGACTCCTACACATTCCTCACTGTGATGGAAGGTGAAATGAAGATCTTGAGCCCCCGTTAACGGGATGATCTTGGCTCCCGTAGCCGGTGGCGTTCGGGGCCCTCCATGTCGAGGCGTTCAGCTCCTGCATCGTGGGGTTGTCAGCTCCCCGCGCCGGGCGATCAAACCTCGCGTCGGCTGGTCGAACCTTCTGGGGCATTGGAGCTCCTGATTTGCCTCTATCGAGACTGCGAGCCCTTGATGGTAAGTCCGCAGGCCGCAGTGGGAGTGATTCCAGGCATTGTAAAACTTTAAAGGGAACTGAGCGGCAGGTTTTTCCAACAGAGTACTGGGTATATGGTATCAGCTCCCAGAGGAGGTGGTGCCGGCAGATACAATTAGAACATTTAAAATATATTTGGACAAGTGCATGAATAAGCAATGTTTAGAGGGATATGAGCCAAACACAGGCAGATATGATTAGCATAGATGGGCATCTAGCTTGGCGTGGATGAGTTGTGCTGAAGGACTAGTTTATTCGCTGTATAACTGAGTGCTTTGTATGAGTGTTTGTTTTTTTAGGTTGATTTGGTTTAAAGTTGCTATTTACATTTTAGTTTAAATTAACAGAAAATTATCTAATTAGAAAGTCATCAACATTAAAAAATTGACATCAGTATAAAAAGCAAGCATTTAGAATATACTAGACTAAGTGGGGCCCGTTGGGTCCCATATTCCACCGCTCCGCCAATGCCAATATTGGTGGCCAGTGGGGTGGGGGGCTTTCTGGAGCGCTAGTATGGATGTTGTTGGCTGAAGGGACTGGTTTCCAGAGAGCTAGTATGGACATTGTGGGCCAATGGATTCTTGGGGTGGCAGCTCAGTCACTCAAGCCTGATGTGATGGCAGCTCACTCACAGCTACTCCTTGACATTCCATTTCAAGCAGGGTGCAAGGCCACCAAATTCAAGTGCAGTTTCATACGATTTCAAGCAGGGTGAAACAACCATAAAACCACACAAAACACCACATAAACACCACACTCACAGTTCAGTAGACATACAGTGTGTTCAGTTGATTCACAGCTCAGACAGTCGTGACCCCTCCCTCCTCCATCTTGCAGAGACTGAGCCACACCCACACTTCCGGGTTTTATAATCCCTCCCATGGGGCGTGGCCTTCATGGCGTGATTGAAGGAGAGAGATTCTCAACATTTTTTAAACACTAATAACACTTTTATTTTTCATTGATGGGAAGAATCCTCTGCACCTGATGAGCGGAGGGGGACTGAGTAAGATGGCCGAAAATCACAGCCATAAGTGGTAGCGTTTTATCTAAAAACAGGAATTTGTCGAGTTTAGACTTTTAATCATTTGCCACTTCAAACCAACCACCAACAACCATTTGCTGTGCTTTTACTTCAAACCAACCACATTTTCATTTTCAAACCACATTAAGGGTACTCAAGGTCAGTAAAATCACACTCACACTTTAGTAGACGTGTTCAGTGTAATGCACAGCCGGGTTTTATAGTCCCTCCGGAAGGGGCGTGGCCTTCAGGAGATTATATCTCAACATTTTTTAAACACTAATAACTCTTTTATTTTTCATCAATGGGAAAAATTCTCTTGTCCTGCGCAGCAGAGGGGGACTCTGAGTAAGATGGCCAAAAATCACAAATATTCAGAACAACAGGAAGTCGATAAGATCAGACTTTTAGAAATATAGATATGAAAAGAGCAGGTCATTATTTCTAATCAGGCTGTGTTGATCATGATATATTACACAAGTTATGACCCACTGTCTTATTCCTTTACACCACCTCAATGTTATAATGTACCAGTGTGTTCCCTTTGCTCCTCTTCACATCTGATTTTGCTTTTGGAAACATTTAACTATTTGCCATGACATTTCCTTTTCTATTAAGTTACACATTGCAGCCTGTGACCAAATAAATACTTTGTTCAACTTATTAGCAACCCCTTCTACATTTATGGCTCCTGATTGTTTTTGAAATCTCAAGTCAATATGCCTTAAGTTGCAGCAGCAGCTATCTAACAAGGATAACACAATAGAATTTTACCTTGAACATAATGTACATTATTAAGTTGCGATAATATAACGCTGCCTTGCAAACTTCTTCGCTGATGGGACAGATGCATATATGGGGAATTGCCAAAGGAATATATAGAGTGGAATTCAAAAAAGTTATGTGCAAGTGAACATAAAAGCACTAGTAGTGTGAGGAAAATTTAAGAATTGCAAGTCAATATTTCTCTCTGGGAACTGACTTGGTACTGTTAATCATTCATCATCAAGATGTAATTTCATGGCCTTATTTGTATACATTCTTCACACATAATTTGTAGTCCATCATCATAATCACGATTTTGCATGTGATCATGTCTTTTATTTTTTTTTAATTAATAGTTTTTTATTGGAGGGAAAAAAAAATCACAGTACATCTGATGTATAGCATTACATTTTCCTCCATTTTGTTTTTTATAAATAATAACAATAATAATAATATAAACAAAATAATCCTAACCCACCCTCCCTAAACGCCCCATGGCAGCTTATTTTTTCACAATCCAAATATATCACAAAATCAAATGCACTTTTTAACAATAATAAATTAACAAAACAGAATAAAGGCAGATCCCCACTTAATGTCAAGTGCCCTCAGTCAACAGGTAGTTCCTTTAGACACTCAAAGTATGATAAAAAGGGTTCCCATTTCAAATAAAACTTTTTCACAGACCCCCGCAATATGAATTTAATCTTTTCTAACCTTAAAAAAAACATGACGTCTTCCAGCCAAGCAGCGGCAGATGGAGGAGTGTTAGATTTCCAGACCAGCAAGATTCTCCTACGGGCCAGAAGTGATGTAAATGTAATGATATCAGACTGGGTTGTATTTAAACCCAAGGTTTTATCTGCTACACCAAATACAGCTACAAGCGGGCAAGGTCTCACTGTCATCCCAAGGACTTCACTGATGGTTTTAAAAACCACTGCTCAGTAGTTAACAAGTTTGGGGCAAGACCAGAATGCATGAGCTAGATTGGCTGGAGAGAAAGAGCACCTGTCACAGCCAGCGTCCGTCCCTGGATATATGTTAGCAAGCCTGGCTTTGCTTAAATGAACCCTGTGTAAAACTTTAAATTGTATGAGCCCCAATCTAGCACATGATGACGAGGAGTGGACTTTTTTCAGCGCTTCTGTCCAGCATTCCTCAGACAGATTCATACCAATTTTGCATGTGACCATGTCTAATGCTCTAGTTCAACACCAAATTCATACTCCTGATATCCCCTGATGCCTTTTATATTGGAAATTTGTCTGTCTTATTATATTCAACAACTTGAATAGTTGAATATAATTAATATTCTTCATGGATAATTTTACATGTGGAATTTCTTCACATCTCATCCACCCTACTCTTGCAAAGAAGTCTAACATACCATTTGCATTAACTTTGTTCATAAGACATAGGAGCAGAATTAAGCCATTCTATCCATTGAGACTGTTCCGCTATTCAATCACGTCCGATCTATTTTTCCCTCTCAACATCATCCACATACCTTCTCCCCATAACCTTAGACATCCTTACTAATCAAGAATCTATCAATCTCCAGTTTAAAAATACCCAATGAATTGGCCTCCACTGTCAATGCATTCCACAGATTCACCACCCTCTAGTCAATGAAATTCCTCCTCGTTGCCATTCTAAAAATACGTTATTTTATACTGCAGCTATGGCCTCTGGTCCTGGACTCTCCCAGTATTGAAACCATCATCTCCACGTCCACTCGATATCTAAGCCTATCATTATCATTGCTTGTGTATGAATTGATATTGTAGCATTTGCTGTAGAAGTGAAATAATGCAGTCTTTCTGACTAAACATTTTTCAGCTGGCACAAATTCTGCTTGTGAACAACTTTGGTGGAGAGATGGGAGAAACTTCAGCTAAAATAAATCATGACTATCTCTAGCTCAAGGCTAGTGTACATGGTTGTGCAGGAATGATATTGTAAATGAGGGGATGCTGTGCATAAAGATCACCTTGCATAGCTAATTGAAACAATTATAATTTTTAATAAAACAGGATAACTTTGGGAATTGGGATTTAATTGGTGCTATGTAGAAGGTGATGATTCCTTCTAGTAACCAGGAATCGGGGCAAAAGACTTGTGACTAGTAGCGTGTAATAATCTTGGCCAGAGTCAATATAATGAGGCATCTGATTGGATCCAGTAGACTGATGGAGACTTATGCCAAACCTATTATTTTGTTGCAAACCCATACGGACTCATGAGTGGTGAGAACGTTTAAAAGACTAACTTCCCACTCTTGCAGCCTCGTTACAGATCTGTGCAAACCGTGGCCCCTGGCACAGTCTTTTCAGAAGATGATAAAGAATTGATGCTTGCCACTCCATCTCATCCAATAGTCTATTATCGAGATTTATTGAACTCAGGACAATTCAAGGGAATACGCAACGACATACGTTTGTAGATAATTCATGTTAAATGTTAACAAAAAGCAGCATTCTGCAAGTTGACTGCTGGGTCCGGCACTTAGTTCACTGCGATACAGACTTCACACTGGTGCCTGCATACTAACCATAATTTAAATGTTGCAATATACCAACAGCAAGTGCTGCAGTCACACCGGGCATGCAAATCACGTACTTTATTATTGATAATGATGAACAGAGAGAGAAATTTGGTAACGCTTTTTAATGTAACATTTGGATAACAAACATAACTCAGTTTAGAACTGTTCCTGTTTTAAATCCCAAGATCTTGAATGGTCATTAATGTATCTATAGATTTATTACTTGCAACATGCATTGACATTAAAGTTACTTGCTGCGGATGTTTGTGAACTTGTGGTATTTGCTGAATATCTAACTTTTGGACAAATGGATTGCAACCCCTGTGATATTGGTTATATTGGATAGCATTCATCATTGATCAAAGATGCGTAGGTTGGCTGATTAATTGGCCAATACAAATTGCTACTGATGCAGGGGAGAGTGGTGGAATCTAGGGAGAGTTGATGGGAATGCGGGGAGAGTAAAGTAAAATGAATATGGGATATGTTTGGGATAAAGACCCATCATTTATTTATTTGCCTCTATACGCCACAATTTGAATAAAATCTGACAATGTACACCTTAACTACATGTGATTTTTTTCTATTACAAATCTCAAATTGTGTCGTACAGAGGCAAATAAATAAATGATGGGTTTTTGTCCCAAACGTTATGGAGGGCAATTTAGGTTATAAAAAAAGTGCTTAGTGGTTAGTACAGACTCTAGAGAGAAAGAAGAACTGATGGAAAGTGATGTTTGCAATGGTGCAAGGGAAATTTATGCAGCTGAAGGCTGACAAATCTCCAGGCCTAAGAATGTTTATCAGAGGGTACAATATGAGATGGCACTCGAAAAAGTGTTGATAATTTTCCAAAATTCTTTAGACTGTTGAATAGTCCTACTAATTGGAGGGTGGCAAATGTAACCCTTTTAATTACAAAAAAAGGAAGAGGGAATAAAAAACACGGAATCACAGACCAGAAAGCCCAGTAGGAGAAATTCCAGAATCTCTTATAATACATTGAGCACTGGGCAAGTATTAATGAAACAATGTTTATGAAACTGTACAAAGTTTATGAAACAAAATAAAATCTACTGCCGTGTTTTTGAGTACTTGGCGGCGGGAATGTACAAGGGAGAATCTTGATGTGGTGTATTTGAACTCTAAGCGTTTTTGATGTGAGTTTAATGTAAAAGCTTTGTCGGACTGTTTAGTGTTGGCATGATATAATGGCATGGATTGAGAATGAGTTCAAAAATAGGAAACAGAGAATAAATGACTCTTCGTGCGGGTGGTGGTCAGTGATAAGTGGGATGCCGTGGGGATCAATGCTAGTTACAAAATATTTGCATCATCATGTTGAGAGAACTAAACTTGACATTTCCAGATTTACTGACAACACAAAGCTGGGGAGGAATGTGAGTTGTGACAAACACATGATGAGGCTCTAAACTGATTTAGACAAGTTGGATGAGGGGGATAAATATATGGCAGATGTGTAAGTCATACAGCAGAGAAACGAGCACTGACAACCAATTCTCAATCCATGCCAGAATATTAACTGCAGTAAGAGATCTGAAGTGTAGCAAACTGTCACTAAAGTATTAGATGTTTTATTAGGTCCTTGCCTCTATTTGCCCACCATATGCTAAGGACAGTTTGGGTCACTCACATTGATGGGTCAGTGGTATGGTGGGTTATGTAATAAAGACCCACCCGACTTTGTGCAAGTGGTGAAATTCATGAATTTTATAGTTGTCCCCTCACAAATTTACTACAATTGGTTATGTACCAATTTCTATGTTCCACTGGAAGCTATCACCTACTCGGGTGAATGTAAGCCTATTTGGTTTATAGTGCGTCTAACTGTCTTTCTTTAATCAGTTTCCTTTCAATTCAGAAGCTAAACCACATATTTTCCCCAATTCCCCACTTGGTTTCCATCAAAGTGTTTACTGAGGTTATGAGCTAATAGGTTCCTCCACCAGTCAATGTTAGTGATAACGATTATGTATGGATTTTACTTCAGCCAGCAAATAGATCTTTCACAGCCCTGTTTTGCCTTAAGCACGGTAATTGTCATCGGAACAAAGTAAGCTGTCAGCCTGCAACAAGTGGGATACGTCATGCATGATGTGACCTTCTGTAAAGTAGAAGTTTCTGTTCAAAGTAAGGATATTTGTCAGCAAAGAAAGTGTTATTTAATATGTTTTATTTTCTGATTTGCCATTGGAGCTGTCTTTTAGTTAAGGATGAACAAATGAAGGTGAAATAACTCCAATCTTCTTTATCTGCTAACATTCAAACCGCAGAGTTGAATCGGACATGCCAAGAGGTTGGTTTGGCTTCCTCAGTTTATCTTCGAATTTGCCGCACAGTGAAGATCACGTCTATTGCTTGATGGACAGAATCCCAATTGTGACTTTTAGCTACTGGGAAGAGGCAGCTAGGGAAAATCCTTGCGGTGACTTTTCTTGTGACAGGCGGAAGGGAGGTGCCTCTAATTTCAAGTGAAGTCCCCTGACTTGCCCTTCTCCTCCTAGAGGAAGCGAGGTCTTGCACCTCTGCCAGAAATACTTCTGCAATATAAATCTGTATGTGTTCTGGGGGCCTTTGTTCTTTTCAGTTGTCGGGTAATCTTTTCAACTTCTTACCAGGCTGGGGAAATCGTGACATTGCAGGAGCAGGTGAGATGCAGGATGAAGCGGAGGACAATCATGTCAAAGTCTAAATCTTAATTGAGCAGAGTTTCAAAGTGCTCCTTCTAGCTGCAGCTGACTGCCACCCACTCCATGAAACATTCTATATACAAGATTCAAAGCACTGGAGAAATATGCTATCTCTAAAATTGTTCAAATCCATTTGCACGATAGGTGATTCAAATTTTATTTCCAAAAATAAACTATTCAGAATAATGAAAGATATATACAGAATAAGAACAGTGCAAAACCTCTTCCGACATTCTCAGAGCTTATACATTCATTAGTCTTATAGTCGAAAGTGTTCATAATCTATCTTTACACCCCGCACCCTTGTCACTCATGTGGCTCCCTGGGTTAATATCCCTTTCCGTGTTTGAGGGGTGTCTCCACCAGACCCTGCCCTCCAATGTCCTGCCGTGAAAGGACCCTGGACTGTTGTCCTCCCCACAGTGTGTTAGCTTTGTCTGCATCAAGCTTCAGTGAGTCCCTCAACACCTACTCCTGCAGTCTGGAATGGGCCAGTCGGCACCATTCCCTGATGGGCATCTCACTCTGCTGGCTTATCAAGTTTCGGGTAGACCAAAGAGCATTTTTTCGCCAAGTTGATGATCTTCCAGTAACACGATATTCGTCTCTGAATGTGTCCCAGGGAACTGTCCATAAATCAGAGTCCGGTGTTACAGAGCTGTTCGGGCTAAACAATGACGAGTACCCTTGCATTATTCTCCAGACTCTCTATGCAAATCCACACTCAGGGGCTACCATCTCCTCTCCATAACAGTTGTCCCGAGGGCAGCGTGCATTGCTAGCAAGATTCCGATGGTGCAGGAAGCATCTGATGGGAGGGTACACGAGAAAAATATTGCGCAATAAACTTTATGACATTAAATTAAATAGCTCATTAGCTTGAGATGCAGTAAACGAAGATTACACACCCATAATCATTTTGTCCACTTATGTTTTGTTTAAGGGTCTCCTCTGGAAGCTGACTTACTAGCTATGTCGTTCCAACAAAGGCACACACTTTGTTTTGTAATGGGATACTTAAACATGGGTAGCTGCAGTGCTCCAAATATGACACGGGCAGGTGTGGGATGCCAGCAGGGGCTCAGATATCCTCAGTAATTATTAAACATGTTAAATACATAGAAACATAGAAACATAGAAATTAGGTGCAGGAGTAGGCCATTCAGCCCTTCGAGCCTGCACCGCCATTCAATATGATCATGGCTGATCATTCAACTCAGTATCCCGTACCTGCCTTCTCCCCATACCCTCTGATCCCCTTAGCCACAAGGGCCACATCCAACTCACTCTTAAATATAGCCAATGAACTGGCCTCAACTACCCTCTGTGGCAGAGAGTTCCAGAGACTCACCACTCTCTGTGTGAAAAAAAGTATTTCTCATCTCGGTCTTAAAGGATTTCCCCCTTATCCTTAAGCTGTGACCCCTTGTCCTGGACTTCCCCAACATCGGAACAATCTTCCTGCATCTAGCCTGTCCAACCCCTTAAGAATTTTGTAAGTTTCTATAAGATCCCCTCTCAATCTCCTAAATTCCAGAGAGTATAAACCGAGTCTATCCAGTCTTTCTTCATAAGACAGTCCTGACATCCAGGAATCAGTCTGGTGAACCTTCTCTGCACTCCCTCTATGGCATAATGTCCTTCCTTAGATTTGGAGACCAAAACTGTACGCAATACTCCAGGTGTGGTCTCAAACTGAATCCGCTAAAAGCTAACATACCATTCGCTTTTTTCACTGCCTGCTGCACCTGCATGGTGTACCATGACACCCAGGTCTCGCTGCATCTCCCCTTTTCCTAATCGGCCACCATTTAAATAATAGTCTGCTTTCCTGTTTTTGCCACCAAAGTGGATAACCTCACATTTATCCACATTATACTGCATCTGCCAAACATTTGCCCACTCACCCCAGCCTATCCAAGTCACCTTGCAGTCTCCTAGCATCCTCCTCACAGCGAACACTGCCCCCCAGCTTAGTGTCATCCGCAAACTTGGAGATATTGCCTTCAATTCCCTCATCCAGATCATTAATATATATTGTAATAGCTGGGGTCCCAGCACTGAGCCCTGCGGTACCCCACTAGTTACTGCCTGCCATTGTGAAAAGGACCCGTTTACTCCTACTCTTTGCTTCCTGTTTGCCAGCCAGTTCTCTATCCACCTCACTACTGAACCACTAATACCGTATGCTTTAATACATGTGCATAGAAACATAGAAACATAGAAATTAGGTGCAGGAGTAGGCCATTCAGCCCTTCGAGCCTGCACCGCCATTCAATATGATCATCATCCAGTATCCCGTACCTGCCTTCTCTCCATACCCTCTGATCCCCTTATCCACAAGGGCCACATCCAACTCACTCTTAAATATAGCCAATGAACTGGCCTCAACTACCCTCTGTGGCAGAGAGTTCCAGAGACTCACCACTCTCTGTGTGAAAAAAGTCTTTCTCATCTCGGTCTTAAAGGATTTCCCCCTTATCCTTAAGCTGTGACCCCTTCCTGGACTTCCCCAACATCGGGAACAATCTTCCTGCATCTAGCTGTCCAACCCCTTAAGTTTTGTAAGTTTCTATAAGATCCCCTCTCAATCTCCTAAATTCCAGAGAGTATAAACCGAGTCTATCCAGTCTTTCTTCATAAGACAGTCCTGACATCCAGGAATCAGTCTGGTGAACCTTCTCTGCACTCCCTCTATGGCAATAATGTCCTTCCTCAGATTTGGAGACCAAAACTGTACGCAATACTCCAGGTGTGTCTCACCAAGACCCTGTACAACTGAGTAGAACCTCCCTGCTCCTGTACTCAAATCCTTTTGCTATGAAAGCTAACATACCATGATTGTACCATGACACCCAGGTCTCGCTGCCATCTCCCGGCCACCATTTAATAATAGTCTGCTTTCCTACCAAAGTGGATAACCTCACAATACTGCATCTGCCAAACATCTGACTCATCCAGCCTATCCAAGTCTTGGTCATATTTTTATATGGTCAACTTCATTCACACACCTTATGGTCTTCCTTCTGAACCATCTAGTAACCGAGCAGTTAATTTTTTACATTCGTTTTAGTTCATTTCTTTGTGGATGAGATTTCTCTATCTTACAAATTTCTGAGGAAGTCATATCGAAAGTACATAAAGAAACACATTGTTTTTAATTGGTCATTTGTCTTAAAGTTGATTCTGTCCATAGTTTGCAAGTTCTCCCTGTGATTTTATTATAAAACCGGGTGCTTGGGTTTCCTCCCACATCCCAAACACATGCGGGTTTGTAGGTTAATTGGCTTCTGTAAAATGCCCCTAATGTGTAGGTAGTGGGAAAGTGGGGTGACATTGAACTAGTGTGAATGGGTGATCAATGATTGGCATGGACTTGGTGGGCTGAAGAGCCTATTTCCATTCTCTAAACTAAACTAAACTAAGTGGGGGGGGGGGGGGGGGGGGGGGGGGGGGGGGGGGGGGGGAGGCTGCGACACAAAGGCTGAATGGTGACTGGGTGAGGAGAGGGTTGATGGTTCGCTGAACGATCTGGATGGAGGCGACGGCTGCAACGGGCCTTTATGGCCAAGTGCAGCTTGGAATTTGAAAATGCCGCCAAACTGGCGGCCTTTTTCTATATACTTTGTACTTAATCTGGGATTGATTTAGGCATCGTAATTCACTGAACTGTATGCAAAAAAAGAGTTTCACTGAACCTTGGCACGTGACAATAAAGAACAATTGACCCATTGAACAGTCAACTTTGATATGCTACAAAATGACATGGATGAGATGTTAAAAGGAGATTTATTGCAACCAAACTTCCACCTACACCGCACCTTCATGCTGATTGGAAGGCACTTGTGAAGGAGGGTGAGATAGTTGCTCACGAATGGTCTGAGATCTCTTAAGACTATTCTGAAGCATAGCAGAGAAGCAGAAGACATTTTGAAAAAATGGTGGGAAAGAGCTTGGGACTGGAGACTGAATGCTAATGTACACTCGTGGATTAGGTTTTATCACGTATTCGTATTTGCACAGTTATTGATTTTAATTATTTTGATTTTCTTATTTTGGTATAATATGTAATGTTGAAAACCCTAATATTGGTTAAGCAGTTAGAGATAAAATAGGCGTCATTTAGTTCCAGAAGCTATATTAGATGGTGTTACTCAATATGGCATACTTGGGAGTGGCCAAGTGCCAAGAGGGGGAGTCTGATATAAGAAATACTGAAAACGATAAGAAAGATGAATAGTTTGTAATATGTTCAGTTTTTAGTTTATTGTCACATATACCGAGGTACAGTGAAAAGCTTTTGTTTCACAGGCTAACCAGCCTGTGAAAGAACAATACATGATTACAATCGAGCCATTCGCAGTGTACAGATACATGATAAAGGAATAACTTTATAGTGCCAGTAAAGTCTCATCAAAGGTAGTCCGAAGGTCCATGATGAAGTAGATAGTAGTTCAGAACTGCTCTCTGGTTGCAGTAGGATGGTTCAGTTGCCTGATAACAGCTTTGAGGAAACTGTCCCTGAATTTAGAGGCATGCATTTTCACAGTTCTATACCTTTTGCTTGATGGGAGAGGGAAGAAGAGGGAGTTGTTTAAACCCAAAAGCTTATGTACTGTGACAGCATGATGGGAAAATATGCCAACATAGTGAAGGGAACTTAACGATGTTAGGTGATAAATAGGTTTTATAAGGTGTAAAATACATAGGTAACAGCAAATAGAGGTGTCCTTTATTGCAGCCATTTGTAAGGGTGCAACACACAAATGGGAGAATTGTTCTCTAGTAACAGGAAACAGGTGGTTAAACATAACTTTGGGGAACTTTAAAGATGAAAGACTACAGAAACATTGATCAATTGTGAAAGGTTTCAAAGGTATAAAATCCACATTGTGTCATAGGAAAACAAAATTGCTGTGGGCGCTGCGAATCTTTGAAACACTTTGGGTTCTCCCAGGGTGTTTCTTAGTGCGCACTGTTAAGGCCTTGAATTAACCGACTTGTTTGAGAAACGTGCCACTGCTCTTCGAGATGTTTCTTTGTGTCTGTTCCTACCTGAGCCGTAATCATGAGGGCAACTGGACCCCACTTGAAAGCCAGATTCAGGGTACAGGTTAAACACAACGTTCCCTCCAACAATGCTCAACTGCCTTGCTGCTCATGGCTGCACTAGAAGCTGACCTTTATTGTTATAGTAAACCTATCAGTTCTCCATGCATTCCTGTTGAAGCCGACTTCTTTCGAAACAAACCCGTGGAGTTTTATCTCTCCGATCCCATGCCTCTCTGGGAACAATAGACCAAATAAATTAATCCGCTACATCTCCATCTCTATTGCAGTGGACATCATAGCAATTTTGCAAAATTTTGTGATTTTAAAAATCAAGTATGCAATTTATCCCATCAGATAAAGCATAAGAAGAAGTTTAATTTGACACCTAATTCACTTTTATCTCTTCAGTATTAAAAAAGGTATAGCCATTTTCATACTTGGAAATTAGCAACCTGTTTCCTATTGCTTTTCTATTGACTTAACACAAAAGTTGTGATCGAGGACAGTCAAAAGCCCATAACTTTCTTAAAAATTAAGAGAACTGAAAGAAATGTTCAGTTATTATAGATTGAAGCATTCTGAAACAAATATGAAACAATCTTACTTGGATGACCTGAAATTAAAGCATATAATTAGTTAATTACCCAATTGTAGCTAATTACAAAATTCAATTACTAGATCTAAACATCTATCCATTTCTTAAGAAAAAAAATAACATTTTTTTTAAAGCCTAAGTGTCCAAATAACATTCACACAAGAATTCACAATATGACATGATTTTTAAATCTAATTGTCATTAATTTATAGGCCAAATTGAAGGAATTTTGTGTTTAATGCCTGTAGATTAATGGCCATTTAAATCAGGTTGCGAGTGGGTTTTTCTGGAACGCGATGGATTGGAACGTTGCGGTTATGGTGAATTTAAACCCCATATCTGCCGAAAAATTCTGCCGGTTCGTATGGGGACTAAATCACCGTTTCGCAACATGAAATGTTGATTAAGATCATCTAAACAAGCAAGTTTACATGAAAAAATAAACAGCTTTCACTTACCTGTCCCCTATGTAAAATCCGTCCCCGTTGTTGGCGTTCACGGCAGTAGGAGCAAATTTTTATTTTACTGCAGCGATGGAATAGTTGGGCGATTTAAAAAAAAAAATTTAACTTACCAGCAGTCGGAACGAATCTTTAGAAAAATCTCGCACTCCCGAGAAAATAAAGCTCCGGATGGCAAGGGAAAACCGCACTTTAACCCCGCCCCCCCCCCTTAAAGGCGCCAAAGTCACACACACGGCCAGTGACAGAACTGCAGCACCGCTAAAGGTAAGTTTTGTAACACACCTACATTACTACAAATACTGCAACAATCCTGTGACCTTTTATTCTTTAATAGAACTTTCCAGTGAGTCATTATTATTTATACTAGCACGCCAGTTCAATTACAGGAGCATGTCTGACTTGTCTAACAGGACAGGAACATACCTCTGTTAGTAATTGCTTTATACTGACCGAATGGGTGAATATCCAGTGTGTCATAAAAATATTTGGTAGCCCTCTGTGGAAGGGGAAATAAAATTAACATTTAGGTCAATTTGCCTCTGATTTGGTGGTAAGTCAGGTGAACATCACTCCTACAAGTTGGTGATTTCATGGAATCCCTCCCCAAAAGAGAATTAATATTAATAATATTGATAGACATCGAGCCGAAACATTAATATTCTTCTGGCAAATGCTGCCTGGCTTAATTTCCAATATATTTTGGTTTTACTTCAGATTTCCAGCATCTGCAAAATCTTGCTTTGGGATTACTGCTCCATTTGTTCAGAAAGGAAACTTTTTTTTAGGTCAAACCTCGGAGACCTGAAGGGAAATATTAAAATTAATACTGTCTATATTTATGGAGTTAATCTCAGAATGTGCAGAGTTAAGATAATTGAGATAAGGCAAGCTCTTTCAATTCACTGAGTGCCTTATAATTCTGCATAGAACTTCATACTGCGGATTAATTTACCTCACTGCATCCAAAGTGTATGTTTGGATTGAGTGAATTTAAACTAGTTGGTCCAGAAAGACATGATCACCAAGCAGAGCCGAAGGGATGAATGTTTTATCCATCATTAAAATTCAGAGGAGCATCCTTGTTGCCAAATAAATGCAGTAGACCTATCTGGATTCTGTTTATTTTAATATTGTTCACTGCAGTCTAATATACTTACAAGTTACACGTCATATAGCAATATCTCAATCAAAACTTCCTTCAAAACACATGTTATATAAATTTTTAATACGTACACACTTATTTCTGTTCGTATGAAAAGATCATAGATGTCTTAAACTTGTAATTATATAAAACTATGTATTTTCAATTATACAATAATTATGAAATATAAAGTTAACAATAATACAAACATTATTAATATTTTGATAACATTATGAATATCATAAAACTTTGTTTAAGATTGGGTATTACGTAGTTATATTAGCGGGGATTTCTATTTGGTAATTAGAAGAATATCTATGATTTGAGAAATCTAAGTGTATTGCTTATTTTAGGAATATACTACATATACTCCCAATTATATAAAATAAATAACCACGAAATGTATAATGGATAATATTACAATTAACATAAATAGTATTAATCGATAATCAATATGATATAATTTTGTATATTACACAACTCTCAATGTCATATACGAGTGTACTCGGTGTATATTGTTTCTACAATAAAAAAATTTAAAAAAAAAAAAAAAAAAAAAAAATCAAAACTTCCTTCAAAACACATGTTATATTTGCCCTGTCTTTTCAACACATCAACTAACATGACTATGGATGTGGCCCTGATTTTACTTCGGAATCACGTGAGTGACTACGTGAAGAAGCCCCGCCTGGCACTTGATCGGCAATAGGTCGACGCTGACGGCAGAAGCAAGAGCTGCAGAGCGCAGCTCCCCTCAGCGGTAAGAACGGGCCCACAGGTAAGTGCAATTGATTTACTTTAGGGCGTTCTAAAAACCGTTACGCTGGCATATAGAACCAGCAAAGTGAAAGTAACATTTTTTTAACGAAAAACAGAGTCACGCTGGCGTACAGAGTCAGCAAAGATAAAAAACTGAAACAAAATGGAGAAGTCTCAGAGGAAGGTTTCGCGGGTAAAAAGATCGTCCCGGGGAGAGGCTAAAGAGTCGGGACAAGAGATTAGTGCGGAGCCGGTTCCGATACCGGTGGCCGTTGATTCACTCGTTAGTGAGACTATAATTCCTCCAGAAACTAAAACCACGGAGGAAAATGTGCCTAAGAAAAGTAAAAAGAAATCCGTGAGGCCCGTGGTTTCTGATGATGACTCTGATAATGAAAGTCCTCCGGATAATAAAGCTATATGGCTTAAAATGGAACATATGGAGAAAGTGCTCCAAAATATTATAAGACAAGGGTCAAAGAACCCAGAATTTTCCAAAACAAACCCTGAGGGGTTTGAATATCCAGAATATGGCTATGTGCCAAATTGGGAATATGAAACTCCAGACCCAGGATTAAGGGTGGAGGAAGTCTCCTTTGATGAAATCTCAGGAGTATCAGGGCTACAAGAGACAGACCCTGAAAGTATTATTGTGGATTATGAGTGCACACCACAAATAAAAAAGAAAAGGCCAGGTGTGCCTGATATGGCAAAAGATTTTGCTATACCTGAAGGAAGTGGTGAGGCTACGGAAGAAAACCTAGCTGCCAGCATTAATCATATGGTATCTCACCAACTTCAAGATTCTGTTATGGCTGAAACAGCAGAATTATATAAAACAACGGAAAATTGCACCCCATTGAAGGTACCTATGGTGAATCCAACTATATGGACACCTATGTCATCAGTCATGAGAGGACAACAAAATACGGTTTCAAAGAATCCTCAAACTGATTTCAGGTGCCATTACTGCTTTTGGAAAGCAAATGGAAGGGTCAGAAATGATCAAAATCCAAATTCCTTTTAAGAAATCAATTGTATGAGGAAAATTGCGATTCGGCCCATATTTCATCTTAGATTTGCAGGTCTGTGCCGATCAAGTGGTGTTCAAACTCCTGGTTATCTATTTGGAGAAAACCTGCGTAAACAAATAAGAGAAATGGATGAAGAGGCTAAATCTATTAGCTACATGAGACCTTTCGTTTTTGGACAAAAAAGGTACTATACACCAAGAAGGGGATTTGATTTTGGAACAAACAGAGGCAGGAATATGGTAAGGAGATATTACCATCCAACACAGCCTAATGTTCACCCATATACGGGGAGAAGGAGACCACCACGTTCATATGGAGAGGTACAAAAACTTTATTCTGTTCTTGAAGGAACTTTGGACGAATCTCTAGTTGGTGGGAGATTACAAATGTTTTATGATGAATGGCTTTGCATCACATCTGACTGGTTTATTTTACAAACGGTTACAGGAGCTACAATAACATTTAAAGAACGTGTTGATTCTCCGTTACAATATAAACCTATTCATGATTTCATGTTCTCTGCTGTTGAGGAAGCAGAAATTAATGTGGAAATTGACACATTGTTTAAAAAAGGTGTTATGGAAAAAACTGTTGAGCGTCCGCACCAATTTGTGTCAAACATCTTTCCAAGAGATAAAAAAGATGGTGGTTGTAGAATTATTCTGGACCTTACAAACTTTAATACATTTGTCCAGTATAAACATTTCAAGATGGAAACGTTCAACACTGGGCTTTTGATATCAGCAGGTTGTTATATGGCTACAATCGATTTAAAGGATGCGTACTATTCAGTACCAATACATCAGTTTTTTCGGAGGTACTTAAAATTTAATTGGCTGGGACAGCTGTGGCAATTTAAAGCATTACCTAATGGGTTAAGTTCAGCTCCTAGGCTCTTCACAAAGCTGTTGAAACCAGCTTTAGCACAATTAAGAGCACAAAAGCACATCGTTATGGCTTATCTGCATGACATTTTAATTGTCAGTAATAGTCAGGAATCAGCTGGAAAATCAGTTTCAGCAACTAAAACTTTATTTGAAAAACTAGGGTTCCTGATTTATCCAATTAAGTCCTAGCTGCAGCCAGCACAAACAATTAATTATTTAGGTTTTGTGATTAATTCAGTTACTATGTTAGTAACTTTGCCAACGGACAAGATTGTTGATATTTCAACTGTATGTTGGGGCCTCATTCACAAACCTTATCCCTCCATCCGAGAGGTAGCAAAGGTTATTGGTAAATTAGTAGCAGCATTTCCTGCAGTGGAATTTGGTCCATTACATTACCAAAACCTTCAAAGGGACAAAACGCAAGCTTTAAAAAAGCGAGCAGGCTATTTTGATAGGCCTATGCAATTAACAAAAGAAGCTTTATTGGAATTACAATGGTGGATTGAAAATGTTCCACATGCTGCTAAAAGCATTTGAATACAGCAGCCTGAAGTATTTTTACAAACAGATGTAAGTGCTCTCGGATGGGGGGGCGACAGATAAATTTACCAGCTGTGGGGGCAGATGGACTGTCCAAGAGGAATTGTTTCTCCAAACATATGGTATTAATTATTTGGAGTCATTGGGGGCATTTTATGGATTAAAAGCCTATTGTTCTACAAAAAAGGATCTGCATGTCCAGGTACAATTAGACAATAAGACAGCTGTTATATATATTAATCACATGGGTGGAGTAAGGTCGGTATCATGTGATTGTCTGGTCAATCAGATATGGCATTGGTGTATTGAGCGCCAAATTTGGGTTTCAGCAAGTTATATCCCAGGTAAAGACAATGTGGTGGCAGACAACAGATCAAGGGTATTTAAAGATAACACAGAATGGATGTTGAACCCACAAGTTTTCAGTAAAATTGTTATTCGCTATGGGTTACCAGACATTGATCTATTTACATCAAGATTAAATCATCAATTGCCTAACTATGTGTCTTGGGAACCCAATCCAGGTGCGGTAGCGGTAGATGCATTTTCGCTACATTGGGGAAATATGTTCTTTTATGCTTTCCCTCCATTTGGCCTGGTTAGGCAATGTCTTAAGAAAATAGAACAAGATTCTGCCACAGGACTGTTGGTGATTCCAAATTGGCCCACACAACCATGGTTCCCGTTGATGTTAAATATGATTAAGGAACCATGTAAGTCAATTCCTAGCTGCAGTGATTTGTTAATACAACCAGTAACAAAAGAAATTCATCCATTACATGTTCATATGAATTTGTTAATCTGCAGGTTTTGACCAGACCACTGCAAGGGCTTGGACTATCGGATAGGACCATGGACGTTATAGTCTCATCATGGCGAGATAGCACTAAGAAACAATATATGACACATATAAAGAAATGGGAAGTTTTTTGTAGACAATCAAATATATCTTATCATACTGTGAACATTTCAAACATATTGGAGTTCCTTGCTGAGTTGTATTTTGAGCAGCACTTGAGTTATAGTGCCATTAATAGTGCTCGTAGTGCTTTATCGTCCTATTTAGGACAAATTTCTGACCATGAATCAATTGGATCTCATCCATTAATATCCAGGTTTATGAAAGGAATTTTTAACAAAAAATCCGCCCAAGCCAAGATGTACCGAAATTTGGAGTGTCAGCATTGTACTTACTTTGCTTAGGCAATGGACTCCAATCACAGTTATATCTTTGGAAAAATTAACATTTAAAGTAGTAATGTTAATAGCGTTGTTATTTGTTCTTTTATCATTTTATCATTAAAAGATTTATGAAATAAACTAAAACTGAATTCTGGTAAAAGGTTATTTACTCATTTATGTGTTGACCTAGCCGGACTGTCGTATGGAATGACTCTACGACATAAAAAACACAGAAGCTACAAAATCTTCACGTAGTGACTCCGAAGTAAAATAGTAAGATTAAACGAGAACTTACCAGTTCGAAGTTTGATCGTTATTTTATGAGGAGTAACGATGAGGGATTACGTGCCCTCCACTCCTGACCCTCATAAAATAAATGATCATCTGGTTGTTCTAAATCTATGTTGAGCCTTACTATCTTACTCCGGCTATTATGTTCTGTGTTTTTCATGCCGCTGCTTGCCGTATGCCGATCAAGCGCCAGGCGGGGCTTCTTCACGTAATCCCTCATCGTTACTCCTCATAAAATAACGATCAAACTTCAAACTGGTAAGTTCTCATTTATTCTTGCTATTAAATAACTATATGTAGGGTTTAAATTGGGATTATGTAGATTCACCAAGCATAGTCTGAGACTGCTAAACAGTTGAATGTTAAACTCCAAAAGAAACAAACTGACAAATAGAAGTGCAAAATATTGTAAGGAGGTGGGGATGAATATTTTAAATAGTGTACGATGGTGCGGATATGGAACGAGCTGCCAAAGGTAGTTGAGGAAGGTACAATAACAACATCTAAAAAACACTTGGACAGATACATGGATAGGAATGGTTTGGAGGGATATGGACCGAAGACTTGCATGGGTTTCCTCCGGGATCTCCGATTTCATCCCACACTCCAAGGACGTACATGTTTGTAGGTTAATAAGCTTGGTAAAATTGTCCTTAGTGTGTGTAGGATAGTGTTGGTGTTCTGGGATCACTGGTTGGTGCGGACTCAATGGGCTGAAGGGCCTGTTTCTGTGCTGTATCTTTAAACTAAATTAATCTAAAGATAGGACAACTGTAGAAGGGGCATCTTGGGCTGAAGACATGGAAGCGTTGGGCCGAAGGGTCCACTTCCATGCTCTTTGATTCAATTACTTGATCTGACAAGAAGTGTGTTCCAACTGCCGGAGATGTAGCAGAGACTGGCATCCCTAGAGCCAACACCATTGCCGGTGAATCCAGAGGGGAGTTTATGCTATAGATCCCACTGCCAGTGCCTGTAATAGCAGCAGAACAATAGATCATCTGTTATGACACCTAATTGTGCATCACCGTTAAGCTTCATCATTATGGATTGAATTCCCTCAGTGAATTACAAAATATGTTTATACTTTCCGTCAATCACCAGCTGTGCTTTTGTATGGAAAAATAATTGCTCAGTGATAAACGCAGCTCGTTTTTCAAAAACACCACCCAGTTAGTAATGAGCATTTTACATCAGAAGTTAACGTTTATATTTTTGAATCATCCTTTGTTCCCCACAAGGTGGATAGATTTTCCTCATTTATAGGGCGACAGTGATGGGAGTGAAACTGCGAACACCATGTGCTTAGAGACAAGAGGAGTCATGAGGAAAATTGCCGGTGAAGTGTTAAAGCTGACTGACATAGCAGCTGTGAGTTGAATACAGTGGAATTAATCCCCACATCTAAGTAGCATCATGAGGAAGCGTGGCTATCAGATAAAAAATACTAGTCTCCCATTTCACTGAAGCTGAGTTAATACACAGGGGCTTTAAGCTTTTTTTCTTCTGTTGTAGATCATTCAGCAGTGTTGCTTCCTTTTCTGAAACAAAAGCACGTACCACCAGATTCAATAACAGCTTCTTCCCCACTGTTATCAGACTCGTGAACGGACCACTAAGCTAAGGATATGTTCCCGATGTCTAAATTTACCTCATTGCACTGCACTTTTTATCATCTTTAGTTTGGTTTAAAGATGCAACACGAACGCAGTCCTTTCGGCCCACTGAGTCCGCACCAGGGAGACCACCGATCCCTACACACTTACACTATCCTGCACACACTAGTGACAATTTACATTTATACAAAGCCAATTATCCTACAAACCTGTACGTCTTTGGAGTGTGGGAGAAAACTCACGCGGGTCACGGGGAGAATGTACAAACTCCATACAGACAGCACCTGTAGTCAGGATTGAACCCGGATTTCCGGCACGTGAGGCTGTGACACTACCGCTGTGCCACCGTGCCACCCTCTTTGCAAAGGAAGGTGTGAGACTGTACAGAGGGACTCAGCATATTTCCATTGTCAGCCTCCTGACACAGGGTGCATTTGATCACTTCCTGCATGAAAGAAGGGTTGATTCAGTTACACATTGATTTAAAGGTACAGAATGGAAACAGGCCCTTCAGCCCACTAAGTCCACGTTGACCATCGATCACCCGTTCACACTAGTTCTATGTTATCCCACTATCTCATTCACTCCCTACACACCAGGGGCAATTTTTAGAGGCAAATTAACCTACAAATCCACACATCTCTCGGATGTGGGAGGAAACTGGAGAACCCGGAGGAAACTCACTTTGTCACAGGGAGATTGTGCAAACACCACATGGAGAGCACCCGAAGTCAGGATCGAACCCGGGTCTCTGGCGCTGTGAGGCAGCAACTCTACCACTGCGCCACCATGTCATCAGCTGCATCTGTGCTGAGAAAAACAGAGTCAACGTTTCAGGTGGAAGATCTTTTGTCAGAACTAGAACTTTTATATTAATAACCCTACTGATTTTATCATTGAAATTATTTAGACTTTGCCCAGGGAGTTAAGCTCCAAACAATCCAACTTCTCATCAGGTGAGAATTTATTACATGGAGAGTTTTCTGCAGTGCAACAACACATGACCACGATATCTAATGTTGTATTAGAAGTCTTCTATTTAGTCAAAATGCACTACTCCTTTAATAGGCATTTTCTACCACAATTTTCAGACCATCACCGTTCCCTCAAGCACTGTTCCTCAAAATCGTGCACACAATCCTGAACACTTTACAGGCATTGTTTATCATGGGTTAACCTTCGCATTTAATTTTCTGAAAGTCCCAGCAGCTTACTTGTGGCGACGTCCTTGGTATCGAGGTCACTGTAATTCATTTAAATGTTGAAAAAAAAAAATCTTAATAAAACAGGATTATTCCTTCAGGACACCATCATTAAAAACCATTCAGCTGTGACAATGATGCTTTAGCTCTGTCTTGTCAAAGATATGAAAAAGGATAACGTTATTTGAAATGAATTATTCAATATATACTACAGGACCATCTTCGATAGCCCAAAGCTTAAATCACAGGATAATGGATCCACAATTTTAGATCCTTGTCTTTGTTGACTGCATTTCAGAATTAGTTTCAATTCTGCCTGAAGTGTGCAGGGATGCAAAGGAAATCTTGCATCTCGAGAGCAGCTCTTATATCCTCTGGTTGTCTCACAACACTTTGTATTCAATGACGTAATTGGAACAGTAGTTGCTGTTATAACATTGGGAATGGTCAATGCTAATTTATCTCAGAAACAATAATGAAGTCAATAATCAGAACTTTTATTTTTATATTTTTTAAATAACAATCCAGGCATAACGTTGTCTCGGTCACGGGGGTCCAAACTGGTTAAGTGTGTGCTGGGATCACAATGTGCAGCTGACAAGTGATCATTCAAAGTAGGGCAATTATCGTAATTTCAGCTGGCATTAATCTTGTGGTTTGATATTTTTACTGAATGCCGTCTGATTTCATGAGTGGCTGGACCATTTGAAGTTAGAAAGCTCTGATTGTAGTCAGCACGCATTTCTTAAAGGAGGCAGCACTGATTAGGATGGGGAGTGGAAACCATTCCAAATGTCTTTGTAGCTTGTTAGATGGTAGAACGCAGGTGCAATGGAGTATCCAGATGCTCAAGTGCCCCAGAGGTAAATGTGGCAGAGATCGGTCAGCATAATGGAGCAGCTGGTACAGTTGCTGCCTCACAGCACCAGTAACCCAGGTTCAATCCTGACCTCTGGTACTCCCCGTGTAAAGTTTAACGTGTGACCACGTGGTTTATCTTCTGGATGTTCCAGTTTCCATCCACATCCCAAAGACATGCAGGTTTTGAGGTTAATCAGCCGGTTAAATTGCATCTGAAGTTTAGATTAGTTTTGTGATACAGAGCGGAAACAGACCCTTCAGCCCACCAAGTCCGCACCGACCAGCAATCCTCACACATTAACACTAGGGACAATTTTACATTTACACCAGGCCTATTAACCTACATACCTGTACGTCTTTGGAGTGTGGGAGGAAACCGAAGATCTTGGAGAAAACCCACCGCGGTCAAGGGGAGAACGTACAAACTCTGTACAGACAGCACTTGTAGTTAGGATGGAACCCGGGTCTCCGGCGCTGCAAGCCCTGGACGACATCAACTCTACCGCTGCGCCACCGTGCCGCCCTGTGGGAGTGAGTAGTGGAATTTAAGGAGGAGCTGATGAGAATGTGGGGATAATAAAAAAGAGTAGGATGAGTCTTGATGATCAGTGTGGACTGGCCTGGGTGGGCCTAGAGACCTGTTTCCATGCTGTATGACTAAGAGGGATGCACTGGCTGCAGGAGGCTAGAAGGTCTTAACAGCAGAAACTAAAAAGATATGAATGGATGGATAGCTATCGAGGTCAATGTGGGGACTACAGCCACAAGTAGTTGAATGCAAAAGTTTCAATGATTTCACCAGCTCAGTAAATGTCTCTATTCAAGAGGTATTTTCCACCACTGCCCCAGTAGCCTGACACATTGCCTAAAGCATAACTCCATCCGCGCTCTGACGGGGATGCAGTTCAAAGCTAGGTCTGAGAGCCAGAGAGATCAGTCCTGAAGAGACTAGTAGAATAATTGTTTTATCATTCTTCACTGCACCAGCTATATATGTCAATAGAGCATGTAATTTGCACTGACATTCATTCATTTTGCATCAAAAATGTTCAAAGTGCACATATAGAAAACCGAACAATCCCATCTTTTTGTGGAATGTGCTGGTTAATAGCATGAAGATGGAAAACAGATGGGAAAGAAATGATTTTTAATGAGGTAACTTAATTTTATGTACCCACATATTATTATTGATTTAAATGTGCTTGCTCTACATTGAGACTGAAATTCTACATACCACCTGACTGAATTTGTTTTAATTACTGAAAATAATTAATTTTTTCCAGTTATTAATTACAACTATAACAAATCCTTGAAATGAACCAAAATAAAAATAGAAACATTCATGTGTTTTGCAAAAATCGTTCAGAGCAGTCCATATGAGAGAGCCACTGTTTTTTCTCTCATAGATTAAAGGTAGCAACTATCTCCATCCTCCAATATGTAAGGACCGTTTAGAGGGATATGGACCTAACGCAGGCATATGGGACTTACATGGGCATCTTGATCGGCAAGGACAAGTTGGGCCAAAAGGCCTGTTTCTGCGGTGTATGACTCTATGACACCGTCTCTTATTTAATACACACTATGCAATAATTCCATTAGCTGTGGTAACAATGTCATTACCTTTGCAACCATGTTATGTGAGTCCTACATCCATTGGTGCCTCTTAAAAGGCTACAGAAATTGTTCAAACACTAGAGTTTTCAGCCAAGTTAACATGCAGTGCCTGCAGCATAGCAATCTCATGTATTTGGCCACAATCATTCACGCTTTCTCACCAAGGCCATGGTTTCTCCCAGAGAGTGTGCAAGACCTTCCTGGACTGCAATCACAAGATGAGGTTTCAGTGAAGAACAGCTCATATATGTCACGCGTAAAAAGTGATCTGCACCCACGACAGTCATCTTCACCGGCAACTAATTATCTTAACAGAATGTCTTAAACTCACCACCATATTTCAGAGCCAATTCCGCAACTGTTAACCCACTAATGATATTTAAGGCCCTCACTGCACTCACACCTTTTACCACCATGGTCACCCTTCTCACCTTTAAGATCTTTGTTGACCCAGGATCGTCTGTTGAACCATTGTTTGTGACCATATGACGGCTCTGTGGACAAAGAAGGAGAAGTGAGCATTACTGCCCTGTTTGCTGACACCCAGATTCCAGAATTACACCCAAAGTGACTTTGCCTCATGTTCTTAAACATTATCTCTGGGGCAGAGACAATTCAGTCAGTGTCTTAAACATTGAGTCCTCCTTGTTAAATAGTTTTGTTTGAATTCTGTTAACAGTCCAAACAACAAAGCTTCTCACACCATCTGACCCAAGAAGGTCTTGACATTGCACCTCTTAAGCCCAATCTCACACTTACCCAGCATATCTTCTGCTTTTTCGTTGCATGCCCAAGATGGTAACTCTCAAAAAAAATGTCTTAAGGACCCCGAGTTAAATTGTCCCATCAATGTTTCTACAATGTCCTCATTAGAGAACTCATCTACGGTTCATGGCACTAAGAGAGTCATCAATATCTCACATGTCTCATGTTTAAGAAGGAACTGCAGATGCTGGAAAAATCAAAGGTAGACAAAAATGCTGGAGAAACTCAGCGGGTGAGGCAGCATCTATGGAGTGAAGGAATAGGCGACGTTTTGGGTCGAGACCCTTCTTCAGACTGATGTCAAAGATAACATCTCATGATCTTTTACCTGCAATAATAACAGCTTCCGCTTTTTGCATTAGACACGTTTCATAGTTCTTTGACCTCAAGACCTCAACGATTTTGATCACTCTTAGGAACCACCACTCACTCCATGTACAGACCAGATGGCAGAAACTGCACATTTCTCAAACCCGTTAACATATAGAGTCACACAGCGCACAAACAGGCCAACCATCAAGTGCTATCTATACTGATCCCATGTACCTGCCCACTGTGCCTTGCCTACCCCAGTCCGTTTCCAGATGGTTCATAGATGTTGTGAGAGTATTTGCTTCCACCACCTTCTCAGGCAGTGCATTCCAGATTTTAACCACCTAATCCCACTAAATCCTTTACTTAAGGTGGTGCAGCAGTAAAGGTGTTGCCTTAAAGTGCAAGACACTCGGGCTCGATCCTGACTACGGGTGCTGTCTGTATGGAGTTTGTATGTTCTCCCCGTCACCACGTGGGTTTTCACCGGGTGCCCTGGTTTCCCCCCACAATCTAAAGACAATACAATACAATAATACTTTATTACCCAAGTATGTTTTTCATTTGATTTGCCAAGTCAGTCATACAAATAAAAAGCAACAGAACACACAAAATACATTTTAACATAAACATCCACCACAGTGACTCCTCCACATTCCTCACTGTGATGGAAGGCGAAAAAAAGTTAAATCACTTCCCTTCTTTGTTCTCCCGCGGTCGGTGGGCCTCAAGTCTTCCGTTGATGGGATGATCATGCTCCCGTAGCCGGCGGTCGGGCCCTCCACGTCGGGGCGATCAAGCTCCTGCATCGGGGGGGAATCTCAGCTCCCCACGCCGAGCGATCTGACCCCGGGTCGGAGCATGTCGAACCTTCTGCATTGTTGGAGCTCCCGACATCCACGGTCTCTACCCAAGACTGCAGGCTCTCGATGGTAAAGTCCACAGGCTGCGGTTAGATCCCAGGCAAGGGATCGGCTCCGATCGTAAGTCCACGCCCTGCGGTGGGACTCAAAGTCAGTCCCGAGCGAGGCATCCAGCTACATGACGTTAGGCCACAGAGCGACCAGAGATACAACCCAGAAAACAATCGCATCTCCAGCAGGGTAAGAGATTGAAAAAAAAGTTTACCCCGACCCCCTCCCCTTCCCCCCACATAAAACAAACCAGAGAACATTAACACATACTTTTAAAACACACCAAAAAACGTTTTTTCAATCTCTACATAACAAAAAAAAGACGAAAAAACATAGACTGTTTGCGAGGCTGCCAATCGTGCTGCGCCCCTGGTGGTATTAACATACAGGTTTGTAGATTAATTGGCTTCAGTGAAAATTGTAAATTGTCCCTAGTGTGTAGGATAGTGCTAGTGTATGGGGATCGCTGATCGGTGTGTACTCATTTGGCTGAAGGGCCTGTTTCCACGCTGTATGTCTAAACTAAACTAAACTAATGTTTAAGACTATTTGCAAGCCACAATGTCTGGAACTCAAAGTTGGTTATAAAACAAATTAAACTTCCTAACGACGGTGGGGACTGAGCTGACACAAGCATTTTTAATATGGAGCTTCCCTATTTAGTGGCGTATGAAGCCAATGATAAATAATAATAAAGATAGACACAAAGTTTGGAGTAACTCAGCGCATCAGAAGACATCTGTGGAGAAAATGGATAGGTGCAATTTCAGGGTCGGGACCTTTGTTCAGACTGGTTGTCGGGGAAGGAGGGGGACGGGACTGGAAGCAAGAAAACGCCACAACAAATCAGGCCCGCCAACAAGATGACCTATCAGGGAGATTCCTGATAGGTTGATTGTTGGCTAGAGACGGTGTGATCCCAAGAGGGTTACATTGTTACAAACTGTGGAACAAATTAAAAATATTCTACACTGTTTAAATGGACACTTCAATTCAGTTTTCCTTTGCTTCCAGTTTACTTGATAACTGTATTAACCAAAGTTATTGCATCCAGTTTTCTCATTTCTCTATTTAAGGGGAGTGAACTACTTGATATTAGTGTGTCAGAAGAAATTGCAGGTGCTGGTTTACACAGAAGATAGACACAAAATGTTGGAGTAACTCAGCACGACAGACAGCATCTCTGGAGAGAAGGAATAGGTGACATTTCGAATCGAGACCCCTTTCTTCAGAGATGCTGTCTGTCCTGCTGAGTAATGCCAGTACTTAATATTAGTGTATGGAGAAGGATTCCAACGTGAAACATCACCTATTCCTTTTCTCCAGGAGATGCTGTCTGACCCACTAACTCTGTTTCTCTATCTCCACAAACGTGACTGACCTGATGAGCAATATTTTCCCTTCTTATTTCATATGTTCAACAATATTGGGTTTGGTAGTAGGAAGCTTTTGGAAAACATTGTATTAAACGCAGTTATGACATTTTTTTGATTCCTGCTTCCATTTCAAATGTTTTCACATCAGCTGTTTTGAGTTCCATGTGGTAGCAATAAAAAAAGGAGAAAGGCTTCTTACCATTATATGGTTTGACCTTTAATATCGTAATTAACATACCTAAAATCATGGGCCCAATGACAGAGCAGAAATGGCATTGATTAAGGGAGGACAATAGGAGTGAAGATACTGGACAAACTTGATACCTGAAAAATGTGATGGAGAGGTATAACAAAATATATGCAGGATTCAAGGATTCGGATCAATGGATGGAGAAAGCACATCCTGAAGAGCACAGATAGCTGTTTTATTAAAGCAAATTGCAAGTAAAATACAGAAAAACAAAATAACAAGTCTCATGCCCTCTCTGCATATACAAGTTTCCGGTCTGCACTGGGACAGCTCACGTTTTAAGCTCTTTCTCTCTCTCTCTCTCCCTCCCCCCCTCTGCAGAAGATCTGCTCTAATGGTAGACGCATGCACTTTTATATAATAACTTTATCTCTAAGAACAACAGGTGACAAGAAGTCAAAATAGCTACTCTCTTTGGAACCATGATGGCGTGAGTTATGCGTCCTATCAAGAGCCGAGCTAGTCGCGGATGTCTCTAGGAAGGCAAAGCTTATCTCAGTGACCTCGCAGGTGGCCCCATGATTTACTGGTCCTGTGGAATTAGCCTAAATATTTTTTGAAAACATCTACTTGTTTTCCTAAGGAGGGTTTGAAATGTGGTGCTGCTAATTTAGCTGACAACTCCATTTTAGCTGTCATAATAGACCATTTAACCATTACATTACACAAGACTGATGGTATTTAAGGCAAGTATATCTTGTGACCAGAAAGCAAATGTATTGATCAATAGTCGTCTAGTGGGAATAAGGTCAAGGCCCACTGGTTAGCTCTGAGACAAGAATAGGGTTGCCAACTGTCCCTTATTAGCTGAAACATCCCGTATATTGGGCTAAAATGATTTGTCCAATACGGGACCACCCTTGTCCCGTATTTGACTGCTACTACTCCGGTCGAGGGAACTGTCGGGTCGGAGCGCCGCGTCCGGTCCCACCTCACCCGTGACCTCGTCGGTCGGCAGCCCGGCCAGCGATGTCGCGAGCAAAATCCGGTGCCCGGGCCAAAACTCCTCAGCTGGCCCGCCGGCTGGGCTTTGTGTGCAGTCCAGCACCCAGGCCAACTCATCATTCACCCAGCCATGGCCGAGTTGGTCAACAAATTGCCGTTGGGAATTTGTCCCTTATTTTGACCTTTTGTCCCATATTTGGGAGTGAGAAAGTTGGCAACCCTAGACTAGAACCTCAGGCATACATAATTCAGGACATTGTGGCTCTGGTGTAACAATTACCTTTTTACAATCAATGCTGGAAACGCTGCAAGTACAAATACTATTAGGGAGAAAAAGGTAATTTAAGATGCAAATAAATTACTGAGGAGCTATAATTATGTAAGCCAGTGTTGAGGATTGCACATGATTCAGTCTGTAAACATGGAATGGATGGTATAATCTATTTGTTCCCTTACAACAAACTTCATTTGACAGGTACATTCGCCACCCTGTATATCACTCTGTTCATAATCTGCATAACAGAACATTTTAGCCAACTTCTCTTAAAGTTACAGTAAATTAAATACCTCTTTTAATTTCTCTTTGTTTTTATTCTTTGTAGGAGTTACCTTTTCCCCTTTTTTCAACTTAATTCTTGGAAATCTTTGGGTGAAGATAGGCTATGGCGTAAATTAATTCTGCATCATTAAAATCTGTTCACAGAATGATTAAATACTTCTTGATCCGTCAGTAAATCCACTTCAAAGTGCATGCAAAGATTTTAATAGCATATTTATTTAATTGCATATTTTAATATGTTGTTCATATATCTCTGCTAATACACAATATAAGCCTGGAGATTTAAATATTGCATACAATCTCTTGAGTATCTCTGGTGCTTAAATAAAAAACAAACTTATTTCCACCTTGACAAAAGCAATGCACCTCTTTAATAAAAAGCACAGCGTTGGAGTAACTCAGTGTGTCAAATGCAAAACATCACATATCCATGTTCTCACTTGATGCTGAGTTACTCCAGCATTTTGTATTCTTTGCTCAAGATTCCAGCATCTGCACTTCCTTCTGTCTACGTTTTAATTCACCTCTTTTTTCTTTATTACCAGTTGATGAAGGCAGGAGAACTGCTCCTGATAGGTGACCAAAAATGGGATTGAATAACATGGGGCTACAAAACAAAGAATAGAATAATTATGGTGAGGTTTTTAAACTGGTACTTGTAACTGGAGTTAAAGCTGACAAAGAATACGATCCCACGAAATCAGCAAAAGATTTGAAATTCATGAAAGTAGTCAAACTTAACGTTGGATATCAGTTCTTAAAGAAAGATCATCAACTAGAACGTTAATTCTCAGTCTCTCCCCACAAATGATTGGCTAGCACACAACAAAAGCCTTTCACTGTACCTCGTTGCACGTGACAATAAACTAAACTAAACTAAACTAAATGAAGCATAGCCACTAGTTTATATCAATTACTATTGCCAATCCTGATTAAACACTAATCTGTGTTGGACCCGGCTACAGTAGAGTGGACCATCAAGGACAACATTTCCGGAACTCTTTAACGGCTTCAAGTTAAAAACAAAACGGAAGCTTCTGATACGAGAACAAAGAATGCTGTAAACATTCAGAAGGTCAGGCACTCTGTGCAGAGACAAACAAAAGTTTCAGGATACACAAAAGGCTGGAGAAACTCAGCGGGTGCAGCAGCATCTAAGGAGCGAAGGAGATAGGCGACGTTTCTATTATCTTGCATCAGAACTGGCAGTTTCTATTAATTACTTTGGTTCAAATGTTGTTCTTAAAGCCAGCACTTGCTTGAGGTTGTCATTCAATAATAATATTAAGCTCATTGAGATGTTTATGATAGTAGCATTATAAATACAAGGCTTACTTTCTTGAAATAAATTGAAGCATCCAATTGCTCTAGAGGGAAGCAAGAAAGAAGACGGTGGAACACTTACACCTAACATCAGTTGACGGAAAAAAAAATTGTGATCTATACTTAAGGAATGTAACAGGGAACATAGAACATCATCATATGAGTCTATAAGGACATTTATCTTAAATCCATCTAAGAAGAACATTTTGAGAATGTAATCTCAGATTAGATATGGGGAGAATCTATGATTCTCTTATTTCCAAAAGGTGTTTCAATACGGTGCCACACCGAGTTAAGTTTACATTAACACAAAGGTAGACACAAAAAGCTGGAGTTACTCAGTAGGTCAGACAGCATCTCTGGAAAAAAGGCATTGGTGATGTTTCGGGTCGAGACCCTTCTTCAGTCTGAGAATCAGAGGAAAGGGAAACGAGAGCTATAGACGGTGATATAGAGAGAAATAGAACAAACTAGACTAAGTGGGACCCGTTGGGTCCCATGTTCACACGGGAGGGCTGGTCCCCCAACGCAATATTCCACCTCTCCACCAATTCCAATATTGCTGGCCAGTTCCAATATTGCTGGGGGGGGGGGGGGGCTTTTCTGGAGCACTAGTATGGGTGTTGTGGGCTGAAGGGACTGGTTTCCATAGGGTTAGTATGGACATTGTGGGCCGAATTGATTCTTGGGCTGGCAGCTCAGTCACTCAGGCCTGGTGGGCTGGCAGCTCAGTCACTCAGGCCTGGTGGGCTGGCAGCTCAGTCACTTGGGCCTGGTGGGCTGGCAGCTCAGAAACTGCCAGAAATTCTGCCCAAAACAGATGAAAGACTTTGTGAGACAGAGAAGGGGAAGAGGGTGGAGAATTAATTTTATACATTTTTCATCCTTTTTCTGCAGATCATAGCGATGAAGGAGGAAAGTCTATCCTGGCCCGGATCTCACATGGAGCAAACGAAGGGAGGGAGAAAAATACTGGGGTGAGGTTTAATACTTGCAGGGGGAATACTTACTGATGGGCCAAGGAATTCCTGGGCTAGTACAGGCCTGATGTGCCGAAAGGGCTCTTTAAAAAACATCCAAGTGAATCTCACTTTTCCTGGCATTGCCATTGCAGTTTCAAGCACAGGGCAGGCCAAGCCCAATAGCTGATTACATTTTCACTTAATTTCCATTGCCATTCCACTTTCAAGCACAGGGCAGGCTCAAGCCAAATAGCTCATTGCATTTTCACTTAATTTCCATTGCCATTGCAGTTTCAAGCACAGGGCAGGCCAAACAACTTATTTCATTTTCATTGAGGGCTAACAAATCATTTCTTCAAGTACATTGCACAATCACAGTGTACTGTAGTTTCCCAGCTCAGGGAATCGTGACCTCTCCCTCGCCATCTTGCAGACAGACTGAGTCACGCCCACACTTCTGGGGGTTTATAGTCCCTCCCCTCTCCCACTGGAAGGGACGTGGCCTTTATGGCAGTGATTGACAGGAGAGAGAATCTCAAGATTTTTTAAACACTAATAAGTCTTTTATTTTTCATCAATGGGAAAAATCCTCGGAGCCTGCGCAGCGGAGGAGGACTCTTGAGTAAGATGGTCAAAGAAATCACAGCCATATGTGGTAGCGGTTTTTCTAAAATCATAGCACAGTACAAACAGGATGTGGTCAAGATGAGACTTTTAATTATGTAGATGAATGCAAGAGATTCAAAAAAGTAACAATTATAAAGGCAACAGGCCATTGTTAGCTGTCGGCTGGGTAAAAACATGTTACAGACAATGGGACTTAACAAGACGACTTTGAAACTAGTACGACTTGGGTGGGGGAGGGATAATACTGATAGCTGATTGACGAAAGGCCAGAAAATTGAGAGTAGAAATAAACTGGTCTTTTTCATATTGTTAATAATGGGTCACCATGGTAATTTCTGCAGAATCTCAACTGATTTTAATTATGAAAGTGCGTAATCTATTTGTGGACTGAAGATACAAAATCAGGTGGGTAAATCTGTTGCGGAAAGGATGCAAGGTGTATTTTACCAGCATGCATTAATACATCCAGCTCAAAGAATTGGATGAAGCTGACATATGATGAAAGAATGGGTCGACTGGGCTTGTATTCACTGGAATTTAGAAGTATGAGAGGAGATCTTATAGAAACATATAAAATTCTTAAAGGATTGGACCGACTAGATGCAGGGAAAATGTTCCCGAAGTTGGGGGAGTCCAGAACCAGGGGTCACAGTTTAAGAATACGGGGTCGGCCATTTGGGTTTTTCACCCAGAGTTGTGAATCTGTGGAATTCTCTGCCACAGAAGGCAGTGGAGACCTGGATGTTTTCAAGAGGGAATTAGATTTAGCTCTTAGGGCTAAAGGAATCAAGGGATATGGGGAAAAAGCAGGAATGGGGTACTGATTTTAGATGATCAGCCATGATCATATTGAATGGCGGTGCTGGCTCGAAGGGCCAAATGGCCTACTCCAGCACCTATTTTTCTATGTTTCTAATCATTTTGCATGAAGATCCCTATCGCAAACGACTACAAAGGTAGACACAAAATGCTGGAGTAACTCAGCGGGACAGGCAGCATCTCTGGACAAGGAATGGGTGACTTTTTGGGTCGAGACCCTTCTTCAGTCTGATTATGTGGAATGAGATTTTGAAAAACAGTTGGCAAATTTAGGGAGGAAGCTGATGTGGAATCCATACAAAACGAATGTGAAGTGTAATGTGAAGATCAGGGACCCTCAAACAACGTAGAGGTGCAGTGGTAGAGTTGCTGCCTCACAGTGCCAGAGTTCGATCCTGTGTCTGGAATTTGTACGTTCTCCTTGTGACCACGTGGGTTTTCTCTGGGTACTTCCAATATACACCCACATTCCAAAGACGTGCAGGTTTGTAAGTGAATTGGCTTCTGTAAATTGTCCTTGGTGTATCGGATAGTAGTGAGACAAAAATGCTGGAGAATCTCAGCGGGTGAGGCAGCATCTATGGAGCAAAGGAATAGGTGAAGTTTCAGGTCGAGACCCTTCTTCAGACTGATGTGGTGGGGGAGGAGGGGGGGAGGAAGAAGAAAGGAAGAGGCGGATACAGTAGGCTGTGGGAGAGCTGGGAAGGAGAGGGGAAGGAGTGAGAAAGCAAGGACTACCTGAAATTGGAGATCAATGTTCATACTGCTGGGGTGTAAACTGCCCAAGTGAAACATGAGGTGCTGCTCCTCCAATTTGCAGTGGTACTCACTCTGGCCATGAAGGAAGGCCCAGGACAGAAAGGTCGGATTCGGAATGGGAGTAGCAGTGCTGGGCGACCGGGAGATCAGGTTGGTTAGGCGAAGCGATCGCCAAGCCTACCCTTGGTCTCACCGATATAGAGCAGCTGACACCTAGAGCAGCGGATGCAATAGATGAGGTTGGTGGAGGGGCAGGTGAACCACTGCCTCACCTGTAAAGACTGCTTGGGTCCTTGGATGGAGTCAAGTGGGGAGGTAAAGCGCCAAGTGTAGCATTTCCTGCGGTTGCAAGGGAAAGCACCAGAAGAGGGGGTGGTTTGGGTGGGAAGGGACGAATTGACCAGGGAGTTACGGAGGGAGCTGTCTCTGCGGAAAGCCGAAAGGGGAAAGGATAGAAGTAGTGTATGGGTGATCGTAGGTTGGAGTGGACTTGATGGGCCGAATGGCCCCCAACCTAAACTAATCTAAAATGTTAAAAGTGTAGCACTTTATAAATGGTAAAATTCCCCAAGGCATTTCAGCCAATTTGGATACAGTGCATCTCAAGTAAGAGTCAGAAGTGTATAGGGAAATTATTTTTCGAGCTCAGGGGCTCAGCAGTTTAACGTGCAGTTTAAGGTGCAGCAAAACAAATGTGGGGATGCAGAAGCAGCCACAACTAAAGGAACACCATGATCTTTGAGGATTGCAGGCTGGAGAGGGTTAGAGATGAGGAAGAAAGAAGCCAGGAAAGGATTTGAAAACACAAATGATTAAAAAAAAATTGAAGGTAGACAAAAAATGCTGGAGAAACTCAGCAGGTGAGGCAGCATCGATGGAGAGAAGGAATAGGTGACGTTTCGGGTTGAGACCCTTCTTCAGAAACATGAGCCCAATGAGTGAATATGGGAGTGAATTCGGGTACTTGCCCAAAATGTTTTCCATGAGATCAAGTTCATAGAGTGGAGTTGAGGGGAAGCAAGGGGGCGATTTTTAAATATATATTTTGCAGCTGTTCAAAGTTCAAAATGAGCCTTAAAGAGTGCGAAATGGATTTCATGCATCCCTAACTTAATGCAAATCCTTACAAAAGACGTTTAACAATTCAGCACCCGGTCAAATGCGCGATTCTGAAGAAGGGTCTCGACCCGAAACGTCGCCTATTCCTTCTCTCCATAGATGCTGCCTCACCCGCTGAATTTCTCCAGCATTTTTTTGTCTACCTTTGATATTTTCTTTCTTAAAGATTTCACATTGTGGCTAGTTTATACTAATCTATCATTTACACTACGTTGCTTAATTGAGTTGCACCGCGAAAGAGATAAACAAAAAAAAACAAAAAGGCAGCACGTGCTTTGGGCAAGACAACAATTTAATGTTGACGTAAATTAATAAATGTTAATTTGTCACGCTCAAGCAGGCACGTAGGTTGGATTAAGTGTGGGCATCAGGCCGGGTGGACCAGTGCTGCCCTTCTCTATCCTCACTAACCCTCCCTCTACCGCCAGAAAGGAGTCAAAGAGAGAGAAGAAAAAAAAAACCGCTGCTCTTGTGCCTTCCCACTTTGTGTTGTCTAACAGTGCGAAAACCAAACTTATATTCCGCAACCGGCTACAGTGTTTTTTCAAAACAACGCAGGCTGAGGGAGGGAGGGAGGGGAGGGAGGTTTAAAAACACACACACACACACTGGGCGTAATCTTGGGAACTAACTTGGCATCATGTCACCTGAAAGCACCAAGGTCGAATCAGCAAAATATAATCCCCGTCCCTGGGTGTCGAGAGAGACTCTCTTTCTGTCGAGTGCTTCCCTCAGGTGGTGGGACATGGCCACTCCTAAAGCAGCTCTCCAGGCGCTGCTTGACAGGAGGTTTGAGCTTGTTTGCAATGGCTGGGTTCCCGTCACCACAGAGCCACGGCGGGAGCCGGCTGGCAAAGTGAGTGCTCCACACCGGTGCGGGGCGGCAGCGGCAGCAGCTCGCCGCCACCCTCCTCCTCCTCCTCCTCCTCCTCCTCCTCCTCTTTGGAAGAAGCTCGGGATATCGCCCATCAAGCTGCTGTTCGGCGACAGGGTTGACATGAGCAAAGTCTGCCACTGGTTCATGCAGACGACCGAGACTCGCTCCCTGGCCATCGCGAAGGGGGCGACTTTGTCGAGGCGGCTGAGGGCGAAAGGCGGGACGGGAGGCCGGGCCGCTCCCGCCAAGCGCAGGAAGAAGAGGCGGCGGGGGCCGGGGCCCGAAGGCCTCGCCACCGGGCCGCGGGGCAGAGCGGCTGACCGCGGGCTGGCGGCTCCGGGGAGGGGGCGGAGGAGGGCGTATGCTCGTCGCCGGGAGGGTGGGTGTGACCCGCAACGTGGCGGCCCGATCAATTGGCTGGGTCGCCAACATGTCGAGCGCTGCAACGGCTGCGGCGTGTGTCGGAGGGAGGAGGAGCCGCCGCCACCGCCACCGCCCGATGGAGATGGAGCTCCGAGGCCGGCAGCCGATGGAGATGGAGATGGAGCTCCGAGGCCGCAGCCCGCCCACGGCACACACCAGGTGGCGGTGGCAGCCGCCGCCCTCACCTCGCCTCAGCCCGCCTGGACTCTGTTAGAGAGCCCGCCCGTGTTGTCGGTCACAGGAACCAACTACAAGCTGGTGCCGGTCGGCAACGCATTGCCCGACCCGGAGAAGATGCAAGTGGCCAGGGCAGCAGAGGAGACCTTACCCCGGGGGGCCTCCGCCACCAACACCGTCACCCGACCATTGCTCCTGGGCTGCCTGCGGGAGTGCTGGGTGATACTCAGGAACATCGAAGAGCCCAAGAAGAGAGCAAAGCAAAGCCATACTTTGCCTGAGGAGAAGTTGGCTGATGTCTTCCAGGGGCGGAGGCGGCGGAGGAAGAGTTTAAATCCCCTCAAAGTTGTTAGCTGCAGCCAGCCTGACGCTGACCCCTGGGCGACCAGACAAGAGGTCCCACCTGAGACCCAACCCTCTGGGTTGGACATTAGGCCGACTTCTCCCACTCTACTGGACCGTACAAAGCGGAGCGACGAGCAGAAGCAACGGGACAATCTGCTGGCCGATGGTGTTCAGTGGCAACTAGTCGGGCTAAAAGAGTGCAAGGTCATTCTGAGGAAGATCAACGAGTTGGATAGACACTATCAAAATGGCTGCGTTGGGAAACAGCTCTCCAAGGTACCTTCACCGACCCCAAGTTTGGAGAGGAAAGTTTGGGAAGAAAGTGGTGCTGAAGTTGAGCGTCATTCTGAGTTCCACGGTGCAAGTTTCTGTCAGAAAACCCCTAGTCAGTGGCGAGCGACAAACAACTGCGTTGCTTGTGCAGGTGCAGTAGACTTTGCAAAAATAAAGTGCTCTGCTGGTGAATTAAATCCCCGAGAATCGGACGTGAAAAACGAAGCGAAAGAAACATTCACAGTCGCTAAATGGAGCCAACTGAAAGAATGCAAAGTGGTGCTGGAAAAAATAACACCACTGATTGGGAACCGCTTCTCTACAGTAGCAGATGATCAGCTATTTAGATTTGGTTGGAATATTAATAGAAATACAAGTAATTGTTAGAGCTGGAGAGGAGAAATCGTAATATTTCAAATTTCCTATTATATATGATAAAAATGACCGTTTGGTTGCTTTTCGTTCGTAGGTGGACGGGTGATTTTGCTTTCAACGAGCAAGCCTTTTGCAGTTGTTAGAAATATTGCATTAATTGACAATCTTGATCGTAGTTAAAGCACTGTTAATCTATTATAGACTCAAGGGACTGGTTTAAACTTGAATTGAAGCCTGGATATGAAGGGGAATGCAAAGAGTGTATTTACCAACAAACTTCAACTGTTGAGGTAGTCGGTAGAACAGAATTGCGAATTGATGAAGGGGGAGGGAAGGAGGATTCCAAACTAGGCACTATGGACTAATTTACAAATAGATCCCCTTCATTCTTATGCCTTAAATGTCTAAGAAAAAGCCTGGCATAGTGTATGTGCTCATGGCAGAATTGGGGTATTGTTTTTTTTTTGCCTGACAAAATAGGATGGGATAGGATTGATGTCATGGTTTGATGTTTACAGTTGTTTTGCTGCTGAGGGGAATTAACATTAAACTTTGGGTAGCACTTTTATGAAACAGTATGTGTAAAATATTTAAATATTTTAAACAAGTTTTTAACTTTGGTTTGCCTCTTAACAATTCTGGAAACTCAGGGTGAAAGCTAAACTAAAATGAACCAAGTCAGAATAATTTAATGTTACAAAGAACAGTTTGTTCCACAAAATATTTTTCAAATAAGAATCTGTTTTGTTTAATTTGTGTTCTTTATGCATTAACATTTTGCAGATTTTCTCAGTCTAAACAAATAAATTTGTTTTACTAGAATTATCAAATGGAGGGTTTTTTTTCTTGTTAATTGTAGTTTGAATCTACATCATGAGATCATTTGGTTGGAGGTATCTGAAATGTGATTTTTTTTGTATAGATGTTGCATATTTAAGATGATGATGAGAATGAACTTTCCTTCAAGTTTGAAAGTAAAATGTGCGTCATCATCTTAAATTAACACACTTTGGGGTTATGGTCTGGCCACTGCAGATTTTTATGTTTGCAAATCATAGAATTTGTGATTTGAAAAAAAAAGTACAAATCTTAAATGGCACGTTCAAATTATTTGATTGCCTGTTTAATATTTAGCAAACGCAGTTTGTCCTGACCACTTACTGATCCTCCACTTTCTACATGATTTCACTTTATTGGTGTTTCTTTACTTTTAAGTTGGTAAACTGGGAGACTTTGTTTAAACATTGCAATAAACTTAAACTAAGGTCAATTAACATTCTGCAAGATTAAACTCCACTACTACCACCTGTTCGTTAGTGCTGGTTATCAACTGTTGCAGATGGTTTGATTCTAATTTATGGTAGCTGCACATCCTTAGTAAAATATAATCAGAGCATTCGGCAGTTAAGCCTTGTTGCATGTTGTACTCTTGTATTCCTTGCCAACAGACCTGGCACTGAAATTGTTGAAATAGGGAGGTTGCACGGCAGTCGAGGTCACATGACCCATACTGTTGGCACGCAACGCCAACTGGAGTACACGCGGTGAACTGCAGGTAAGCACTTACTATGGCTTCCAGTGTAGAGGGCCCAGCATCTACACGCTCTTCTGTCCCAGCATCCGGACTCCACGCTGACTGGTTCGACACTCGAGGACCCTGGGCCGTCTATCCCCGGGGGGGGGGGGGGGGGGGGGGGGGGGCAGCGCGGTCAATGACTCTGGGTGGGCGGAGGGACCAGACTGTCCCAACTCTGCTGCAGCTGACGGGGACGTTGCCGGCTTTTCATCCCCTCGTGTCCGCTGCCCGGAGCTGCGGCCCTGCTCCACCCGGCCCCGTGTGTGGCCGCTGCCGACCCACAGCCCGTGACAGTTGGCCCTACAGGGGCGGAGGGCGGCCGTGGCCGGACAGCGCTGACCTCGGGGAGAGTAGGGCTGTCCTGAGGGATGCGCTCCTTCGGCCGCTTACACCTTGGTGCTCGGATTCAGAACAAATACTAGAGCATTCGGTTCAGAGCGCTCAGTCACCCTTCACAATTATTTACGGCGCAAAAATTTACAATTTCTGTGTTTTTTAACGTAAGAAAGTACGCGTTTCGTGTGTTAAGTGTATGTCGGAAGCTGCCATATCCTCCAGTTGGATTGAGCTGCTGTGTGTGTCATGCCCTTTGACCTGATGACCTTACATGCAGCCCCCTTATACTGTGAAATTCTACCTGCCTACAAGTTCAATTTTTTTTTAATGGGAAAGCTAATGCTAGTGCACTTTAGAAATGTATTTTTACAGGAAGATAAATGGTAATTATTGCTGAGCTATCTATCCTGTGGGGGTGGAGAGAGAATTATGTGTGCAGTCACATTCCCTCATGTGAATCAATGTTATAGATCTCCTGCATTTTCTACCTGTCACTTTTCTCCTTTCACAATGGTGTTTTCCAATTTTTGTTCAACTAAACTACTTGTATTTAAAGAATCTTCACAAACACAGTTTAAGATGATTCTGCGATTTGTTTGCAGATACCCATAGTTCCCTTTCCAAAGAATACAGAGGATGAAACTAATTTTAGAATACAGTAAAATTCCATTAATCTTGCACATTTGGGACTTTGGTTCCAGAATAGCAGATATTGGACTATTCAATGCTCCTATTAATACTCCAAGACAATTCAGCTTTCAATGTTGCACAGAATAACTTCTTCTGGTGATCTGGGTATGTTTAGAGGGAGCACATGAAACAACAAGGGAACCAGAGACCTAGTGAGTCTAAAGGGGGCACAGTAATTGGCACTCATTGAGCCAAGTCCTCAATCATTGGGTTTGAAAATTTTGTAATGTATCTGCAGGAGTAATCATTGGCAAATATTCTTAACTGTCTTTAATCCATCCATAACATGAGCAAAACCAAATGAAAACTTAACATTGATTTTAAATATGTAAAAGGTCAGCTTTAAACATAAGAAATAGCAGACATTAATCCTTCGTGCCTGCTTGGCTATTCGTCAAGATCATGGCTGATCTTTCAGCTTGGTATTTTCCTGTACTATCCCCATATCCCCTCATTCAAATGATACCCAGGACTCCAACAAGCTCTGTTCTGAATGAACTGTTGATACCAGAGTAGTGCTCAAAGATTCAGTAGTCTTGTGGTGACAAAAATATCTCATCTCAGTTTTAAGCAAGCTACCACTTAAACATAGAAATTAGGTGCAGGAGTAGGCCATTCGGCCCTTCGAGCCTGCACCGCCATTCAATATGATCATGGCTGATCATCCAACTCAGTATCCCGTACCTGCCTTCTCTCCATACCCTCTGATCCCCTTAGCCACAAGGGCCACATCCAACTCTCTCTTAAATATAGCCAATGAACTGGCCTCAACTACCCTCTGTGGCAGAGAGTTTCTCTGTGTGAAAAAGTCTTTCTCATCTCGGTCCCCCCTTATCCAAGCTGTGACCCCTTGTCCGGACTTCCCCAACATCGATCTAGCCTGTCCAACCCCTTAAGAATTTTGTAAGTTTCTATAAGATCCCCTCTTAATCTCCTAAATTCCAGAGAGTATAAACCGAGTCTATCCAGTCTTTTCATAAGACAGTCCTGACATCCCAGGAATCAGTCTGGTGAACCTTCTCTGCACTCCCTCTATGGCAATAATGTCCTTCCTCAGATTTGGGAGACCAAAACTGCACGCAATACTCCCAGGTGTGGTCTCACCAAGCCCTGTATCTGAAGTAGAACCTCCCTGCTCTGTACTCAATCCTTTTGCTATGAAAGCTACCATACCATCGCTTTTTTCACTGCCTGCTGCACCTGCATGCCTACTTTCAATGACTGGTGTACCATGACACCCAGGTCTCGCTGCATCTCCCCTTTTCCTAATCGGCCACCATTTAAATAATAGTCTGGGTGGTTAAACCTCACATTTATCCACATTATACTGCATCTGCCAAACATTTGCCCACTCACCCAGCCTATCCAAGTCACCTTGCAGTCTCCTTAAGAGACTGACATCTGGTTCTAGATTGTGCACCCAGGAAACCATCCTCTTTGTCTTTCCAGCCCTGTAAGAATTGAGTTTGGATGAGATGTCCTGGTCCACAGTAATTTCCTACTTGTAGCAATCTGAATTGAATTAATTTATATTGGCACTTAATACAAAATACTTGGCCATAAGGCGAGCTCTTAAATTGAACTGAAATTATTGTAATGTTATGAACTTGCCAATGAGCAATATAAATAATTGAAAAACAAATGGTAAATTAGGCCAAGTGTTAAAGAAGGAACTGCAGATGCTGGAGAATCGAGGGTACACAAAAGGCTGGAGAAACTCAGCGGGTGCAGCAGCATCTAAGGAGCGAAGGAGATAGGCGACGTTTCGGGTCGAGACCCTTCTTCAGACTTTCTTAGGCCAAAGTGATTTGTGTACATGAACAGAGAGAACTGAGGGACTAATTGAGTTTTTCAAAAATTATTGGATACTGGAGCTGCACTAAGGAACGGAAATCTTCAAAAATGTTCTCCCATTTGAGGAATGGTAAAGACAGCAACTGGAAGATTGCCAAAGTATTTAGTTACTGATAAGCTAAGGGCATGTAAATTGGTGAGATTGCATTTGGAGTACTGCATTCAGTTTTGGTCACCTTGCTATAGCAACAATGCCACTAAACTTCAGTGTGCAGGAAAGATTTGAGGATGTTACCAGGACTTGAGGGCCTGAAGTGCAAGGGGAGATTGGACAGTCGATGACTTTATTCCTAGAGTATAGGAGGATGAGAGGTGATCTTACGGTGATGTATTAAATCATGAGGGGAATAGATAGGGTGATTACCGTCTTTTATCTAGGTAGGGGATCCAAGAACCTGGAGAAGTACGTTAAGGTGAGAGAAGAAAGATTTAATGGAACCATAAGATCACCTCTCGGTGTCCTGCACTCTAGGAATAAAGTCCTAGCTTGTCCAAATTTTTTTCAAAAAGGGTGGTGGTGTATATGGATCGAAATACCAGAGGATGTAGTTGAGGTGGATACAATAACATTTAAAAATCATTGGACATGGATAGGAAACATCCAGAATAATATAGGTTGTGTGTAGATGGGGCATGTTGGTCAGCATGGAGAAGATGGGCTGAATGAGCTGTTTCCATCCTGTATTGCAAACTGTCAAAAAATAAGGAAATGTGGAGACAGCCAGACTTTAGCTGCAGAAGACTAAACTGAAAGTTTTAGAAGGAATCTAGCATTGCAGGGAAATATAGAATAATAAAGATGGCACTTTACAGTGATCTTGGTGTGATGCAGAAATCTGCTAGAACCAACACAAATTGGAATAGTTTTGTCCTTGTGGTTAACAGGGTGGTGTTAAGAGGTTTTTCTTTTCGACTTTTGGAAAAAAAGAATTGGGTAACATCTAGTAATGGTTGAAATGGGTAGAGTCTTGACTTTTAAAAGGTATCCAGGCGGGTACATAGGTTGGAAAGATTTGGAGGGATATGGGCCTAGTGAAAAGCTAGTGGACTAGCTTGGTTTAGCAACTTGGTTGGCATGGACAATGTGCTGAAGGGCCTGTTTCTGTGAATTATAGCTCTATGACTTAATATTCCAGGATTTCGTTGCTTCAGGTGTGATAGAATTTGAGGGACCAGAGGGGGAGGTGTTGCATTGCTTGTCAGAGAAGATATTACAGCAGTGCTTTGGCAGGATAGATTAGAGGGCTCGTCTAGGGAGGCTATTTGGGTGGAACTGAGAAGTGGGAACGGTGTAGCAACACTTTTAGGGGTGTATTATAGACCGCCAAATGGGGAGCGTGAATTGGAAGAGCAAATATGTAAGGAGATAGCAGATATTAGTGGTGAGCACAAGGTAGTGATTGTGGGAGATTTCAATTTTCCAAAAATAGACTGAAACACATTCTGTAAATGGGCTGGATGGTTTGGAGTTTGTAAAATGTGTGCAGGATAGTTTTTTGCAGCAGTACATAGAGGTATTGACCAGAGAAGGGGCAGTGCTGGACCTCCTGTTAGGAAATGAGGCAGGTCAGGTGACGGAGGTATGCGTTGGTGAGCACTTCGGGACCAGTGATCACAATACCATTAGTTTCAATATAATTATGGAGAGAGTCAGAACTGGACCTAGGGTGGAGATTTTTGATTGGAGAAAGGCTAACTTTGAGGGAATGCGTAAGGATTTTAAAGGAGTGAATTGGGACACTTTGTTTCATGGGAAGGATGTAGAAGAGAAATGGAGGACATTTAAAGGGGAAATTGTAAGAGTACAGAATCTTTATGTCCCTGTTAGGTTGAAAGGAAATAGTAAAAATTGGAAAGAGCCATGGTTTTCAAGGGATAAATTGGACACTTGTTTCGAAAAAAGAGAGATATCTACAATAATTATAGGAGGCATGGAGTAAATGAGGTGCTAGAGGAGTATAAAGAATGTAAAAAGAATCTTAAGAAAGAAATTAGGAAGGCTAAAAGAAGATATGAGGTTGCTTTGGCAAGAAAGGTGAAAGTAAACCCAAAGGGTTTCTACAGCTATATTAATAGCAAAAGGATAACGAGGGATAAAATTGGACCATTAGAGAACCAGAATGGACAGCTATCTGCAGAGCCAAAAGAGATAGGGGAGATATTGAACAATTTCTTTTCTTCGGTATTCACCAAGGAGAAGGATATTGAACTCGGTGAGTTAAGGGGAAAGAGTAGAGTAGCTATGGAAACTATGAGATTCAAAGAGGAGGAAGTACTGACACTTTTGAAAAATATAAAAGTGGATAAGTCTCCCAGGTCCTGACAGGATATTCCCTAGGACATTGAGGGAAGTTAGTGTAGAAATAGCAGGAGCTATGACAGAAATATTTCAAATGTCATTAGAAACGGGAATAGTGCCGGAGGATTGGCGTACTGCGCATGTTGTTCCATTGTTTAAAAAGGGTTCAAAGAATAAACCTAGCAATTATAGACCTATTAGTTTGACGTCAGTGGTGGGCAAATTAATGGAAAGGATACTTAGAGATAATATATATAAGCATCTGGATAAACAGGGTCTGATCAGGAACAGTCAACATGGATTTGTGCCTGGAAGGTCATGTTTGACAAACCTTCTTGAATTTTCTGAAGCGGTAACTAGGGAAATTGATGAGGGTAAAGCAGTGGATGTTGTCTATATGGATTTTAGTAAGGCCTTTGACAAGGTTCCCCATGGAAGGTTGGTTAAGAAGGTTCAATCTTGGGTGTTAATGGCGGAGTAGCAAGATGGATTCAACAGTGGCTGAATGGGAGATGTCAGAGAGTAATGGTGGATGGCTGTTTGTCAGGTTGGAAGCCGGTGACCAGTGGGGTGCCTCAGGGATCTGTGTTGGGTCCACTGTTGTTTGTCATGTACATCAATGATCTGGATGATGGGGTGGAAAATTGGATAAGTAAGTATGCAGATGATACTAAGATAGGTGGTGTTGTGGATAATGAAGTAGATTTTCAAAGTCTACAGAGAGATTTGGGCCATTTGGAAAAGTGGGCTGAAAGATGGCAGATGGAGTTTAATGCTGATAAGTGTGAAGTGCTACATCTTGGCAGGACAAATCAAAATAGGACGTACATGGTAAATGGTAGGGAATTGAGGAATGCTGTGGAACAGAGGGATCTAGGAATAACTGTGCATAGTTCCCTGAAGGTGGAATCGCATGTAGATAGGGTGGTAAAGAAAGCTTTGGTGTGCTGGCCTTTATAAATCAGAGCATTGAATATAGGAGTAGGGACGTAATGTTAAAATTGTACAAGGCATTGGTAAGACCAATTCTGGAGTATGGTGTACAATTTTGGTCGCCTAGTTATAGGAAGGATGTCAACAAAATAGAGAGTACAGAGGAGATTTACTAGAATGTTGCCAGGGTTCCAGCAACTATGTTACAGAGAAAGGTTGAACAAGTTAGGTCTTTATTCTTTGGAGCGCAGAAGGTTAAGGGGGGACTTGATTGAGGTCTTTAAAATGATGAAAGGGATAGACAGAGTTGATGTGGATACGTTTTTCCCATTGAGGGTAGGGAAGATTCAAACAAGAGGGCATGACATGAGAATTAAGGGACACAGGTTTCGGGGTAACGTGAGGGGGAACCTTACTCAGAGGGTGGTGGCTGTGTGGAATCTGCTTCCAGCAGAAGTGGTGGAGGCAGGATCGATTTTAACATTTAAGAGTAAAGTGGATAGGTATATGGACGTGAAGGGAATGGAGGGGTATGGTCTGAGTGCAGGTAGATGGGACTAGGGGAAAACAAATGGTCGGCACGGACTGGAAGGGCCGAGAGGGCCTGTTTCCGTGCTGTAATTGTTATATGGTTATATGACTTTGATCATCATAAATGGCATTGTTGTGAATCAAACAATGATTTATCAAAGCAGAGTATCTTTAAATGAAGAAGTTGTACGGCTACCTGAGGCAGAAATTATTTTAGAATGTGATTTTGGTAAACAAGTATAATGACTACAATACTACTGCTTTCAAATGGCTTGATTACTTTCAGAATTTAAAGATCAGTGGGTGTGAACGAGGCTATAAGCCAAGAATTAACACCAAATTAGTAATGAACAATTCTTGAAACTAAATTGATGGGAGGAAACCAGGTAAATAAGCTGGGAAGAGTGCAGAGGTTTTTAAGGATATTGCCCGGATTTGAGGGCCTGAAGTATGTTGAACAGGCTAGGGCTTTATTCTTAGGAGTGCAGGAGGATGAGGTGTGATCTTATAGAAACACATAAGATCATGAGGGGAATAGATGAGATAAATGCACAGAATCTTTTATCCTGAGTAGAGGAATCAGTGAAGAAAGGTAATGGAATGTTGGCCTTCATAACAAGAGGATTTCAGTATAGGAGTAAAGAGGGTCTTCTGCAGTTGTATAGGGCTCTGGTAAGACCACATCTGGAGTATTGCATACAGTTTTGGTCTCTTAATTTGAGGAAGGGCATCCTTGTGATTGAGGCAGTGCAGCCTAGGTTCACGAGATTGATCCCTGGGACGGCGGGACTGACATACGATGAAAGATTGAAAAGACTAGGCTTGTATTCACTGGAGTTTAGAAGGATGAGGGGGGATCTTATAGAAACATATAAAAGGACTGGACAAGCTAGATGCAGGAGAAATGTTCCCAATGTTGGGCGAGTCCAGAACCAGGGGCCACAGTCTTAGAATAAAGGGGAGGCCATTTAAGACTCAGGTGAGAAAAAAACTTTTCATCCAGAGAGTTGTGAATTTGTGGAATTCCTTGCCACAGAGGGCAGTGGAGGCCAAATCACTGGAGAGAGTTAGATAGAGCTCTAGGGGCAAGTGGAACCGAGGGATATGGGGAGAAGGCAGGCACGGGTTATTGATTGGGGACGATCAGCCATGATCACAATGAATGGCAGTGCTGGCTCGAAGGGCCAAATGGCCTCCTCCTGCACCTATTTTCTATGTTTCTAAGAGCCAGGGTCATAGGTTTAAGGTGACAGAGGAAAGATTTAATAGGATCCCGAGGGGCAACTTTTCAGAGTTTTTTCATATCTTGTGTATGTGTGTGAGCGAGCTGTCAGAGGAGGTCGTTTAGGCAGGTACTATAACAGCATTTAAAATTTTAAAATTACATGGATAGGAATTACAGGGATACGGGCCAAACATGGGCTGATGGGACTAGTATTTTGGTAAGCATGGGCAAGTTGATCCAAAGGGCCTGTTTCCCTACTGTATAACTCTCACTATAAATGGACAAAACATTCCATAGGACTGAAGGAAATAGTTAACTATTGGATGTAAGTTGGACATGAGCCACTGATGATAAAGAAAAATCTATTCATTAATGTTAGAAACCTTTATACAGTCATTTCCAGTTACATTATAAGTTCAGTGATGTAAGCTTTGGAGCACTATGTCCCAGAGATTGGGAATCAACAATGCAGCTCTGGGTGCAATTCCTGTTTAGAAAAATGCAGAGTTGGAAGGATCTAAAATGAATGCCATTGAATAAATCCATGCCGGCATTGGCAACCATCCAAAATAGAACAATTTTACTCTATGAATAAGATAAGACTGCTTCAAGGGCCTGTCCCACTTGGGTGACCTAATCCGCGAGTTCTGGCGAGTTTGCCCTTGACTCATACTCGCAGCATGTTCGACATGAGGTCATAGGAGGTCTTCGTAACTCTCCTTCATTCTCGAGAGTGGTCTCCACGTACTCGAGGCCTCAACTAGGTTGCAGCGTTTTTTTCAGTATGTTAAAAAATGCCCGCAAGTAAAAAAAGTCACCATGGAAAAAAATCGATACTTTTTTTACTCGTAGGTTTAGTCGTAGTAGGTCAGCATGTTAGTCGTAGGTAATCAAGGGTAGTCGTAGATAGTCTTCATTAGTCGAAGGAGATCGAAGGAAGTCGTCTTCACTCTCCACTATTCAGTGTTCAATTTTCCCAAAGTTAGTCGTAGCTAGTCAAAGCTGGTTTTCAACATAGTCGATGGAAGTGGAAGGAGGTCTTGTACATAGTCGAAGGAAGTCTTCAACATGTCATTTTTTCAAACTCTTCTAAACTCGCCAATTAGGTCACCCAAGTGGGACAGCCCCTTCAACAGAGTGCACTCTCCTAGTGCAATAAATCAACGTTATAAATTGGGCAATTCTCTGTGGGATCAGTCAGAAAAGGTAGGTGTAATGCATGATTTCTTCACCATTTCCCATGGGTATTGAATTTTGACATGCAGTATTGATTTTGTTTTTGGAAAAAAAGAATTGGGTAACATCTAGTAACTGGAGCACATAATGTCTTGAGGACAATGTAGGTACAGTAGATTTCAATTCTATCTTCTTCGGTAATCAAATATTCTCAAAGGTGCCAGAGATATCATGTAAAGAGAACTAATAAAATGTTTTAATACCCAAGAACAATTAATGGAGGTTCAACAACCATTTTAAGATTTCCTGGAGCAACTTGGTATTGGCTTAACATTGTTAGCAAAGAGATATTTGGCAAATGTCTGTTTAATGGGTGTCATTGACAAAGTTACAGAATTTGTATCACTGTTAATCAGATGTGCACATTTCTGTTATAAAGGCGTGTATCGTGGCTTCACTGTGCTCAGCTGGTTCTGTAAATTCAGCATCGCCAGGTGTCATAAAGCTGGAATAAAATTTATGTGGTAGCTTATCTGATGTTAAGAATCAGATGAATGATATCTGAACCAGAGGCCTAGTAATACTCATGAAGAATGCACATATTAAAAGAAAACAATTTTTACATTTACATGTTAGGTGTGGCATTGAAGTATAACAAAATCCTGAATTATACAAGGCTTGCATGCCAAGTTAGAGGTGAGATGTCTGATTCCACATCAGGAAGAGAGCAGAGCTGACACGATGTAACAAAATCCACAATGAATTTTGCAATGCACTCCACATAGATTTTTGCAATGCACTAGACTAAGTGGGACCCGTTGGGTCCCATGTTCACACGGGAGGGCTGGTCCCCCAACGCAATATTCAATCTCCACCAATTCCAATATTGGTGGCCAGAGTGGGGGGGGGGGAGGGGGGGGGAGCTTTCTGGAGCGCTAGTATGGGTACTGTGGGCTGAAGGGACTGGTTAGTATGGACATTGTGGGCCAAATAGATTCTTGGATGGCAGCTCAGTCACTCAAGCCTGATGTGCTGGCAGCTCACTAACAACTGATGGGCTAGCAGTTGACTCACGGCTATTCCTTGAAATTCCATTTCAAGCAGGGTGCAAGGCAACCAAATTCAAATGCAGTTTCTTAGCACTTCAAGCAGGCTGCAAGGTCCACCAAATTCAATTGCAGTTTCCTACCACTTCAAGCTGGGTGCAAGGCCACCGAATTCAAGTGCAGTTTCTGACCACTTCAAGCAGGGTACAAGGCCACCGAATTCAAATGCAGTTTCATACCACTTAAAGCAGGGTGCAGGGCCACCAAACTCAAGTGCATTTTCATGCCATTTCAAGCAGGATGCAAGGCCACCACATTCAAATGCAGTTTCATACCATTTCAAGAGGGTGAAACCACCATAAAATCACTATAAAACCACACAAAACACCACATAAACATCACACTCACAGTTCAGTAGACATTCAGTGTGTTCAGTTAATTCACAGCTGAGACAGTCGTGACCTCTCTCTCCCCAATCTTGCAGAGACTGAGCCACACCCACACTTCTGGGTTTTATTATCCCTCTCCCTCCAGCTGGAAGGGGCGTGTAGCCTTCATGGCGTGATTGGCAGGAGAGAGATTCTCAACATTTTTTTAAACACTAATAACACTTTTATTTTTCATTGATGGGAATAATCCTCTGCACCTGATGAGTGGCGAGGAACTGAGTGAAAATGTCCAACATTCACAGCTGTAAGTCGCAGCGTTTCATCTAAAATCAATATTCAGTGCAAACAGGAAGTTGTCAAGTTTCCACCAACAACAGCCTTTTTTTTGTTTCTGCAGTGCAGCCTTTCAAAGCAGTTAGCACAACCAACAGCCTTTTTTTTCTGCAGTGCAGTCTTTCAAAGCAGTTACCACCACCAACAACACCAATGCAGTTACACCAACAACAGCCATTTTTCTTTTGCAGTGCAACCTTTCAAAGCAGTTACCACCACCAACAGCATTTTTTTTTGCAGTGCAGCCTTTCAAAGCAGTTACCACCACCAACAACAGCCATTTTTTTTTGCTGTGCAGCCTATCAAAACAGTTACCACCACCACCAACAGCCATTTTATTTGCAGTGCAGCCGTTCAAAGCAGCTACCACCACCAACAACCTTTTTATTTTTGCAATGCAGCCTTTTAAAAGCAGTTACCACCACCAACAACGGCCATTTTTTTTGCTTGAAATGGCAGGAAACTTGAGTTTGGTGGTCCTGCACCCTTCTTGAAGTGGTATGAAACTGCACTTGAATTCAGTGGCCTTGCAGCCTGTTTGAAGTGCTCGGAAACTGCACTTGAATTTGGTGGCCTTGCACCCTGCTTGAAGTGGTCGGAAACTGCACTTGAATTTGGTGGCCTTGCACCCTGCTTGAAGTGGTAGGAAATTGCAATTGAATTTGGTGTCCTTGCACCCTGCTTGAAGTGCTAAGAAACTGCACTTGAATTTGGTGGCCTTGCACTCTGCTTGAAATGGTAGGAAACTGCATTTGAATTTGGTTGCCTTGCTCCCTGCTTGAAATGGTAATAAACTGCATTTGAATTTGGTTGCTTTGCACCCTGCTTGAAATGGAATTTCAAGGAATAGCCGTGAGCCAACTGCTAGCCCACCAGCCGTTAGTGAACTGCCAGCACATCAGGCTTGAGTGACTGATCTGCCACCCCAAGAATCCATTTGACCCACATTGTCCCTAACCAGTCCCTTCAGCCCACAGTACCCATACTAGAGCTCCAGAAAGCCCCCCCCCCCCCCACACTCTGGCCACCAATATTGGAATTGGTGGAGAGGTGGAATATTGCGTTGAGGGACCAGCCCTCCCGTGTGAACGTGGGACCCAATGGGTCCCACTTAGTCGAGTTTATACTTGGAATTTAAAGTTGGAATTTTGGGAGACCGATTGGAACAATTGGGGAGTAATCTTAAACATTGCTTTTCTTAAAAACAATGTGTTTCCAAAGGGTTACAGATATTGTTGTAAAGTTACAGATTACTGATTTACAGTTTGAGTTATATTGGGAGAACTTGTTTTGATGTAATCTGGGGTTACAAAATGCAAATGAGCAGCAGGATGCTTGTCTCCTCAAATACAAATGAGCAAGTGCTTGAAGTTCAACATGTGTCTGGTAAAATGCAAATACTATACAGAGCTGCGTCGGGCCCTATTTTACAAATGTTGCGGGGGGGGGGGGGGGGGATCTTCAGATAAACTGACCAAGGGGCACATTTCACAAGATGATGAGGGAGGCTTGTGCCTTGCTAATAGTGAAATAGTGATTTCACATTTCCCACCATGATTGATGGAGCGAATGAACAGGACACTAAGGTACATTCTAACTAAAGCCTTGAACGAGACTAAGCAGAGATGGGTTAATGTATTCCAAGCCATTCCTATGCAGTTTAGAGCAACTGCAGCTAGAGAGATGGGGACAGTCAACCTATCACCTAAGTTTGTTGTCTACAACTTGTCAAGCCTTACAGCGCCAGAGATCTGGGTTCGATCCTGACTCTGGGCGCTTGTCTGTATGGAGTTTATACATTCTCCATGTGACCTGTGTGGGTTTTCTGAGATCTTTGGTTTCTTCACACACTCCAAAGATGCACAGGTTTGTAGGTTAGACTGAAGATAGACTGGTTTGTAAGTTAGACTGAAGATAGACAGTAACTCAGTGGGACAGGCAGCATCTCTGTAGAGAAGGAATGGGTGACCTTTTGGGTTGAGACCCTTCTTCAGACTGAACGATGTTTCAGGTCAAGACCCTTCTTCAGACGGTTCAAACCAGCATCTGCAGTTTCTTCCTACTCGGTTCTGTAGGTTAATTGGCTTGGAGTAAATGTAAAATTGTCCCTAATGTGTATAGGGTAGTGTTAATGTATGGGGACCGCTGGGCGGTGTGGACTCGGTGGGCCAATGGGCCTGTTTCTGTGCTCTAAATCTAAAACTAAAAACAAAAGTGGATCAAGTATGCAGAATGCTCGGGGGACATACAGGAATTGGTCTCCTTATTTCACACCAGCTGAAGAATATACCATGTACATAATATTGGACAATATAAACAGGTAACTTTGATAATGGTTCACCATGCTCCTGGCATGCTGTAATAATTGATGAAGAGCTTATGGGCATCAGATTGGATATAGGTGATCAAATAGGGAATCACTGGACCTGCACGTAGGAAATAATGCATACGAATAGTCTGGTTGTGGATTCACACGTTAATATAACAGTACGCTTGTAATTGAGGTTAAAAACTCATGCTACTTTTGCCAGTGTTCTATCATAAGAAAAGGATGAAGTCGCACCCTCTGCTAAATGGTATGGAAGAAATGGCCAGAGGTATACTCTATCTGGTCATGATGTAATAATCCATGGTCTTGTGAGAGATCACAATCAGAGACAAGGAATTGGTGGTCGGATGAACGAATGATAAAGTAAACTTTGTTATGCACGTAATACCTCGGATGAAACACTAAGGAGATTTATTCCAACCAAAGGTCCACCAATATCACGCCTCCACCCTGTTTGATAGGCTCTGATAAGGGAGGATGAGATGGTTTGGGTGGATGCTGGCAGCATGAGTTTTAAAGCTTTTGTCTTTAGGAGACACTGATGGAGGATGTGATGGAGGATTGTTCTTAAATGGCCTGTGAGCTCTAAGACTCTATTTGGGAAAAATAGCTGAGAGGCAGAGGACATTTTGAAAACATGGACTTGGTAGGAAAGAGTGGATGGGATGCTAATGTACACCGAAGGATTAGGATTTTATTTACACAGTTCAGAACATATCACATGTATTTGTTTTTGGTTTATATTTCGCAAAGAAAATCATGTGATATGTTGAAAACCTTGATATTGATTAAGCAGGTAGGAAGAGAGATAACTGGCATTAATTAGTTCCAGAAACTACATTGAATGCCGTTATTTAATATGTCTTACTTGGGTTTGATCCAAGTGCCAAGAGGTGGAATATGATCTTGGAAGTTCAGAAAATGATAAGAAAGGTAAATCACTTGTAATATATTTAACCCAAGGGGATATGTACTGGGAAAGCACAATGGGGAAATATGCCGATGTAGTGAAGGGAACTTAATGTTAGGAGAGGTGATGAATAGATTTATCAGGTGTAAAATCCACATGTAACCATTGTATAGTTGGAATATAAAAATGTGTGGGTGCTGTGAATCTTTGAAACACTTTGGGCTGTCTCAACAAGGTCCCACACAAGAGATTGGTATACAAACTTAAAGCACATGGTATTGGTGGTTCAGTATTGATGTGGATAGAGAACTGACAGGAAGCAAAGAGTAGGAGTGAACGGGTCCTTTTCAGGATGGCAGACAGTGACTAGTGGGGTGCCGCAAGGCTCAGTGCTGGGACCCCAGCTATTTACAATATACATTAATGATTTGGACGAGGGAATTAAATGCAACATCTCGAAGTTTGCGGATGACACTAAGCTGGGGGGCAGTGTTAGCTGTGAGGAGGATGCTAGGAGGCTGTAGGATGACTTGGATAGACTGGGTGAGTGGGCAAATGCATGGCAGATGTAGTATAATGTGGATAAATGTGAGGTTATCCACTTTGGTGGCAAAAACAGGAAGGTAGACTATTACTTGAAGGGTGACCAATTAGGAAAAGGGGAGATGCAGCGAGACCTGGGTGTCATGGTGCACCAGTCATTGAAAGTAGGCATGCAGGTGCAGCAGGCTGTGAAGAAAGCGAATGGTATGTTGGCATTCATAGCAAAAGGATTTGAGTACAAGAGCAGGGAGGTTCTACTGCAGTTGTACAGGGTCTTGGTGAGGCCACACCTGGAGTATTGCGTACAGTTTTGGTCTCCTAATCTGAGGAAAGACATTTTTGCCATAGAGGGAGTACAGAGAAGGTGCACCAGACTGATTCCTGGGATGGCATGACTTCCATATGAAGAAAGACTGGATAGACTTGGCTTGTACTCGCTGGAATTTAGAAGATTGAGGGGTGATCTCATAGAGACTTACAAAATTCTTAAGGGGTTGGACAGGCTAGATGCAGGAAGATTGTTCCCGATGTTGGGGAAGTCCAGGACAAGGGGTCACAGTTTAAGGATAAGGGGGAAGTCTTTTAGGACCGAGATGAGAAAATCGTTTTTCACAAAGAGAGTGGTGAATCTGTGGAATTCTCTGCCACAGAAGGTAGTTGAGGCCAGTTCGTTGGCCATATTTAAGAGGGAGTTGGATGTGGCCCTTGTGGCTGAAGGGAACAGGGGGTATGGAGAGAAGGCAGGTACAGGATACTGAGTTGGATGATCAGCCATGATCATATTGAATGGTGGTGCAGGCTCGAAGGGCCGAATGACCTGCTCCTGCACCTAATTTCTATGTTTCTATGTCTGAGTGTTTCCCAGTACATACTATTTAGGCATTGAATAAACTGACTTGTTTACTGCCACAAAATGACCATGGTTATATTTCTTTGCCACTCGTAAAAGTCTGTGGGTTAGCTAAAATATGCTTTAAACAATGATATTTAAAACTAAATGTCAATTGATTTGTGGTACCCTTTTTGAAGTGACTTCTGTTCTATCTTGTTTCATGTCACTGTACCATTAAGCCCAGTGGACAAAAAAAGTGTATTCTGCTCTTTGCCTGTCAATGGACATTTAATCAATGGGATGTTCTTCTCATCATCCACAGGCCTGCTGTTTTTATTGATACTGCCTGTCGATCAAACTACAGTAGTTTCATGTCGTTGCAGGATTTAAGATCTATTGATGTATTATCTTTAACAAGAGGCACTAGGGAACCCACATGTCAGAATCCTGAATCTGAGATGTTCCCTTAAATTTCAGTGATTAAAGGAAGGAGCTGTTCTGGAGGATTGGACAGGAGACCATGTCTGCCTAACTACAGTGGGCAAGATTAGTTCAGAAGTGACTCATTTTGAAATTCAGCCAGGCTATTTTGATTTAAACAATGTGTACCACTAACATGTGAGTAAACCGGAATTAGAGGTTTCCAGTTGCATTGATTAGTTTGAATTGATTATAGTATACAGTTAGATCAAATTAATAGAAATAATGTGTGAGGGATAAAGTGATTAAACCCCATTAAAGTAAGGAGTTTTAAAGAGAATTCGAACTGATAGGGGCCGGAGAGAGGGTTCTGACACAGCTGTGTCTAAAGGTTACCAGACCCATCCTTGAGTCCTTGAGTAAGAAGTAATAGCATTGTATAGCGGTAGAAGGGAGTGATGTAGAGAGATCCCTATCAGTGGAATGGAGTGATAGATGGGACCCTTGTCACTATAGCTTAGCTTTAGTACTGATATAGGGGAACTGAGAGGGTTCACTAGGAGGCGAGTAAAACTAGGGTAGGTCATGAGCAACTGAGCATGCTTAATAGAATAAATGAATATTACAACACACCCCTGGTCAAGAAACTGCTCATTACCATGAACATGCGATGTATGATGTGGGAGGTACTGGGGGGATGTACCTACAGATTGTGCACCTCAGACCCTGATTGGAGAAGGGTCCGGAGGGGAGGTTGAATGTAAAATTCTGTGTATAAAGGGGGATGACTTCTTTGGCTTCGGTGTGTCTCGACTTGGAGAGGCACCCGGGTCTGCAGATTCATGAAAAATAAAGAAACTCTTGCTTCCAAGATTTAGTCTTTGAGCAGTGATTGTGAGCACAAAGCGTATCTCACAAACTGGGGGCTCGTCCGAGATCGCCACTCCGGCTGCTTGGTGGAGGCAAAGAAGGAAGGGAAGGTGCACCCTGCTGATTTCAGCAGTCTCTGATCTCCTTGCTTGCCATCAGCAGTTTGAGCGAGTGATATTCGGTTGGAAAGACTCGGGAAGCAAGAGGGGGATAAGGTGAATAAATAAGGAACGGTCGAGCGATTCTTGTGCACAGGACCCAGGTAAGAAAACTGACTATTAAGTATTGCCTGGGCGACCGGGGTTTGTCGGACGGGAATAGTACGACGAGACAATGGAAACCGGAACGGGAAAAGGGTCCGGGGAAACAGGATAAGGCTCATACTGATATGGAGCCGCACATTCCGCCCGATAGTCCGTTGGGGCGAATGTTGCACGGATGGGGTGAAGGGAACACCCGGGGTAAGAGTAAGGAAACTATGATAAAGTTTTGTTACTTTGAATGGCCAGAAGGAGCCTATTCGAGGGAGCGCAGTGTGGTGGCCGCGGTTGGGTTCAAATGAGGACTGGGTGAGACGGGCGTTGAATGTTTTTATGAATGAAAGAGAAACGCCGAATCAAATAAAAAAGGAATATGCCCAGTGCTGGAAACCCAATAATGGGATGTTTCCGTTAAAGACGGAGAGAGAGCAGGATGAACCTGACTGGCCCCCAATTGGTGATGATCACCTACGACGACTGCCCCCGCCATATGAATCCCAGCCCCCAAATATACCCCCATCAATGCCGGCTGCATCTGCCCAGGAGGTCCCACTAAGCCAGAGCGGATCGGCAGTAAACCTGTCCGCTCCTGTCTCAGAAGAGACAGATAGTAGGGGAGAGTAGAGAAGAAACAGGGTGAAAGAAACTGTGATTCAAACATAGAACGTGAAGGAGAGAGCCAGTCAGATAAGGAAGAGGAAATAAAAAGTGAGGACGAGAATGGAACGGGTGTCCCAGGCAGTAATCGGATGACGCGATCTCAAACGAGGGCAGCCGAACAAAGATCAGACCGAATCTGTTCAAATGAAGCCCCTCAGGGAGGTCCCGTGGGGGAAATGAAGGGGGATGGGATTTGTAAATGTGCCTCTCACCAGTATGGAGGTGAGGAACTTTAAAAAGGAGATGAAAAAGTTTATTGGAAGACCCCTTGGGACTGGCTGAACAAATAGATCAGTTCCTAGGGCCAAATATATGTACATGGGAAGAAATGATGTGGAATTCTCTGCCACAGAAAGTAGTTGAGGCCAGTTCGTTGGTCATATTTAAGAGGGAGTTCGATGTGGCCCTTGTGGCTGAAGGGATCGGGGGGTATGGAGAGAAGGCAGGTACAGGATACTGAATTGGATGATCAGCCATGATCATATTGAATGGAGGTGCAGGTTCGAAGGGCTGAATGGCCTGCTCCTGCACCTAATTTCTATGTTTCTATGAAAAATATTGAGTTGTTTCAAACAATCTCATTGAAGTAAGAATGGAACTAATGTGATGTGTGTGTAAAAAACGGTTTTGTATGAATGAGGAAGTTTGTATATGTGATAGGTTTGTTTGCTGTGGGCCACATGCTGTAAGGGTATGTGTGTGTGTTCCTTTAAGAAATTGTAAGCAATGGGGGAGGTTACAATAGTTGTAAGGTAACGGACAACGCTTTGTATCATCGCAACTTAAAAGGGGAAGTTGGAAAATGCAGGTTGCTTGACTTCTATAGATTTCTTTTCAGTAAAGTTAATTTGGAAAATTATTAGTCGTATGTATTTAAACTAGGAATTGGAATTTGGGAATTGTAGGGAGAATGGTTTGAACAAAATTAGAAATAAGTTAATTGCTGAACAACAAGCAGCTTTTATGGTTTGTTTAGATAAACATTCTGTTGGAGAAGGGTAATAAATTAATGGGGCCCAGGGGAAAAAAAAAAGGAGTTGGCAGACAATGATGTCAATAATGGGAAGTTTGTTTACTCCAGAAGAAAGACAGATGGTCAGAGAGGCAGGAATAAAAGTCTGGGATAAGGGGTTGCAGGCTCAAGCGGGAGCAGCAGATGCGGGAGCAGTAAAATATCCCATTACTGCGCCGGATTGGAGTAACCAAACAGAAGAAGTATGAGAGATCTCGGGGAGATAATAATCAAGGGAATCAGAGAAGCCGTTCCCAAGGGACAGAATTTCGAACGGGCTTTTGAAAATCAGCAGAACAAGGACGAACCTCCGATAGTGTTCTTACAAAGGTTGAGGAGGAATGTCCAGCAGTATTCGGGGATAGACCCTGATTCAGACGCAGGTCAGCAGTTGCTAAAGGTTAATTTTGTAACCAAATCATGGCCAGACATTAGAAAGAAACTGGAAAAACTTGGAAGATTGGATTGACAAACCATTGAATCAATTGTTAACAGAGGCTCAAAAGGTATATGTAAGACGGGATGAGGAAAAACAGAAGGGAAAGGTAAAAATGATGTTGCAAGCAGTACAGCAAGGAGTACAGAAGGGGGGAATCGAAGGTGATAGAAGGCTGGGTGCTCATGGAGACCGGGGAAGGGGAAGCGGTAGTATTAGAGGACGAGGAAGAGGTGAATGGAGGGACCGAAGTTGGGGTCCCCGGGAAAACAAGGAACAAGGATCAGGAGGGTGGTACACGGGGCCATCCTGGTGTTACTATTGTAACGAGGAGGGTCATTTCAAGAGGGAAATGTCCCAGGCTACGACGGGAGGTGCAGTCGTACACACTCATGGAGGAAGAATAGGGAAGTCGGGGGTCCTGCTCCCTGGGGTGTATGGGATACACATGGGAACCTCTGGTAAACTTGAAATTAGGACCCCAGGGAGAGGATATGGTATTTATGGTAATTTGGGAGTGGAGAGATCAAGTGGAACTAGGGTACCAGAAGAAATTGGATTAGGTGAAAAACAAGTCAGAATCTCGGGGGTAGGAGGGAAAGTGATGACATTACCTGAGGTAGAAGGGGTGGTGGTAAAATATGAGGATCGAGAAGTCAGTGGAAGATTTTAAAAGGAAGGTGAATAAATTTGCAAAGGAGGATAAACTATCTGAGAAGTAAGACATTGAGTTTAGAATGAGAAAGAAGGCAGATCAGAAAGGATTAAAGTGGGAAGCAGAGGGATAAATTGATGAGACTGCTTTAGAAAGAAAGAGCGTGAAAAAGGAAAGACAATGTTGTCAGTAACAACAGACCTGGTTGAAAAGTCTGAAATAAGTGATGCACCGACACACAGTGAGTCCTATGACAGAGCCAAACAGGGGCCAGAGATTATTCCATGCCAATAATAAATGTATTTGGGAGAGTGTTTTCTCAAATGCCCTAAGGCTTTAAGAGCAGCATATGTAAGGTGTGTTGGGGATGTGAACACTGGCCTGTGTTTTTAATCCAGATAGAGGCAGATTTGGAGGGAAAGTATGTGAATGATTTGTTGGTTTTGTTCCACAAGTGAGGAGCAATGTGAGAGAGAGACATTTAATTATCTTGGAATCATGATGTATCAAGGAAGAAGTCAGCCTGCAAATCTTGCTTAGCAAAGGCTTTATGAGCCCTATGTAATGGAGTGTGTTTGGAGCAGTATTTGAGTGCAAAGTTAGCAGTGTCTATGAAATTGTATGGGTTACCTTATTGGGAAAGATAGAAGGAATACCCACCATAGAGGGCAGTGATGTATTCTTAAGGAACTATTTACTGGCAGTATCTCGTTCCCTTACAGAATTAAAAGCTAAAGGACTATTGGCTCAAAGACCACCACTCGACTTTCCAATACATGCTGTAAAGGCCGGCGACTGGGTACTGGTCAAGAATTGGAAGGAGGAGAAACTCCAGCCCAGGTAGACCGGCCCATACCTAGTATTACTGACAACCGAGACAGCAGTACGAACAAAAGAAAAAGGGTGGACCCGTTGATCCACCCGTCCCTGATGAGGAGGAACAGTGGATGGTGAAGCCAGGAAGCAAACCCCTAACAGTAATTTTAAAAAAAAAAGCATTGAATGTATAACTGACAGTATGAAAGGAGCAGTCGTGGTATTGTTTGCTTTGTATGTAATTGTGGTAAAAAGTGTTAATAATTGTGATAAATGTTATCATCCTATCAGATATGGAGGGCGGATGACCAGATCATTTACCTATCATTCCCATGTGAACGGTGCATGCTATAATGTGAGGACTAGAACAATTTGTGAAGAGGGGGGAAAGAAGTATTTGATGATAGGAAATAGGGGGTATATAGGGAGGTTTGGGTACGTTACCTGCCCAAAGGGGGAGAGATGGGTTTGTGTAAGCAAGGCAGGACAGTTAGGTTTCCCTTTTCAGATCGTAAAATGGGCAATAGATAAGATGAAGGACGAAGTAATAAAAGAGTTTACAGAAGTAGTAGTCACTAAGCCTCCCCCTCCCCCACCTACTCAGCCTCAATTGCACCAGACACTGTACGAAGAAATAAAGAAGCAGATTGAGATCCCTGAAGGAGAAAAAAAAACCTGTTTGTGGACTTGGCCCTCCGGATAGCTGGAATCCTGAATGTGACTAACTGTTGGGTCTGTGGCGGACCACTGATGAGCTCACGTTGGCTGTGGAGGGGATCCATTATTGAAGTATGGGACCTGATGGAGTGGAACCTGACAGTTGGACAAGACCGAGATCCCCAGGCATGGGTCCTGACAGACGCTCCGGTAGGGACTGAGTGTATCGCTAGGCCCTGGGCAAAGGATGCCGTCCTAGTAGGCAGCAGCCCCTGCCAGCACATCGTCACCCAGTGGCCAAATCAGTCCCGAGTGTGGTGGCCAGAAGAGCCTAAATGGTATCCAACTAAGAAATACGGGAAAAACTGCGCTATCTGGATGAAGACTGATGGAATGGAATCGACTGGACTATGGAACTGCACCGGGAACAACCCTTATCAAGGAATCCCAGTGTAGCGAGACATATGGAACAAGGTTACCTCTAGTGGACTGTTATGGATATGCGGATACAAGGCATACTCGGTGTTACCGATAAATTGGAGTGGGACTTGTTTTATTGGACTGGTACAACCTGAATTTTTCCTGTTAAACACCGAAGAAGGCCGGTCGCTAGGAACACCTGTATTTGACGACCTATATCGGAGGAAGAGGAAAATAGACATTGGAGAATGGGAAGATGATGAATGGCCACCAGCAAGAATCATCTCATACTACGGACCAGCCACTTGGGCACAGGATGGATCCTGGGGCTACCGAACCCCAGTATACATGTTAAGCCGGATCATAAGACTGCAGGCAGTATTGGAGGTAATTACCAACCAAACTATTGGGGCACTGGAGATGCTGGCAAAGCAGCAGACACAGATGAGAGCAGCAATATACCAGAACAGGTTAGCCCTAGATTACCTCCTGGCAGAAGAAGGAGGGGTATGCGGGAAATTCAACCTCTCTAATTGCTGTTTAAACACTAAAAACATTAAAATTGATGATAATGGACAGGCAGTGATGGACATATCAGAAGGGATCCGTAAGTTGGCACTTGTTCCAATACAAAAATGGAATTCGATTATGGAAACCCAATGGTGGGATTCCATCCTCGGAGGAACATGGTGGAGAACGGTGGGACTCGTGTTTCTATGTGCAGTGGCTGGACTGATCCTTATCCCCTGTTGCATCCCTTGTTTTAGGGAACTTATTACAAGAAGTATCAGTCAGATGCAGGCTGTAGTCATGCCTATGGGAGAGAAAGGGGAAATACAGAGAATAATGATAATGCGGCCAGGGGAGGTCCATGATCTACAGGAAAAGAAGATTAGGACAATGTTATGTCAATTCGAGTTGAGGGAACTTGAAATGGGGGTTTAATCAGTATATGCGTAGCAAAAGAAAAAGGGAGGATTGTGAGGGATAAAGTGATTAAACCCCATTAAAGTAAGGAGTTTTAAAGAGAATTTGAACTGATAGGGGCCAGAGAGAGGGTTCTGACACAGCTGTGTCTAAAGGTTACCAGACCCATCCTTGAGTCCTTGAGTAAGAAGTAATAGCATTGTATAGCGGTAGAAGGGAGTGATATAGAGAGATCCCTATCAGTGGAATGGAGTGATAGATGGGACCCTTGTCACTATAGCTTAGCTTTAGTACTGATATAGGGGAACTGAGAGGGTTCACTAGGAGGTGAGTAAAACTAGGGTAGGTCATGAGCAACTGAGCATGCTTAATAGAATAAATGAATATTACAACACACCCCTGGTCAAGAAACTGCATGATGTATGATGTGGGAGGTACTGGGGGGATGTACCTACAGATTGTGCACCTCAGACCCTGATTGGAGAAGGGTCCGGAGGGGAGGTTGAATGTAAAATTCTGTGTATAAAGGGGGATGACTTTTTTGGCTTTGGTGTGTCTCGACTTGGAGAGGCACCCGGGTCTGCAGATTCGTGAAAAATAAAGAAACTCTTGCTTCCAAGATTTAGTCTTTGAGCAGTGATTGTGAGCACACAGCGTATCTCACAAACGGATTCAAAATTTCTTACTTCTGCAGTATAACAAACTGTACTGAGTTTACTGTTAACTTGTGTAATATATATAATCCAATAAATATCTAACAATACTAACAATTTATATTTATACGTTACATGAAGCATAATAACCTTTTGATCTACTTAATTTAATGTCATTAAAGAGTTTTCCAGGTCAAAGTGTATTTGGATTAGTCCTGTAATATAAATATATAACACACACATACATACTATAAATATGTGTGTGTGTGTGTGTGTATTCACCGTGTGATAATGCCTATATATATATATATATCTATATATATATATATAGGCATTTTCACCATTGGTTATAATATTTATCCTAGAGGCTCTGTTGTAGTTTTGAAAGAAAATCCTAATGCCTTTGTGTACATGATGTAGTAAAAGGTAATCCTGGAAACGTTTGAGGTTTATGTTGAAGTAAGACAATGGGTCAAGCAGCCTCATTCATTCCCATCTTCAAGGTACTTTAAAATAGAAAACGATTGCCACTTTTACAAACGGATATTAGTGCAAACAGTAACTAGATTTGGAAGCTTGGAATAATGCAATCCAAACATTGACTCGTCCTATAATAATTGCGCTCACTGAAAATTAAATAATGGCTTATAATAGTGCTAGAAACCCTTTGTGCAACAGTTTCAAATTTTAGAATTTGGAAATGTTTATTTGGAAATTAATTTTAAAGCCATTGCAGTCTTGTTCTATCCTGGGGCTTGCAGCTTTTCCTGATAATTAGATTTCAGTGTGCATGGTAACACATGTATCGCACTTAGTCGGAGGGTTAATTTTAATCAATGTAATTAATGCCTTAATATGACATGAGTACTCTCAAATTAATGATTTGGCTTGGAGCTCCTTTCAACAAAATGTTGATGGGTAACAAATGTAGTTTTGCTGGTATTTTGCTTTTATATCTGGCTACTTTCTGGTGCAATTTGCTACAATGCAGGGCACAAGAGGGAAAGGAATCGCAGATGAGATGAGATGTACCTCAAATGTCTCCTTGGGGACTTAATTGTACTATAATTGAACCTATTCATGTCATCTCATGTCCCATTTAGTCCACATGACTGACCATAGAAACTCAGGACTTTAAATTAAATCTCCCCATTACCTCGATATTGTTTTTCTAAATTGAATGGCATTAGTGTGCACACAATCCCAAAGATATGTACAGAGTTTAATATTAGAATTATTTTATTTAGCCTTGGAGAACTCAATGTTCCTTTTCCTACTTCATGATACATAGAATGTTTGTTTTGAAAATAAAACTCTGCAAATCTTTTTGTTCCCATGTCTCATTAACATCTTAAGAACAGCAGGAGTTTTGTGCAATTTACAACAACACCAAAATTAATCAAAATATTAAGATCTGATATGCAACCACAGACAGAGAGAAGGCAGATATATCAGGGAAAGCTACCGAATCAAGGAATCAAACCAGAGATGCAAATGTTTATGAAATCTTTACCTTGAATATGCTATTAAAAATCTCTTACCTCGACAGAGATGTGATTTTTAATATTTTTTATTTTTATTTAATTTAAAAGAAAATCTTATTTCTGTTTGCACCATGGCCTAACATTGAGGAGTTGGCAGCCTCTGCTGGAGACTGACTTCGGGAGCTCCATCCGCGGGAGCCTGCGGACTTTAACATCGTGGAGCTCGTGGTCCCTGGTTAGAGACTGACTGCGGGAGCTCCAAGCCGCGGGAGCTTCGACCGCCTCGACGCGGGGGCTTCGTCCCGCTGGCTGCAGGAGCTTCGATCGCCCCGACTGCTCTTGGTTCGGCTTCCCCGACCACGGGAGAATAAAGAGGGAAGAAGATTAGACTTTATTGGCTTCCATCACAGTGAGGAACGTGGGGAATCCGCTGTGGTGGATGTTTATGTTAACTTTTATTAACATAAACATGTGTCTTGGTGCTTTTTTTAATATGGCTGTATGGTAAATCAAATATCGCTGTAACTTATTTGGTACAGGTGACAATAAAAGACCTTGGGACCATAGGATCGAACCCGGGTCTGTGGAGCTGTAAGGCAGCAATTCTAGCCCTGCACCACTGTGCCACTCTAACATATTTATTCTCGGATGGGTGTGCAGCTGGGAGGCGATTCTGGCTACATAGATACTAATTGGCCATCATGATGGCATTGATGCCATTAAATGTTTGCTACTTATCCACTAAGGGTGGATGATAACAATCACAGCTCACCATTCAGCCTATTTTGTCCATGAAATCTTGCAGCACAACAATCCTTTGACTGCTGCGGCCCTTCCCTTTTCTTTGACGTGTTCTCCCTCTCTCTCGCATGCCCATCATCTACCCTTTGTTTTATTTTGCCATTTGCCCACACTACCATGGAATTTACATGGAATTAAACGAGCAGTACATCTTTGGAATGTGGAAGAAAACCAGAGCATCTCGTCTTGAGACGAATGCAGATGCATGCAGCCTTGAGGAAGATATGCAAAATGTGTTTAATGAAACGCATGGAAACATTAAGCTTTGAGGTTAGCAAATCTAAATGTCTTTTGACATGTTTGACAACTCGCATTCTGATTGCACTGTTTATTCTTATACTCCAGAATGTTGTCATCTGCAGATAACATTGATACTCATCCCTGCACTCTAGCTGAGAACAGGAGAGGTATCCCCTGGGTTCACCAGGAATAGTCTGCACAGAGGCTCGTGTGCATCCATGTACTGTGGAGTTTTGTCACTCTGCGGGTGATGGGCAAATCCTCTTGGCTAGTAACTACTTTATCTTGGAGAGGTACAATGACACGCAAAGGGTTGGTAGCTCAGCTGTCCTCTCCATACAGTGTGAAAAAAACAGCACTCTGGCAATATGCCAGTGAATCACAGGACAATATCAAAGGCTTCACTGAATTCTCATGGGAATTCAGCAACAGCTGCTTCCACTCTTAGAAAATACTTTCTTGTTTGTCTACTCCCACTTTGTCCTGTGATCCAGCAATTTGTGTTGTAGCACTCCTAGATGCTTGTGGCACAGTGATGCAGCGGTAGAATTGCTGCCTTACAGCTCCACAGACCCCGGTTCGATTCCTTATTGCAGCCTTACTACATGCTGGTATTTCAGAGCTAGGGTGATGTGGCACAGCTTGCGTTTCGACTTGCAAGGGCAACAATGTGGTAGGAATGGTACTGAAGGTACTCGTCCCACCAAATCCTTGGCGATTTCTCTTCACTCCATTGCAACATTTCTGCAGCTATTCCATGGTGCATCGGTGCAGCTGTTAGGGCTGCAGTCTGTCACCTCCAGAGGCCCCAGTTAGTTTCTGATCTTGGGTACTCTCTGTGAACTTGGCATGTTCCCTTCATCACATAGTGGGTTTCTTCCTGGACTTTTACTTACACATCCAAGTAAGTTAAACAGTATTTGCAAACGACCTCTTAATGTGGCTAACTGGCAAAACGATGAAAGGGGAATTGATGGGCACATGAGGAAAAAAAATAAGAGGGGGAACGGGAACGGGAACGATGTGATTGTTGGGAGCCAGCAGGGACTCAATGGGCAGAGAGGCCTCCTATCATGTTGTAATGCACATTTACAGTTCTTTGAAGTTTAAGATGCTTTAAGATTCTTACCAGTTTCTCATGCTTCACAGCAGTAATATCTTGGCAGCTGCAGACAGGAACCCCATAGATAAAGGTTTAACATATGATTCAGATGAAAGCCGCCTGATGGTTTTTTAATGGGCTAAACTCCAATTTCTTGGCAGACTGTTGTAGATATGTTATAAATAAAACAATGTATTCAATTGATTGAAACCAAAACAGTACCTGGAGGATGATGAATGACAATTATTTATGGACAGGAAATATAATCTGAAACCTGTCTGATGGAATGCAATGAAGGTGCCCAGTTATTCTTATAGTTCCAAAATTAATAGCAAACAACATCCATTTCTGCACCACATGATTTTCCCCAAAACATTATAGTGGTAGACACAAAATGCTGGAGTAATAAAGCGGGACAGGCAGCATCTCTGGAGAGATGGAATGGGTGACATTTCGGGTCGGTAATCATGTATTTGACCAATTTACAAGTAATGACCTATTTACCAAATGCCACCCCATGAGAAGTTTGACAATAATTTGTAATATAGTATTACAAGTACAGAGAAGTTTCACAAAGATTTCCACAAAGGGTCTGAAGCAACTCTTGTCCTGGTGACTTCTGCTGATTTGTGATACTGCAGCCATGATGTGACGTACGGCTCAGGATTCCACTGAACCAGAGGAGGTCCGGGTACTTTAACAAACATAAGTGCTGATACTGGATTTATGAGAATTCTTGAGCGTGTTGGTGTTATTATCAAGTTCATGTGACTGACTCCCCTCTCACACTCAGCAGTACTAATAGGAATAACTTGTGAACAGCTCAGTAATGGGCATATACGTTGGGGGATCCTCCACATAATCTCTGAAGGCGTTTATTACAGAGGAGGAAGAAAGCTTCAACCTCTCACAGAGAGATGATATTGCAGCTGCTCCATAATTAGGTGGTATTTCAGCAGGCCAACAGCATGTATCAAGGACACACAATCCATCCGGCAGGGATTTACACATACTATGAGGTTCAGAAGAATGAGAATCTTTCAAGGGTGTTGTCGTGAACATACAGTGCTGCAAATTGTTTATAAGACTAGTAAGAAACTGTTGATAATTAATGGAGATGACTTTGCTGTTGCTTGTTAAAGTCATTTCTCCAACTTCCCCTTTTCAACTGCCTCTTGAGCTGCTAGAGTTTTTGTACCAGGTGGCTCTTTCAGTCCATGCAGTCATCTTATGCTTCGTTGGATCAGTTTGTCTGCATAAACACTCGTAGTAGTGCGTTTCTGCAAACACTCTGACAGTAAACCACGTTCATGCAACGTGTCCTAAATTAGAGCTAAATCCAATAGAAACTGTCCTGAAGAGAATCTTGTCAACAGACCTTCATAGGTTTTTCTTTCACTCCCAGATCTTGTTTCATCCTTCATTGCTTTTTCAAAATGAAGACACTGCTTTATGATTTTGCCACACTGCTGAAACTGTTCCAAACGAGCTAGCCACGCATCTAGTGCCCAGAACATGGCCTATTTTGCAAATGTGTTGTTCTAGATGAGAGGCACATTCAGACCGTTCCTTTTGATTTAGAGGTGATCTACTGTAAACAGAGCCCAATTCGTCCATAGATGATTGAAAATGATTAATTCCAGGAACTTCTCTCACCGAATCACCTACTGCACGTTCTAATCTGTGATTAAGACAGTGCCAAATTATCACATCAGGGTGATGTCCCTTGAGAATTGTAGCAACATCAGATTTGACACCAAGCATTATGCTCGCCCCATCATTAGCAAATGCTACAAGGTTCTGTTTCAAGTAAGAGTCATCAAACCCATTGTTACTGAGACAGTTCAATAGATGCTTAGCAATAGTTGCAGCTTTCTGATCTAGATCTAGATCTGAATTAGATCTAGAAACATAAAATGAGGATCACATTCCTTATCACTTTCACATTTCAAATAAACTATTAGGGCGGTCTTGATGCTCAGGCTTGTTGTTTCATCAATGAGTACAGAAATTATGCCTTTACAGTGGCTTGCAAAAGTTTTCATACCTCTTGAACTTTTCCACATTTTGTCACGTTACAACCACAAACGTAAATGTATTTTATTGGGGTTTTATGTAATAGACCAACACAAAGTGGAGCATAATTGTGAAGTGGAAAGAAAATGATACATGGTTTTCAAATTTTTTTACAAATAAAAAACCAAAATACATTTACGTTTGTGGTTGTAACGTGACAAAATGTGGAAAAGTTCAAGGGGTATGAAAACTTTTGCAAGCCACTGTATCTGCTTGATATGCTAGCGACTACTTTGATCGGCTCCATAATGGGATATTTGGTACATTTGCCTAATGGGAGAGGAAAGAAGAATGTCTAGGGTCATAGAGTCATTGAGTTATCAGCTTGGAAACAGGCCTTTCAGCCCACTCTGGTTTTAATGATCCCCTGATATATCTGGGTTACTTTCCCAAGGCTGCGTGAAGTATAGATGGAGTTGATGGGGTGAGGCTGGTGAGGATGATGGACTGGGCTGTGTTCACAACTCTTCTATTGCAATATAGCAAAGTAGTTACGATATCAAGCTGTGATGTATAAGGTGTTTTCTATAGTGCATCTGTAGATCTGGTAAAGGCCATTGGTGACGTGCTGAATTTCCTGAGCCTTCTGAGGAAGTACAGACTTTGGTGTGCTTTTTTGGTCATGACGTCAATGTGGTTGGACCAGGACAAATACATTTTTATCTTAAAATTTGGTTTGAAATCTGAATACGGCTTGGGTGAGGTGGGTGGGGAGGGATGTGAGGCAGGTATATCACCACTTTTTTCCTTCTTTCTCTTTTTGTCCTATTATTTTTCTTATGTTTTCTATTCCTCTCTTCTTTCTTTCATTTATTCACTCTTTGGTTACACCACTTTGGGAGTCTAGGGGCTCTATCTTTGCACATTTCACTTTTTCTCTTTCTTGCTTTTTCTCCTTTCCTTTCTTCCGACTATAGCTAAAAGTTAACATTGTAGCTGTACAATAACTGTATTATTTTATATGTCGTTGGTTTTATTTTTGTACATTTGCTTCTAATAAATAAAAAATAAAAAATAAAAATAAATAAATACAAATTTGGTTTGAAGAAGAACAAAACACGCCTACAAATAGTTGTCTAATTACATTTTTGGTGGTTTCCAATTTTCTTCAAACCAGAAGATGTGGCAGCAGTAATGAGGTTATTAGCTCATTCGACCTTTCAGCTTCCAAAGTGTCAATTAATATACTTATCTGGCATTTTTACAGTAATGCAATCTTCAGCTTGAAATTAATCTGAATTTTCAATCAACTGTTGGAGCAACCAACTGGAAAGCCGAGTGACAGAGAACATGATGAGTGCTGTATACTATTGTCTGGCAAACAGGAAAGTGACAGCTTGAGAAACACATTTTGTGCTGAAGGACCGGAGAGGCATGGTGATGTAGTGGAAGAGGTGCTGCCTTACAGCACCAGAGACCTGGGTTCTATCCTCCTAACTATGAGTACTGTCTATATGCAGTTTGTACGTTCTCCCTGTGACCTCGTGGGTTTTCTCCGAGTGCTACGGTTTCCTCCCACACTCGAAAGATGTACAGGTTTGTAGATTAATTGGCTTCAATAAAAATTGTATATTGTCCCTGGTGTGTAGGCTAGTGTTAGTGTACAGGGTGATCGCTGGTCAGCATGGTCTCAGTGGGCCGAATGGCTTGTTTCCACGCTGTGTATCTGTATCTGGCTGCTGCACTTAAACTTTGAGCACGCTCATCCATGTGAAAACGGAATTCATGAAACAATGAAATTCTTATATAAGTTAATACCTAAAAATTTCCAATCATCCAATTTTACGCAAAAACTAATAACAGTCAGGTCTTTTTGGTCGCTGGGTATTAACGTGTTGATTGTTAAATATTGATGTGTCCATTACGTTCTAAACTTATTGCATTGTTTTTAAGGGAAAGTTTTTCATTTGCAAAGTAAATTATTTTCTTACCTGCATCATTGCAAATGTTTATGTTTATTTTCGGTCTCGTCTCTCAACAGGTTTGGATTCCACCTCAGTCTGGAGATTTGAGTACATAATCACTGCTGTTTCCTCATTGTTCCTAATCCTGTTCCCCTCTTTCCTTAGAAGGCTTAGGAAGTTTGGCATGTTCCCAACAACTCTCACCAACTTCTGCAGATGCATCGTAGAAAGCATTTTATCGGGATGCATCACGGCATGGTTTGGAAAAAGCTCCATCTAAGACCGCAAAAAATTGCAGAGAATTATGGACGATACCCAAACCATCTTAGAAACCAACCTCCGTTCCATTAACTCCATTTATGCCTCACGCTGCCTCAGCAAGGCAAACAACAAAATCAAGGATGAGTCGCACCCTGGTCACTCTCTCTTCTCCACTCTCCCATCAGGCAAGAAGTTATAGAAGTGTGAAAACACAAACCTCCAGCTTCAGGGACAATTTATTCCTAGCTGTTATCAGGCAGCGGAACCATCCTACCAACAACTAGAGAGCAGTCCTGAGCTACCATCTACCTCACTGCAGACCCTTGGACTATTTTCGATCAGACATCACTGGACTCTGTCTTCCACTAAACATTAGTCATGTTATTCCTTTTATCATGCATTGTCTTTCTGCTGACTAGTTAGCACGCAACAAAAGCTTTGCACTGTACCTTGGTACACGTGACAATAAGTTAAACTCACACTCAACTCAACTGGTGGTATTTTATGAGGGTATGCAATGTGTTCACCTTCCCTACATTGCGAATGCAGCCATCCATCAGAAATCAGTTTGAAGGAGGGGGTCCCGACCTGAAATGTCATCTGCCCATTCCCTCCACAGACGCTGCCTGACTCTCCAGCACTTAGCTTTTTGCTTAAAGGGCCAGCATCGGCAGTTGCTTGTGTATCCCACCTTCAGGATTGTTTAATTAATATCTTCTTCAATTACCGTAGTTCTCTGATTGAGAATAGAGCAAGGAAGGCCAGCACTTTTGTTTTGCCATCTCTAATTTTTCTTGAGTTGACCAGCATGTGGGACATTTCAAAGAGCTACAGACACAGCACTTTACATAAGCTATATCAGGGAGAACACAATGTACTGGAGTAACTCAGCAGGTCAGGCAGCATCTCTAGAGAACATGGATAGGTGATATTTTGGTTTGAGACCTGAAGAAAGGTCTCGACCCGAAATGTCGCCTATCCATATTCTCCAGAGATGTTGCCTGACCAGCTAAGTTATTTGTGTCCTTTTCTGTATCTTAACCAGCATCAGCAGTTCCTTGTTTCTACTCTATACTACAACAGGGAGAGTCAGTAGATTACCTTCCAATAAAGACATTAGTAGTACAGATAGATTTATAACAGTCTGGTATTCCTTTTTAAATTACCATTATTGTTACCAGCTTTTTCAGAAAATCATAACCGTACATGGAAAACAGGCCATTCAGCTCATCACACCCATGCCCATGTGGCAATCAGTATTTATCCAGATATAATCAATTAACTGCATTTGCAATTCCAGTTGGCTCTAGTAGGATATGAGCTCTAGTCTTTGAATCCTTATTCTAAGCCCCTGGATTTGTGTTTCAGTAACATAACAAGGGCACTGGGGAAAACCCACCTGCATTATTCATTATGCTTAGGAAGGAACTGCAGGTGCTGGTTTCAACCGAAGATAGACACAAAATGCTGGAGTAACTCAGCGGGACAGGCAGCATCTCTGGAGAGAAGGAATGGGCGACATTTCGGGTGGAGACCCTTCTATATTCTCGAGAAAAACATCTCTCCAGAGATGCTGCCTGCCCCGCTGGATTTTGGATAACTAAGAAACTCCCCTTCCCCTTTTTGCTCCCCCCATCCCTTCTCCCTCCCTCTCTTCCCTGTGTCCCACCGGGACACCCACCAGTTTCTCCCCTCGCCCTCCCATTCTACCTACATTCCATCCTCTGGCTTCACAATTTGCAACACCTCGATCTGTACCTCACAGTTTTTGTCTTTTCATCTCTGGCCTTTGTCCAACCATCTGCCCATCAAAAAGCCTCTCTCGCCTGTATCCACCTATCACTCACCTTGCTTTGTTTTTCCCCTCCTCTCTTCCAGCTTTCTCCCCGCATCCCCCCACCACAATCAGCCTGTAGGGCGTCACCTTTCCATGAACCCCAGAGATTCTGCCTGACCCGCTAAGTTACACACACGTGTAATGTTAGTCTGCCTTGTTGAAGAATGATTCACTGTTCCTGAGTCCATGAAGAAACATATTCTTCAAAATAATCTGAAGTATGGAAAGGATTTCCCATTAAAAATGTATTAATAACAACACATAATTTATTTTTGTACAAACAATATGGTTATGTGGTCTAATCATATTTGTACAGACCCTCATAAAATGAATTTTGAGGTGTACAAAATATTTGCCTGTGAAGGAGAGATAATTCTCTTCAAAATATTACGTATTCCCTGAAGCAATCAGCATTGCCCTGGGGCTCTAAGACGTTTCCATGGAAAACATTTTTGTGATTTGGTTTGTTGATGAGTGACATTGTTTCAGCCCTGTGTTTTACTCAATCCTGTGAAGATGGGTGTGGCAAAATCCAGCTTAGTCATACTTGTTGTTTGGGTGTGTGGTTGAATCATACTCATCTTGAAGAAGGCAATAATGGGAAAACCTGCCAGAAATATGCAACGTTGATGGATTGCGATCATAATGAGAACACAATGTACTACAATTTTGGAGCTGCAGTAGAACATCGAGCATAGTGCAGTACAGCATAGGAAAAGGCCCTTCAGCCCACAACGTCCATGTTGAGCATGATGCCAAGTTAAACTAATCATCTTTCTCCAAGATCAGTCTGAAGATGGGTCTCGACCCGAAACGTCGCCTATTTCCTTCGCCTCATAGATGCTGCCTCACCCGCTGAGTTTCTCCAGCATTTTTGTCTACCTTCGATTTTCCAGCACCTGCAGTTTCTTCTTAAACATCCTTCTCCATATCCCTCCATTCCCCGCATCTCAAATTTCCTTTCCAAAAACCCTCTTCAAGGTCACAATCGTATCTGCCTCTCCCACCACCCCTTGCAGTGTGTCCCAGGCACCAACCACTCTCTGTAAAAAAAACTTGTCCCACACATTCCTTTAAACTTTGTCTCTCTCACCTTCATGCTATGCCCTCCAGTCCTTAATATTTCCACCCTGGGAAAAAGGTTCTGACCGTCTACCTCATATATGCCTCTCATAATTGTATATGCTTTCATCGTGTTTCCCCTTAACCTCTGACATTCAAGAGAAAACAATCCAAAGTTTATCCAACCTCGAATACCCTCAAATCTAGGCAGCATTCTGATAAACGTCTTCTGCACCCTCTCCAAAGCCCCCACATCCTTTCTGTAATGGAGCCGCACAACTGCACACAACACTCCAAATACATCCAACCAGAGTCCTAAAGCATTGCAACATGACTCTTGTACCTTCCGATGAAAGCAAGCATGTCATATGCCTTCTTTATCACTCCATCTACTTGTGCAAACACCCTTCTTTAAATTAGTGCCTCATTTACCGAGAGACATCGGTGAATCTGTGGAATTCTTTCCCACAGAGGGCAGTGGAGGTCAAGACAGTGGATATTTTTAAGGTGGAGATAGATAGATTCTTGATTAGTACAGGTGTCAGAGGTTATGGGGAGAAGGCAGTAGAATAGGGTTAGGAGGGAGAGATAGATCAGCCATGATTGAATGACGGAGTAGACTTGATAGCCAAATGGCCTCATTCTACTCCTATCCCTTATGATCTGATGACATGTGCTAATCCCTGTCACTGTTTCACACGAAACATCTTCCAAGTGAAGGCTCATCACTACCCACTACTTTCATGCATATGAGATTTGAGTTTCACCTTACACACAAAATGCTGGAGCAACTCAACGGGGTCAGGCAGCATCTCTGGAGAAGAGGAATAGGTGACGTTCTGGGTCGGAACCCCACTTCAGACTGAGTTGCATGGTGTTGGCTGACCATGTTAGGAATTTCAGTCACATTTCACAATCAGTTTTACCTTTCCAAATAATACGACCTGATTGTCTTTCAAAGTGACAAACCTCAAAATATCCAAAAAAATCTCAAACGGTAAAGAAAGAGCAAGTGTTGTTGGACATTTAGCTTGATCCTTTGTCCAATGTTAAACTCTGGAGCTCCTGGGTTTTTAATTTATTTACTACAAGGCAGGCACTCTTCCATGCAAGAGGCAACATCAATGAGACTCACTCTGCCTCAGCAATATTTTGACCTTATTGTTTCAGATTCTCAATAGACTTTAGTCTGTAATCATCTTTGTTGTATTATTGTTGAGAAGGTCATTAAACAATTTATTTTTTGAGGGTTGACTAATTCTCGTTCCTTTGCCACCTTTTATAATGTATTCGCCCTGTTCGATCCCGACTATGGGTGCTGTCTGTACAGAGTTTGTACGTTCTCCCTGTAACCTGCGTGGGTTTTCTCCGAGATCTTCAGTTTCCTCCCACACTCCAAAGACGTACAGGTATGTAGGTAAATTGGCTTAGTAAATGTAAACATTGTCCCTAGTGTGTAGAGGATAGTATTAATATGCAAGGATCGCTGGTCAGCACGGACCGGGTGGGCCGAAGGGCCTGTTTCCGCTCTGTATCTCTAAACTAAACTAAACTAATATGACTGAAGCAGGTGATGGTGCCACATGGGAACTCGTCTTATCGAGTCCACATCACAAGCTTAGATATTGTTCAACCAGAGCTGAACACACCTTTTGGCATCTTCATTGTTGGCAGCGAGATCGGCAGCTGTGCATTAGTATTCCAGTTTTTCAGCAGGTGTTCCATTGTTTGTGGCTCAATACCACATTCGCAGGTGATCTCATTGGAGCTACAGTTTATCCCCACTTGTTTAGAGGCACTTTGGCTCTGCCAACACCAGTTCTCAATCGAATGAAGCATTTCCATCTGGCCGAACTTGCGTCTGCACCAGGAGGGGTCATTCCCTGGGGCTTTGGTAGAGGGTGAGGAAACCAAAGGACATGACTTGTATATACTGCAGTCAGGAAGGCCTCCAGCTTACATTTAGAGGTGTCACAATGGTGCAACTAATAGAGCTGCTGCCTCACGAGCCCCAGTGACCCAGATTCAATCCTGACCTTGGTGCTGTCTATCTGTGGGGTTTGGTTATTGTGCCTGTGACAGTGTGGCTTTCATTCATTCATTCATGCTCAGATGTTTTCCTCCCACACTATGAAGACGTGGAGGTTGGACACTGTAAAGTGAGTAACGGAATCCATGAGTGAAGGGGTGGGAGCGAGAAGAGGTGGGAGGAGAGTTGGTAGACACAGTTCAAGGACACGCAGAGAGGTATGAGCTTCACAAGGTACTCTTGAAATTATCTCACATGCAAAATAAAATCCATCTCATGTGGGCCTGGGAGAGGCTACACAGCACCATTTTATTGGTTGTTTCAATGAGTTGTGCAACATTTAGCCCGCAGTGTTCAGTCGATAAAGCAGATGGCACAAGTCCATAAGTTCCAGGAGCAGAATTAGGCCATTTGGCCCATCAAGTCTACTCTACCATTCAATCGTGGCTGATCTACCTTTCCCTCTCAACCCCATTTCCCTGCCCTCGCCCCATAACCCCTGACACCCTTACTAAACAAGAATCTGCCAATTGCCGCCTTAAAAATATCCATAAGGCTTCTTTAAATGGGTGTTTGGAGGGAAAGGCTGGTATTCTATAAATATATACAAAAACAGGATGTATGCCTGGTATTTGTTACTATGTGAAGGACAAAGTAAAGATGCACAAAGCGGTCCGAACAACCATTTTTTTTTTGTTATAATTTCTATTTAATGTGGAGCAAATGATTATATGTAACAAATTACAAGTTCAAGAATATTGAGTGTGGAGTTGCTGGTGCTGGCTCGAAGGGCCGAATGGCCTACTCCTGCACCTATTGTCTATTTGGGACTTTGTGCGTAGGTTGCTGAAATTGCTGTCTAAATTCCCAGAACATTATGCAACAATGCACTAGGATTGCTCAGTGGTAAGATTCTGGCCCTATTGGAAAAACATGTAAAGAGGTTTTAAAAACTGTTCAGCTATTCACGTATGCTCAATAGTCCAGATTTCTTAGCCGTCTGAAGAAGGGTCTCGACCCGAAACGTCACCCATTCCTTCTCTCCAGAGATGCTGCTTGTCCTGCTGAGTTACTCCAGCATTTAGTGTCTACCTTCGATTTAAACCAGCATCTGCAGTTCTTTCCCATAGATTTCTGAGCCAACTGCTCATGTCTGCCACACATCTGCTCCACATTAAATATAAATTAGAACAAAAAATAAACTGGTTGTTCAGATTGCTTTGTCCATCTTTAATTTAGACAATAGACAATAGATAATAGGTGCAGGAGTAGGCCATTCGGCATTTCGAGCCAGCACCGCCATTCAATGTGATCATGGCTGGATCATCCCCAATCAGTACCCCGTTCCTGCCTTCTCCCCATATCACCTGACTCTGCTATTTTTAAGAGCCCTATCCAACTCTCTCTTGAAAGCATCCAGAGAACCCGCCTCCACCGCCCTCTTAGGCAGAGAATTCCACATGTGTCCTTCACGTAGTAACAAATATCAGGCATACATCCTGTTTTTGTATATATTTATAGAATAGCCTTTCCCTCCAAACATGGTGTATATGATCATGAGGGGAATAAATACGGTATGAGCATAGAGTATTTTACCCAGAGTAGGGGAATCAAGATCCAGGGGACATAGGTTTAAGCTGAGAGGGTGAATATTTCATAGGAACCTGAGGGGTAACTTTTTCACACAGAGGGTGTTGGGCATATGGAATGAGCTGCCAGAGGAGGTAGTTGAAGGAGGTACTATAACAATATATAAAAGGCATTTGGACAGACACATGGGTAGAAAAGGTTTGGAGGGATAGGGGCCTAACATGCGCAGGTGGGACTAGGCTAGATGGGGTATCTTGGTTAGCATACGCAAGTTGGGCTGAAGGGCCCGTTTCTGTGCTCTATGACTCTTATGACTAAAGCTTTAAGAAACAATTGACCATTGAGATGGATGGAGTCACCACTGAGTTCAGCGTTTGGATTCCACAGCACAAGAGCTAAGGAATTTCCAAGACATTTGCTTTATTTTGAGCAAGGAATTTCAAAATAAACTATTCCAATCTAATCTCTATCTCTGGAAGAAGTCAGCAACAGAATTCACTCGTAAAGCACCTTTCAGGATGCTTGAACATGCAAGTTAACTTGGGAAACTTCTTGCATTTCTTGGGGAAATCTGGATCAATGTTATCCTTGGTACTCTTCTTACTTCCTTCTTTTGGGCACCGTATCTAAGGAAAGATGTGCTGGCTGTGGAGATGGTCCAGAGGAAGTTTACAAGAATGATCCGAGGAATGAGTGGGTTAACATATGATGAGTGTTTGAGAGCACTGGGCCTGTACTCGCTGGCATTTAGGGGGGACCTCATTGAAACTTATCGAATAGTGAAAGGCTTTTATAGAGTGAATGTGGAGAGGATGTTTCCACTAGTGGGAGAGTCTAGGACCAGAAGTTATATCCTCAGAATTAAAGGACATTCCTTTATGAAGCAGATGAGGAGGAATTTATTTAGTCAGAGGGTGGTGAATCTGTGGAATTCTTTGCCACAGAAGCCTGTGGAGGTCGTCACTTGATATTTTTAAGGCAGAGATTGATAGATTTATGATTAGTACAGGTGTCAGGGGTTACAGGGAAAAGGCAGGAGAATGGGGTTAGAAGGGAGAGATAGATCAGCCATGATTAAATGGCGGAGTAGACATGATAGGCCAAATGGCCTAATTCTGTTCCTATGAGTTTATGACATATGAATGTATAATGAAGGGGATGTTGGGAGGGAGACAAATTTCAATATTACCTGAAAAATATATTAGATCTATGATTTAATTGCAATTGGCAATTTAGTGACTGTGATTTTATGGTTTTTGGTCACAGTTGAAGAATATAATACTAAGGATTTCACAGTGCAGAATGTTTCTGTTGGATCTGGATGAAACAAATACTTGGTATTTTACTGAACCTGATTAGAAACATGTTTGTGCAGGAAATTGTGATTTCATGCTGAGAGAAATGAGTAGCATGCAAATATATTAATAATATATTGCGTAGGAAGGAACTACAGATGCTGGTTTATACCAAAGATAGACACAAAATGCTTGAGTAACTCAGCGGTTCAGGCAGCATCACTGGTAAAAGCAATGGGTGACATTTTGGGTTAAAACCCTTCTTCAAACTGAGAGTCAGGGGACAAGACAAGAGACAAGAGACATTTATTGTCACATGCACCAATTGGCATTTGTGGTCAAATTGAGAGGGAGACTAGAGGTATGAAAGGTATGAGAAGTTCAAATCAAATCAGAGCTGGCACCGATGGCCAAGAAAAGGTGGAGCCCACAATGGTCCATTGTTGGCTGTGGAAGAGGTGATAACAAAGTGGTATGAACAGTGAAACTAGGGTTATTTGAAATTAGAAAAAAATCAACATTCATACCGCTGGGTTGTAAGCTGCCCAAGGGCATAACATAGTGCTCAATCACTTCCAATACTTGTGAGTTCTAATATTTACAGCCGATAATCTTGTTAATAGCACAGAAAATGGCACCTGCTCCATCTGCATTCACAGAAAATTAGTTATGCTTTACCCAAGGAGACCAAAAATTTCCCACAGCTAAATATAGTTCCAACACAGAGAGGAAGCGATTTATAAGGGTGTTCTTCATCAACTGACCAATGCCTGTGACACTAAAGTGAGCGTTTCCTTTGAGACAGTGAAGTGGGGGATTAATATAGACAGGCAAATGCTGTGGGATTGTGCTGAATGGATGTTGAGGTTTGAGAACAAGCCATAAGCTGGCTGCACCTTGGATCGTTCTGCACAATATTTCTCGGAAACTAAGCTGTGCAACAGTGCCTGTTTCATTCTATTTGTGATCGAGAAATGCCAGTGAGTGATAGTATTATTTGAAAAAAGCACACATTTATTCCAAATTGGGTTATAAAGATAATGGCTGCATTCACTCAGGTCCAGTCACTGGTCACTTCCTCCAACAAAGCTCCTAGATTCTATGGTCAAAGTGAATGTGTTGCTTGTTACCCAGATAACAGGCCCTTCCCATTGCATTCTGGAAGCTATCAACTCGTATTTTGATCTTGTTTTACTGAAGGTCGCTTGATAATAACATTAGTGGCAGAAGGTTAGCTGCAAACCAACAAATCTTCGATGAAGTGTCTGAATCAGTTTTATGTGAAGAAGGGTCTCATGCTAAAATGTCACCTATTCCTTTTCTCCAGAGCTGCTGCCTGACCCTCTGAGTTACTCCAGTTTTTCGTTTCTATCCCTGGGTTTTGAAATCTGTTTCAACTGTGGAAAGTGTGACAATGTTGGAGGATAGATACAAACAGCCACAAAAAATCAACCCAGCAATTATCGTTTAGGCCATTGACGATTGTTAAAAGGTGGAATACTGAGGAAGTGGTATTATGCAGCACCTAAGTATATAACCTGTTACAGGCATGTCCAGTTACACATGTTAAGAAAGGAAACAGGCTAGATCACCGAGTTCCATGATGCTTGATATCATCATCTTAGTTTTTAATTTAGAGATACAGCGCGGAAACAGGTCCTTCAGCTCACCGAGTCCGCACAGACCAGCAAACGAACACTATCCTACACCCACTAGGGATAATTTACATTTATACCAAGCCATTTAACCTACAAACCTGTATGACTTTAGAGTGTGGGAAGAAACCGAAGATCTGGGAGAAAACCCACGCGGTCACGGGGAGAACGTACAAACTCCGTACAGACAGCACCCATAGTCAGGATCGAAGCCGGGTCTCTGGCGCTGGAAGCACTGTAAGGAAGCAACTCTACCACTGCGTCACCGTGCATCTGTTGGATGTGCAGGCTGCTAATATTCTTCTCAATGTGATGCCCAGCAATAGAAGTATTTGTGTCTATATCAGATCCAAATAACACAATCACCATTGCTGATATCTCACCGAGTTTGCCTTAAGTTATAAAATAAAACCAAATAAAAACTCAAATAAACAGTGGAACTTGAATGGATAAATGTAACGAAAACACCTGAAACAGCAATTATGAAACAGCAATTATGTAATAATATTTTCCAATATAATTTTTCTGTCATAAATCTAGATTTTTACTCAGCAACTTGCCCTCGGCAAGTTTTAAAAATCAATATCTATAATGAAAAGGCCTGCATTGTACATGTGTTTCCTGACTATAAGCTATAATTTATACATTTTTCATGTTCAGGTTTAATATTAAAAATTGATGCATCATCATTTTCCGTGCATTTCTGTGGTTACCATTGGTTTCTCTACTGGGTAGCCTCAAGGCCAAGCTTTCCTGAACCTAACTTTGAACTTCTCCATCAATTGATGATACCACGGGTATCCTTTCTCATTGTAGATAGGCTTATGTCTGCAGGGGACTTGTTGCAAAAGTCTCCAGCTCCTTGCTTGGACTGTTTATGCTGAGAAACAATGTCTGGACTTTCTGGGATAGTTGTGGCCGCTGTATTGTCTGCAGAGGATCCACATGAGGCACTGATTCAAAGAAGCAGCTAATATCATCAAAGACACACAGTACACGGGCCACGCTCTCATTTCACTACCACCATTGGGAGCCCGAAAACCATGACCTCTAGGTTCGGCAATAGCTTCTTCCTATCAACCATGCAACGCACTAACACAACCCTACCTCTGCAATCCTAGCCTACAGGGCCTGTCCTACCAGCATCCGACTCCATGCGGTGAGCGCGACCAAACTGGAAGCGGGGGCCGCGCGGAGGTCGAGTGATCCCTGTACAGGGCCGATCCCACCAGCATGTGCCTGCATGCAGCAAGCGCGACCAAACCGGCAGCGGGGGCCGCGCAGAGGTCGGGTGAGTGGCGCGATGCGGCGCGAAGTGAGGCGAAGTTGGAGCGAATTCCGCAAGGTAAGTTCTCAAGGACAGAGAGGGACACACAGAGAGGGTCACGGAGGCACCACAGAGAGGGTCACGGAGGCACACACAGAGAGGGCCACGGAGGCACCACAGAGAGGGTCACGGAGGCACATATAGAGAGGGTCACGGAGGCACGACGTCGAGGCGGTGCGTAATGCGTCGAGGCGACTGCGGGCCGACAGGCCGTTGCTGCGCGGAATTTTTGAACACGGTCAGTTTTTCGGAGCCCTGCGCAATGTCGGGACCAGCTCCACACAACTCCGGCGATCGAAGTGGGACCGGCCCCGCGAGGCCGGACGGCTCAAGTGCATGGAGTCGCATGCTGGTAGGACAGGCCCTTACTACAGGCTATGTTTTCATTGCACCAAGCACTTTCGTTTTGCACTATTAAGGGCTGGTTACCTAATATTACAGATTATTAATTTATCATATTATTGATTATTGTATTTTTATTTGTACATTACTGCATCATTAGACCTGCAAATGTGCAGCAAATAAGATTTTTAGTGTTCCATTGCCTGCACATATGACAGTTAAACACTGCTGAGTCTTATGTCTCTTGATGTGAAAACATCACAGTTCACTCTGCATGGCATTTATTGAGTTGTGTGAGTGCAGGAACTGGACTGACAAGATCCTTTATAACATAAGTACAAAAGAATGTAGGTGTGGCAATTTAATTCCTTTGGGCCTATTCTGCCATTCAAGTAAATAAATTCAGAAGTGATAAGAGTAGAGCAAACAAATTCATGAAAACATTTAAAATGGAACACCAGTTATTAATTTAAAACAATTCTCAATTGATAGCCCTTACCATTATAATAATAAGAAAACAAATCAAAATCATTGTATAATTCTTTGAAATTTCAATCTGCTACCCCTTTAGTTTAGTTTAGAGATACAGTGCGGAAACAGGCCCTTTGGCCAACAAAGTCCGCACTGACCGGTGTTCCCCGCACAATAACACTATCTTATACACACTAAGGACAATTTACATTTATACCCAGCCAATTAACCTACAAACCTGTAAGTCTTTGGAGTGTGGGAGGAAACCGAAGATCTCGGAGAAAACCCACGTGGTCATGGGGAGAACGTACAAACTCCGTACAGACAGCGCCCATAGTTAGGATCGAACCCTGGTCTCTGCCGCTGTAAGGCAGCAACTCTACCGCTGCGCCACCGCACTGCCAATTTCCTACAAAATACAAAAAAATAGTCAGTGCAAAAGGTTTAAGGAGTGGTATCAGAAAGCATTCCACAATGAATGATTAACACTAGAATGATCATTCTGGTGGGTATATCATGTGAATCACAGTTAACACTGTTAGGTGTTGTGATGGAAGGTATATAGTGCTGATGGTACATCTATCAAATGGCTTCACTTAACAGAACTGATTTTCATGAGAGGTTTCAGGTAATACATTTTAAATTTTCTGCTGCAACTTCAGTCCTATTAGGATGAGTCATATCTTGTTATATTTCATTCCACCCTTCCCCTTTGAGCAGTATAAGCATCAAGACCTATAACATTGCAGAATGCTTAATCCAAAACCAATTGCAATGAGATGCTCCTGGGGACTGAAAGGGAGAACAGGAATTGAAGGTTTCTCAGCATGCCTGTCCACAACTCACCATTTAACCCAACAGCAAATTTACAAATAGCAAGCAGCGATGGACTGGTGTTGGTAAAAATATAATTTATTTGGAGGCAGGTTGAATGTGAAGGTATGGCAATACTTGCAGTGAAATAAAGTTTGCTCTTTGAGCACAATGGTAATTCCAGTAGAAATTGTGAACAGAAATTCCATATTCCTTGCTATATAGTTTTCCCTATTTTATTTGCCCAAACTTAATTGCAATCTGCCAAATGCAAAATCTGCCTTGAATTAGTGAAGGTTTAAAATAGCATTTGCTTGAAAATAAACGATTCAAAGACATTCCTGGGTGTATTTAAAGGAGTGTAATAGAGTCATAGAATCATACAACACGGAACCAGGTCTTCAAAGTGTGCAGGGATTGCTGGTCACCATGAACTGGGTGGGCCGAAGGGCCTGTTTCTGCACTGATTCCCTAAACTAAACTAAAGTAAGGTTTTGTAGCCTGCAGTATAATATTCTAATAAATGATCCAAATTGTGGTATTGCCTTAGTAAGTGGGGTGAACAACTTCTAATGTGTTTATCATTTGATGGAACCATGCTTTATTAGCAAGGCCAGAAGTGATCTACTGTTATACATTTGGCAACTTTCAACTAATTGAGCATATGAATGGTTTCTATTCCAGAAAGGCATTACCAAAAAGTCCAAGTGCATTATTAAATGTAAAAATTGTCCCTAGTATTAATATGCGGGGGATGCTGGTCAGCGCAGATCCGGTGGGCTGTATTTCTAAACTAAACTAAATTAATAGAAAAAGTGAATAGCATTGGTTGGTACATTTGTGTTCTGTCCTTTATAGCTCTGTTCTGTTAAGCCCTTTTTGTTCTGTTAATCCCTTTGTCCAAATTTTTGTTTAAATCCTGTTATTGTTGTATCTACTTTATTCCCGGAACCCTGTAGAGCAATTAGCAATTTAATTTGTATTGCAAGATCTTCAGAAAACTTCTACACATGCCTAAGATCTATCATTCAAAATAAGTTATTAGGTTGCATCAAATAACTATCCAATCTCTACAATTGTCCTCAGATACTGACAACCAAATTTGACCCCATTTGATCACCAAATTCATCTTCACTGTCCCACAAAGCAGGCTTAGGATAATGGGATTAATTAGTTAATCAATTGATAATTTAGCAAAAACAAATGCATAGGTATAAATGATTAAAATGAAATAGTTTAATCATGATTTAGAATTTTTTTATCGCTATGAGAAGTCCATGATGTGAAACACTTAAAGCCCTGTCCCACTGTACGAGTTCATTCAAAGTTCTCCCGAGTTTGCCCTGATTCGAACTCGGAGATTTACGGTAATGGCCGCTCGTCGGTACTCGGGGCTCTCGTGGACATTTTTCAACATGTTGAAAAATCTTCACGAGTCTTCCCGAGCTTACCGCGTTTCCCGAGTACCTGCTGTTAGCGTTACGAGACGCTAAGAGACATCACCAAGCTCTGATGTACCCGCTACGTTCATTCTACGTGCTTAACACGAGTTTGATTTTTTTTTAAACTCGGGAGAGTTCTTGAATTACCTCGTACAGTGGGGCAGGGCCTTTACCCTCAAACACTGCACCTAGCCTCTTGAGTCGATGCCTTGACACTTATCCTACTCTACAGCACTGAGCCTCTTGAGTGAAACCCTCAGTACTTACACTAAAACACAGCATTTCACTTCAGAACAAAGCCGCTCCAAATAGGCTGCTCCACTAGTGCCGGCCTTCCTTTTATTTACTATAAGGAGCATTCAGTCCCGAATCCTCATGGCTGCTTTGTAAATGCTCCACACTGCCCCGCCTCTCAGCCACTCACTCTCAAATGAAACTAATCCGCAAGCGAATCCTAATCTTGGTCATTGTTAGGGCCTGCCCCACTTTCCCGAGTCCTCTGCCGAGTTGAAAGGACCTTAAAAAAAAAAAATCAAGATTTTTGTGATCTACGAAAGTTCCAATTTTTCTCTTCCCGACTATCTTTTTACTTGTGGACTTTTTTGTCATGCCGGAAAAAACATCCCGACTTACCTGATGCACCAAGTACCTACAGCTGGCATACAAGCCGCTACGATATATCTATGGACTCCTATGGACATTCTCCAAGTTTGAATCAAGGGGAAAACCCGGGAGAATTTGTGAGTAACTCGGGAAAGTGGGACAGGAAATATCGTGTTATTATGGCACTATATTGCCCAGAGCTCCCACTAGATTCCAGTCAGTGAATCATAAAATGTCACAATTTTTGTCTGCAGTTGTCAATGATAAACTGTATTTATCATGCAGGTCATAAAATAACCTCTCCAGTGTAAGCCATTGCCAAGGTCACTACATTTACTACATAATTGCAAATCAGTAAATGTGCCTGTCGAGTTCTCTGATTTGTTTTACTTGGGCTCGTCTTAAATAAATCTAAACCAGATAATTAGCTTGAATTTTCCTTGATTTTCCCCAGATCAATCTAAACCGGGTAATTAACTTCAATTTTACCTGTTCTTTTGACGAATATTACTATTCATCTAGTCCCATATAATTGTGCATTATTGTGATATACAGACCCTTACTTATGTAATAATGACTGGTCTTTTGTATAATGTCAGAACACTTAAGGTTGGTTGCAGTAGTCAGTTCAGTTTAGTTTATTGTCCGTGTACCGAGGTACAGTGAAAAGCTATTTGTTGCGTGCTAACCAGTCAGCAGAAAGACAATACATGATTACAATCAATCCACTTACAGTGTATAGGTACATGGTAAGGGAATAACGTTTAGTGCAAGGTAAAGCCAGCAAAGTCCAGTCGAGGATAGTCCGATGGACATCAAAGAGGTAGATAGTAGTTCAGTCCTGCTCTCTGGTTGTGGTAAAATGATTCATTTGCCTGATAACAGCTGGGAAGAAGCTGTCCCTGAACTTCCTAAGCCTGCTAAGGAAGTAGAGGTGTTGGTGTGCCTTCTTGGTCATTGCTTCAATATGGGTGGTCCAGGAGAAGGTGTTGGTGATATCGACTCCGAGGAATTAGAAATTTTTGACTATTTCCACTTCGGCACCATCAATACAAACTGGGGTGTGTGTACTGCTTCAGTGTGTCTGAAGAAGGGTTTCGGCCCGAAACATTGCCTATTGAGTCTGAAGAAGGGTTTTGGCCCGAAACGTTGCCTATCTCCTTCACTCCATATATGCTGCTGCACCTGCTGAGTTCCTCCAGCATTTTGTGTACTGCTTTGCTTCCTGAAGTCGATCGCTATCTCCTTTGTCTTGCTGATGTTGAGAGAAAGGTTGTTGTCTCAGAGGTTCTCAATCCCCTTCCTGTACTCATCATTATTTGATATCCGGCCCACAATGGTGGTGTCATGTGCGAACTTGAAAATTGAATTAGATTTGTACATGGCTGAGCAGTCATGTCCAAGGAGTAAAGAAGGGTGCTGAGAACACATGCTTGTGGAGCCCCCATGTTGAGGATATCGTGGGGGATGATTTGTCCCCTATCCTCACTGATTGGGATCTGTTGGTCAGGAAGTTGAGGATCCAGTTAAAGAGATGAGAGCTTGACCCCAAGTGCTGCAAATTTGGTGATAAGCTTGGATGATATATTGGTATTAAAGGCAGAGCTGTAGTCTATGAATAGTAGGGTTAGGGTTAGGGTTAGTCTGACATAGGAGTCTCTCTTCTCCAGGTGTTGGAGGGAAGAGTGTGGGGCCAGGGTGATGGCAATGTCCGTGGACCTGTTGTGGCGAAGGTGTTCTGCAGTGGGTCAAGGTCCGCCGGGTAAACTGGATTTAATGCATTCCATAACTGGCGTCTCAAAACATTTCATGATGGTGGATGTCAAGGCCGTTGGACGGCAGTCGTTTAGGCTTGAGGTCGTGCTTTCTTTTGGCACTGGGCTGATGATGGTCTTCTTGAAGCAGGTGGGTACTTCAGAAGAGAGTAGGGAGAGCAGAATAGATGTCCGCGAATGCTCCTGCTAGCTGGTCCGCGCAGCTAGTAAGGACATGGCCAGGAACTCTGTCTGGCCCAGTTGCTTTTCGTGGGTTTGCCCTCAGGAAGGCTGATCTAACCTCTGCTACTGTCACCCTGGGGAGAGGCACGTTGGAGTCTGAAGGCCCAGGTGTCATCGCCCTGTTGGCCTTCTGCTTGAAGCGAGCATGGAAAGTAATTCAGTTCATCGGGGAGGGTCGGACTATCACCAATGTTGTTGCCTGACTTTGCTTTGCAGCCAGTTATTTTGTTCAGATCTTGCCACATTCTCTGTGTGTCGGAGTGATTATACTGGGACTCAAGTTTGTCCCGGTATTGTCTCTTGGCATCCTTGATGGCTTTGTGGAAATCATACGGGCCATCTTGTACTGCTCAGGATCATTTGACTTGAATGTAGCAGACCTGACCTTAACCTGTGAATGCACCTCATGGTTAATCCATGGTTTCCGGTGGGGAATACTCGGATTGACTTAGTCGACACACAGTCTTCCACGAACCTGCTGGTGAAGTCAGCCATGGCAGTGGTGCACTCATTCAGGTTAGCTGCGGAACCCTGAATACGGACCAGTCCACGGACTCAAAGCAGTCGCGTAAAATGTCATCCGTGTCCGTCGACCAGCATTTCACAACACACTGTACCGGATATTCTTGCTTTGTAGACAGGGAGCAGAAGCACAGCTAGGTGATCATATCTCCCGAAATGTGGTTGAGGGACAGAGCGGTAGGCATTTTTTATTGATGTATAGCAGTGATCGAGGATGTTCTGGCCCCTGGTGGAGCCAGAGAGGATCAAAATGTGTCAAAATGGCATCTAAAGAATGAGTTTTAGTGGTCTGAGACACGACTACTGGAGTTTTAAACTTTATTCTTTTTAAAAGTTTTAAATCTTTAGTCAAAAGTTCGATATCCAGTATACAGGTAACTCAGACCCGTCTGCCCACAACGGTGGTCAGCGCTGAACTAACGCGCGCAAGTGAAAAACTGCGCGAAACAAGCAGCCCCTCCCGAGTCACGTGACCGCGCTTCCGAACGCCGGGATTGATGTATGAGTGCGCTAACGGGCACCGCTACAGAGTTGAGCTTAACACAATTTTAGCACACTTTGAACACGTGACCCACATATTTTTTATGAATATTCGGTATAAATGGCAGGATTTTATGATTTTTGCATGGCTGCGTCCGGGTACAGTATGGCTTAAGTCTGATGAAGGGTCTCCACCCAAAACGTCAACTATTCCTTTTCTCCAGAGATGCTGTTTGACCCGCTGAGTTACTCCAGCATTTTGTGTCTATTTTTGGCTTAAATAGAAATTAGCTACAAAAGGAAACAAACCATTTATTGTAAATGCAGTTACGTTTTTAATGTTAATAAGTCAGTGACATTCTTTAAAATGCAATGGTGAATGATGATTAATGCCTTGTAGTCTCACATGGAGAATTGTGCTTTCTATTGTCAGGTTAAATAACCAGATGAGATTTATGCACAAGGAACTGCAGATGCTGGTTACAAAAAACCCCCACAAAGTGCTGGAGTAACTCAGCAGGTCAGGCAACATCTCAGGAGAACATGGATGGGTGATGTTTAAGAAGGAAATGCAGATGCTGGAAAAATCGAAGGTGGACAAAAAATGCTGGAGAAACTCAGCGGGTGAGGCAGCATCTATGGAGCGAAGAAAAAGGCGACGTTTCGGGTCGAGACCCTTGTTCAGATCGATGATGTGTCAGTTTGGGACCCTTCTTCAGTAACACCAAGACACAAGATGGCAGCGCAGACAAGTGTTGAAGAACCACACATGGCTGCGGGTGCGAGTCTGGGTCAGAACATGGTGGAACGGCAGGAGAGCAGCAGGAATCACAGAGGAGTTTCACAGAACTCCCGTCTGAGAGATGAGGAGAACTTTGTCAAAGCAGACATACAGTAATCTCTGTCCAAGACTCTTTCTTGCTTCTAATCTTAATCATGGAAGCATCTCATTCTTAAGAAAATGAAGGAAAGTGTACTTATGAAAAAGAGCAGTAATGAATGAAACTAAACATTCAAATAAAAAATATTTTGTGGCGGGAGAAGGTGAAGGGAGAAAAGATTTAATAGGAACCTGGGAGGTAACTTTTACACACAAAGGGCGGTGGGTGTATAGAACAAACTGCCTGAGGAGGTAGTTGAGGCAGGTACTATCGCAATGTTTAAGAAACATTTAGACAGGTACATGGATAAGACAGGTTTAGAGGGATATGGGCCAAACGCAGGCAGGTGGGACTAGTGTAGCAGGGACATGTTGGTCGGTGTAGGCAAGGGTTGAAGGGCCTGTTTCCATGCTGTATGACTCTATGTCTATTTTCATAAAACTTTAATGCACTCCTTCTCGTTTCATTAAACATTAGAATGATATAAATTATATGAAATATATCTTGTCAATTGAATCTAGCTGTCATTAGAATGACATAGTGCTCTTCTTACCATCCACTATCACGTATCTATTTTACGAGCTGAGATTCAGCCTAGTGCAAGCAGATAGCACTCCACTGCCCCCAGTAAGCATATATGAATTTGACAACCAGTTTTATGGCTTAGAATTCAATCTTCTTTTGTGCGTTGGAACAAATACCTGATGCATGCGATGTCTTTGAACAGAGGAATAAATTATATTACCAGATTGTTTCTCTGGGTGAAGATTAAACCTTTGTCGGTCATTTGGAATCTATCTCTCCAAATTATTATGGGCGGCACGGTGGCGTAGGGGTGGAGCTACTGCCTTACAGTGCTTGACACCTGGGTTCAAACCTGATTGCGGGTACTGTCTGTGTTGAGTTTGTACGTTCTCCCCGTTACCTGCGTGAGTTCTCTCTGAGATCTTCGGTTTCCTCCCACACTCCAAAGACGTACAGGTTTGTAAGATAATTGGCTTGGTGTAAATGTTTTTAAAAAATGGTCCCTAGTGTGTGTAGAGTAGTGTTAATATGCGGGGATCGCTGGTCGGTGCAGACTTAGTAGGCCGAAGGGCCTGTTTCCACGCTGTATCTAAACTAAATTAAAACTAAACCTCTTTACACTTGCCTCTAGTGACACTTGCTGATTCAAAGCTGTGGACATTTTGCCTTTCAAAGCTGTGGCCTTTGTGGCATGAAGCTCAGTGAGCCTAAATATAAACGTGTCCAACACATTCACAATAAAGGATAGAACCCAAATCAATCAGATGTTGCTAATTATGCATTGTAGCAATGAGGGCAGTTGTACTATGTTACTGAAAATCGGTTCCATTGATAGCAAGGACACTAATTTTCTTATGAGGAGTGCCATATGCAGTTAATACTGTATATTCATATTGTGATGTAGACAGTTAAGCCAAATATCTATCCCCCAAAATAATCTTCTTAAATATAGATTAATCCTTTGCAAGCTCATCAAAATGATTTAACTTTTTGTGCTTTAATATATTTAAATTAAAAATAAACTTAAAATGACAGCACACGGAAGATAAAACTGATAGTGTAAGAGTTAACAGTAATGGATTTGTATATATGAAGAGTACAAGACTAGTTAAGGCAAAGAAAGGGGAAGAAGGGCAAATGCATTTGTAAAATAGTTCTTTGATAGAATTATTAATACTTTACAATTGTTTTCATGAATGATGTTGGAAGTGAGATATAAATATAGAAGAGCATATTGACTGGATGTTTGGATAACTGTAAGAAGGAAATATTTTGTTATGCATAAATTCCTGTTTGTCCAGACTGATAAAGGAAATCTGAATAAAAGTAGGTTGAAGTTCTCACTATAACTCCCCCCTAATAGAGCAAATTGTGCTATGCTAATTTAGTTTAGTTTTAGTTTTCAAAATGCACCAGAGAAACATTCATTTTAGCCCAGTGAGTCCGCACTAATTATTTTATCACACATTCACACCAGTTTTATTTGATCCACTTTGGAATAATGTAATAAATGCAATGGAAGATGTTAAGGTGTTAGCCTCAACACTTTGCTAAACAAGGGAGGGGAGATTTTTACCACTTAACTATGTACAGGAGGTCTAGCATTACCCATGAAAATCTCTTAGGACCCATCATTGAAAATCAGGTTAACAATTATTAGGAGATACTTTCTGTAATGAGCATGGATTTGGTAAAGAAAAAACATGTTTCTCAGTCTTATTTGCATTGAGTGGACTGATCTGTGGTCACAAATCTTCATATACTGCAAACCTGAATATCCAAGCACCCTTTGAGAAAGACATAAGAATAGTCAAAATTATTTGTATATTCTAACTGGTATAAAATATAAATGCAATACAAATGTTAATTTGTAAGGGTCTAGAATTGTAGATTTAAATCTGTGTTACTTTAATTTGATTTAGCTTAGTTTAGAGATACAGCGCAGAAACGGGCCCTATGACCCACTGATCCCATGCAGACCAGCGATCCCCGCACATTAACGCTATCCTACACACACTCGGGGCAATTTACAATTTTACCAAGCCAATTAGCCTACAAACCAGAACATCTTTGGAGTTGAAAGTATTTACGTGTAACCAACATTTCTACAAAATAGGTATCAATTGATGACTATCTCCAAGTCAGATATTCCTATTCATCTAAGAGATGAAAGGACTGGTTGCATTATCAATAGAATTCATTGTTTTAACACATGCAGGGATTGAGATCATCCTGATCTGAATGTATCACAAATGTCTGTCTGTCTGTCTGTCTGTCTGTCTGTCTGTCTGTCTGTCTGTCTATATACTATTAAAACAAAAAAGATTTGCCCTTTGATTTCATGGCTCGCCAAAACCACACTTTCAAACCCCGTGATATTTTCCATTTTGCTACACATTACACTTTTACATTCACCCATTCACTCCTCATTACATTTAGACATTTTTATGTACACTTTTAAAAATACAATCCTTCACCCCCCCCCCCCCCACACACACACACTCACTCATTTTGTGGCCTCCTGCTGGCCAGACACCATAACGGCAGCTGCTGCAGCCCGCTCTCCTCCAAAAATGCCGCCATTTTTTTTCCCCGCGGCCGATTTTCCCTGTCGATTCGGCTCCCCCGCGGCCGATTTTTGCGACTGAAGCACGTTCGGGGACCAGACACAACGGGTCTGCACTTGGTCTAGTATACTATTAAAATTGTGTGTGTGTGTCTGCCGACCAGGTGTGTGTCAGATTTGCCCTTTGATTTCATGGTTCGCCAAAACCACTTTCAAACCCCGTGATATTTTCCATTTTGCTACACATTACACTTTTACATTCACCCATTCACTCCTCATTACATTTAGACATTTTTATGTACACTTTTTAAAATACAATCCTTCACCCCCCCCCCCCCCCCCCACCACACACACACACTCACTCATTTTGTGGCGTCCTGCTGGCCAGACACCATAACGGCAGCTGCTGCAGCTCGCTCTCCTCCAAAAACGCCACACTTTTTTTCCCCCGCGACCGATTTTTTCAACTGAAGCACATTCGTGAACCAGACCCTACGGGTCTGCACTTGGTCTGCCAAAACCACACGCAAAAACTCAGAGATTTTTTCCATTTTGCTAGCGATTTCACTTTTACATTCACTAATCCACTCCTCATTACATTTAGACATTTTTATGTACACATTTTAAAATAAAATCCTCCCCCCCGGGCCTGACATTTTTCTTATTTTCGCTGGCGATTTTACTTCCCCCCCCCCCCCCCCCCCCCCCCCCGATCGCCGTCCTTGGAAAAGCAGCGGGGGAACAGCCGATCTTTGGCTTGAGCCAGCGCGTCAATGGCCTGTCGGCCCGCTCATTGAGGGCATACGCAGCGTACGCCTGGCCCGCAGGCTCACTCGGCATCACGCCTGTCCACTCCACCCTCCCGCCCCCTCCCTCCCTCTTCCCCCACCTCAACCGCACGTTCGGGGAACAAACCGAACGGGTCTGCACTTGGTCTAGTATCCAATAATAACTTAGTTTTACTGTTCAACTTATGTAACTTTCTATTACAATATATCACATTTATCACATACTGAAACACATTTCATTATCATGAACAAAAATGTTCAGACTTCCTGAGCTCTTTTCATAAATCATAGATATATACAGCATGGAAACAGGCCCTTCAAGCATGATTCCATGCCAGCTACGATGCCCATCTATGCTGGTCTACTTGCCCACGTTTGTCCCACATCCCTCCAAACCTTCCCTTAATTTAATGGGAAGGAATTGCAGGCCACTTTAGAGTTGATAAACCAATCTACTTAATATGAGCTGCGCTGCAAAGCAGTCATCAGAATGCACTTCAGAACACCATTAGCTTTTCATTCAGTTCCACTGTCTGAAATATGGATTATAAGTGGAACTATCAACGGAAGAGTCCTCATAAATTTATTATTCAGCCTATAAGAAAAGTGTCACATAGGGAATTACGACTCCAGGAATTTTATCTCAGCTTTCGACAAATGCTGCTAGGTACCTATCGTGAATAAAAATAAGTGAACCAGACTCAACTGGGAATACAGAGGATGGTTTGAAAAATGAGCTTTTTGCTGAACTAGACTCAGTTCCTGAAGGTGGGGGTGATATTTCTGATATAATCCCACACAGGTCTACATTACCCAACAGCAAAAATACAATGAATCCCAATGGGATGTGCTTCACTGTGTTTGTAGATTGTACAGCTCACTGAAGATAGACACATAATGCTGGAGTAACTCAGCAGGACAGACAGTATCTGTCGAGAGAAGGAATGGGTGACTTTGGGTCGAGATCCTTCTTCAGTCCAAGAGTCAGGGGAGAGGGAGTCTAGAGATATGCAGGGATAAGTTATGAAAATGACAGATCAAAGCAGATGATAAGGAAATATAGAATGGCCCATTGTTAGCCAAGGGGAAGGTGACAAGGAGGCATACAATCAGTAACATTAATCAGAAGGACAGTGAAACTAGTCGAAGAACTAGGCTGGGGCGGGGAACGAGAGAGAGGGAGAGAAAGTAAGGGTTACTTGAAGTTAAATAAATCAATATTCATATCGCTGGAGTTTAAGCTGCCTATGTGAAATATGAGGTGCAAGTCCTCCAATTTGCGTTGGGCCTCGCTCTGACAGTGGAGGAGGCCCAGGACAGAAAGTTCAGTGTGGAAATGGGAGGGGGAGTTGAAGTGTTTTGCATCCGGGATATTGCGTAGGCCAAGGCGGACTGAGCGCAGGTGTTCAGCTAAATGACCGCCGAGCCTGTGTTTGGTCTCACCCATATATAGGACTCCAATATGGTGGATGTTTATTAAAATGAGTAGAGCAATGAAACTCCAAAGAAATGCATCATTTTCTTAGATTGCTATTCATTGACAGTGTGGTGCCATTATCTTTCGTTAGATAACAAGCTCTCATCTCTCTTCATTTAGTGAGCATTTGTTTCCTGGCACTGTGACCTAGAAATTGGGTGCACTCACATGTGAAACATTATTTTATAGGGCAACCTTAATGATGTTTTGTTATAATGTATTATTTCAAGGTATTGAAAAATAACTAAATTGCACTGTAATTCACCCAGATACATTGACAATAGCTACCGTTCAGAAATAAATATTTAAATTTATGTCAGATTTAGCTATCCTATATATATGTAGGAAGGAACTGCAGATGCTGGTTTACACTGGACACAAAATGCTGGAGTAACTCATCGGGACAGGCAGCATCTCTGGATAGAAGGAATGGGTGACGGGTTGAGACCCTTCTTCAGACTGAGAATCGGGGAGTGGGAGGCACAGAGATATGGAAGTGTAAGGTGTGAAAACGAGACTTCAAAGGGGACGAAGTTCAAGGAAAATGTAGAATAAATCATTGGGTACACAAAAAGCTAGCTCGGGGTGCAGTTAAGAGCGAAGGAGATAGGCGAAGCTCGACCCGAAACGTCGCCTATCAGATGCTGCTACACCCGATAGCTTTTTGTGTACCCTCGATCTGCAGTTCCTTCTTTAGAATAAATCATTGTTAGCTCGATGACGAAGCATACAAAGACGACTCGCATGGGGGAGGGATGGAGAGAGAGAGAGAGTGAAAGCAAGGGTTACTTGAAGTTAGAGAACTCGATATACACACCGTTCGGTTGTAAGCTGTCCCAGTGAAATATGAGGTTTAAATCGTGAGTTTAGTTTATTGTCATGTGAACAGGTACAGTGAAAAGCTTTTGTTGCATGCTAACCAGTCGGTGGAAGGACAATACATGTTTACAATCGAGCCAGCCACAGTGTACAGGTACATGATAAAGGGAATAACGTGAATAACGTTTAGTGCAAGATAAAGCCAGTAAAGTATGGTCAAAGGTAGTCCAAGGGTCTCCAGTGAAGTAGATAATAGTTCAGCACTGCTCTCTAGTTGTTGGTAGGATGGTTCAGTTGCCTGATAACTTTTAACTTATATAATGTCATTATCATCTAGTTTTCATCTAATGCTCCTTTTCATCATTTGCAATCAACTGCAAAATAATGTGTGTTAGGCTAACATAAAGTAACAAGGCTTGCTAAAATATTCTCACGAGGTAACTTGAGAATTAACAGATGCAGCTGTTTATGCATTATAATGCCTATTGCACACAAGTACATAGGCATGACACATATCCACAATTATATGTTGTTTTGTTCAGTAGAAATTAGCTCTGGATACATTGTCAACCAAAACTAATCAAACATCAATCCAGCATGCACTGAGAGAATTCCAGGAAGGTAAAGAGGAATTGGCTGCATTTTAAAGACTAATGTACCCCTAATATTCCAAGTGTTTATACAGGGATATCTTTTCTATTGAACTGGTTGGCACATCATATGAATAACACGTCAGCTTCCAAAATGGCGACCAACACAGGCAACTATATGTGTGCTAGCCACAAAAGCAGATCAACAAACTCATATAACAATCGCTCCCCACTCTGAAATCTCTATTCCTACATTCCAACATTATTTACTTTAACTATGATCTTAAACTCTTTCAGATCGGTCCGTACTTCGGCTCCCGGCACCCAAAGACCAACCAGATAGATTCCTGGCACAGCGAGGATCCGAGCACCGAGATAGATTTGGTAAAGATTTCCAAGCAAGTTTAATCAGCAACAGGGGTACACAAAAGGCTGGAGAAACTCAGCGGGTGCAGCAGCATCTAAGGAGCGAAGGAGATAGGCGACGTTTCGGGTCGAGACCCTTCTTCAGAGTAATCAGCAACAGAATGGGACAATAAACACCAGCATTTCCATAATCACCCTTATGGTGTGAATGAGGCTGCAGGGAGAGGTTGGACAGACTTGCATTGTTTTCTCTGGAAATTCATTTTGAAGTCACGTGAGTGACTACGTGAAGAAGGCCGTCAGCCCGCATGCACGTCATTACGTCTACTGCATGCCGTCGCTCCTGCCAGCGGTAAGTTAAAAGACCAGCAGGTAAGTTCCAGAGCTTATTCTGAGGTTGTATATTCGTTTCAAGCTTGTTTGCAGGTTTGCTACAAGTTGAACGAAAAATATGGACAAAATGAAGACAGGACGGTCCACGGGCAGACCCGCTACAGAAGACCGCGTGACCGCGGGCTGCCAATTTCACCACCCCAGTCGCTGAAGACAATTCCAGCGACTGCAGACTTGGTGTCTCTGCAGAGCACCATTACGCGTGCCGGCTGTCAACAGCTCTATATGGAACATCTGGGTGGAGGCATAAGGAACCAGGAGGTAAAACTCCAGAAAATTCTGGGCCTGCTGGCTTCAGGTATCACGGCATTTGCCACATCAGCGAATGGACTTCCGTTGTCAGATGACCAACAAGACGCGCTGGCTCTACTATGCAACGCGCACTTCGAGATCAACTGCTACCGAAAAAATGCCATTCGCCCCACCCTCAACCCTAAATTTGCAACATTATGTAAGCCCAGTAACGTACAGCCGCCTAACTACCTATTTGGGGAAAACCTACCAAAACAGGTCAAAGACCTGGATGATGAGGCGAAAGCCTTGGGCCTAATCCAGGCTTCATCAGCCAACAGAGCTCCGGCTTATCGGCGGCAACATCCCTATACTACTACCGGCAGCAATCGTTTCCCTGAAGCTGGTGGCAGCATGAAGTATAATTACGAACCAAAGTCTTTTTTAGGGCATGGCCAAGGCGGGCCCACCTGCAAAATACGCACCTGGAATACTCCAGCAGCTCAACCCCCCCAGAGGTCGGGGACGGAAATTCTTTCCACAAAGCCACCAACAACCATGAGGGTAGGTGGACATGGTTTCTTTAAAAAAAACACAAAGGTGTGCACCATTCACAGGTTGGGAAATTAGCTATTTTTAAACCTTTGCAATATATAAATAATTTTGGCATTACAGAGGACACATGAGTCACTAGTTCCTTTATAACACTACTAACCACCTACCAATGGATGCACACAATGGGTCAAAGACTAATTGTATGAATATGCATCACCTGCATGTTCAACTGTAATTAACAACATCACAGCAGTAACTTAATTAATTGCAAGGGTGAATCAAGGCCATAGCCTATGTCAATAGGCAACCTCATTTACACAGAGGAATTGCAAGTATTACAACCGGCATGGACAAAGGATATTGTATTGACTGCGTGCAGCCCAGATCACCAGTCACCAAGCATGTTGCATGTGTGCACAGCCCAGAGGCAGAGGCGGTGGAGGTTCTCCTGCAAACTCCGGGGAAGGATGTGCTTTATGCATTTTCCCTGTTCTGCCTTCATCACTCAATGCTTGCTCATGGTAAGGCAAGACATGCTTTAGGTCTCCTGGTAACCCACGCTGGCCGACATAGCCATGTTTCTCTATTTTGGGACATGATCAGCCTTTATGGCCATCCCCTAGGCAGCATCAGCAATCCACCCTGTAAACGGGGGGATGCAAAACACCCTCTCCATGACCATAATAAATTATTGGTTCACAGAGTCTGAGAAGACCTTTCCTGGGACTCGGATTGACTGAACGCATAGTGGATGTACTGGCTGCAGCCTGGAGGGACAGTACGAAAAAAGAATACGTTTCCCATATTAGGAAATGGGAAGAGTACTGTACACGAGCCTATATATCATATGGCTCAGCACACAAAACCGATGTGTTAGAGTTTCTCTCCAAACGTCTTTGAAGAAAAGTTGAGTTATAGTGCTATCGATTGTGCCAGAAGTGCACTATCGCCATATCTGGGGCCAAGATCAGGCCAACAACCTGTTGGGTCACACCCTCTAGTGTCTAGGTTCATGAAGGGCATCTTCAACATGAAACCGCCTAGGCCCAGATATAATTAAATATGGGATGTAGGCACAGTATTAACTCTGCTCCGCCGGTGGACGCCGGCAACATCCCTGTCCCTGGCCCAGCTTGCATACAAAGTAGTAATGCTCATGGCGTTGGTGTCAGCGCACCGAGCCCAGTCTTTACACAAGCTCCGACTGGACAGAATGGTCAAAACTGCCGATAGCATCACGTTCTACGTGTATGAACTACTCGAGCAAAGCAGACCAGGTACATCCGGTCTCAAGCTGTTTTTTGCGGCTTACCCCTTGGACATCCAGCTATGTGTGGTAACGCACCTGCAACTTTATATTAAGGTGACTAAAAACCTAAGGGGCTCGGAACTAGCATTATTTGTTAGTCTTAAGAAGCCGCACAATAAGGTTTCAGTTCAGACCATTTCCAGGTAGCTGAAACATGTCCTGACAGATGCAGGAGTTGATACTGATGACTTTAAATCTCACTCCACCAGGGCAGCATCAACATCAGCAGCGAGGACGATGGACGTCCCGCTAGACCAAATATTAGCAGCCGCAGGATGGTCAGGAGAACGTATTTTTCAAAGGTTTTATAATAAACCTGTCGCCAGACCAAGGGCCTTTGCCGACAATGTTCTAAGTTCTATTACGTAGTTTCCCTGGATGAGAGAATCTACTATTATTATGATTTGTCCATTAAAGCATCAGGATGTTTTCAAAAATTGTCATGTCTGAATGCTCTTATCTCTCATCCTTGGTCAACCTATACAGTGCGTGGCTTGGACTTGTGTCCACAGCATGAAATCGCAGAGCTTCGAAGTCTTCACATAGTCACTCACGTGACTCCGGTGCAATAGTAAGATTAAACAAGAACTTACCAGTTTGAAGTTTGATCTTTATTTTATGAGGCGTTACGATGAGCTCCCAACCCTCATAAAGGATCAGCTGGCATTACAAATCTCTCATATCTTACTATATTCAGTTCAACAACTGTTATTCTGTGCTTTCACACTGCTGCTTCGAAAGTTGATGCGCATGCGGGCTGACGACCTTCTTCACGTAATAGCTCATCGTAACTCATAAAATAAAGATCAAACTTCAAACTGGTAAGTTTTTGTTTAATCTTACTATATTACTTGGATGTCTTTTAGTTACTGTCCTTTTGATTGCGCCACTCACCCCACCTCTGCGTGGCCCCCGCTGCCGTTATGGTCGCGCTCTTCGCGTGCAGGCGCATGCTGTTGGGAACGGCCCTGTACAGGGATCACCCGACCTCCGCGCGGCCCCCGCTGCCGGTTTGATTGCGCTCACCGCATGGAGTCGGATGCTGGTAGGACAGGCCCTTTAGAGTCAACAAAGGCTCCTTTTCAAAATCAGGTATGGGCAGCTCCACCTGTAGATCCAATACTAAGGGCAATGACTAATGTGTACCTTGCCTCACATACAGTATTGTCTGCCTTGAATTTAAACTTTGCTCTTCCTCCTTCTGCCACAACATTAGCACATTGTGGTCATAGGAAGCAAACCTATTAATTGACAATGCTACTCCCAACACAATTGTCATGAAAGGTTTCAACAAGATTAGGGGATGTGATAAGGCAGTAGGTGTTTTTTGCAAATTTAAGAGTTAAAACCAATACATGTTGGAAACATCAAAATCATCTGTAAATACAATTGTTAATTTTATATCGGAATCTTAAATGAAGACATAAAGAACTGCAGATGCTGGTTTACATTAAAAAAAGACGGTGCTGGAGTAATTCAGCAAATCAGGTAGCATCTCTAGAGAACATGGACAGGTGACATGTTGGGTCAGGACCTTTGTTCAGGCTCACACAAGGAATTGCAAAATGCTGGAATATCTCAGCGGGTTAGGCAGCTTCTCTGAAGAAAAGGAATAGGTGACGTTTCGGATTGAGACCCTTCTTCAGACGGGTCTCGACCCGAAACGTCACCTATTACTTTTCTCCAGAGATGCTGCCTGACCCGCTGAGTTACTCCAGCATTTTGTGTCTATCTATGGTGGAATCCAGCGTCTGCAGAACCTTCCTACACAATGAATTGCAAATACTGGTTTACAAAAACAGACACAAAGTGCTGGAGTAATTCAGCATCTCAGACCAGTCTGAATATCCGAAGGTAAGGCATGGTGTGATTTGTGGCTTTTAGAATTCATTAGAAAATGAAAGCGTTGAAAAGCATCTTGAAGGCAATGCAAGTTAAATTAGATACCCTGCAAGCAATATCTCACCTAGCTCTGTCCATTCACAGAGCTGAAGAATTGCGATTTCCACTCCTCCTCATATCATGGATGATTTAAAAGCTTTCATTATGTTAATAAAGACAGAGAAAAAGGGCAAAAAGGATTTGGAGATTTGTGCACTAGTTAAACCAGAGTTGATATTGACTGTGAAGAAAAATCATTTAGCAAGTGAAGAAAAATCATTTAGCAAGTGAACAAAGCTTTGTCAAGGTTTTCACTCAATATTGCAAAAATGTTCCAGGTGCACAGTTACAATTTAGAATTAATTAGTTTTTTTCTCCTCGAGGAGATTGTTACAACCACTCATAATGATTAAAAAAAACAGAACCAATTGATTCAAAATCCCATTCTTAGCATACCTCCGTCACAAAGAAACTAAACCTGACAGCTATGAATATAAATAGGAAATTGTCATGTTTTCTGTTTTTATTTTAAAATCATTATTTCCCCAAAGCAGTTCTTTTTTTAAACAAAAAGTACTTAATGTTGTTTAAAGATAAGTTTATTCATGCAAAGACCTTGAGATGATTGGTGCCTAAAGGCTATTAAAGTAAGCTTACTGTTTACTGTGAGTAGCTACCGCTTCCAGGTGTGTCACCATTATTTATGGACCACAAATAATTATTGGTCTGGGACTTATGCAATTTTAATGCAAGAGGCTACAAAATCAATAGGCAGTCAAATAGGTTCAGCAAAGGGATGGCTTTAACGAGCAGGAATGAAAGTAATCTTTATCTTAGTTCAGGAAATGTGGAAAAGAAGTTAGACATGTATCCAATTAAAACAATGTAATAAGGATCAAACAATCTATATTTTAAAGTTATTTTGTTTGAAGGATAGATATTAGTCAGGATACTGGATATTTTTCAAAGTAGTATCATGATAATTTTTGTCCCGAGAGAGAAGACTGAGCTTTTATTTCTTATCTCAAGATATTATCTACAGTAATAAAGCACTTGCTCTGTCTTACACTTTAACCAGCAGTTTAATTTTTTTGTATTCAAGTTTCTGCAGTTGGACTTCAACTCAAATTCTTCTGATTCTGAGGCAAAAGTATTCCAGTCGAGCCAGAGTTGACAAGAGGCAAAAAAAGACAGCAATCGGTCTACCTATCTCTTTCTTAAACGTCATCAAACCCACCTGACGTATGAAGTTCTACAATTTACAACGGTCTTCACAAACCATTTCCCCCGACCCCACCATTCTCATCTAGTCACTAAAATTGAGATCTAGCATTTAACTGCTTCTGCCATTCTCTTTAACCTCTTTACCACTGTTAGCGCCCACTGCAGAGTTCCACGCTGTGCCCATCCATAAATTCTGCAGTTTCTCCTTTTTGAAACATCATTCACTTTCTGAGCGGTGGCACAGCGGTAGAGTTGCTGCCTTACAGCACCAGAGACCTGGGTTCGATCCTGACCACGGGGGCTGTCTGTACACAATTTCTGTCTGTACAGAATTTCTATGTTCTCCCTGAGACACCGTGGGTTTTCTCCAGTTTTCTCCCACACTCCAAAGACATAAAGGTTAGTAGGCTGATTGGCTTCTAGTATGCAAGATTGTCCTAGTATGCAAGATCATGCTAGTGTACAGGGTGATTGCTGGTCGGCATGGATTTGAAGGACAAGTTTACAGGCTGCATCTCTGAAGTCTAAAGTCTAAAAAGCTCACCTTATGCACGAGACACCTTCTGCTTTGTCAATCTCGTTCCCATTATATTTCCAAACACCCATCCCTTTCCTGACCCAAATGTTATCTGACATTGTTCTTCCCATCAGGTCCTGTCTAATCTGTTGACTTCACCCCACTCTACAGAAGAAAACCCTTCAAAACCACCATGCCTTCGCCGAGCACCTTTTGTTTCCTGTTTAAGTAATTAACTGTGTTTTATGCAGCAGATTGTAGCAAGAGGCCTTTAATAGATGTTTAGAAGTGGGAATGTAATATGCCAAGTAAGAACCAAATGTTATTTTAATGCCATAACTTTTTCCAATAATGATATTTAATGATAAACTTTGCGATCTGAATCGGGTTTCCTTGGAAATCCATGCACTTATTAAGTGATTAACAGGAGGAGCTCTATATTTTCAGTAGAGATTACCAAGAATCTATAGGAACATAGGAACAGCTTGGATGATTAATAGTGCAGGAAGGAACTGTGAACGTCACCCATTCCTTCTCTCCTGCGATGCTGTGCTTCTCGCTGAGTTACTCCAGTATTTTGTGTCTCTCTAGGATGATTAATAACTGGACAGCAATGCTTGATTTGGGTCAATAATTATCAATGGCTTTAGACTGTAGACATCGGAGATGCAGCCAACAGAGTCCGCGCAGGCCAGCTATCATCCTGTGCACTAATACTGTCCTACACATGAGGGACAAATTACAATTTTACCGAAGCCAATTAACATACAAACCTGTCTTTGGAGTATGGGATGAAATTGGTGCACCTGGAGAAAACCCACGTGGTCACAAGGAGAATGTACAGACTATGTAAAGACAGTACTCGCTGTCAAGATTGAACCCGGATGTCTGGTGCTGTAAGGCAGCAGCTTTATTGCTGCGCTACTGTGCCACCCTGGCAATCGATTTGATTTCAGCAAAGCAAAACACAGCGGATGAGGAATGATCCAGGCATTGGACATTTTGGGAAGCATACTCTTGATTTCATCTATCCCATTCAAGAAGTTGGTCTTATCATGACATCCTTCAAACAACACATACACCCTAGCTTCAAACACTATTCTCTGAAGGAAATCTAACTCATCTTCACTTAACTAAATGACTGCAGTATTGTCTTACAATAGCACATATTGCATAGATTAGCCACTTGATAACTGAAATAAAGCTTTTTAGACTTAATTTTGAATTTATCTCCTTTAGAGCACAAACTATATTTCTTGCTTTTATTGATCTGGACAAGGTGAAACAGGTAAATCTTCTCTTTGCCATTGAAGACATATTCTATTTACTTAATTACTTCTTGTAATCTCATTTAGTGAATCACTGTGGTGACATTCTTCTACATGCTTTCGATAGTTGCAATTTCATCCAATTTGTCCTGTAGCAACCAAACAATGTCTGGTGTTCTGAGTACCAATGATATTCTAAGTGGTCGGATTACCTTATTGTTTCTGCTCATTATTGGTTTATTTGCTTTGGCCCGATCCTCTTGATTTGCTTTACTCAGAGCTACATTTGGAATAGCTTCAGTTTATCTTCAATAAGGACTCGTAATTCTCGTTAAAAGCTCAGGTCTGAATTTTTTTTTTATACCTGATTGAAATGTTTTTCATTTACCTCCAACCTAGAAGAATGCGGGGGCACCTCATTGAAACTTACCGAATAGTGAAAGGCCTGGATAGAGTGAATGTGGAGAAGATGTTTCCACTAGTGGGAGAGTCTAGGACCAGAGGCCATAGCCTCAGAATAAAAGGACATACCTTTAGAAAGATGAGAAGGAATTTATTTAGTCAGGGAGTGGTGAATCTGTGGAATTCACTGCCACAGATGGCGGTGGAGGCCAAGACAATGGATATTTTTAAGGCGGAGATGGACAGATTTTTCATTAGTAAGGGTGACAGGGGTTATGGGGCAAAGGCAGGAGAATGGGGTTGAGAGGGAAAGATAGATCGGCCGTGATTGATGTGGCGGAATAGACTTGATGGGCTGAATGGACTAATTCTGCTCCCAGAACTTATGAACTCATGAACGTATCCAGGTCCAGTCAACTATAGATGAATTTAGTAGTGGAATACTAACATGCTGAAGAGAGGGGCTAAAGATGAAATACTCTAGACCAGTGCAGGATAAGATTTATATGTGATTACTGGCCATGTGGTGAAGTAAATGATGACAAATGTTTTATTTTACACTACTAAAATTATTTTCCATATGTATAACTCTATTTTAACACACCTGCAACCATTAATTTTAACTTTGATTTCATGCAAGGATAACAGCCCATAGAAAACACTACTTTAGGAGAAACCATGCTACTTTGATAAAATGCAAGGAGAAATAATGACAAAAAAAGACACAAAGTGATGGAGTAACTCAATGGGTCAGGTAGCATCCCCGGAGAACATGGATAGGCGACTTTTCAGTTTGGGTCCCTTCTTCAGACTCAAATAAGGGCATATTGTACAAAAGTTTTAGAGGAGAAACTGCATTACTATGAGAATAGCAAATATCAAAATTTGCTGGTAACCTAGTTGCAAATGTCCATACATGCAACAGGTGGAAATATTTTTCATTGTAAATAATTGATATTGGTGGTGAAAGTGTTAGTTAGTTTATAATGCTATGAAAGCAAAAATGTTTTACTTGGTGCAGCAAAACAACTGTTACAAGATCAATTCAAACCTCATAAATCAGAAATTATATAGAGGTACAGATTTCGAACCTGGGATCAGAAGTAAACGAGTCTGACAGAAAGTACATAATTTTGATGCTGTGACTTTGGCATCTTTTTCAGGTTTATTATTGTCATGTTTACCGAGGTACAGTGAAAAGTTTTGTCACGCATCTTATGCAGACAGTTCAGACATACCATACATAAATGCAATCAAGACAAACTCAAGTACAACAGATAGAGCAAAGTGCAGAATTCAGTTCACATCATTGTAGTGCATCAGTTCCGTAGACAAAGTATAATGTTCTCAAAGGGGCAGAGGTGAGCTGGACTGTACTCCAGCTTATGGTAGTCACGGTGGCACAGCGGTAGAGTTGCTGCCTTACAGCGAATGCAGCGCCAGAGACCCGGGTTCGATCCCGACTACGGGTGCTGTCTGTATGGAGTTTGTATGTTCTCCCCGTGATCTGCGTGGGTTTTCTCCGAGACCTTCGGTTTCCTCCCACACTCCAAAGACGTACAGGTTTGTAGGTTAATTTGCTTGATAAAAATGTTAAATTGCCCAAGTTGGCGATATGCAGAGCACTGCCCTGCCGACTACAAGATTCTGAAGGTTCAGAAGGTTATGAAAGGACCATTCAGAAACCTGATTACAGAGGGTTCTGTTATGTTGCCTGTGACAAGAGTATGGTTGCATTGATGAATGAATTTAATCAATGTTATTAAAAGCACAAATATGCTTGTTTGAACAATGATAATGTCAATGGAGGAGGCATTGTCTGAGTGCTGGAGAGTCAAGTCCAATGCAAGGTACAAATGCAATCGCAGTTTCTAATCATAAGGTGATAGTGAAGATTAGTGCCAACAGAAGCCGCATCTGCAGCATGTGGGTGGAGCTGGCATGTGAATTGTTGTCTTTGATGCAAACTGCCGAGCACTCTCATGTCAATCTAACATGGAAAAATGCTTTGACTGCTAGAAATAAGGAGCATTTCTTCATGGGGAGAAGGTTCACTGCACACCAACCATAGCCCTACCTCAGCAACAAGCAACTATGGACTTTGTTTGGGTTGCATTACATACTTTGGTCTTGCACTGTTGTGGTCTGGTTACCTAGTATTTTACTTCGGAGTCACGTGAGTGACTATGTGAAGAAGCCCCGCCTGGCGCTTGATCGGCATTACGTCGACGCTGACGGCAGAGCAAGAGCTGCAGAGCACAGCTCCCCTCAGCGGTAAGAACGGGCCCGCAGGTAAGTGCAATTGATTTCACTTTTAGGGCGTTCTAAAAACCGGTACGCTGGCGTATAGAACCAGCAAAGTGAAAGTAAAAAAATTTACAAAAAACAGAGTCACGCTGGCGTACAGAGCCAGCAAACAGAAAGTAAAAAATTGAAACAAAATGGAGAAGTCTCAGAGGAAGGTTTCGCTGGTAAAAAGATCGTCCTGGGGAGAGGCTAAAGAGTCGGGACAAGAGATTAGTGCAGAGCCGGTTCCGATAACGGGGCCGTTGATTCACCCTTTAGTGAGACTATAATTGCTCCAGAAACTAAAACCACGGAGGAAAATGTGCCTAAGAAAAGTAAAAATAAATCCGTGAGGCCCGTGGTTTCTGATGATGACTCTGATAATGAAAATCCTCCGGATAATAAAGCTATATGGCTTAAAATGGAACATATGGAGAAAGTGCTCCAAAATATTATAAGACAAGGGTCAAAGAACCCAGAATGTTCCCAAACAGACCCTGAGGTGGAGGAAGTCTCCCTTGATGAAATCTCAGGAGTATCAGGGCTGCAAGAGACAGACTCTGAAAGTGGTGATGTGGATTATGAGTGCACACCACAAAGAAAAAAGAAAAGGCCATATGTGCCTGATATGGCAAAAGATTTTGCTATACCTGAAGGAAGTGGTGAGGCTATGGAAGAAAACCTAGCTGCCAGCATTAATTATATGGTATCTCACCAACTTCAAGATTCTGTTATGGCTGAAACAGCAGAATTATATAAAACACCGGAAAATTGCACCTCATTGAAGGTACCTACGGCGAATCCGACTATATGGACACCTATGTCATCAGTCATGAGAGGACAAGAAATACGGTTTCAAAGAATCCTCAAACTGATTTCAGCTGCCATTACTGCTTTTGGAAAGCAAATGGAAGGGTCAGAAATGATCAAAATCCAAAGAGATACATTGGGCTTATTGTGCAATTCCTTTTAATAAATCAATTGTATGAGGAAAATTGCGATTCGGCCCATATTTCATCCTAGATTTGCAGGTCTGTGCCGATCAAGTGGTGTTCAAACTCCTGGTTATTTATTTGGAGAAAACCTGCCTAAACAAATAAGAGAAATGGATGAAGAGGCTGAATCTATTAGCTACATGAGACCTTTCGTTTTTGGACAAAAAAGGTACAAGATACCAAGAAGGGGATCTGATTTTGGAACAAACAGAGGCAGGAATATGGTAAGGAGATAATACCATCCAACACAGCCTAATGTTCACCCATATACGGAGAGAAGGAGACCACCACATTCATATGGAAAGGTACAAAAACTTTATTCTGTTCTTGAAGGAACTTTGGACGAATCTCTAGTTGGTGGGAGATTAGGCTTCAGATAACATTGTGTTTTACGTTTATGATCTGATCAAACAAAGCAGACCAGGAAGAACTGGAGCTAAGGTAATGTTTAAAGCTTACCCTATTGATACAACATTTTGTGTAATAAACTAAAACTGAATTCTGGTAAAAGGTTACTTACTCATTTATGTGTTGACCTAGCCGGACTGTCGTATGGAATGACTCTACGACATAAAAAACACAGAAGCTACAAAATCTTCACGTAGTGACTCTGAAGTAAAATAGTAAGATTAAACGAGAACTTACCAGTTCGAAGTTTGATCGTTATTTTATGAGGAGTAACGATGAGGGATTACGTGCCCTCCACTCCCGACCCTCATAAAATAAATGATCATCTGGTAGTTCTAAATCTATGTTGAGCCATACTATCGTCCTCCGGCTATTATGTTCTGTGTTTTTCATGCCGCTGCTTTGTAGTATGCCGATCAAGCGCCAGGCGGGGCTTCTTCACGTAATCCCTCATCGTTACTCCTCATAAAATAACGATCAAACTTCGAACTGGTAAGTTCTCATTTAATCTTACTATTATCGATTATTCATTTATTGCAGTTATTTATTATTGTATATTTATTTGTTGCGTAAATCTGCCAGTAATGCAGCAGCAAGTTTAAAATTTCATGGTTCCATTCCTGGGGCATATCACAATTAAACACTTTCGCTGTTGAAATGGAATAATGTTAACATTTTCCAGTGTCCAGGAATTCAATGATTCCTGGAAAGAAATGTGTTAAAGTTCCCGTAATAATTTTCTTATTTAGTCACAGATTGACACAGCATGGAAACGGGCTCTTTGGCACAACTTGCCCACACCAGCCAACATGTCCCATCTACACTTGTCCCAGCAGCCTACGTTTGGTCCATATCACTACAAACCTGTCCTATCCATGTACCTGTCTAACTGTTTCTTAAACGTTGGGATAGTCCCAGCCTCAAGGACCCCCTCTGGCAGCTTGTTCCATGCACCCACCACCCTTTGCGTGAAAAAGTTGCCCCTCAGATTCCGATTAAATCATTTTACCTTCCCCTTCACCTTGAACCTATGTCCTCTGGTTCCCGATTCACCTACTCTGGGCGAGAGAGACTCTGTGCATCCACCCGATCTTCTACTCTTGATTTTATACACTTCTTAAAGATTTCTTAAAGATTCTTAGATACATCATATCCAGTCCCTGAGATGTGACTATTGAGACACCCTCGCTGTTTGACTGTTAGTAATTTGAATGATATCTCTCCTTGTCTCTACAGCATTCTCTAATACCCCAACTACTTGATAAAACTTGACAGAACGCCACATGAGATCCTTCTTCCCTGTGGCTATCAAACTTTACAACTCTGCCCCCTACAGTCATGGAGTAGACTGAGACTGAGACTGACCCCCGCCCCCTCCCCCCCACCCTCCCCAATCTTTGCACATCCCGCAAGCCTTTCCACGCTTCACTTTAATTTCGTGTTTCATGTCTTTTGCGTTTTTCATGACTGTTGGCAGATCAATTTCCCTCCTGGGATAAATAAAGTTCTATCATATGATATTGTATAAGGATTGAGGCATAATAAAACATAAAATACAGAGTCATTATCAGCGTGTTTAAATCATTAATGAATGCCTGAGCCGTGAAGGATGATGTAAATTTCTTTCTTTGACTACTTTGAAACAGTACCAACAATCAGCTGTAGATGAACTGGATTTTGTCTTTACTGGAGTGGCACTGCATTGCTGATGTTTCAGGAATTACTTATTTATAAAAGCAACCATTCTGTTTGCTTAACCTATCCACTCACCTTCAAAGGCCTGTGGACATTTATTCCTAGATCTTTCTGTTCCTGCGCCTCCTCCAAAATCGAACCATTTAGTTTTCTGTCAAAATGAATCACTTCAGGCTTCTCTGAATTAAATTTAATTTGACATTTTATCTGTCCATCTCACTAGCCTGTATACACTGTCCTGAAAACCCATTCCTGGGAAGTCTCGCGAAATATATTTCATAAGATAGCAATGAATTTCATTCAAAGACACACTCATGTTCAGGGTCAGAATATTAATCTACCAAGAAGACGCTTCTTGTAACATCACAGTTTTAAATATGATTTAGTAATAAGGCCAGGCTTTGTGGAATAATATTTTTTCGTTTCCTGGCTTGCTTCCAGTTTCTCTCCCCTACTATCAGTCTGAAGAAGGGCCCCGACCCAAAATGTCACCTATTCATTTTCTCCAGAGATGCTGCCTGACCTACTGAGCTTAGTTTACTTTAGTTTTAGTTTAAAGATACAGCGCAGAAACAGGCCCTTCAGCCCACCGGGTCCGTGCCGACCAGCGATCCCCGCACATTAACGTTATCTTGCACATACTAGGAACAATTTTTACATTTACCAAGCCAATTAACCTACAAACCTGTACATCTTTGAAGTGTGGAAGGAAATCGAAGATCGCTGAGAAAACCCATGCAAGTCATGGGATAACGAACAAACTCCGTACAGACAGCACCCGTAGTCGGGTCTCCGCCGCTCCGCCGCCCCTCAAATATTTCTGTCCAATAATGTGTCTCAATAATGCGAGCGACAGCCGTACCAGGAGTGTGTCAGTCATTTAGACTTTTTTTGGCTTTTTTAGTATGTCGAAATGTATGTGTTAATGTTTCTCAGTATGTTTTTATGTGGGAGTGGTGGGGGAGGAATAGGGGGAAACCGTTTCCAGTCACTTATCCTCGGCAGAGATGCGACTTTTCTCCTAGTCGCATTTGCGCCTCCCCCGTGGCCTAACAACTTGGATTGGTTCGGCCTTTCCCGGAGGAGGCCCAGAGCTTCAGCAGCGGGCGCGGCGCGGACTTCCATCGCGGAGCCAGAAGAAATGCTCTGACCGCCGGCCTGCTGACTTTAACATCGTGAAGCCGCAGTCTGCGGAGCTTCTAGCAGCAGGCGTGGAGCGGACTTACCATCCCGGAGCCAGGGATCCCTTGCCGGGGATCACCAAAGAAGAGGCCAGCTCCGACCACTGGCCTGCCTGCGGCCTATAACATCGAGAAGCCGCGGTCTCCGGTAAGGAAGTGACCGATTAGGGCACTCCAAGCCGTGGAGTGTGTTCCATCTATCGCAACGTCGGATCTTTGATCATCCCGACGAGAGGGCTTGTACAATCGGGCCGTCCGTAGCGGCGACTGCGGAGGGTCAAGGCCCCAAACACGGTGAACAAAAGGAGGAAAACTGACTGAACTTTATTGTCTTCCATCACAGCGATCACTGTGGTGGATGTTTATGTAAAATTCTATCGTTCTTTTAATTGTGTTGTGTTCTTTTAATTGTACGTCTGCATGGTAACTCAAATATCACTGTACCTTAATGGTTGCATGTGACAATAAAAGTGAATTTGAATTTGAATTTATGTCATTGTACCTTCTCGGTTAAAATGCAATTTAAATAACTCAAGTCTGCTCTCGGGTCCTATTGTTGATCCTGGCTCTCCAAGTAAATGTTTCAGAGTTGAGATGGTTCATATTCATGTTCAACAAACAATTCTTTAGTGTATAACTATGGCTAACTCCTTATTTGTATGGAGCGAGTGCAGTGTGTAGGTAAATACTCTGCCAGAAGTACGGAACCCAGCAATTCATCAGAACACCTTCCGCACTGCCAATACTGCATCTTTTCCTTCGCATTTGGCTCACTCTGTGCAAGTTATGTGAATAGAGCAGGCATTAATTCAAACACAAAAGCAGTTGTCAGAATACCGTTACTAAAGTACATCAAGAGCAGTAATCTGTTTGAAATTTAAAAAAAACTTTATAAAGAAACATTGCAGTCTACTGCAAAAAACAGAGTGCTGAAGGTCTATGCATGCTACATCTATGAAGGGAAATGGACAGACAATGTTTCCAGTTAGGTTCCATCTGCCATTTCCATTTAGCTCCACGGATGCTGTCTGATCCACCAAGTTACTCCAGCAATTTGATTATTGCTCAAGATCACAGTATCTGCAATCCAGTGCTCTCTACTGACATGACTAGAGTCATAGAGTGATACAGCATGGAAACAGGCCCTTCAGCTCCACTTGCCCACAGCATGTCCAAGCTACATTAGTCCTACTTACGTGCGTTTGGCCCATATCCCTCCAAAATCGTCCTATGCATATATATATATATACGTACACACAAATAACAATAGTAGTGCAATAATAACAATAACAGTATATTTGCGGTTGTAGTGTTTAATAGCCTGATGGCCGCAGGGAAGAAGCTTCTCCTGAACATGGACATTACATTTTTCTAGCTTCTGTACCTTCTTCCCGATGACAGTAGTGAAATGAGTGTTTGGCCAGGATGGTGTGGGTCTCTGATGATGCTGGCTGCCTTTTTGAGGCAGCAACTCTGGTAAATCCCTTTGATGGTGGGGAGGTTCTTAAACATCGGGATAGTCGCTGCCTCAACTACCTCCTCTGGCAACTCATTCCAAACACCCCTCCGTCACCCCTCAGATTCCTATTAAATCTTTTCAGCTTATTAAATATTTTAATCTACAAACACGCACATCTCTGGGATGTGGGAGGAAACCAAAGTACCCAGAGGAAGCAAATTCAGTCCCAGGAAGAACGTGCAAACTCAACACAGACAGCACCTGAGTTTGGGATAAAACCCGGTTCTTTGGCATTGTGAGGTAGCAGCTTTACCAGCTGTGCCACTGTGCCGTCCTTATCTACAGCACCGTAACAATATTTCTTTGGATTTTGGTTATTGACAATTTTGCTCTGCAAAGAGCAGTATGGTTGTATTGGATCACCTGCTGTTAACTTTGAACTTAAGAGTATGAAACCTCGATGTACTTTGAGTTTGGAGATTCTTCCGAGAAGGTCTCTGAGAGAATGTCTGTATTTCATGATGAATAAAGACTTTTATATCAACCAGCTTCAAGCTCTGCATGACTTAGTTCTTTACAAAAATGCTCTTGAAAATATCACTATATTAATCAAATCATGATAGCTAATTTAGGTCAACAGTTGCTTTTATATTATTAATAAAGACATGATTCAACAAATTAACAAACTATTCTTCTCACATGCATTTTCTATTTATAATAGATTTGGGAGGGCAGGAAAAAAACATTTAATTAGAAAAAGTTATATTGGATTTATTCAGAATTTGTAGCATTAATTCCAAATTGTTTAACACTTTTCTTTGCTTCTCAATATGTTGTTAGTGAGGAATTTACTTGCAGTTTTACTAACAGTTTCACTACTTAATATTGATGAGCTTAAATTAATTATACTCCAGAACCACATGTGATTACTGAAAAACTACTGAGGCATTATTGAAGCTGACAGCATTCACACATATACTTACAAACTCAAGTGTGACTTAAAATGGAATTGATAACATTGCACTGGGTTCATTTAGAGGATCTATAGTCAGTTTCAAAGGAGAGCCAGAAGCGTCGCCTCAAGAAGACAACTCATAACATCAAAGACCCCACCACCCTGGCCACACTCTCATTTCACTGTTACCATTGAGAAGAGGGTGCAGGGTCTTGAGAACCAATACCTTCAGATTTAAGAACAGCTCCTTCCCATCAATTGGCGTAGGAATGAACTGCAGATGCTGGTTTATACCAAAGATAGACACAAAGTGCTGGAGAAGGGTTCTGACCCGAAACATCACCCTTCCTTTTGATCCAGAGACTGCCTGACCCCGCTGAGTCACTCCAGCACTTTGTGTTTATCTTCTTCCCAATGAACCATCAGGCTCTTGAACCATCCTGCACAATCCTGAACACAACCCTACCTCAGCATCTAACTACAATGGACTTTGAACTAAGGTTACTCTATGTACCTTATCTTTGCAATATCACGGACTGGTTAACTAGAATAACTGACAATTTATTCTATATTTGTTGCATTGTTGCATTTAATGCGCCCAGTGAGCTGCAGGAATAAGAATTTCATTGTTCCAGTCCAGGTGCATTGAACAGTGAAACGCCATTGACTTGATATGTTTATTGTTCCAAAGAAAAATGTTAGGATCATGTCAGCTGCTTCTGTTTTGAAGCATTATATTTTGGGGAAATGGAAGATAGAACTATTAAACAGTAAAACCAGCCAATGGAAGACAAGGAAATTCAATCCATTTTATTACTTTTCATTAGTCATAAATATTTCCAAAATATACACATTATTTGGAATCACTCTCAGAGGGAATCAATAAAGAATTAACTTGGAAATATATTGATTGATTGCATTCAATCCTTTCCATTCAACCCGTTACTTGATCACTAGCAATTTATTGATTTTTTTTCCTGATTAGAGAAGTCCACACAACACACCAAATAGGAATTTGTATTTTGCTTCGACTATTTGCTGTATTTTGCATTTCATCCAACATTGGCATTGTTTATCATAACCAAACATAAATTGTGGATGCTGGAATCTGAAATTAAAACACAAATGGATTGAAGGGTTTTGCACCTGAAACATTAACGGTTTCTCTTTGTACCGATGCTGCTTATCGGCTGAATGTTTCTAGCACTCAGTTTTAGTTTTTACTTTTGGTTGTTGAGATACGGCATGGAAAGCAGGCCCTTCGGCCCACCAAGCCCATGCCAGCCATTGATCACCCCGTTCACACTAGTTATAGAAACATAGAAAATAGGTGCAGGAATAGGCCATTCGGCCCTTCGAGCCTGCACCGCCATTCAATATGATCATGGCTGATCATCCAACTCAGTATCCCGTACCTGCATTCCCTCCATACCCCCTGATTCCTTTAGCCACAAGGACCACATCTAATTCCTTCTTAAATATAGGCAACAAACTAATTCCAAGTTATCCGTGTTATCGCACTTTCGCATCCACTCCCTACACACTCACGGCAATTTTCAATCAACCTGCAAAGCTGCACGTCTCTGGGATGAGGGAAGAAAGCAAAGCACCCGTAGGAATCCCTCACGATCACAGTGAGAACATGCAAACTCCACACAGAGATCAGAATTGAACTTGAGTCTCTGGCACAGTGAGGCACCAGCTCTAACAGCTGCACCACTGTTTCAATTTGTCCGTTAAAAAAAAGACTTGTTTTTATAAAGCATATTCCATGATCTCAGGATGTTCCAAATGTTTTACAAAAAATTAAAACATTAGTAAGTTTGCTACAGAGAATATTGTTTGGACGTTGATTGAGGGCTACATTTTGTGGGGACCTGTCATAATTCCACTGCTAGCCTTCACAAGTGCGCTATGCATTGCGTGGACCTTACACAGGGAGGTCTGAGCCTTCAGTTTAACAACTCTTGTGAAAGAAACACTCTTGTGGGCGGCATGGTGGCGCAGCAGTAGAGTTGCTGCCTCACAGCGCCAGAGACGTGGGTTCGATCCCGACTACGGGTGCTGTCCATACGGAGTTTGTACGTTCTCCCCGTGACCGCGAGAGTTTTCTCTGAGATCTTCGGCTTTCTCCCACACTCCAAAGCTGAGCAGGTTTGTAGGTTAAATGACTTGGTATTAATGTAAATTGTCCCTAGTGTGTGTAGGATAGTGTTAATTTGTGGGGATCGCTGGTTGGTGCGGACTTGGTGGGCCGCACCATGGGCTTGTTTCTGCATTCAAGAGCTCTCCCGAGTATTAAAAAAAATCAAACTCGTGGTAAATACGTAGAATGTACGTAGCGGGTGCGTCGGAGCTCGGGACGTCTTTTAGCGGCTCGTAACGCTAATGGCAGGTACTCGGAAAAATGGTAAGCTCGTGAAGATTTTTCAACATGTTGAAAAATGACCACGAGAGCTTCGAGTACCTACAAGCGGCTATTACCGTAATTGTCTGAGTTCGAATCAGGGGAAACACAGGAGAACTATTGAATTACCTCGTACAGTGGGACAGGCCCTTAAACTAAACTAAACTAAACATAACTAAACTAAACACACCTGGCAACACCACATTCAGTGCACTGGAGAGTCAGCCTGGATTTTGTGCTCACAGTCTTTGCAGTGGGAATCTAATCAACCCCCCACCACCTGACTCAGAGGTGAGAGTCTACCCACAGAGCCACAGCTGACACATTGCAATTATGATTAATTAAGCAACGTTAATTAAGTGATTTCTTTCTTTCTCTCTGACTGAGATGGGAGTGGATTTTCCATCAATTATCTGCAGCTGTCACATGGACATTTGTTCGCTTTGTGCAGGCAAAGGAAATATTCCTCCAGCGTGCAAAGAACTCTTTTGCGATGATGTTGCCAGGACTTGAGGGCCTGAGCTACAGGGAGAGGTTGAGCAGGCCAGGACTCTACTCCTTGCAGTGCCGGAGGATGAAGGGTGATCCTATAGAGCTGTACAAAATAAAAAGGGGAATAGATTGGGTAAAGACACAGAGTCTTTTGCTCAGAGTAGGGGAATCGAGAACCAGAGGACATAGGTTTAAGGTGAGGGAGAAAAATTTAATAGGAACCTGAGGGATAACTTTTTTTTTTTACACGAAGGGTGGTGGGTGTATAGAATGAGCTGCGGAGGAGGTAGTTGAGGCAAGTCAATAAATCACAACATTTAAAAACCATTTAGACAGGTACATGGATAGGATAGGTTTAGAGCAGGGGTTCCCAACCTTTTTTGTCCCGTTTACCCCTGGAAACGTTAATAGCACATAACAATGTTATTTCACTTATTTATGACCAACTAATGATGAACAGATACCAGTATACCGGAACCAAACACAGTCAGTTAATTGGAAAAAATATGTACAAATCCAGAATCAATAAATTTACCCCCTGGGTATGTGAAATTTACTCCCTTGGGGGTAAATTTACCCCAGGTTGGGAACCCTTGGTTTAGAGGTGTAGATGATATGTGTGTACACCTTTAACAGTAGTGACGCAACCCTGGCTAACCACTCCCCCATCATCTAGTATAATTGTGACCTTCCCACCCCTAGCTCTCTCTCTCGTGTCCGTGACAGCTAGGGAAGTGATGTGTGTGTATAATTAATAAAGTTGTAGTAAAGATTCATCTGTGTATGCGCATATTCTTTACATGGCGTCAGACGTTTTTTACCCTGCAACTCCTGTCTATCGGTTTTTGTTTCTTTAGTCCCAGTACCCCCTCCCTGTGTCGCGATGGCTTCTGCTTGTCGTAAACCTGACAACCTGATCTTTGATGCTGACATCGCTCACCGCTGGAGCGTTTTCAGACGTGACTTTGAGCACTACGTTACCATCGCTCACCCTGCCGTTGCCCCTGCGGTCAAAGCCTCTCTCCTGCTCAACTTGGCCGGTCACGAAGCTCTGGAGCGATCGGACTCGTTCGTCTACGGGGTCAACGAGAACGCTCAGGACCCGGTATGTTTACTTGCAAAGTTTACTGAGTTGTGTGACATCCCTACTAACTGTATCCTGGAGCGTTTCAAACTTTTCAGCCGCCGCCAAAACCCTGGGGAATCGGTCGACAATTTTGTTGCCGCGTTGCGGCACCTGGCTCGCCGCTGCGGCCTGGATGCTTTAACTCCTGAAACCTTAACCCGGGACATTTTGGCCTATGGCCTCCGGGATGAGAAGCTGCGATCTGAGCTCCTTCGCAAGCCTGATCTGACTTTTAACGAGGCATTGCATGCCTCTCGCCTGACAGAGGCTGTCTCCTCCGCCGTGTTGCCGCCTGATCATGAGGTCCACGCAGCCAGTTTCGCCGGCCGTCAGTACTCTGCTCCACAGCGACTGAGGGTAAGCCCTGCGCCCGGGTCCAGACCCCGTCAACGCTGCCCGAATTACAACTTTCCTTCGCATCGTTTTAATGTTTGTCCTGCGCTGGGAAGGACCTGTAATTTCTGCCACAAGCAAAACCATTTCTCGGCGGCGCGTCGTTCCCGTGGGAAGCCTGTACAGCCACAGCAGAAGCCCTCTAACTACCTGACACGTGCTGATATGGCATCTGGTTCCATCACCAGCAAGAAGAACTCCCCCTGTCTGATTCAGGCTCTTCCCAGAGTGAGCTGAGTGTTTTTTCGCTGCGAAATGCACCTGCACTGATAACGGACCAGACTGTGCGAGTCACTGTGAATGGCATCGCCTTCTCTGCTAAAGTCGACACGGGGGCTGCTGCCAATGTTATGTCAACAAGCTTGTTCAAGAAGATACGACATAATGCCACTGACCGCTCTGTTTTGCGTGCCTATGGGGGAGGCGTGCTCGTTTTTGTGGGGAAGGCCACTCTCCACTGCAAGGTACTGAAGGCCTCTCGGCCCCTCTCTTTCTTTCTGCTGGACAGTAAATGTGACCCCCTGCTAGGCATTCGGGCATGCCAAGACCTCGGATTGGTGAACTTCCACCGTGACATTCGCTTAGTGCAGTCACCCCTGGACCCGCTGGCCGAATACCGGGACCGTTTCGACGCCAAGCTGGGGAAGCTTCCCTGCAGCTACAATATCGCCCTCAATCCGGATATCAAGCCCGTCATCCGCCCACCGCACCGGGTGTCCTTCGCGATGAAAGACAACGTCGAGTCTGCACTTCGTGATATGGAGACCATGGGCATCCTGAAGGTGAGTGAGCCCACCCGGTGGGTCTCTACCATGGTCGTTGCTGCAAAGAAGGACAAGAGTGAACTACGAATCTGTATCAACCCAAGGGACCTGAACCTGGCCATCAAGCGCCCGCATTACCCCATCCGAACCGTTGAAGATGTTGCTGCACAAGTCGGTCCAGCCACTGTGTTTTCGGTTCTCGATGCCAAGAGCTCGTTCTGGCAGATACCACTCGACGAAGGGTCTTCATACCTGACAACGTTCAGCACACCCTTTGGCAGGTTTTGTTTTCTCCGCATGCCGTTCGGGATCAACTCTGCCAGTGAGGTGTTCCAAAGGACAATGGAACAACTGTTTGCCGGGCTCCCGTGTGCCATCATTGTCGACGACATCTTAGTCTACGGGAAGGATGTCGCAGAGCACGACCATAACCTCCGCCAGGTCCTGGAACGAGCTCGCGAAGTCAACCTGAAGCTTAACCCAAAAGAATGCCGGTTTCGTGTCCCTGAGGTCACCTACGTGGGACACGTAGGCTGAAGCCCGACCCGCAGAAGACGGCCGCTATATCCAAGATGCCTGCGCCTGCTGACGTGTCGGGCCTCCAGCGTTTCCTGGGCATGGTCAACTACCTGGGAAAGTTCATCCCTGACCTAAGCGAGCTGAGCGCACCTCTGAGAGACCTGGTAAAAAGGGACACTGCCTGGGCCTGGTTCCCGCAACACCAGAAAGCTTTTGACATTCTCAAATCCAGGTTGGTCAGCACCCCAACGCTGAAGTATTTCGACCTCCAGCGCCCCATTGTTCTCACATGCGATGCGTCCAAGTTTGGCATCGGGGCCGCCTGCTTGCAGCTCCACAACGGAGTAACTGCCCGTGTCCTACGCATCCCGTACGATGACTCCCACCGAACAGCGCTATGCCCAAATCGAAAAAGAATTGCTGGCTGTCGTCTTTGCCTGCTCAAAGTTCAAGGACTATATTCTGGGCACCTGTTTTTCTATTGAGACGGACCACCAGCCTCTGGTTGCTATCCTCAACAAGCCGATACACACGGCCTCCTCTCGGCTTCAGCGCATGAGGCTCCAGCTACAACGGTTCACTTTTACTGTGGTTTATCGCAAAGGCAAGGACATGTTTGTTGCCGACACGCTGTCTCGGGCGCCTCTCGCATCCACAATACGTCACCCCTACGAGGCGTCCGATTTGATAGTTCTCAACATTAATTTTGTGCCCTCTAATCAGATGAAGTCTTTGGTCCAGCACACGGCGGCTGACGCTTCGCTACAACAGCTGGCCGCGATCATCAAGCAGGGCTGGCCAGACCGCCGTTCTTCCCTGCCGGCCGCAGCGGTGCCTTATTTTCTGGTTCGTGACGAGTTGGTGCTGCGTGAGGGTGTGATTGTGAAGGGGCACAAGGTGGTGGTGCCCGAGCAAGCTCGTCACTTTGAGAACAATACTTTGAAACTGCCCATCGTGGCCATCCCGGGGCCGAAGCCACTCTTTCCATCGCTCAGAGCCAGTTCTACTGGCCTGATATGGCTCGTTATTTCCGGGACAGGGTTTCCTCGTGCCCTACTTGCGACAGCCTCGCCCCGCAACAGCAGCGGCAGCCCCTCTTGCAGCAGCCTGCTCCCGACCTCCCCTGGTCTGCGCTGGCAACTGACATTTTCGAGTGGCGCGGAAAGCATTTTCTCGTGCTTGTCGACTTACTCCAGCTGGTTTGAGGTTGACCAGCTTCACTCTCTATCTTCATCTGCGGTCATCGAAAAGCTGCGCCGCCACTTCGCTACTTTTGGGTCCCCGGCCAGCCTGCAGTCGGACAACGGCAGTCAATTCACCAGTGCTGAGTTCCGTGCTTTTGCTGATCGCTGGAATTTCCGTCACTACTCCAGCAGCCCAGAGTACCCGCAAAGCAATGGCCTGGCTGAGCGCACGGTCCGCAGTGCGAAAGGATTGCTGGGACATTGTTGCTTGTCCCGCTCCGACATTTACCTAGCCCTCCTGAACCTCCGCAACATCTCCCGCGACCACACCCTGGGTTTCCCAGCGCAGCGCCTCATAGAAATTAAACATAGAAACATAGAAATTAGGTGCAGGAGCAGGCCATTCGGCCCTTCGAGCCTGCACCGCCATTCAATATGATCATGGCCGATCATCCAACTCAGTATCCTGTACCTGCCTTCTCTCCATACCCCCTGATCCCTTCAGCCACAAGGGCCACATCCAACTCCCTCTTAAATATGGCCAACGAACTGGCCTCAATTACCTTCTGTGGCAGAGAATTCCACAGATTCACCACGCTCTGTGTGAAAAATGATTTTCTCATCTCGGTCCTAAAAGACTTCCCCTTTATCCTTAAACTGTGGCCCCTTGTCCTGGACTTCCCCAACATCGGGAACAATCTTCCTGCATCTAGCCTGTCCAACCCCTTAAGAATTTTGTAAGTTCATGTCCCGTGTTACGCGGCCTCCGATCCCAGTGACACAGCAGTCGCTTGCTCCCTCCGTTCTTAAACCTGCCACAGTCCGTAAGCGCATCGCCCACAAACACCGCCACCAGAAGCGCTCCCATGGCAAGTCCTGCCATGTCCTCCGTCCTCTCTTTCCTGCCAGGTCGTCCGCATGCGGTCTGCCTCCGGCCACTCCAGGCTCGCCATTGTTGTCGGTTCTGCTGGTTCCCCTCGTTCATACCTAGTCAACCACGATGGTACGATCTACCGGAGGTCTTGTCAACACCTCCGGCTCGTGAACGAGCCTCGTCCCCCTCCGGCTGCTCCGTATGCCCCCCCTGTGCCAACCTTGCCGCCTCGTACCGTGCCCACCTTGCACAGTCCTCCTCCCTCTCGGCCCTCTCCGGTGCATCCTCCCGCCGTGCTCCCTGGTTCTCCGGCCTTCTCGTCTCCCCCCTCTCCATCCTCTCCGCTGCCTCCGTCACCCCGGGGTTCTCCTGTCAGGGGCTCCCCTCCTGCCCGGGCGCCGGTCCCTCTCGTTCCCGTTGGGGGAGGATGTGATGGCGAGGTTCGGACCCGGTCTGGTCAAGCCGCCAGATCGTTATGGTGATTACTTGTGATTTTGAGTTCCTGTTTACTCTCCCTTAGCGCATGAGACGTGGTCGCCCTGTCACTGCTCGTTGTTTTGTTTTTATAGAGGAAGGATGTAGATGATATGTGTGTACACCTTTAACAGTAGTGACGCAGCCCTTGCTAACCACTCCCCCATCATCTAGTATCATTGTGACCTTCCCACCCATAGCTCTCTCTCGAGTGACCGTGACAGACCCCGTACAGCTAGGGCAGTGATGTGTGTGTATAATTAATAAAGTTGTAGTAAAGATTCATCTGTGTATGCGCATATTCTTTACAAGAGGGATATGGGCTAAATGCAGGCAGGTGGGACTAGTATAGATGGGGCATGTTGGTCGGTGTGGGCAAGTTGGGCTGAAGGGCCTATTTCCATGGCTGGATGACTCTATGACTCTGATACATTTACCATAAGGATAAATATGCTCTGCCTAGAAATCCTTCCCACCAGTAGCACTAAATTGCAGCATCAGCATATTATCTACCCGAAATTCAGACGCTAAAATCAACACAATATATCTCGGAGCCAGAGAATAGTGTGTTGAGCTCTACCAGCCAGGGACACATTTCTCTTCACGGCTCAATCACTGCAGAAACAATGTGAGCAATTAGTTTCATCTTGACGATGCTTCTGAGATTGCCTCAGTAAACCTAACTTAAAGGAAAGGCAAGGGCCTGAAGAAAGAGTTCATTCCTTTTCTATTCTTGCATAATTATGTCCGATGGTATCTTGAAGACAGAGGGGTAACAGCCCAAGTTCCATTAAAAGTTACAAATGAACACGCATCTCATTATCTCTCGCTCCTGGAGAAGATGAAACCAGGAACTATAAATCAAAACAAAGGTTGAAGACAAAACGACTCAAAACTACAGTGGGGATTTCAATGTTACAGTTTGGTCACGTCCCCAGGCAACCAATTTCCATAATTGAACGTGGGAGAATTAATCAGCGGTTGGTGTGCAAAACTACCAGAATTCTGCTGAACCATATTAGATTTTAAGCAGTGTAGGCTTGTTTTAACTGGGGCGAGAGCATTAGGATATTGGCTGCATTCATCCATCCAGCCAGAGAATAGTGCGGTTAGTATGATGCAGTAACCATTGAAGTTTCTACATTAACGATAGAAACTTAAAGCTGGAGTAACTCTTCTTCGGAAGAAAGGTCTCGACATGAAACGTCGCCTATCCCTTTTCTCTGAAGATGCTGTCTGACCCGTTGAGTTACTCCAGCTTTTTGTGTCTGCCTTCGGCTTAAACCAGCATCTGCAGTTCCTGCACACACAGGTTTCTACATTATCCGTGTTCCACTAACCGGGCAAGGTTCATTGTGTCTCTATCCGTAGATTGTGCATTTGATGCCTCAGTTCTCACCAGAAACCAAATATTATATATTTTTTCTTTCCCAGATTCATATTAGGCAATCTACACCGCCCTACATCTGACATTAGCTCTGACCGCACGTTTAGTCTACCCGTGTCCTTTATGTCAAAGTCTGCTCCCATCCACACAATTTACTGCTCTGATGTCTGCCTGGATTAATTGCTGGAATCCCTGATGAGACTTAAATGTACATCTTTCTTGGAAGCAAAAGTGCAGTCTACTGACTCAATTTGATGAAGCACAGCTCTGAACTATCAGCAGATCATTATTAAATTGGCTCTGAGAAGTTGATGAGGTTGAATTTAAATGTCTATAATGTTTTAATGGTTACTTTATGAAGCGTAATGATATAATCTCCATTCAACAATTTAAGCCTGATGATCTATTCCATTCCCAATATGGCGTGAACAAAGCTAAAACCGTTTTAATATTTTTCTCTGCAATTTCAAAATGTGTGCCTATAATTTGTTCTGATTTTCTTGTTAGATGAGAACTACAATTAGTTGAATTTGCCAGCTGAATTGAGCTTGTGACATTAAAACTGCACAAAGTGCTGGAGGATCTCAGGTATCTGTGCCGGAGGTATCTGTGGAGCGAATGAGTTGAGTTTAGAGATACAGCATGGAAACAGTCCCTTCAGCCTACCGGGTCCTCGTCAATTATTGATCACCCGTTCACATTAGTTCTATGTATTCGCACGTTTGCATCCACTCCCCACACATGAGGAACAATTTACAGAGGTCAAGTAACTTACAAACCCTGTATGTCTTTGGGATGTGGGAGGAAACCGGTGCACCCGATGGCAACCCACAAGGTCACAAGAAGAATGTGTAAACTCCACACAGACTAACCTCGGGAGGTTAGGATCGAACCTGGGGCTCTGGCGCATTTTCTCCAGAGATGCTGCCTGACATGCTTGATTACACCAGGACTTTGTGTCTACCTTTGGCATGCTGTGGAGATTTGTTTTATTGCATTAGTTTCAATGCCACTATCTGAAACCTGAGGAAATCTGTGCTGTTGGACTCCACAATGTGTTTACTGGTGCAGAGGATTGTTCCCGGGGCAACGCTTAACTGGAGCGGAAGACTGTGTTGGTTCCGCCCGGTTAAATGCCTAAAAGGAACATTGGGGCTGTTGGGCCATAACCTGTTATCAAAATAACACAGAGGCTGATTGCACACATCCTTCTTTATCACATGTGGCTGCATGTGTTAAAGCACGAAAACTAGCATGGTTGTTCGGTTGATGGAGTGGGATGAACATTGCGATAGCCAGTAGCATGGATATTGCAATGGTAGCAGTCCTGAACTACTATCTACCTCATTCGTGACCCTCAGACTATCTTTGATCAGATTTTGCTAGTTTTACCTTGCACGGAACATTATTCCCTCACCATGTATCTATACACTGTAAATTGCTTGATTTTTAATCATGTATTGTCTTGCCACTTAGCATGCAACAAAAAACTTTTCACTGTTCCTCGGCACATGTGACAATAAACTAGACTGAGCCTGAAACAATTGCGATGGCTAGTGGGATGGATATTGCGATGCTGTGATTTCAAAAAAGCTGTTTTTTCATCGACACCTAGAGCTGTTTGGCAAAACTAAATATGATAATAGTAGCAAAGCCAACTCCTTTCAGCTCATTCCATGGAAGCAGGGTGGAGCATCTCCTCAAGCACCACAAGTCATGCGTAAACCATAGAAGCTTTTGCCTCCAGCCCATCACTGTTCTATCCACTGCCGAGAAATATGAAGTTAAGCAGCATGACGAGAGATAAAATGAGTTTTTATATTCCCTCATCACAAATACTTTCCAAAAAGTAAAGATTACGTTTATAGTTCTACTGCATTTCCTTCAATGTACTGATTTTTCCTTTCCCTTGGCTATTCCGTGGCCTGTGGGTGGTGAATCCGTGGAATTATTTGCCACACAAGGCTGTGGAGGCCGTCAATAGATATGTTTAAGGCAGAGATAGCTAAATTATTGATTAGTATGAGTGTCAGGGATTATGGGGAGAATGCAGATTTTGGACTAATTTGGTCTTTGTATTATAATTTTAAAAGTGACTACCAAAAAAAAACCACACACAAAGCTGTTGGAAACAGGTGTTGGTTTTAAGTAGACTCAAATCTCACTCCACCAGGGCGGCCAGCTGTCGCGGCGAAGGGGCGGACGTACCTCTCGAGCATATTTTAAGTCGCAGTTCAGCACTATAATCACCTGCTTTGACTATTAATTGGATATAATCAATGGTGAGGTTTATAAGGAGGGTTATATATGGTCGGGTTTCTCATGTATGTGTTTACTTAGGGACCCTTCTTCAGACTTCGTCAGGTCAAATGTGTTCTGAATGAAGGATCTCGACCTGAACCATTACCTATCCATGTTCTCCCAGAGATACTGTCTGACCTGCTGGGTTACTCCAATACTTTATGTTATTTTGTGTAAACCAGCATCTGCAGTTCCTTGTTTCTTCCTTTGTACTATAGTTGTTGCATTTCCATTCTAGTTTTCTGGATTACTGAGGCCATCGGTCCATTAGCTTCCTTCGATTATTTTCAAGTCAAGTCAAGTTTACTCGTCACATACACATACGAGATGTGCAGTGAAATGAAAAGTGGCAATTCTTGCGGATTGTGTAAAAAAAACAAGAAACAACAATTTTAAAAAGACACCACACAACAGTAAATTGGTACAGTAAGTTAGTCCCAGGTGAGATAGGAGTTTACAGTCCTAATGGCCTCTGGGAAGAAACTCCTTCTCATCCTCTCCGTTCTCACAGCATGGCAACGGAGACGTTTGCCTGACCGTAGCAGCTGGAACAGTCCGTTGCTGGGGTGGAAGGGGTCCCCCATGATCTTGTTGGCTCTGGATTTGCACCTTCTGATGTACAGTTCCTGCAGGGGCAATTTGTGACAAGTTGTGTGATCGCTACAGTTTGCGGTTCCACATAGATGAATCCCTGAAGTTCTGGATCATGGGTTTTTCAAGCTTTTTGCCATTCAATTGTTGGTCAGTGCCAACGATAGACACAAAAAGCGGGAGTAACTCAGCGGGACAGGCATCATCTCTGGGGAAAAGGAATGGGTGACATTTCGGCTCGAGAACCTTAGCCAGTGCCAGGTTTGGCACACTACTATTTTATTGACCTATATGTAAGAGATGTGGATAAGCCTGACCTAACATATTTCACCAGAGACCTTTTGCAGCCAGAAGGGAAGAATTTACATTTGATTGTTTTAGGGTGCAGTGAAGTTGTGTCACAAGCCAAGTCCACAGAGTGTGGCTCCCATTCCCATTCATTTCCCATCTACCTAAACTTTATTCATCTCAGGTTGTCTTTTCTATGCATACCAAACCCCTCCCTTCACCCTACTACTTTCAACATAGTATACAATTCTCTCCATAAACTTCACTTGCTTGTTTCTCCCTAAAATCTCATTAAAGTTGACCTTTTTAAACTCGGATATATAAGTTTGGCCACACCCACTGACCCATCTTTTCCCCCTTTCCCTTGTATTTGTCTCCTTGGCCCCTACTCTCGTGTGTCCTGTGGTACGTACACCATACACCATTTATCCATATTAACGCTATAGCTTAAAAGGAAATTGAGGTTATTTTTTCATCCACTATATCCTCTCTGGTATTCATACTAAATCAGCTGTGGTAAAAAAAATTGCAAGGAATGGCAACTTTAATTTCTTGCATTTAATAGTCAAATCCATCAAATATGCCCAGAGGCTGGCTTTGCCTGTGAGTTTCATTTTAATAATGAACACAACTTGATGTCATAGTTACTTTTTATATGAAAGATAGTCAAGTACAATATGAGGTAAATAATCTCCCACAGGAAAAGTCTGGAGCACAATGAACATTTTTATATTTTATATTTTCATATTTTATACACAAATAAAATGTGTATCAGCTCCAATTCTTCAAAGAGGGTTGCTCATGAGCTGGTACCAGATACTAAATTCAGTCAGAACAATGCGTTATCAAGTAGGATATAGATGAAGGACATAGCAAGCACTTAAAAGATTACACAGAATGAAACTAATTTCCACAAACTCAAAATAGTTATACAGGTTTTTTTGCAATTAATAAGGGCTTGTGTGGGAGAAACACAGAACTGGAGTAAATCATCTTTAACAGCATATCATTGTAGTGCCATAATGATACATGGTTGTTTGCTTTAGTAAAGCTTTTCTTCCACTTGGACCTAACTGAAAGGTGGTTGTTAATGTTATATGAGAACAAATAGTACAGAGCTAGTATTCAAAGTTGCTTGAGGGCATTGTTTTAGAGCTATTTTGTTTGCTAGCGAAACCCGTGAAATGCCTGGGGATACATGATCGTGTCAATGGCTCTGTTTTAAGGACATTTATTGTCACTTCATTCATAGCATGGCAATATTTTCTTCTCTTTGTGCATGTCGGGTATTAATATTCCCTAGCATTAAAATAGGTTTTTGTGTAATGAGCCTTTTGCAGGGATCAGAAAATATTCTTAGAAATTTTACACAAAGATATATTTTTCCACACCTTTTTATCAAGCTTGAACCTCAGGAATGCATCTCAACTAATCAGTCGATATCATGGCTGATGTGTGGCCCACCTCGATTCACTTGTACAAACAAGAAACTGCAGATGCTGGTTAATACACAAAAAGACAAAGAGTGCTGAGTAACTCAGCAGGTCAAGCAGCATCCCTAAAGAACATGGATAGATGACGTTTCAGGTCGAGACCCTTGTTCATCTTTTTAAGTATCCCCATTTTTGTTAAGGGCCTGTCCCACTTGGACGACCTAATCCGCGAGTTCTGGCGTGTTTGCCCTCGAATCATACTCGCAGCATGGTCGACACGAGGGCATAGGAGGTCTTTGTAACTCTCCTTCATGCTCAAGAGTAGTCCCCGTGTACTCGAGGCCTCAGCTAGGTCGCAGCGTATTTTTCAACATGTTGAAAAATGCTCGAGAGTAAATAAAGGTCGCCATGGAAAAAAGCAATACTTTTTTACTCGTAGGTTTAGTCGTAGTAGGTCGGCATGTTAGTCGTAGGTAATCGAGGGTAGTCGAAGGTAGTCTTCATCATAGTCGAAGGAGGTCAAAGGAGATCGAAGGAGGTCGTCTTCACTCTCCACTATTCTGTGTCCAATTTTCCCGAAGTTAGTCATAGCTAGTCGTAGCTAGTCGAAGCTGGTCTTCAACATAGTCGAAGGAGGTCTTCTACATGACATTTTTTCAACCTCTCCGAAACTCTTCCAAACTCGCCAATTAGGTTGCCCAAGTGGGACAGCCCCTTAAATGTCTTTGGTTTACAAATATCTATCGCACTCAGATTTAAGTCCAACTGATCTAAAAATCTGGTGGAAACGTTCCTGAATGCAGGAGTCTTCCCTCAATTCACTAATTCTCTGATTTGACCTGATACCCTCCACGGTGGCACCCGTAATACCTTGACATAGAGTGAATTCTGCCACCTGCTGGAACCTGGTGCGTTCTGTTTCGCTGGCACCTCCTTCCCAGGGATATTGCGTTTCTAATGCATTTCAGTATGGACTTTGCACTATGTGGAGAGTCCCAACCACAATTATTCCAAGGGTTTTTGAAAAGGGTGCATATTTTATTTTATCCTGGGTTAATTCAAGACACACTAACTGCTAATGCTATATATACAAATGATGATGTCATTACATTCTATTTCTGCATTATTTAGAAACTAATAACTGCAGATGCTGGTTTAGACAATAGACAAAAAGTGCAGGAGTACTTTGAGCCAGCACCGCCATTCACTGTGATCATGGCTGATCATCCCCAATCAGTACCCCGTTCCTGCCTTCTCCCCATATCGCTTAACTCCGCTATCTTTAAGAGCTCCACCTAACTCTCTCTTGAAAGCATCCAGTGAATTGACCTCCTTTTGAGATAGAGAATACCACAGATTCACAACTCTCTGGGTGAAAAGGTTTTTCCTCATCGCTGTTCTAAATGGCCTACCGCTTATTCTTAAACTGTGGCCCTTGGTTCTGGACTCCCCCAACATTGGGAACATGTTTCCTGCCTTTAGCGTGTCAAATTCCTTAATAATCTTATATGTTTCAATAAGATCCTCTCTCGTCCTTCTAAATTCCAGAGTATACAACCCCAGTCGCTCCATTCTATCAACATATGACAGAATTAATCTCGTGAACCTACACTGCACTCCCACAATAGCAAGAATATCCTTCCTCAAATTTTGGAGACCAAAACCGCACACAATACTCCAGGTGTGGTCTCTCTAGGGCCCTGTACAACTGCAGAAGGACCTCTTTGCTCCTATACTCAACTCTTCTTGTTATGAAGGCCAACATGCCAGCCGCTTTCCTCACTGCCTGCTGTACCTGCATGCTTATTTTCAGTGACTGATGAACAAGCACCCCCAGATCTCGTTGTACTTCCCCTTTTCCGAACTTAACACCATTCAGATAATAATCTGCCTTCCTGTTTTTGCCACCAAAGTGGATAACCTCACATTTATCCACATTAAACTGCATCTGCCATGCATCTGCCCACTCACCCAACTTGCCCAAGATACATCTTCAGAACATCCTCCTCACAGTTCACACTGCCACCCTGCTTTGTGTCATCTGCAAATTTGCTAAGTTTACTTTTAATCCCTTCATCTAAATCATTAATGTATATTGTAAATAGCTGCTGTCCCAGCACCGAGCCTTGTGGTACCCCACTAGTCACTGCCTGCCATTCTGCAAGGGACCCGTTAATCCCTACACTTTGTTTCCTATCTGCCAACCAATTTTCTATCCATGTCAGTACCCTACCCCCAATAACATGTGCTCTAATTTTGCCCACTAATCTCCTATGTGGGTCCTTATCAAAGGCTTTCTGAAAGTCCAGGTACACTACATCCATTGGGTCTTCCTTGTCCATTTTCCTAGTTACATCTACAAAAGATTCCAGAAGATTAGTCAAGCTTGATTTCCCCATCGTAAATCCGGACCAATCCTGTTAGTGCTATCCTAATGTGTCGCTATTACATCTTTTATAATTGACTCCAGCATCTTCCCCACCACCGATGTCAGGCTAACTGGTCTATAATTCCCTGTTTTCTCTCTCCCGCTTTTCTTAAAAAGTGGGGTAACATTAGCTACCCTCCTATCCACTACCAAAGATAGTTGCAAAGTGCTGGTGTAACTCAGTGGGTCAGACAGCATCTCTGGAGAACAAGGATGGGTGACGATTCGGGTTGAAGGGTCCCGTTCCAAAACGTCCCTCGTTCATTTTCTCCAGAGATGCTACCTGACCCGCTGAGTTACTCTAACATTTTGTGTCTATCTCTTATTTACTTACATAGTTCCACACATGTTTTCACAATCATTACAAATTTTGTTGACTGGTTTCTTTAATTGATTCAACCTCAGTGCCGCAGTGTTACGCTAGTTTATTGAACTGAAGAACGTGCAACCTCTTGCCTTCGTTCATCAATGTTCTCAGAGTCTTCAATAATAGCTGATGCTGTGTCAATCCCAGGCATCGTTTCACCGTCACACACCACTTCAGTATCATTAGGTGAATCTCTTACTGTGATCAGTTGATCAATAGGGATACTTCTGAACTTACTTCCAATATCTACTAAATACCTCTCTGGACTGCAGAGTGTACGACTTCCCCGAGACTCCTTTGGGAAATCTCATAGTTGTTCAAAAGTCTGGTGAAACTAATTCTCTTGCTTGGGTTGAAATTGCTTTGCCGTGCTTTGACTTATTGCCTTCTGGTTTAATTTCCATCTCTTCACTCTGTAAGCCTGGCTGAGTCTCTCTTTGGACACTTGTCTAAACTAGTACAATCACTCATAGTGTGTTCATAGACCATCAAGCTATCATAGAATAGTACAGCACAGGAACGGGCCGTTCGGCCCACGATGTTGGTGCCGAACATGATGCTAAGTTAAACTGATCTCATCTGCCTGCACATGATCTATATCCCTCCTCTCTCTGCACTTTCATGTTCCTATATAAAAGCCCCTTATAAGCCATGATTTGTATCTGCCTCTACCATTGTCCCTGGCAGTGCATTCCAGCCCATCCCTACACTCTGTGTCGAAAGACTTGCCCCGCACATCTCCATTACATTTTCCTTTCACCCTTTAGCTATGCCCTCCAGTGTATGACATTTCCACTCTGGAAAAAAACATTCTGACTATGTCTCTCATAATTTTATATACTTTTATCATCTCCCCTCAACCTCGGACTTTCTAGGGAAAAAATCCAAGTCAATAGACAATAGACAATAGACAATAGGTGCAGGAGTAGGCCATTCGGCCCTTCGAGCCAGCACCACCATTCAATGTGATCATGGCTGATCATCCTCAATCAGTACCCCGTTCCTGCCTATTCCCCATGTCCCCTGACTCCGCTATTTTTAAGAGCCCTATCTAGCTCTTTCTTGAAAGCATCCAGAGAACCCGCCTCCACCGCCCTCTGAGGCAGAGAATCCCACAGACTCACCACTCTCTGTGAGAAAATGGGTTTCCTCGTCTCCGTTCGAAATGGCTTACTCCTTATTCTTAAACTGTGGCCCCTGGTTCTGGAACCATCCACCCTCTCCCTTCTATTGCAGCATGAAACCTTTTAATCGAGGCAGCATTCTGATAAACATTCTCTGTCTCCAAAGCTTCCATATCATTCCAGTAATAAGGCGACCAGAACTGCACACAATGCTCCAGATGCAGCCAATCACCCATAACATGGCTAACAGTGGCCATGCCACACCTTGTAGTATTATAGACTGGCTTTAGAAGTCTCTTTATATCACAGTGAACCAGGAGAGATCCATTATTCAGCCTGTACTTTGCTTCATCAAATACCTTTAAGAAACATAGAAAATAGGTGCATGAGGAGGCCATTTGGCCCTTTGAGCCAGCACCACCATTCATTATGATCATGGCTGATCATCCACAATCAGTAATCCACACCTGCCTTCTCCCCATACCCCTTAATTCCGCTAGCCCCTAGAACTCTATCTAACTCTCTTTTAAATTCATCCAGTGAATTGGCCTCTACTGCCTTTTGTGACAGAGATTTCCACAAATTCACAACTCTCTGGGTGAAAAAGTATTTTCTCATCTCAGTTTTAAATGGCCTCCCCTTTATTCTGAAGACTATGGACCCTGGTTGTGGACACCCCCAACATTGGGAATTTTTTTCCTGCATCTAGTTTTTCCAGTCCTTTTACAATTTTGTATCCCCTCTCATCCTAAATTCCAGTCTTTCCAATCTTTCCTCATATGACAGTCTCGCCATCCCGGGGATTAACCTCGTGAACCTACGCTGCACTGCCTCGATAGCAAGGATGTCCTTCCTCAAATTAGGAGACCAAAACTGGACATAATACTCCAGATGTTGTCTCATCGTGGCCCTGTACAACTGCAGGAGGACCTCTTTATTCCTATACTCAAATCCTCTCATTATGAAGGCCAACATGCCATTAGCTTTCTTCACTGCCTGCTGTACCTGCATGTTTACTTTCAGTGGCAGTATAATTTTGTTGTGTGCTAGTCCAATTCCATTACTTGTTCTTCTGAAAAAAAAAGATCCACAATGTAGAGACAAGGAATTACATTAAAACAAATATACTGAATTACATTTTTAAAAAAATGAGTAGTGGGATAGCTCAGCAGGTCAGACAGCATCTCTGGAGAACATGGGTAGGTGATATTTCGGGTTGGGATCCTTCTTCATTGCCATCTGCTTTAATTTGAATCTCTTCCTTCTGTAAGCTAAGCTGTAAGTCTTCCTATGGACAGATTAATAGTGGCGTAGACCCACAAATCATTGCTGGGTCAGGCAGGAATCTGGAATAATATTGAATCATTTTCCAGAAAGTAACTTGGTTTTCGAGCGAGCATCAGTCTTGGTTATTAATAGATTTCAGCCCATGAGCTCCTGCCTTCAGACTGAGATACACCACACCATCCATTTCAATGCACATGGTGCTGGTGGAGGTGCTGCAGTATTTCATCCAAAATGAGGGAATTGTTCACTGCACTAACAGTGGCCACAAGGAGGCCTCATTGGTTGCACAGACAGTTCATATCCTGCTAAACCTTTGTCCAGTTTGCACTGGAAAAGCTTAAAAATTAGGATTTGACTCCATTAAGCAATAGTGTCGGAGTGCCGCTGTATGTGTGTATTGACATTGATGTGCTTCCAATTGTCAGGATGTGCACAAGCAGGAGAGAAATTATTTACATTAAAAAATTTTGATTCTGACTTTGCATACTGTACGTCTTAAGGAGTTAGTAACAAATATTTGTTAAAGAAGGAACTGCAGATGCTGGAGAATCGAGGGTTACACAAAAAGCTGGAGAAACTCAGCGGGTGCAGCAGCATCTAAGGAGCGAAGGAGATAGGCGACGTTTCGGGTCGAGACCCTTCTTCAGACTGGTCAGGGATCAGGGAAACGAGAGATATAGACGGTGATGTAGAGAGATAAAGAACAATGAATGAAATATATGCAAAAAAGTATCGATGATAAAGGGAACAAGCCATTGTAAGCTGTTTGTGGTGTGAAAATGAGAAGCTGGTGCGACTAGGGTGGGGGAGGGAGATAGAGATAGAGGAATGCCAGGGCCCGAGGGCTGAGGGAGATGTGGGAAGGGGAGGAGACAGCAAGGGTTAACAGAATTGAGAAAATTCAATGTTCAAGCCCAAAGGATGCAGACTCCGCAAGCGGAATATGAGGTGCTGTTCCTCCAACTTGCGGTGTTGCTCACTCTAGCCGTGGAGGAGGCCCAGGACCGAGAGGTCGGATACGGAATGGGAGGGGGAGTTGAAGTGCTGAGCCACCGGGAGGTCGGGTTGGTTTTTGCGGACCGAGCGGAGGTGTTCAGCGAAACGATCGCCAAGCCTCCGCTTGGTCTCACCGATATAGATCATCTGGCATCTGGAGCAGCGGATGCAGTTGATGAGGTTGGAGGAGGTGCAGGTGAACCTCTGTCGGACGTGGAAGGACTGCTTGGGTCCCTGAAAGGAGTGGAGGGGGGAGGTGAAGGGACAAGTGTTGCCTTCCGCAAAGACCGCTCCCTCCGCAACTCCCTTGTCAATTCTTCCCTCCCCTCCCGCTCTACCCCTTCCCCGGGCACTTTCCCTTGCAACCGCAAGAAATGCAACACTTGTCCCTTCACCTCCCCCCTCCACTCCTTTCAGGGACCCAAGCAGTCTTTCCAGGTCCGACAGAGGTTCACCTGCACCTCCTCCAACCTCATCTACTGCATCCGCTAATATTGTTCCTTGTGATCCACCTGATCTAAAGCGATCTTGTTGTCATTGTACATTGTTACAGCTTATCTGCCTTGGGTCTGATTATCATCGGAATTATCTGATTCCAATGAGTGATTTTGACCAAAAACCCACTTTTTTCCAGTTTCTCTTCTTGTGAAATGTGGAACTGGATGTGGCTTGCAATAGATTGGTTTGGCACTCACTCTAATGTAGGTTGGAATAAATCACTTCTGACTAGGCATCATTGAAGATGTCATCATACCTGGGCAACAGAGACTCTAAGTTAATATTAGAATATCCATATGAATACCAAATATATCCTTTCAATTAAGTTTCAATCATGCAAATCCCAACCTTTATCCAACACAGTTGGATGTTCGGAGTAGTCCACTGCAACTGCAGGTCACGGGCAGCACGGTGGTGCAGCGGTAGAGATGCTGCCTTACAGCACTAGAGGACCAGGTTCGATCCTGACTACGGGTGCTGTCTGTGTGGAGTTTGTACGTTCTCTCCGTGACCTGCGCGCGTTTACTCCGGGTGCTCCAGTTACCTCCCACACTCCAAAAACGTAGAGGTTTGCAGGTTAATTGGCTTTGGTAAAACTGTAAATGGTATCTATAGTGTGTGTGTATAACGATAGTATTAGTGTGCAGGGATCGCTGGTCGGCGCAGATTCAGTGGGCCGAAGGGCCTGTTTCCATGCTGTTCCTCTAAACTATTGAAGACTTTGACCGCTGTGGAGTATCGTAAATTACGTCGACACCTCATCTTCAGAGGTTATGCTGTAGAAGTCTTCGGACTGACTGCGCTCCTTCCTCAGGGTACGTGACTGAGCCACTTATCACTGGTATCCTTCCTCAAAGTGGCACAATCAGCAGCTGTGCCAAATAGCATCACTCACTGTAAAGGCCTAGTTGTCCCACACACAGCAAAAATGCCGCACAAAGTTAATTATGTGTTGCCTATAATATTGTGGACACTGTGTTCCCTGAACTCATACCTTGCACTAAAACCGATGCAAGCACCACATGTTTTACACTGGGGTTGCGTGCTTGAAAACCAGCGCGTAAATTTTTTAAAAAGCTTAAATCAAACATATGCCAGGCACCGCACACGACCACACTGCTAAGCAATGCCAGGCAACATTTTGAGCATGTTATTCCAAAAATAGGAGCACGTAAATTAAACTTCAGTAGTAGGTAGGCAAGCTCGTTATTCTAAAGTAAATCAAGTGCGCATAAAACATGAGGTGCCTGTACGCCTATCTGTAGCCTTCTGTTTAGGTTTATAAGCTGCTACCATGTGTCCTTTTCTCTTGCATGTACTCAGTCTCTTTAAAACAATTATGCATTGGATATTGATTTCTCTAACTTCAAGTCACCCTTGCATCCCCCCTCTCTCCGTCCCTCCCCCACCCTAGTCGTCGTACTAGTTTCACTGTCGTCGTGTTGAGTTTCACTGTCTGTATAAGTCGTCATTACTTATCCCATGGCCAATAATCGACCGTTTCTACCACTTCCTCCACCACTTCCACCAAATCCAAGGCATAGCTATGGGCACCCGCCTGGGCCCTAGCCATGCCTGCCTCTTTGTAGGGTATGTTGAACAATCCCTGTTCCAGGCATACACTGGCCCTATCGCCAAACTCTACCTCCACTACATTGATGACTGCATTGGTGCTACCTCCTGCACCCATGCAGAATCATTGACTTCATCAACTTCACCATTAATTTCCATCCTGCACTCAAATTCACTTGGACCATCTCCAACATCTCCCTACATTTCTAGATCTCACCGTCTCCATCACAGGAAACAGACTATAGACCGACATCTACTACAAGCCTACTCCCATAGCTATCTTGACTACACTTCTTCCCATCCTGCTTCCTGTAAAGACTCTATACCCATCTCCCAATTCCTCCATTTATGCCGCATCTGTGACCAGGATGAAGTGTTCCATACCAGGGAAACGGGGGTTCCCCTCTTCCATTATAGATGAGGCTCTCACTGGGGTCTCCTCGATATCCCGCAGATCCGTTCTTGCTCCCCCTCCCCCCATTCGTAACAAGGACAGAGTCCTCCTTGTCCTCAGCTTCCACCCATCAGCCATCACATACAGCATATAATCCTCCAACATTTTTGCCACCTCCAACGGGATCCTACTACTGGCCACATCTTCCCATCTCCACCCCTTTCTGCTTTCCGCAGAGACCGCTCCCTCCGTAACTCCCTGGTCAACTCGTCCCTTCCCACCCAAACCACCCCCTCCCCAGGTACTTTCCCCAGCAACCGCAGGAGATGCAAAACCTGTCCCTTTTACCTCCCCCTTTGACTCCAAAAGGTGAGGCAGAGGTCCACTTGCACCTCCTCCAACCTCATCTACTCTATCCGCTGTTCCAGGTGTCAACTTCTCTACATCGGCGACACCAAGCGCAGGCTCGGTGATCTTTTCGCTGAACCCCTCTGCTCAGTCAGTCTTAACCTACCAATGATCTCCCGGTGGCTCAGCACTTCAACCCCCCCTCCCATTCCCAATCTGACCTTTCTGTCCTGGGCCTCCTCCATTATCAGAGTGAGGCCCAGTGCAAATTGGAGGAACAGCACCTCATATTTCACTTGGGTAGTTTACACCCCAGTGGTATGAACATTGACTTCTCTAATAGCTTCAGGTATGCCCTTGTCTTTCCCCTCTCTCTCCTCCATACTCCGCCCTTCACAGTTCTCCCACCAGTCTTACTGTCTCCATCTACATTCTATCTTTGTCCCGCCCCCTCTCTTGACATCAGTCTGAAGAAGGGTATCGAAACATAACCCATTCCTTCTCTCCAGAGATGCTGCCTGACCCGCTGAGTTACTCCAGCATTTTGTGCCTGCCTTCGATTTAAACCAGCATCTGCAGTTCTTCCCTACACATTTTATCCTTGATCATTGTTGCTTTTTGCATATCTTTCATTCATTGTTCTATTTACCTTCTATATATCTCTCATTTCCACTTCCCCTGATAGTCAGTTCGCTTACCGCCACAACAGATCAACGGTGGATGCGATCTCGCTGGCCCTCCACTCCGCTCTGGACCACTTGGACAACAAAAACTCATATGTCAGGCTGTTATTCATCGATTACAGCTCGGCATTTTATAACAATCAACCGCTCCAAGCTGGTTAGCAAATCTCTGCCCATCCCTCTGCAATTGGATCCTCGACTTCCTCATTCACAGACCACAGTCTGTTCGTACTGGTGGAAATGTGTCAGATTCAATAACAATCAGCACGGGAGCACCTCAAAGCTGCGTGCTCAGCCCCCTGCTGTACTCAACTCTATACACAATGACTGCGTAGCCGTCACAGTGCGAACCTCCATCATCAAGTATCGCTGACGTCAGACATCACATGTTGTGGGACGTATCACTGATGGGGTTGAGAGCATAGAAGAAAGTATAGAATGAGAGGTGATCGAGCAACTGTCCCATATGGTGCCAAGCACACATAACCCTGGCCACTCAACACCAGCAGAAACCCAAAGGAACTGATTGTGGACTTTGGAAAGGAGTAGGATGGGGACCCCACAGTCCAGTTTTATGTCAACAAGTCGGTAGAATGGTTGAAAGGGTCAAGAGCTTTCAAATTCCTCGGCGTGCACCATCTCTGAGAATCTTTCCTGAGTCCCGAGAACACTGACACAATTATTAAGAAAGCACATCAGCGCCTCTACTTCCTGAGAAGATTACGGAGAGTCGGTTTGTCAAGGATGACTCTCTCTAACTTCAACAGGTGCACAGTAGAGAGCTTGCTGACTGGTTGCATCGTGGCTTGGTTCGGCAACTTGAGCGCCCTGGAGAGGAAAAGACTACAAAAACAAGTAAACACTGCCCAGTCCATCATCGGCTCTGACCTCCTTTCCATCGAGGGGATCTATCGCAGTCGCTGCCTCAAAAAGGCTGGCAGTATCATCAAGGACCCACACCATCCTGGTCACACACTCATCTCCCTGCTACCTTCAGGTAGAAAGTACAGGAGCCTGAAGACTGCAACGTCCAGGTTCAGGAATAGCTACTTACCCACAGCCATCAGGCTATTAAACTTGGCCCGGACAAAGTTCTGAACATTAATAGCCCATTATCTGTTATTTGCACTTAATCAGTTATTTATTCATGTGTGTATATATTTATATAATGGTATATGGACGCACCGATGTTTTGTAGTGTATGCCTACTATGTTCTGTTGTGCTGAAGCAAAGCAAGAATGTCATTGTTCTATCAGGGACACATGACAATAAACTCTCTTGAACTTGAACTTGAACTCGTCCATTTCCCCGAAACGTCACCTATTCCTTTTCTCCAGAGATGCTGCCTGATCCGCTGAGTTACTCCAGCTTTTGTATCCATCTTCAATGCATGGGAAATAATTGCGTGTACAACGCTGACATAGAATCCCAGCACTTGTCGTCCCCAAACTGTCCCTATTTCTGGGCTTAAGCTTTGGGAGTTGCCTACTGTGTATTTATGCCTGGTGAAGGACAGAATTCCCTGGAATTTTTGGCTACCATCTCCTTGGAAGTTGCAACCTTACCAGCCAAATTAAATGTGACATTATTTGCCACTAAAAATTTAATCTAGATTTTTTCCTTCCCTGAGAAAACTAAGAAACCAATGTACAACCCAAAAAGTTACAACGTTTTAAAATTGTTCTTTCAGTTCAATAATATAATGGCTCTCCGGTTCTCCCATTGACTGAGTGTGTGGGCTGAAATTATAGCTCTTGGCTCCCTCAAATGCTCGTGGACTGAAGGAGTCCTGCACCATCCCTGGGGAGAAGATAAACTGGAAAACCTAATCATCCCAAATCAATTGGATTCAACGTGTAATTAAGAATTTTATCTCAAGAATGTTGCCTCAAAAGTATCGAGAATATTAATTGGTCAAAATCTTACCCCTTCAATCTGCGAAAGTTGGTATTTACCAGTTTACCTTTGTACAGACAAACTTTGCATTTGTGTCTTCACTATGCATGAAGGTAATTCTAATGGGAATAATTTGCCATCTTCCTTGCATTTTCTGTGGACTCCAACCAATAGACAATAGACAATAGGTGCAGGAGTAGGCCATTCGGCCCTTCGAGCCATCATAGCCATTCAATGTGATCATGGCTGATCATCCACAATCAGTACCCTGTTCCTGCCTTCTCCCCATATCCCTTGACTCTGCTATCTTTAAGAGCTCTGTCTACCTCTCTCTTGAAAGCATCCAGAGAACCTGCCGACCGCCCTCTGAGGCAGAGCATTCCACAACCAATGCATCTGGTCCACTGGTACATCCTTGGCATCCAGTGCTGAAAATTATTTGAGAAAGGAATCATAAGAGGCAAACAATGCATGGCAGATGTTTTGGCAACATTCATCAATCTCTCCTCACAGTCCTGAATATTAAAGAGGGGAACTGTAAGTGGCTATCTCTCCGTTGCAATGCGGTTGTTAAAATATTGCCTGGCAGTCTGCTAACAACATCAGAAGCAAGTTCCCAGGGCATCAAGATTTCAGTTACAAAATCTCTCCCAGCCACCCAGGCCATGAGTAATCTGGTGCCCATTGGCACAGGTATATGTTGAAGATTGTATTTCATCACTGTATATAAATGTAACTAAATTACACAGGTATGAAAAATATTGATGTTTTCATGAGGCAAGCACCCTGCCTTGGTGCACTTTGGTGCTTAGAATGAATTTGAAGCCTTTGTTATGAAATTCCTTGTGTCCCGCAATGTAGTTAGAGCTTACCGATTACTCCAGAGACCACCCGATAATCGACACACTTGGCGATGGGGATGGGCTTCGTTACACTGTCAATTGACACTCTGGGGGAGGGGGGCTTGATAAGAAATTGCCACACACGGCTGTGGAGGCCAAGGCAATAGATATTTCTGGCGGAGAGAGCATGCATCGTGGCTTGGTACGGCAACTTGAGCGAACGGAAAAGACTACCAAAAGTAGTAAACACTGCCCAGTCGATCATCGGCTCTGACCTCCCTACCATCGAGTGGATCTATCGCAGTCGCTGCCTCAAAAAGGCTGGCAGCATCATCAAGGACCCACACCATCCTGGCCACACACTCATCTCCCCGCTACCTTCAGGAAGAAGGTACAGGAGCCTGAAGACTGCAATGTCCAGGTTCAGAAATAGCTACTTCCCCACAGCCATCAGGCTATTGAACTCAACTGAAACAAATCTCTGAACATTAATAGACCATTATCTGTTTATTTGCACTTTATCTGCTTATTTATTGATATGTGTATATATTTATATAATGGTGTATGATATGTTCTGTGTTCGTGCCTACTATATTCCGTTGAGCTGAAGCAAAGCAAGAATTAATTGTCCTATCTGGGACATACAACAATAAACTCTCTTGACTTGAGATTGATAGATTCTTGATTAGTATGGGTGTCAGGGGTCATGGGGCGAAGGCCGGAGAATGGGGTTGAGAGAGAAAGATAGATCAGCCATGATTGAATGGCGTAGACTGAATGGGCCGAATAGCCTAATTTTGCTCCTAGAACTTATGAACGTGGAATGTTGCTGCAAGGCCATAATGTGCTCGAGTAACTCAGCAGGTCAGGCAGCATCTCTGGAGAACATAGTTAGGTGACGTTTTGGGCCGAGACCCTTCTGAGACTGAAAGTAGGCGGATGAAATGTTGCATCTCCAAAGCATTGTTCCTGGATCATCCTTGTCTTGGGATCTTGAAAATACACAGTAGTCGCAAGGTAAAAGCAGAAAACTACAAGAAAGGACCCCCATCGTCAAAGCTCTTGATCCAAGATCAGTACATATTGATGTGGATCAGTTATGGGAGTGAGAACTGCAGGCAACAGCAATCACTTCAGTGCAGCCGCAGGCACTCTTCAAGCTACGCCAATTGATTTTAAACCTGTAATAAAACCAAGATAAGCAACATAAGTCTGCAACATGGGCGGCCCTAATAGGATGTGAAGCAAAACAACACAGGAGGCTCGAGCACCGTGGCACCCTTTTGGCAGGGAAAGAAGGAAAGAAAATGGCACCTTAGCACAGGCTGTGCATCGGGGATGAGCAGCAAGGCATGTGAACTGTTCACGCAGAGGATGGCAGTGTTTCTCAAGCCAAGGCTTTCTCAGGAGAAAGACAATACATGATTACAATCAAGCTTCTTTTTCTTCTTGCGAATGAAACGTAAACCAAAGGAATAGTTTGGAATAATGGATAATGGAATAATGGGCCTTAAGCCGGGTGTTGAGCAGCCAGGTTGTTGTCTCTGCGTCAATGTCTGCCAGGCTCTGAGCTCCATTTGGTGGGTGGTAGAGCGGGCACCCAGAGATGACATGGTTGGCTGTCTGTTGTTCTGCTCCACATTCACAGGCTGGGCTCTGGCGGAGCCCCCATCTCCACATGCTGGCATCAAGCCATTTACAGTGTATAGATAGATACCTGATAAGGGAATAATGTTTAGTGCAAGGTAAAGCCAGCAAAGTACGATCAAGGATAGTCCGAGGGTCACTGAGTAAACTTCAGAGTTCACTCAAGATTCAACCTTCTGCCATTGCTTGTGTCTCCATTTAAAAAATCCTTTTTGACAGGTTTTACTTGGAACATGATGGGGGAGGTGAATAAAATGAAATTAGGATAGGTTAGTCTAAATGTTCTTGATTAGTGCACGTGCCAGAGGTTATGGGGAGACGGCAGGACCATGAGGTTTAGGGAGAGATACGTGGATCAGTCATGGTGGAGTAGACTTAATGGGCTGAATGGACTAATTCTACCCCTATTCCTTATGACCTATGACCTTAAATCTGCTACAGTTGACCCATCAACACATTGTTTACAATGAGGTATTTTTTGCATGCATGTATTTGTCGTGGGAATGAAGAGAAAATAATGATTTTATTGTTTAAATGGAATCAGGATAAAGGACGTGGCAGCATTCTTTGGCACTGCTCTGATGTGCCTTCCCAGTCACCGGGTAACTTCCTGGCCAAACTACCTTGAATATGTAAACACTAGGCTTATAGGAAGTGGAAATATGAAACTAAATTGTGTAGGAAGGAACTGCAGATGCTGGTTTAAATCGAAGATAGACACAAATTGCTGGAGTAACTCAGCGGGACGGGCAGCATCTCTGGAGAGAAGGAATGGGCAACGTTTCGGGTCGAGGTCGGGGTCGAAGAAGGGTCAAAGAAGGGTCTCGACCCACAACGTCACCAATTCCTTCTCTCCAGAGATGCTGCCCGTCCCGCTGAGTTACTCTGGAAAGAGGTTCTGTTTCAATCTACAAATGTCTACGTTTTCAAAACGATTTGCCTGACCAGAGGTATTGCCATGGCCTGGTTAATAGTCCTCTCAGCTCTGGGAAATGTTCAACTTCACTTCTTGACTTGAGCCCATAATCTAGCTGACAATTCAGTGCAGTATTGAGAGAGTATTCCATTATTAAAGATGCAGTCAGTCAGATGTATCGTTAAACCTCTGTGCCACTTCAGTTAGATGTAAAAGAATCCTTTTTACTGCAGAATAGCAAGAAACTCTCCCAGTAGTCATGTCAGCAATCTTAATTCAAGCACCAGTAAGAGGCTGAAAGCTCCTTTATTTCATTCACTGTTTAACGGACCTCGCTGCATGTGAATGGGCTGCTAATATATTTGTCTTTGTAACAGAGAGAACACTTAAATAATTAACTGTCTCTGAAATACGTTCTATACCATGAGGCCAGATCTGTCTTGCAGAACGAAAAATATCAATAAATTGACATTTGTTTTCATCAAAATCGGATAACCTGTGGTGCACATCCCCCAATCACAGCATCCAATCTAAATTTATATTTAAACATAACCATGTAACTTTTACATGTATTTTCACAGATTTCTTTTTTTGGCTTTACTGCCTTTTGTTTGGAAGTATTGTAATGCTAACCTATACCTCAATTGAGCTGCAATGTGATTCAGTTAATTGGACTGGTCCAGGAACACTGCGAGGGAGGCACTGTATAAGAAGAGACAGAGCCATCTGTACTTTCTGTGGAGTCTCCGCTCTTTCAACGTCTGCAGTAAGATGCTGCAGATGTTCTATCAATCGATGGTGGCCAGTGCCATCTTCTATGCTGTCATGTGCTGGGGTAGCAGGGCAAAGTCACACTAGTCAACCTGAGGAACATCTTCAGCAACAGACTGGTTCCACCAAGATGCACACAGAACGCCACAGGAGATCCCTTTTCCCTGTGGCTATCAAACTGTACAACTCCTCCCCTTCTGTCGTGGGGTAGACTGACCCCCCTTCCACCACACACCTCCCCAATCTTTGCACATCTCCAATCCTGAACTTTCCACTTGACACTTTAATTTCATGTTTCATGTATCGTGTTGTGTTTTATGGCTGTTGGCAGACCAGTTTCCCTCCTGGGATAAATAAAGTTCTATCGTATTGCATTGTATCATACTATTCCTGTTAGTATTGAATTTCCAGTCTGAATGTTACCATTCCTTCCACCATCCCTTCCAGCCACCATTGTTGTTCAATGGGGTCCCTGCAGCTATGGCCAATGTGCCTGCAATGTTTGCCCCTTCCCAAGACGCATGTGAGCAGCAGATTCATATTTCTGAGGCTTGTGGTGCACCATGACTATTTCAGATTTTATGACTTAGGCTTTCAGAAGCGCTGACACCAATTGGTTTTCATGGACTTCTCACTGAGAGTACCTGCAATGAAGAGGACACTAGGAGCTGCAGAACAAAGATCCAAAGCGCTGGAGTAACTCAGCAGCTCAGGCAGCATCTCTGAAGTCATGGACAGGCGACCTTTCTGTTTTGGGTCCCCACCCGAAACACCGCCTCTCCATGTTCTCCAGAGATGCTGCCTGACCTGCCTCACCACCCAGAGACATTTATTTTGTGTCTTGCACTGAAGAGGATGTTAACTCAGTATCCCGTACCTGCCTTCTCTCCATACCCCCTGATCCCCTTAGCCACCAGGGCCACATCTAACTCCCTCTTAAATATAGCCAATGAACTGGCCTCAACTACCTTCTGTGGCAGAGAATTCCACAGATTCACCACTCTCTGTGATGGTCGTCATGAGGTCGTAGGAGGTCGTAGGTAGGTCATAGGTACTCGTGGCATCAAGTAGGTCGGGGTGTTTTTCGAGCCTGATGAAAAATGTCCACGAGTAAAATAGGTCGTGAATTAGGTCGTGAAAGTGGGACAGGCCCTTTACAGTGCCAGAGGCTGGGGTTCAATTCTGACTACAGGTGCTGTCTGTACGGAGTTTGTACGCTCTCCCTGTGAGCGCGTGGGTTTTCTCTAGGTGTTCCGGTTTCCACCAACATTCCAAAGACGACATTCTGCCTGACCAGCAGAGTCACTCCTGCATTTAGTGTCTATCTTCTGTATAAACCAGCATCTGCTCTTCCCTCCTATACAGGGCTGTAGGTTAATTGGCGTCTGGTAACTGGTCCCTAATGTGTAGGATAGAACTAGTGTATGAGTGATCGATGGACACAGTGGACTTGGTGGGCTGAAGGGCCAATTTCCCACCAAATCCACTGCTTCATCTCTAAACTAAGCTAAATTAAACGAAACTAGTGAGGAGCAACTGCTTCAGTGTCATTGAGGAGGTTTGAAGAGGTGCCTCTTGTGTTTCAGGGAGATCTGTAGCCAGTTTGTGTTCTCGGGATGGGAGTTCATCTGTGGTCAAGGTTACTGCTCATCTCAGCTCTCCCGCCTCGCCCAGCTTCGGGCCCAGTTAATATTGTGGCCAATGATATAATAAATGTGACCGGTGGATAGATAAGTATAGCCAGTACTTTCCTCTCTTTTCCTGCAGAGTGGAAACACAATGGGGGAATAACTGTTTACAATGTTACTTAGCTGCAGCATTTCCTCACATTCAAAGAGCATTGACGGAGCCACGTGACTATGCTGACACTGGGCTCCTGCTGTTCCTTTCTCCCTCCATTCATCTCAGCTGTGATTCAAAGTGCTACTTTCACAAGGTTTGTAATTACAGGATGTGTGAAGCTGAGATAGTTCCTGCATGTGTCATTGGGAGCTGAGTTGCGCTGCGTGCAGCTGAATCTGTGCTCTGCTGGAGTCTGGATGTACAGGGCAAACAACAAAAGTGTAGGTCGGATAGGAAGTGAACATAGACCAGCAGTGAGTGCAGGACAGGCCAACGGGAGGAGTGTAGGAAGGAACGGCAGAAGCTGGTTTAAACCGAAGGTAGACACAAAAAGCTGGAGTAACTCAACGGGTCAGACAGCATCTCTGGAGAAAAGATATAGGTGACGTTTCGGGTCGAGACCCTTCTTCAGATGAGAATACTTCTCGACCCAAAACGTGGGCGGCATGTGGTGCAGTGAGAGAGTTGCTGCCTAGAGTTGCTAGAGATGCGGGTAGATGCTCCATTGGTGTCCTGGATCACCAACTACCTGACTGGACAACCACAATATGTCTGGCTACAGACCTGTATCTCAGACATGGTGGTGAGCAACACAGGGGCCCCACAGGGGACAGTCCTCTCTCCCTTCCTATTTGCCATCTACACCTCGGACTTCAGATGTAACTCCGGCTCCTGCCGCCTGTAGAAGTTTTCAGATGAGTCTGCAATTGTGGGCTGCATCAGTGAGGAGAGGGAAGCTGAATACAGAGGTGTAGTCAACGACTTTGTTGAGTGGTGTGGGCTGAAACACCTGCAGCTCAACACCGACAAGACTAAGGAGTTGGTGGTTGACTTTAGGAGGCGAGGAACGCCCCTGTCTCCATCAATGGTGCGGATGTGCAGTTTACCAGGGAGTACAAATACCTTGGAGTGTACCTGGACAGTAAACTGGACTGGTCCAGGAACGTTGAGGCCCTGTACAAGATGGGACAGAGCCGGCTGTACTTTTTGAGAAGGCTCCGCTCCTTCAACGTCTGCAACGTCTCCAATATGATCAACAAACTCATCAGGAAGGCTGGCTCCATCCTGGGGACGGAGTTGGCTTGATGGGAGGTGGTCTTGGAGGGGAGGATGCTCCTTAAACTGCGGAACGTCCTGGACAATACAGCTCACCCCCTCCATGACACACTGGTCAACCTGAGGAGTACCTTCAGCAACAGACTGGTTCCACCAAGATGCAGCACGGAACGCCACAGGAGATCCTTCTTCCCTGTGGCTATCAAACTTTACAACTCCTCCCCCTTCTGTCGTGGGGTAGACTGAGACTGGGACTGACCCCCCTCCCCCTCCCCACCCCCTCAATCTTAGCACGTCCCCAAAGCCTTACCATACATCTCGTTATTTTCATGTTTCATGTATTTTGTGTTTTGAATGACTGTTGGCATATTAATTTCCCTCCTGGGATAAATAAAGTTCTATCATATCGTATTGTTACAGTGCCAGTGACTCAGGTTCGATCCTGACTATGGGTGCTTGTATGTACGGACTTTGTACGTTGTTCCCGTGAATTGCATTGGTTTTCCCAGGGAGCGATGGGTTTCTTTGAAGTATGGGTTTCCTCCCACACTTCAAAGACACACAGGTTTGTAGGCTAATTGGATTGGTAACTTGTAAATTGTCCCTAGTGTGCGTAGTATAGTGTTAACGTGATCGGCGCTGACTCGGTGGGCCGAAGGGCCTGTTTCTGTGCTGCATCTCTAAAGTAAACTAAACAAAAGGAAAATGTCTACTGTGTGTGCAGTGGAAGCGGTTGCTCTTAATCATGGGTTAAGTCAAGAAATTCTTGTTAACCTGAAGAAACCCGAAATGTCACCTATTGCTTTTCTCCAGAGATGCTCTCTGAGCCGCTGAGTTACTCCAGCTTTTTGTGTCTACCAGCAGGAGGAGTTCCGTGACATACCTATTAAGCACCAGTACTCTTGGGTGGTCTAACCTTGGCAACTCCCTCCAATGTATTCTCCATTTTCCACATCTAGTTGACTGGTTACGGTTTAGTTTAATTTATTGTCATGTGTACTGGAGGGGGTCCAGTCAAAAGCTTTTGTTGCGTGCTAACCAGTCAGTGGAAAGACAACACATGATTATAATTGAGCCAACCACAGTGTACAAATACACAATAAAGGGAATAAAGGGGAAATGATGATTCATATCTCCAACTGCAATGCTGCATTTGCATCTGATCCTCTTCCTTGACAACCTCCTCGAGACTTCTCTTATTTCTTACCCCTTTCATCTTGCATGAACTCTTCTTCAACAGTGCACACCACCACCCGCCCCCCACCCCCCCCCCCTGTCCATTCTCCTCACCCCTACCCTTACCTTCCACCCTTCCCTTTGTCCTCGGTAGGAACCGATACCATCACTAACCCAAAGTGCTGGAGGAACTCAGTGGATCAGGCAGCATCTGTGGATGGAATGGGACGATGTTTCGAGTCGGGATCCTTCTTCAGACTCCAGCATCTGCAGTTTCTTGTGTCTTCATCGCTAACCGAGAACCATAGAAACATAGACAATAGGCGCAGGAGGAGGCCATTCGGCCCTTCGAGCCAGCACTGCCATTCATTGTGATCATGGCTGATCGTCCGCTATCAATAACCCGTGCCTGCCTTCTCCCCATATCCCTTGACTCCACTAGCCCCTAGAGCTGTATCCAACTCTCTCTTCAATCCTCTCTAACCAGCCATTTCACTTGACTTGGCAGAAACTCTGCTTTCCCACAGTCATGCAAAACCAAGTTTTTAGGTCATCTCTCCATTTCTTCTCTACAACCGAGAAACTGACTGCATGTTGAGTGATCGCTCTATGGAGCCCTTGCGTTCAGTCTGTAGAGGTGACCCTGAGCTTCCAGTTGTCTGCTAACTTAATTCATTGCCTACCCTCATAAAATGTTACAACGAATCACAATGCAAGCTTGTGGAACATCTCATTAACCAATGTTCAATATTTCATTCTCCAACTTCAGATAGCTCATTTCTCTATTTAGCACTTCTTTCTCTATTTGAACTGGCACTTTTATGCTGTCATTTTCTTACTTTTTTTCAATCGAAACTGACCAGGGCTAACCAGCTGGGCATGTTCCGCGACCTTGCCCTTAAGCAGAACATTTCATAGAGAAAAAATCTTATTCTGATCTTCCCTGACACATAAAGTCATCTGGTATCACCCTATTCGAGATATTATTTTTGTTCTATCCATCCCCCTCTCCATATTATAGACACAAAATTCTGGAGTAACTCAGCGGGACAGGCAGCATCTCTGAAGAGAAGGAATGGGTGACGTTTCGGGTCGAGACCCTTCTTCACTCCATATTCACTGCCATCTAAAAGTAACTTGTTTTGTCCATTTCTCAGTTTTGAAAAAGGGTCTCAGACCCAGAACATTAATAGGTTATCTTTTAACAGATGCTGCCTGATATGCTGTTTCATGCATTTTCTGTTTTTATTTCAGATTTGCAGTGCATGCAGGTTTTTATTTTTATTTTTAGTTCCATTCATTCCCTGATAAGACCAAAATCATCTCATCCAGAGACATTTATTTTACATTTAAAACGTATTAGAAAAGTAAATTGTTGTCGCTGATTATCACCTGATAACAGGCGTGCCGCATTCCCATTTCCAGATGAGGTGGGCTGCAGTGAAAAGCAACTCGCTCCTTCTGAAACAAAAAAGTGATTTGAACACCTTGCCTCCCCTTTGCTTGACAGCAAGTGGATTTTTGGTAAAAACCTTTTTTTAATCCAATCTTTGCATAGTCTGAAAGTTATCCCACTCCTGGAAAGTCAGAAAAGGGAATTATTCCAATATGGAGCTATTTTTTGAATCTGTCATTTTGCTTTAAGTCTAGCATATCGCTTTTAAAGGGCTGAAGATTGATACAGTTGCATAGTCCTCCTTCCCATTAAATATTATAACAGTGTTTAAAAGGCACGGAGGGACACATGGATAGGGAAGGTTTAGGGGGATTTGGGCAAAACATGGGCAAATGGGACTTGCTTAGATGGGGTACTTTGGTCGGCATGGACGAGTTACCCTGAAGGGTTTACTTTCATATTGTATGACCATATGACTATGGATACTCAGCTGTCAGCCAAATTCAAGTCAGTAGTTCGACTTGCAAAGTTGATGAAGATTAACCATAAATAATCTCAATTAACCTGAGGGAAAAGGTGCCTCTGGTTCCGTTTTGGGTTCAGACTTTGGTTGTTTTCTCCTATAGTGACCTCTCCTTCAGGGTAACTAGCACTTTTAAGCTGAATGGTTGGCACATTTAATAAATATCATACTACTTCTGCATCTCTTAATATACATTAATCCATAAATTCATAAATTCTAGGAGCAGAATTAGGCCATTCGGCCCATCAAGTCTACTCTGCCATTCAATCGTGGCTGATCTATCTTTCCTTCTCAACCCCATTCTCCTGCCTTCTGCCCCCATAACCCCAGACATTAATCTGAAAACAAGGAAAATTAGCACACTTGCTTGAGAATTGGTTTCTAATCCCTGTTCAACATTTTTATTCCTCTTTTGAAACTGTTCACCTATCAGCCATTCATCAGTCTGGATTGATTTTGAGTGTGGACTATTGGATTGCTTGAATGCTGATGCTGCACTTGATTCACATAATTAGAAACACTGATGGTATCAGCAGATCAGAGGCAGTACGCTGTCAGCACATCGGTGATGCTCAACTAATTGCTTCAATGAACCACGGAGGGAAAAAAGGTTCAATACCCTTTACAGATAAAAACTGGAACTGGTTGCAACTGGTTTGAGATTCTAGTAACAAAAAGTTTAGTTCAGTTCAGTTTATTGTCACGTGTGCCGAGACACCGTGAAAAGCATTTGTTCCATGCTGACCATTCAGCGGAAAGACATGACATGATTACAATCGAGCCATTCACAGTGTACAGATCCAAGATAAGGGAATAACGGTTAGGAATGTTTGAGAACATTACAATGTTGGGACGCAAGGAACTGCAGTCGGTGGAATCTTGAGTAAAACACAAAGTGCTGGAGTAACCCAACGGGTCAGGCAGCATCTGTGGAGGAAATGGATGGGTGACGTTTCAGGTTGGGACCCTTCTATATGGTTGAACAAGTTAGGTCTTTATTCTTTGGAGCGCAGAAGGTTAAGGGGGGACTTGATTGAGTTCTTTAAAATGATGAAAGGGATAGACAGAGTTGACGTGGATACGTTTTTCCCATTGAGGGTAGGGAAGATTCAAACAAGAGGGCATGACATGAGAATTAAGGGACAGAGGTTTCGGGGTAACGTGAGGGGGAACTTCTTTACTCAGAGGGTGGTGGCTGTGTGGAATCAGCTTCCAGCAGAAGTGGTGGAGGCAGGATCGATTTTAACATTTAAGAGTAAAGTGGATAGGTATATGGACGTGAAGGGAATGGAGGGGTATGGTCTGAGTGCAGGTAGATGGGACTAGGGGAAAACAAATGGTCGGCACGGACTGGAAGGGCCGAGAGGGCCTGTTTCCGTGCTGTAATTGTTATATGGTTATATGGTTATATGGTTATATGTTGGCGCAAAAGATCTGCTAACAATGCATGGCCAAGGAAGCTGAAGATGCAGGAGCAAGTTGGATTTGTGTGTCTAATGCCCACAGTTATATTGTAGTGCTTGGGACACAGTGCAGAATGCTACAAGCCTTGTGTATTACAGATTCATATCTGGAGGTTCCTGCCAATGTGAAGAATATAAATGTACAGAGAAGTCAGAATATGAGGGGGAGGGGGAGGGGAGGGGGAGGGGGAGGGGGTGGGGGAGGGGGAGAGGGAGGGGGAGGGGGAGAGAAAACAGCATAACAAAATAGGACAGGAGTAGGCCTTTCATGTCTGCCTCACCATTTGAAATGATCATGGCATATCCATGTTGGCCTCAACAAGTTCTTCAAATTTCGCTACAAGAAGGGTCCAGACAAAAATGTCAACTATCCATGTTCTCCAGTGATGCTGCCTGACCCGTTCAATTACTCCAGCACTTTGTGTCTTTTTTTGTAAATCAGCACCTGCAGTTCTCTGTTTCTACCCTCTATTCCTTGATCGTTCAAATATTTATCTATCTCCAACTTGGGTTTATCTAATTATCTGGTCTTCACCACCCTCACGGGCAAAACACTCCCCAGATTCACTGCGCCCTGAGAGAAGATATTTCTGCGCTCCTCAGTTTTAAATGTCCATCCCCTCATTTTGTAGCTATGTCCCCTCAGACGTGATTCTGTCATGACTGAAAACATCTCAACATCTACACTATCAAGCGCACGCAGGACCTTATACATTTACATAAGGAGATCCGTCATTCTCCTAAACTCCAAGGACTAGAGACCCAAACTATTTAATCTCTCTTGATAAGACAACCCCACAGCTTGACCTATTAAATAACTCCACCATTTTGTGTTTTGCTCAAGATTCCAGCATCAGCAGTTCCTTGTGTTGCCACAGTGAATCTTCTTTACCCTGCAGGAAGGGTGCATATAATATACCTTTAAACTTGAGCACACTTCTCTCTGTGTCCATTTATTTGTTCATATTGCGATCCTGTTGAAGAATGTAATGTTCATTGCATTGAAGAGGAGACATGTGTTTAGTTAAGTTTAGTTTAGCTTAGTTTATTGTCACTTGCACCGAGGTACAGTGAAAAGCTTTTAGTTGTGTACTTTCCAGTCAGCGGAAAGACCATACATCATTACAATTGTGTACAGTGTACAGTGTACAGATAAAGGGAATAACATTGAGTGCAAGAACTGAATGTGACTTAAGTCTGTGAGCTAAAATTCTCAAGGTTTAATGTGTTTATATGAGTTGCCATGCAAATAAACCATTACCTCCTTAAGACAGTATATTTTCTAAAGGCCCTACAGTATATTAAATATTGAGATAAATGTGTTGAAAGGACAATCATCTGAATTGGTCTTGGAGAAGAAGATGGCTCAGGCTTGTGGGAGACTGATGCTACAAAGAAGGAGTTTACATTTAGCTTGTTACATTTAGCCTTTCACAGGAAATCTTAAGCACAAACTACAATTAAGATCAGCCTTCAACCATCAGCCATGGGTCTATTGAATGGATGAATAGATTTAAGAGGCTACATCATCTACCTCTTCTCCACATGTTCCAAAGAGGGTTTGATCCAAGTAACTTCTATGCATACCTGAAATATCCAGGTTGTTTCACGGAACACCTTCACTCAGCCCGCCTGAACCAACTGATCTCCCAGTTGCTGGACACTTTAATTCTCCTTCCCATTCCTTCAAAGACCTTTCTGACCTTGGTCTCCTCCATTGTCAGGAGTGAGGCTAAACGCAAATTGGAGGAACAGCATCTCATATTTCGCTTGGGCAGCTTACAGCCCAGTGGTATGAATATTGATTTCTCTCACTTCAGGTAGCCCCGGCATTCCCCCTCTCTCTATCCCTCCCCACCCAAGACACACAAGCTTCTCATTTTCACCCTACAAACAGCCTATTTCCTTTAACATCATTACTTTTTGAATATCTTACATTCATTGTTCTTTATCTCTCCACATCACTGTCTATATCTTTCGTTTCCCTTATCCCTAACCAGTCTGAAGAAGGGTCTCGACCCGAAATATTACCCATTCCTTCTCTCCAGAGATGCTGCCTGTCCCACTGAGTTACTCCAGCTTTTTGTGTCTATCTTCAGTTTAAACCAGTTCCTTCTTATATATTTATGAAGGATAAGTTTAAAGAAAGTCAATGACTCTGTTCATTTCTGTCCCTTTCCAATGAAAACATCAGCATTGGAAGAGTCATGATTTGTAACCAAAGTATTATCGTGCACCACCAGATCAATACTGCTGTTGTAAAAAACAAAAAGCAGCATTTTTAAAGCAAAACAGAAAAATACGGTGATATTATAAACACAGATTGTTAAGGGCCTTACGAGGTAATTCAAGAGCTCTCCCGAGTTTTCTCCTGATTCGAACTCGGAGAATGTCCGTAGCAGGTCCGTAGGAGTTCGTGGATGTCTCGTAGCGGCTCATATGAGTAAAAAGTAACAATTATTTTCATCACAAGTATTTTTTTACTCGTGGACATTTTTTGCAGTGTTGAAAAAATGTCACGAGTTTACCCGATTTCCCGAGTACCTACCGTTAGCATTACGAACCGCTACGAGACATCCACGAACTCCTACGGACCTGCTACGGACATTCTCCGAGTTCGAATCAGGGGAAAACTCGGGAGAACTCTTGAATTACCTCGTACAGTGGGACGCCCTTTACCCAGAATAAAATCTAGAATATTTTGTTGGTTTAGACCAGGGTAAAAATATATCTGATACTATAATATGATTTCATCTAAAAACTGATGAATTATTATGGTCGCCACTTAATTTATCTGTTTCTTATATTAAAAAATAAAACCTTTGGTTTGTGAAAAGAATTAAAATGGAATGGAATTATCTGGATCAAGGATTTACAAATTACAAATTGTTTCTGAACACCAGAATGATTCATGTGCTTCAATCGACCTTTCAATAACCTCCTCATTGTTTAAGTGTTGAATCTTAATAGAGCAGAACATTTATACTTTAACAGTGTAAGTGAGGGAAATTGTTTCCAAGGTGGAGAGTATACCGCGAGTTTAAAAGTACCAAAGCAATAAACAAAAAGCACATCAATGTTACATCCTATATCATTATATAGATGATACAATAAAAGGATATTATTTCACAACTATTTCAATGGCAATGTTGTCACAAAAATAATGATAAAATCTTTGTTAGAAGTCCAGATAAAGTATTCCTTGGTTAAAATATTTTGTAAACTGATGTTTTGATTTTATTGTATGGTATTTTAATACTCTGAGTTCAACCAATTAAAGAAAAAAGTCTTACTCGGTATAATAAAGAACATTTTTTATGGACTTCTTTATTCGTAAATACATATGTCACGTTATTCATTGTAAGCATGACTTCACCTATACATGCACGCGCGCACACACACGCCATGGAAGACCCCTAGAGTTCCTTTATAATCAGGAGATCACCCACTAGGAATTTAAAATAATTAAATTCAGCAAGTGCAATACTTGCTATGGTGCAGAGGTATTTTTATTCATTTTATTTGTGTCTAAACAAATGAAATTTGAAATTTAATTACATTATGCAAGTCTTAAAAATTACAGGCAAGTCTTAAAAATTACAGGTAAGTTTGTTAGAAGAATATGATTGAGATGGAAGCAACAGCATGAATTATAGAGTCATAGTCATAGAGTGATACAGTGTGGAAACAGGGCCTTCGGCCCAACTTGCCCACACGGCCAACAATGTCCCAGCTACACTAGTCCCACTTGCCTGTGCTTGGTCCATATCCCTCCAAACCTGTCCAATCCATGTACCTGTCTAACCGTTTCTTAAATGATGGGATAGTCCCAGCCTCAACTACCTCCTATTGCAGCTTGTTCCATAAACCCACCACCTTTTGTGTGAAAAAGTTACCCCTCGGATTCCTATTAAATCTTTTCCCCTTCACCTTATGTCCTCTGGTCCTCAATTCCCCTTCTCTGGGCAAGAGACTCTGCATCTACCCGATCTATTCCTCTCATGATTTTGTGCACTTCTATAAGATCACTCCTCATCCTCCTGCGCTCCATGGAATAGAGACCTAGCCTACGCAACCTCTCCCTATAGCTCACACCCTCTAGTCCTGGTAACATCCTCATAAATCTATTACGAATTAGATAATTTTGGCCTAGAAAATTCATCCCCAACAATTGACACTAAGTTCACCACGTATTAATTGAAATGAACTTTCGAGGCAGAGTATATGCCTACATAAAACTAATTTACGGTTACTGCTTAGGGTGAGTTTCCAGACAAGTTTTATGGTTGAAACATGTGTGTAGAGATTGCACAAAAATTGAAAGTAAATGTGATAAAAAGAAAAATGCTGGAAAAGAGCTGGTTAAAAGCATCTGTGGAATGGTGTATCGTTAGAATCAAGGTTTCCAATAGCTTGCTTTTGAACAACTGGTATTTTGCTTTATAAAATAAGAAACTTAATTTTGAAGCCACATCAAAGTCAAGGTTATAGAAAGTTGTAGAATTATGGTAGGCTAATTGGAAAATGTTGGGCTGATCTTTTGCTGAAGCATCAAACCTCAAGGACATGGAATATTTAGCTTTAATCTCGGCTCAAAACTTGGCCTGTTGCAACTTATTTGTTAAATCAAGAGCCGAGGCATTAAACTGCCAGATCTTGAGGGGATGCCGCACTAATACGTCCATCTGATTTCTAGTTATCAAGGGAGGTAAGAGACAGATGGCAGAAGCATTGTACAGCATCCATCTGATCACTGCTAATCTGGTCGGGAGAAGTGGACTCATTCCAATGGTACATCTGTGCAGTTTGGAGAGCAGAAATGCTGGCAGATCTTGGCATCATACTTGGCATGAAGAAACGGTTCTATGAAGTTACAATGCAGTGCAAATAATGCTAGGTGGCCATATTAAGAACTCTAAACAATTAATTTTATAACCAAAAAAATAACAGGTTTAATCCTGACTATGGGTGCTGTCTGTATGGAGTTTGCACATTCTCCCTGTGACCTCATGGGTTTGGTCCGGGTGCTCCCATTTCCTCCCACGCTGCAGGTTTGGAGGTTAATTGGCTTCTGTAAATAGCTCCAAGTGTGTAGAATAGAACTGATTCGGCTGATTATTGAATGGAGGAACTCAGTGGATTAGGTAGTATTAGAGGATGGAATTAGGAAATAACTTTGGGCCCTGGACCCGCTTCCAATCATGGAGTAGAGGGGAGATAGCTGGTAGAAAGAGGCAAGGGGAAGAGGTTGGTTAAGAGTTAGCAACTGATAGGTGAATTGAAGTATGGAGCGGGTTTAGCTGGTGGGTGAGTCAGATGGGGGAGAGAAGGGTGGAGGCTGGAGGTGATGAGTGGAAAAGACAAAAGGGTGCAAATGGTGGAGTCTAAGACGAAACAAAGCACGGAGTGAAATATAGAACCAGATGAAGAGATAGTGAGCAAAATGGAGGGAAAGGAAAATGGGGGACCTGGGATGGGGAGGTGTGGATGAGGTGGGAGAAGGGACCAAGTGATGGAGGCAGGGGGAGTGGAAATAAAGGTGTGCACAAGTGTGCAGTGGGTAGGATCTGGAGCATAACAGGCTCCATCAACAGAATTCACCTCCCAGACTGGCTGTCTTCAAATTTTACTTATGTATCCCATAATCCTTAGATCTTCAAAAGTATATCTTTTTTTCTAAGCTGTGCCAATTCCACTTTGTTTGGGAATTGATAGTTTCCGTGGAATGAAAGAGAATGAAAGAAAGATATGTTCATATAAACGGCAAATGTAAGAATGTGTTGTGTTTCTTTGCAGCCTTGGCAGTGTCGTGTCTCTCTGAGGAATCATAGGACCACAGGACATGAGGCCAGTGACAATCTTGCCTGAAGCTTTCCCCAGCATCATCAATGCCAGTCCCCCATAGCCCCCAATTCCCCAATCTTCCCCAAAAATGTTACTACTTCCTCTATAAATGCCTTCCTCTGTAAATGCCTCCTATGATCTAGCCCGCACAATCCCTTGGTTATATAATTCCAGAGGTTCATCGTCCTTTATGAGTCCCAACACATCTCAATTTTAAGTGTGTGTCACCTAATCATACATCTATATCCCCTTATTCAAGATTTTCTCACAATGGAACCTGTTGATATTCACCTCTCATATCCCCAGAATATTTTACTTGTTTCGATAAGATCACTCCTCAGTTTTCAAATTCCAAAGGACATAATTCTAATACAGATTCAGTTGAATGCTAATAGAATGGAGGGAGATTGTTGTCTTTTCCATTTGTGACTCAAATGTTGTGTTCTCCATTCATTAACTGTATCCTAAATCCTTATCCTAAATCCTCATCGTGGTTGTAGATAACCCAGATCAAATCATGCCATGAATCTGTACTTCAATAAATCTTAAAAGTAGCCTGCTTTATGTAAACTTCCATTTGTCACACTCCCACTGTTGAGTAATATAAGTGTGATTCATTATTTTAATTCTTAATCTGTGCCTTTATTTTTCGTGCAATTTTTGTGCTGGGAGGGCCCAGGGTATTCAGCATAACTAAACTAAATCATAGTTGTTGCCTTCCTTGTCAGGCTGTTATAGGAAGATATTAATGGCCACATCGAGGAGTGACAGATTAAAAACAAAATAGCAATTTATTCAGAAATGTCGACTTAAAAACCAGAACATTTCTTAAATCATTCATGGCATTGCTTACATGCCGAAGACCTCACTGGTGACTCACTTTATCATTCAATCCTCCCACTTCCAACGCGGTTGCATTGTTTCGGCTGCCAGTGAGCATGTTATGTATGGAAGAGCTGAAGGAATTAGACTGATATAATCAAATGCCCCATTGCACTCTTAAACAGAAACCGTTTGAATGCTGTGATGATGCGTGGCCATGATGGGCTCTCGTTGTGAAGGTGAGCAAGTCCTGGAGTGATCCAGATCTTCAGTCACGCTCCATGTCAACATCACCGCTGTGTACCCCTGGCTTTATTGCTTTCTTGCAAACATGGTTTGCATTCTATATCATTCCTGCTGGCAGGATGAGTGGGAGGGACTTTTTTTTTTCTTACTGATTTCACCCATTTCCTTGCAGAATTCACAGCGAATTCTTCCTCAAAGAAATCCATTTTGACAGCCTGTAACTCGGGGGGTTGCAATACAATTAAACCAATCTCCCATGAGATGTGACATCTGATACAGATCCTCACACACTAACACTATCCTACACACACTAGGGGCTTTTTTTAAACATTTATACCGAGCCAATTTACCTACAAACCTGTACATCTTTGGAATGTGGGAGGAAACCAAAGATCTCGGAGAAAACCCACGCATGTCACGGGGAGAACGTTCAAACTCTGTACAGACAAACACCCATAGTCAGGATCGAACCCGAGTCTCTGGCGCTGTAAAGCAGTGACTCTATCGCTACGCCACCGGGCCGCCACAACATTCTTGGAAAAGAAAATGGAATCCCACGTTTTCTAATCACAACCACACGTGAAGCTCTGACACAGTCAGGCCATGGAGAAAAGAGTGACTTTACATGTCAATTAGTTGGGCAATTGGACAGATTACCTGTCTACTTGAAGGTCTTCAGGTTTCCAATATCTGGTATTTTATCCTGATGTCTTCACCAGGCAGAAGCAACATCTACCTAAAACCTTTTCCAGCCTCCAGTCGTCCCCCATCCCCCCCCTACTTTCAGCCTGAAGAAGGGTTCCAACCAAAAACATCGCCCATCCTTTCTCTCCAGAGATGCTGCCTGACCCGTTGAGTTACTCCAGCACTTTGTGCCTATCTACCTAAACCCTCGCTTGCTATGTGTGCAGTGCAGATGGCAGCAAAATTCAAGGACAGTGGACAACTCAGACATACTTACAATATTAACTTTATTGTAATATTACATTACAATATTCAGGGGAAATAAATTGTGCTTTTGACAAAAGAAAATACTTACAAAGGAAATGCTTGGCAAAAGCTATGCAGGTAACGGAGAGGGGAATGAGATGAATTATGTACCCATTATAGACATCTAGTCCATCAGAATAAAGTTGCTTTGTGGTGTACATCTCTTGCTTTAATTATATTATGTCAGACGTTTCCAAATGAGGCTTAAGCTTAATGGTCCTGACCCTGTCACCTCCACTGAGATAGGTACAGATTATTGACCTCGAAAATGAGAAATATGTCAATTCAAGGTAAGATCATTCGCTACTACACCCACAAAGTTAAACTGGCCGTGCACAGTATTGCTTCCAACCATTACCAAGTGCATCCATGCCTATATATATATATCTCTGGTGCGAATGTCACAGGAGATACAATCCATCTACAAAGCATTTTTTCTTGCGGCATTTCCACTAAGCATGGAACTGTTGACATTAAGAAGCTTCCTAAGGGATATAGGTCAAACGCCAGAATGTGGCAATCCATCACTTGCTTTTTCCAGCCAGAAGAGGACTGTGGCCGGTGCAGATTCATTCGCAGACAGTTAATCGTTATTGTCATGGGAGAGACGCTGCCAGTGGAAATCTAGTTTTCACATTAAAAAGTTTTCATTGAGTTTAAAAAATCCTCATAGGGTGCAGTGAAGCACCTGGGAACTTTGAGATGTGGCTTCCCAACTGGCCTCTGCACTAGTTATTGACAGCATGCCTTCATGAATTGTGTAGGAAGGAACTGCAGATGCTGATTTAATCTGAAGATGGACACAAAAAGCTGGTGTAACTCAGTGAGACAGGGAGCATCTCTGGAGATAAGGAATATGCTGCACTCCCTCAAAAGCAATAAAGTCCTTCCTCAAATTTGGAGACCAAAACTGCACACAATACTCCACGTGTGGCCTCACTAGGGCCCTGAACAACTGCAGCAGGACCTCTTTGCTCCTACACTCAACTCCTCTTGTTATGAAGGCGAACATGCCTTTCTTCATTGCCTGCTGTACCTGCTTGCTTACTTTCAGTGACTGATGTACAAGGACACCCATGTCCCATTGCACTTCCCCTTTTTCTAACCTGACACCATTCAGATAATAATCTGCCTTCCTGTTCTTGCCACCAAAGTGGATAACCTCACATTTATCAGCATTAAACTGCCTCTGCCATGCATCTGCCCACTCACCCAAACTGTCCAAGTCACCCTGCATCCTCATAGTATCCTCCTCACAGTTCACACTGTTACCCAGCTTTGTGTGATCTGCAAATTTGCTAATGTTACTTTTAATCCCTTCATCTAAATCATTAATGTATATTGTAAATAGCTGCGGTCCCAGCACTGAGCCTTGCGGTGCCCCATTAGTCACTGCCTGGCATTCTGAAAGGGACCCGTTGATCCCTACTCTTTGTTTCCTGTTTGCCAACTAGTTTTCTATCCACGTCAGTACCCTACCCCCAAAACCATGTGATCTAATTTTGCCCACTAATCTCCTACGTGGAACCTAATCAAAGGCTTTCTGAAAGTCCAGGTACACTACATCCGCTGGCTCTCCCTTGTCCAATTTCTTAGTTACATCCTCAAAAAATTCCAGAAGATTAGTCAAGCATGATTTCCCCTTTGTAAATCCATGCTAAATCCATAATGAATCTGTTGCCCTGTTTTGTTCCTTCCTCAGCTTCTTCTCTGTGCAGAGTAGAGTTCTTCAGAGGTCGCTCACCCAGAAAGAAAAATCTTTGGCAGGATCTTGGCAACCTGGAAAATTCAGAGCATCCTATAATTTGCTCTGAGCACTTTCAGCAACGGGAAGCTGGGCATATCTCCAACACTTGCCCAAGACCTCTTGAAGAGTGGCTGCTTCGCAACTAATGCCAGACATTGTTTACGTGCAAGTCCAGACAGTAGTGGCGGCAGTGAATGGAGAGACATTAACAGCCTGCGGGTCTATGGTTGTATTATTCATTTCCTTTTATTCATTAGCTCCCTGTCTGTTTTCATTTAGGCCTTTGGCTGCCAATGTCAAGGTCAACCTAATCAAAACTGGCAGAATACCAACCATAAGCTGATATACACCTCCTCTGTGTGGTCTTTGCCCTGCTGCCGCACTGCCTTCAAGCACAAACACGATGGTGAAAGCACAAAGAATGGTCTGCCTTGTGTATAAATATAGACAATACACACATGCCATATCAAACATTAATTTTACATAATTCTGGCTTATTTTCACCAAGTCCCTTTAACCTAAATTAATATTATCCATACAATTGTAAATGTGTACTTTCTGTGAGAGTAATACCACACCTTATATATCTTAAAGATACCTATTATCCAGGAACTTGATTTTTTTAGAAAGCTGTTCATGCTTTTATAGATCCTCATACAATTCATGCTCGTAGCATTCAATTTTCATTCCATAATTTCCTTTTCAATGATTAACTCTGTAATAAGATTGTAGAATAAAGCCTCGGGGTTTAATATCCAGATTATTTGCTCATATATATTTATTCCTTATGGGAAAGAAAAGACATTTGTAGGTTCACCCGATCTTTCTGAGCTTTAATTACAGTGGGTCGGTGTTACCCTTGTTGTTGAGGGGAGATGGGTTGTGGTGATTGAGTTCTTCCTTGGGTTGGTGCTATGCGATGAATTGGGTAGAGATGCAGAGTGCAAATGGAACGAGCGTGGAGCTGGAAAGCACATCCTAAAGCATAACAAACATGTAAGACATGTCTGACTGATGCAGTATTTGTAACCAATCTTTTTGTTTTGGTGGTCTGATATGGACATCTTTTCGCTCAACAGAAAACCTCTACCCGAACCCCACAACGTCATACCCATTCTACACCCTGTCCAATCACCCCCTCAATCCAATTCCCACCTCTCCACCTACCTGCCAGACCCAAATCCAGTCCAAATTGGGACCAAAGGACACACAAAGTACTGGAGCAGCCCCAGAAGGTCAGACAGCATCTCAGGAGAACATAGACAGGTGACGTTTCAGGTTAGGATTCTTCTTCAGACTGATCAACCTGCCTGACCCACTGAGTTACTCCAGCACTCTGTGTCTTCTTGCGTAAACCACCATCTGCAGTTCCTAGTTTCTACTATCGTTCTTCTTTTTCTTCCATTGGACCCTGTGGGCTCATTAACATCACTAGGACAGGTGTTCTAACTCCATGACCAACTTACCCTTCTGATGAAGAGGTTGGTCCATTTGCCACAATGGCAGCATCCTCAGAATTTGCATTGGGAGTTGGTGGTGATCGAAGGAAGGGATATTAGAGCTATTTTAGGGTGGAGGTCAGCAAGTGGAAGACCCGTGGAGATGGTAGAAGGGCAATGACTAACTGATTTGATTTGAATACTTAAAAAAAAAACTATCTCTCTGGTGCATAGCTACATCCATAGCCAGGTGTTATCATCTTGCACAGTAATCTTCCTTAGGGAGGATGCAGGAGGTACCATTGAATACCTAAGTTCTTCTGGGGCAGCACAGTGGTGAGCGGTGGAGTTGCTGCCTTACAGCGCTAGAGACCTGGGTTCAATCCTCACTGCACGTACTGTCTGCACGGAGTTTGTATGTTCTTCCTGTGACTGTGTGGGTTTTCTCCAGGTGCTCTGGTTTCTTCCCACACTCCAAAGACGTGCAGGTTTGTAGGTTAATTAGCTTTGGTAAAAAAAATGTAAATTGTCCCTAGTGTGTAGGATAGTGCTACTGTATGGGGTGATCGCTGGTTGGCGTGAACTCGGTGGGTCGAAGGGCCTGTTTCCGTGCTGTATCTCTAAAGTCTACTGAGTTACTGAGGCTTTGCTGTTTCATGCAGATGGAAGGGAATATTTTCACTGAATGAATTGGAGTTAAATCTCTTGGCTGATGGCAAACGATGAGCAGCAGTGTATCAGCATGCTTGTAACGTTCTCTATCGCTATCCATCTTGTCCATACTTGAAATGTGGATCACATGCGAATATCAGGTAAGCTTGCTGACTAGAGAAACAGATGATCCAACCAAATGGACAGAATGTGACAAGAACATCAGTCACGTTGCATTGACTCAAGTAACTAGCATATGGTGCAGGCAGTAGGGTGTCTAGATCAACCTGTTCTTTTTATGCAGACTGCATTATTTTGCATCTGGATTGAATATGAATTTTGAATCACAAGTCAATCAAATATAGTGGCCCAAGTCCACAATATGTTCCCCATCTCCAATTGCCCCAGGCTCAATGTCAGTAAGAGAAGTTGTCGAGTCAAATCAATAACTTTGAGATAAGGATTAGCTCTAAGAATTCAGTCGTTCGGGCTGGGATGAGTTGTGGGGCTGGATGAGGGATCGTGCAAGGGTGACTCTGGACTGGCAGAGCCATTTCAGAGGGTCGGTAGACCTGGAGACACAGGTAAAACAAACTTAGCGAGGGTGCCTGATTTTTCCATCTGATGTGCGTTAAGAAAAGCAGTTGGGATTTTGTTCACCATAATTGAAAGAGGTTTTCACATTCCAAATGTATTAAATTAATTTAATGTAATCTCTGCGAGTTCTCGTGGGAATGAAACTCACATTTTAGGATTAATAACCCAGGCCTCTAGATATTGGTCCAATAAAGTATCCACTATAATAGCACAGCCTTGAATGAAGATGCGGCACGGTGGTGCAGTGGTAGAGTTGCTGCCTTGCAGCGTTAGACACCCGGTTTCCATCCTGACTATGGGCGCTGTCTGTACGGAGTTCGTACGTTCTCCTTGTCCTCATAGGTTTTCTCCGGGTGCTCCGGTTTCCTATCACACTCCAAAGACGTATAGGTTTATAGCTTTATTAGGTTTTGGTAAAAATCGTAAATTGTCCATAGTGTGTGGGATAGTGTTAATGTAAGGGGATCGCTGTTCTGTGCAGACCCGGTGGGCTGAAGGTCCTATTTCTACACTGTATCTCTAAAGTCTCAAGTCTAAAGAGCCTGCTGGTCATCAGTTTATTCAACAATGATTCAGGAATTACTATTTATTCAACAATGATGTTGGGCGGCACAGTGGCGTAACGGTAGAGCTACCTCCTTACAGCACCAGAAACTGGGGTTCGATCCTGATTGTCCCTAGTGTGTGTAGGGTAGTGTTAATGTGAGGGGATCGCTGGTCGGTGCAGACTCGGTGGGGCGAAGGGCCTGCTTCCACGCTGTATCTCTAAACTAAACTAAACTTAACTTAAATGTCCAGGGCCTCTTTAAGCCTCATATGGACCTAGGATTTGTAAATGTATCTTCAATCTCGAATGGAACAGACAAATCAGGTATTTCATTAGTTCTGGAAATGAGAATTGGCCTCACAAGGTACCACAACACCCTGATGTTCTGTGAAGCCTACACACAACGAGTTAGCACAGCTTTTGGATGAGCAATCTAGTGTGAGCTATTTTGTTGGCAGTGGTAGCAGTCGTTTAAAGTGGTTTACCTCCTCAGTTAATCAAAGGCACTATAATGGATGGACGAGTTTAGATAGCAAAATAGTCCAGGGAATAAAATAATTCAAATAAATTAAGAGAGCAACAATTATCCAATAAGGTAAAATAATCTTAACAATAATCTGATAAGAAGAGATAAAAAAGGACTGGATATATTTTGTTTAAGAAGGAACTGCAGATGCTGGAAAATCGAAGGTAGACATAAATGCTGGAGAAACTCAGCGGGTGAGGCATCATCTATGGAGCGAAGGAAATAGGCAACATTTCGGGCCGAAACCCTTCTGTTTCTCCAGCATTTCTGTCTACTGGATATATTTTACTGGGTTTGGGTTTCTAATTATGTTGTCACTTGTGAGAATGTTTCTTTCACTGTAATTTATTGGTGTGTGTGTAATTAGTGACCAAGGAAAAAGTGGCGTCGAACTTTGGGTGAAATTATCCATGGTAGCAATTCTGTAGAATCAGCGTTCTGGTGTTTCAACATAAGTAAGAAGAAAACAGAATGGATGTGGAGTGGATGTTTCCACTAATGGGAGAGTCGGAGGCCATAGCTTCATAATAATAGGATGTACCTTTAGAAAGATGAGGAGGAATTTATTTAGTCAGAGGTTGGTGAATCTGTGGAATTCATTGCCACAGAAGTAACTAAGTAAGTAAGTAAGTAAGTAAACATAGAAACATATAAAATAGGTGCAGGAGGAGGCCATTCGGCCCTTCGAGCCTGCACCGCCATTCATCGTGATTATGGCTGATCGTCCGCTATCAATAACCCGTGCCTGCCTTCTCCCCATATCCCTTGACTCCACTAGCCCCTAGCGCTCTATCCAACTCGCTCTTAAATCCATCCAGTGATTTGGCCTCCACTGCCCTCTGTGGCAGGGAATTCCATAAATTCACAAGTCTCTGGGTAAAAAGTTTTTCTTCTCACCTCAGTCTTAAATGACCTCCCCTTTATTCTAAGACTGTAGCCCCTGGTTCTAGACTCACCCAACATTGGGAACATTTTTCCCACATCTAGCTTGTCCAGTCCTTTAATAAATTTATATGTTTCTATAAGATCCCCCCTCATCCTTCTAAACTCCAGTGAAAACAAGCCTAGTATTTTCAATCTTTCCTCAAATGAGAGACCCGCCATCCCAGGGATCAATCGCGTGAGCCTACGCTGCACTGCCTCAATCACAAGGATGTCCTTCCTCAAATTAGGAGACCAAAACTGTACACAATACTCGAGATGTGGTCTCACCAGAGCCCTATACAACTGCAGAAGAACCTCTTTACTCCTATACTGAAATCCTCCTGTTATGAAGGCTAACATTCCATTCGCTTTCTTCACTGGCTGCTGTACCTGCACGCCAACTTTCAGTGACTGGTGTACAAGGACACACAAGTCTCGCTGTACCTCCCCCTACCTAACCTAACCCCATTAAGATAATAATCTGTCCCCTTGCCAAAGTGGATAACCTCACATTTATCTATATTATACTGCATCTGCCACGCATCTGCCCACTCACTCAACCTGTCCAGGTCCCCCTGCAACCTCCTAACATCCTTTTCACAGTTCACACTGCCACCCAGCTTTGTGTCATCCGCAAACTTGCTAGTGTTGCTCCTAATTCCCTCTTCCAAATCATTAATATATATGGTAAACAGTTGCGGCCCCAACACCGAGCCTTGCGACACTCCACTCGCCACTGCCTGCCATTCCGAAAAGGACCCGTTCACTCCTACTCTTTGCTTCCGGTCTGCCAACCAATTTTCTATCCATGTCAACACCCTACCCCCAATACCATGTGCTCTAATTTTAGTCACCAGTCTCCCATGCGGGACCTTATCACAGGCTTTCTGAAAGTCTAGATACACCACATCCACTGGCACCCCTTCATCCATTTTACTTGTCACATCCTCAAAAAATTCCAGAAGATTAGTCAAGCATGATTTCCCTTTCATAAATCCATGTTGACTTGGACTAATCCTTTTACTGCTATCCAAATGCCCCATTATTACCTCTTTAATAAGACTCCAGCATCTTTCCCACCACCGAAGTCTGTCATTCCCCGTTTTCTCTCTCGCTCTTTTCTTGAAAAGTGGGATAACATTAGCTATCCTCCAATCCACAGGAACTGATCCTGAATCTATTGAACGTTGGAAAATGATCACCAATGCGTCCACTATTTCTAGAGCCACTTCCCTGAGGACCCTGGGATGCAGTCCATCAGGCCCAGGGGATTTATCATCCTTCAGTCCCATTAGCCTACCCAATACTATTTCTCGCCTAATAAAAATTTATGTCAGTTCCTCTACCCCCTTAGATCCTCTGTCCTCCAGTAAATCTGGGAGATTGTTTGTGTCCTCCTTAGTGAAGACAGATCTGAAGTACCTATTCAACTCTTCTGCCATTTCCTTGTTGCCCATAATAATTTCACCTGTGTCTGCCTTCAAGGGACCCACATTTGACTTTGCTACTCTTTTTCCCTTAACATATCTAAAGAAGCTTTTACTGTCCTTCTTTATATTCCTGGCCAGCTTCCCCTCTTTCAGTCTTCAGTACTTCACCTTTTCAGCCGTATTGCCCGTTTTGTTTCCTTCTGTTGTCCTATGAAAGTTTCCCAATCCTCTGGCTTCCGGCTACTCTTTGCTGTGTTATACATCTTTTCTTTTAGTTTTATTCTATCCCTAACTTCTCTTGTCAGCCACGGTTGCCTCCTACTCCCCTTATAATCTTTCTTCCTTTTTGGAATGAAATGATCCTGCGACTTCCGGATTATACCCAGAAATTCATGCCATTGCTGTTCCACCGTCATTCCTGGAAGGATCCCTTTCCAGTCTACTTTTGGCCAGCTCCCCTCTCATGCCTTCATAGTCCCCATTGTTCAACTGCATCACTGCCACTTCCGATTTAACGTTCTCCTTCTCAAATTTGCAGATAAAAACTAATCATATTATGATCACTACCTCCAAGCGGTGCCTTTACCTCGAGTTCTCTTATCATATCTGGTTCATTGGACAACACTAAATCCAGAATTGCCTTTTCTCTGGTCGGCTCCATTACAAGCTGCTCTAAGAATCCATCTTGGAGACATTCTACAAACTCTTTTTCTTGGGGTCCTGAACCAACCTGATTTTCCCAGTCTACCTGCATATTGAAATCCCCCATCACCACAGTGGCATTACCTTTGTTACATGCCAGCTTTAACTCCTGCTGCAACTTACACCCTACATCCGGGCTACTATTTGGGGGTCTGTAAATAACACCAATTAGTGTCTTCTTGCCTTTACAATTCCTCAACTCAATCCACAGTGACTCTACCTCATCAGTCCCTATGTCTTCCCTCGCAAGGGACTGAATTCCATCCCTCACCAGCAGAGCTACCCCCCCCCCCCCCCTCCTCTGCCCACCTGCCTGTCCTTTCTATAGGATGTATAACCCTGAATATTAAGTTCCCAGGCCCGATCCTCTTGCAGCCACGTCTCAGTAATCCCCACAATGTCATATCTACCAACCTCTAACTGAGCCTCAAGCTCATCTACTTTACTTCTTATACTTTGCGCATTCATATACAATACTTTTCATTCCTTACGCATCTCACCTTTCACATCAATCCCTATTACACTAGGCCATACTCTCCTATCCCTTTGTGAGCTTCCTTTCCCGTTAAATTCTGGGGTCATTAACCACCCTTTACTCTCTTTCCCTTTAACTCAATCATCGACTATCCCATTTGACACCCCACCCCCCTTATTCAGTTTAAAACCACCCGTGTAGCAGTGGCAAACCTGCCTGCCAGAATGCCGGTCCCACATTTGCTGGGAGTAAGTTTATTGGCCAAGTATTCACATACAAGGAATTTGCCTTGGTGCTCCGCCCACAAGTAACAACATGACATACAGTGACAGTTATGAATGACTCAGAAAACACTAAACATTAATAATAATAAAACATTAATGATAAAACACCATGTGAACCAACAAAATACCAGATCAAAGGGAGGCTACAGATTTTTGGCTGTTGAGTAGAGCTACTACTCAACTAGAACTAGAAGGCTATGGAGGGCAAGTCAATGGATATTTTTAAGGTGCAGATTGATAGATTTTACTTCGGAGTCACGTGAGTGACTACGTGAAGACCCCGCCAGCACGCATGCGCGATACATGCTGTACCAACTCAGGAAGGACTGCCTATACAAAGCTGCAAGCCAGTACAAAATACATGGATACAAACCAGCTACAGGAGCAAGCCATTAACTTTATGGCTGGGAAGTACATTGCTCCAGAGAACTCCATTCTCTTAAAGTACCAGCAGTCTATGACCCCATCTGGGGCAACAGGAGCCCATCTATAAGGAGCCAGGAGGGGAAGCTCCAGAGGAAACTGCTGGCTGCTAAAATCACAGCAGTACCAGGACAACTGATGGGGTTGAGGGTACACAAAAAGCTGGAGAAACTCAGCGGGTGCAGCAGCATCTAAGGAGCGAAGGAGATAGGCGACGTTTCGGGTCGAGACGCTTCTTCAGTCTGAAGAAGGGTCTCGACCCAAAACGTCGCCTATCTCCTTCGCTCCTTAGATGCTGCTGCACCCGCTGAGTTTCTCCAGCTTTTTGTGTACCCTCGATTCTCCAGCATCTGCAGTTCCTTCTTTAAAAACTGATGGGGTTGATTTGCCTGAAGAGTTACTAGATGCTCTAGCAGACTGTGTAATACTCAGTGGAGATTAACAGTTACAGGAAGAGCATCATCAATAAGTGCGGAATTATGCAAGACAAGTAGCACACAGGCGCCAAAATTGCTGTTGGGGGACCTCCCGAAGCAGGTGAAAGCCCTGCATGAGGAAGCCAAGGCTATAGGCCTGATCAAGGTGCCAAGCACCTCTAAAAACCTACTATCAACAGCGGCAGCACCCCTACACACCCACCAGACATCGGTGCTATGGAAGACCATCTGGTGGTGAAAGCTCGAAGGCCGGCCCACCTGCACAGCGGTCTTTCAGACCATGTCCCAGCCCGGCCTTCATGGAAAATGCGCCAACCCCACAACGCAGCAACACAATACCAGAAGAAAACAAGTGCGGAGACAACCCACACAAACACCGGTAACAATGGAGGTAGGTGGGTCTGGTTGTCTTAAAAAACATTGCATGTCCGATTCATCAAAAGTTGGGGGACGGTTGCACTTGTTTCATCATGTGTGCTGCACTTTTACCTCTGAACTTTTACATACTCGGAAGTATTCAGAATTACAAAATTGAATTTGTATACAAACTACCGTCCCAGTTCAGCATACGCCTAGCAGGAAGTTCATACTTCACAAAAAGAGAGAACAGCAGGCCATGCTGAACTGTTAAGACTAAACACAAAAGGGAATTGAGAAAACAATCAGAGAATTTCTAGAGTTCGTATCAAATATATTTATAAAAAGCTAAAAAGATGGTGGTTGCCGTATCATTACAGATTTGACCGAACTAAATACTTCCGTTCAGTATGCCCATTTCAAAATAGACACGTTTGTCACACACAGGATCATCGTAAATACCTGAAATTTATCTGGATGGAACAGCTATGGCAGTATGCCTTATCCAATGGGTTGTCATCAGCACCCAGGCTATTACAAATTTATTAAAACCAGCTTTAGCATACTTAAAGAAACATAACCATATCGTCATGGCTTACCTTGATGATATTCTCATTGTAGGTGAAAATTGGAGCTGGCTACATTGGTGGTATCAGCCACAACACAGAGATTTAACGTACATCCAGATAAATCAAAATTGGAACCCTCCACTACCATGGATTATTTGGGGTTCACTATTGACTCTGTTCATATGTCTATCACCTTGCCACCAAACAAAGTGACAGACTTGATGGGAGTATGCAAAAGCCTCACTGGCATCAGGGAACCATCCAATCGGCAAGGAGTAAGAGTGATTGGGAAATTGGTGGCTGCGTTCCCAGCAGCACAATTGGACCACTCCATTATTAAAACCTGGAAGAGGGAAATTTTAGCTCTCAAAAAGCATGCAGGCCATTTCAATAGGCCTATGCAACTACCAGGGAAAGTAAATCAGAATTAAACTGGTGGATAGAAATGCTCAACATTATCCTAACCCCATCACCCCATTCTATATCCCTAGGATACATTACAGACTGATGCCAGTGCTAAAGGTTGGGGAGCAACTAATACCACCGCAAGTTGTGGTGGCAGATGAGTGCACAAAAAAATATTCTGTTTAAAGCACTAGGAATTAATTATCTAGAAATGCTGGGAGCGTTTCATGGACTCAGGGCCTACTGCTCAGATGAGCACCAGTTGCATGTACGGTACAAATTGATACCACAGTGGGGGCCTATATATAATCATATGGGTGAAATAAAGTCGATATCATGTGATGAATTGGCTAATAATATCTGGCACTGGTGTCTGGGAGAGAGATTTGGATCTCAACCATTTACCTTCCAGGTAAGCTAAATACAGTGGCAGACACCAGGTCACGTAAATTCAATGACAACATTAAATGGATGTTGGATCGGAAAGTGTTTACAGATATTATAGACCGGTATAGGACACCAGATATCGACCTTTTTTCCATCCAGACTAATTCATCAACTACCAACATATGTTGCTTGGGAACCAGACCCAGGGGCAGCAGCGATGGACAATTTCTCGCTGCATTGGGGGGGGGGGGGGGGGGGGGGATTTGTTTTGCTATGCATTTTCCCCTTCTGCCTCATCAGGCGAGTCTTACAATAATTAAACAAGACGCCGCAATGGGTACTATGGTTCCCAACAGTACAAAGATGGTCTCAGAACCCTGCATCTGGATCAACAACGGCCAAGGAGGTTGGCACACACCGTGCGGGAAAGTATCCGTGCCATGACTGTATGAACTTGTTGATTTGCAGTTTCTGAACAGGCCATTTCTGGGATACGGACTCTCCGACAGGACGCTTAATGCCATCTCAGCGTCGTGCAGGGAGTCCACGAGAAGACAGTACCTGACATATGTCAGGAAATGGGAAGTGTTCTGCACCAGGACGAATACTACATATGACTCAGCCACCAACACTGAAGTGCTGGAGTTCTGGCCACCCTTCATTTCGATGAAGGATTGAGTTACAGTGCCATTATTGTGCAAGGAGTGCCCTATCTAATATCTGGGCAGAGGGAGTGATCACCTGGCTATAGGATCACACCCACTAGTACCTAAACGAATGAGGGGTATTTGTACTCCATTCCCCCAGGTCCAGATACACCCATATATGGGACATAGGTAGTACACCATGTTACGAGGATGGACACCAATATCGGGGCTCACTCTGGACAAACTAATATCCTAGATGGGAATGATTATGGCACTTGGATCAGCACAACGGGTCCAGTCCTTACACAAGCTAGTATAGGACGTCATGTCTGTCACAAATGGCAGATAACCTGCTACATACAGGGGTACTTAAACAAGACTGACCCGGTTCCTCTGGCCAATATTAGAGTTCTGGCCTATCCTGCAGATTGTCGGCCCTGCATAGTGACACATATTTTCCAATATATAGTCACCAAGACACTTATGGGCACGGAGAGAGCTTTCTCATTAGCCATAAATGCCCTCACCTAAGGTCACAGTGCAAACCATATCCAGATGGTTCGGGTGGTATTACGTGCAGTGGTGGATACTAATGTTTCAAATCTCACTCCAACAGGGCTGCATCTACATCGGACGCTAGGATGATGGGAGTTCCTATGGACCACATCCTTGCCACAGCGGGGTGGAGCAATGAACGCATTCAATGCTTTATAATAAACCCGTGGCCGATCCTGAGACGTTTGCAGGGAAAAATTAAGTTCTGTAAAATAAATTACCCAATGTGGGGCATATTATTTTAGGTATGAATAATACCTTTATTGTTTTTTCAGCACAGTGTCGTGTGTGAAATACGTTCATCCTCCTTCCCAGAATGGCAGTGTGTGAGCATGGTCTTGTTCCAGGGCATGAAATCACAGAGCTTTGAAATCTTCACGTAGTCACTCACGTGACTCCGAAGTAAAATAGTAAGATTAAATGAGAACTTACCAGTTTGAAGTTTGATCTTTATTTTATGAGGAGTTACGATGAGGGATTACGTGCCCTCCGCTCCCAAAACCCTCTATTATAAAGTTCAACTGGTATGGAAGTTCTCTCTTATCTTACTATATTAGTCTACTCTGGTATCTGTGATTTCACACCACTGCTTTGAAGAATGTCGCGCATGCGTGCTGGCGGGGTCTTCACGTAATCCCTCATCGTAACTCCTCATAAAATAAAGATCCAACTTCAAACTGGTAAGTTCTCATTTAATCTTACTATTCTTGATTAGTAAGGGGTCAGTGGTTATGGGAAGAAGGCAGGATATTGGGTTTGTGTGGGAAAGATAGATGAGCCATGATTGAATGGCGGCGAAGACTTGATGGGCCGAATGGTCTAATTCTGCTCCTATACCTTATGAGCTTATGACTCACACGTGTTGTCCTACAGTAGCGGCAATTGCCTGTGGAAACAATGCCAGGTTCACTCCCTAAACTGTGCACATTAATAATCTGATAGATAACATGAAGAGTCTCTGGAAGTCTAGAATGAAATTCCTTTTTGCTGAAGGAATTTTAGGTCGAAGGGAGCATTAGAGGTACCCGTCATCCGTATGAAAACCAGCATTTCTGAAAGCAACTGATGTCTCTGTCATCCGGTCCTTCTCTCCACTTTTCTGCGTCCACTTGGGAACGAATGAATTCAGCGATGCGCTTAACAGGGCATCTGTGACACGTTTAGTGCAGTACAGAGCTATCGACTGACTAATGTCACCGGAGGCTGTATGGGAAGCATCATTAGATGTAACAGCTTTGTGCCGTTGTCACCTTCACAAACCAGGACACTGGTGAATCCTTGGTGAGGCGGTGTTGAGTCAGATTGCAACAGATTCCACAATCCCACCAAATCTGAAAAACCCAAGTACAATCCACGTGGTCCATTCATTCCACAACGTGATCATTGTTTGCTCGTTATTTGTGTGGCATGATTCCGCTTCCTCCGTCCTTTCCTCCTCAATGTCCTCAATATATCCCTCCTTGAACCACAGGAATTCTGCATCCCCAAAGAAAGATTTATTAATTAAGTTTTTAATTTCATCAAATTATCCTTGTTCCCTCAGAAACTAAAGCTTCAGTGGACCTGACTCGCAGCTAAAGTTGCAATGGAAAGTGTTACTGCTGAACATTTTCAATCTCTTCCACCCACAAATGGCCATACATCTCCAAACCCCCCCCCTCCTCTGCCGGGGTAATGAAACTGTGACTTTATATGTGCTCTGAGACGAATATACACATTGCAGTTGAAAAGTTCTCATTGAAACAGAAGCAATTCACAGAAGCAACACTGAGAGGCTCTTTCCTTTGGGGGGGGTAGGGAAACAAAATCTCCGAATAAGGTCTGAAGAAGGGTCCCAACTCGAAACCGTCACCTAGCCATGTTCTCCAGGGATGCATGCTGCCTGGCCCGCTGAGGCACTCCAGCACTTTGTGTCTATCTCCGAATACGGGGTCAGCCATTTGGGACCTAGGTGAATGGGAATGTTCTCAACCGGGGATTTAATGAACCCACAAAAATCTGCCACTACACGAGGATGTGGATGTTTAACCATGGAGGCTGAAATTGATAGATTGTTTGAATGTAAAGGAATTAAAGGGAGTGCAGGCCTGGCAAAAGTGCGAACAGAATCGGCCAGTGGTTCCATGTGAAAATGCAGGGAAATCACAGAGGCTATTAAGTCAATCCATTCCTGCTTCATTTAAAAGTGCTCCCTGTGTCACAGTGGCCTTTACCTTAGACTTCAGGGATACAGCATGGAAACAGGCCCTTCGGCCCACTGAGTCCGCACCCACCAGCGATCACCCCGTGTGCTAGCACTTTTCTACCTACACACTAGGAACAATTTACAATTTTATTGAAGCCAATTAATCTACAAATTGGAGTGTGGGTGGAAACCGGAGCACCCGGAGAAAACCCACATGGTCACAGGGAGAACATACAAAGTCCGCTCAGATAGCCCCCGTAATCAGGATCAAACCCTGGTACTCTGGTGCTACAAGGTAGCAACTCTACCACTTATGGGAAATAAATCAGGGGGCCATTTTCAGAATCAGAAGTTCTCTCCTCTCGCATTTTGTTATGACACACAAATTCTTCACAAGCTCCAAAATTGGGGTAATTTTGTAAAGAAAGACTAGGACGATATCTCTTGAAGTCAAATTACTTATTCAGTGTTTGAATGAGAATTGAAATAGTTTCAGCAACTCGAGTAATAGCCATTAATTTCTGCCTCTGGTACCATGGTACTTGCATCAACTTACATTCAGCACAGCTGCGCTTCATTTCACCAGCTGTGTGAACCCAATGCTCCTGACTGCCTAAATGAACCCTTCTGTACAATCTGACAACAATCTCCAAATTACCTACTTTCTGATTTTTGACTAGATTGAGTAATTTGCACCCACAGAACTTTAGGAAAATCTTAATTGCTCACCTATAAACCTTCCAACAAATAGGACCCCAATTACAAAGGTCAATAAATAATTCTGATTAAAGTTATCAGCTCACAGCATCGTTTGTGTATGAGTATGAGGTCTGAGTTCTGTTCCTTGCAGACTTCGTTGAAAAGCTGTATACATTAAACAATTCTCGTAGACGCAAGGAACTGCAGGAGCTAGTTTAGCAAAAAAAAGACACCAAGTGCTGGAGTAACAACGGTTCAGGCAGCATCTCTGGCGAACAAGGACGGGCCTCGTTTCGGGTTGGGATCCTTCTTCAAACTGATTGTAGAAGGGGGGGAAAGCTGGACGTGAGGTGGGGCCGAGACTAAGGCTGGCGAGTGATAGGTGGATACCGATGGGGGGGGTTTCCATTGGCAGATAGTTGGACAAAGGCCAGAGATGAAAAGACAAAATGTGTAAGGCAATGCAAACCCTGAGGTGGGTGAAAGGGAGAACTGGGTGTGGGGCCAGATGGGGCACAGGGAAGGGAGGGGGGGAAGGAGTGGGGACGGGGGGATGAAGAAAAGGGATAGGGGTTATTTACCTAGAATTGGAGAATTCAATGTTCATACCATCCGGAATATGAACATTGGAATATGACTCAGGCGGAATATGAAATGCTGTTCTTCCAGTTTACATGTGAGCTCACTCTGGCAATTGATGAGCCCCAATACAGAAAGGTTAGTACGGGAATGGGAAGGGAAGTTCAAATGATTAGCAAATGGGTTCTTCCTGTTCTCATTTTACAATTTGGTGCGCCTGAAGTTGTCTCCTGTACATCGACAAAACCAAGCGTAGACCAGGCGACCGTTTCACTGAACACAGGCCTGCAGGATCTCACAGTTGCTAATCATTTTAACTCCCCTTCACATTCCTATACTGACCTTTCTGTATTGGGTCTTCCCCATTGCCATATTGAGGCCACACTTAAATGGAGGAACAATATCTCATTGGCTTCAGTAAAAGTGTAAATTGTCCCTAGTGTGTAGGATAGTGCTAGAGTCACACACACCCCCCCCCCACAACACACCCCCCCACAACACCCCCGCCCCCACACCCCATCACCCCCACAGCGTTCCCCTCCTCCACACCCTTCCCCCGCCCACACACCCCTCCCCCGCCCACACACTCCTCCTCACCCACTTTCCCCCTCCCCCCAACACCACCGTCATCCCCCTCCTCCTACACCGCCCCGCCCACACACACCCCTCTTCCCCTCCTCCCCTCCTCCCCTCCTCCCCTCTCACCCCACACCCACCCCCCCCCCCCCCCCCCCCCCGCCACACACCACACTTCCCTCCCCCCTCCGCCCCATCTCTCCCACACATGAAGAGGAGGGGGAGGGAGTACTGGGGGATGAGGGGACACAATTTATTGTCCCTTCTTAGCAGTCCTTGAACTAAATGCTGTGTGTAAATATTCACTTGGACAGGTCTGTGGATAGAACAGGTTTAGAGAGACATGGGCCAAATGTGGGCATATGGGACTAGCTTAGACAGGAAATCTTGGTGGGCAAGGAGGAGTTGAGGCAATGAGCCAGTTCCCTGCTGTATGACTATAACTTGACATTTACAGTATTTATTACGATCAAGGTATATATTTGAAATAAAGAAAGTAGATAATCAGCTTGGCTGTTTAACAACAATTTTATGTCCATCAATTCCTGACACCACAATCCCAAATATTATTTCAGTCGCTGCTGGGAGCAGATTCGATTTGAAATCATGTTCCTTTGTCAGCAATCCAGGCCTCTTAATTGAACAGCTAAGACAATAGACCCTTGAGGTGAGAAGTTCAATGTGAGATTAGACCGTGTCTTTAATAAAAGATGAAAGTTCTAAGGAATGTGCACAAGGTTCGTTCATTACAGGGTTTCAGGCTGAACCGTGAAGGCTACGATTAAATTTAGCAAAGTCAGCCACTACGGGAGAAAATTAAAGGAAGCCATTTTGATAATTAATGATTTTTGTCCTAATGTAATGGGCTAGACAGAGTTGACATGGATAAGCTTTTTCCATTGAGAGTAGGGAAGATTCAAACAAGAGGACATGATTTGAGAATTAAGGGACAAAAGTTTAGGGGCAACATGAGGGAGATCTTCTTTACTCAGAGAGTGGTAGCTGTGTGGAATGAGCTTCCAGAGGAAGTGGTGATGGCAGGTTTGTTTTTATCATTTAAAGATAAATTGGATAGGTATATGGACGGGAAAGGAATGGAGGGTAATGGTCTGAGCGCAGGTAGATGGGACTCGGCGAGAGTAAGTGTTCGGCACGGACTAGAAGGGCCGGGATGGCCTGTTTCCGTGCTGTAATTGTTATATGGTTATATGGTTATAACAAGCACTCACCCTGCATTTGTTCTACAACTTCTGCCTGAGTGTAGACTCTGCTGCAAGGGTTGAATATGTAATGATCACAGTAAAACAATTATCTAGGTGTGAGTCAATTTTCACAACAGCTGCATATTGGAATAAGGAAATTTATTCACACACATCCAAAAGAGATATTGTGTAGTTGAAAGTTGGCAGACGTATTTTGTGTATGGTTTGGGCGTCTTGGTGACAGTCTTAAATTCGGTTCCTGATCTTTTGCCATGATTTTCGATCACTCTCACGGTTTGTTTTCAGTGTAAAGTTCTTCTAGATAACGTCTGCAAGTGCAACTGGTAACATGTATCTGTGTTAAAATGTTGAGTTTCTCGGTGTGAAAAACAATGATTCATAATTTATAGTTTTAGACTTTCGATTTTAGATTCTAGAGATACAACAAGAAAAACAGGCCCTTCGGCCCACCGAGTCCTGCGCCGAACAGCTATCGTCCCGTTAACTTAGGCACTATTCCTCACGCATGGGTCAATTTACAATTTTACTGAAGCCAATTAACCTACTAAACACATGTCTGGAGTGCGGGAAGCGATTGGAGCACTCGGAGAAAACCCACGTGGTCACGGGGAGCACGTTCAAACTGCGTACAGACAGCGCTCGTAGTCAGGATCGAACTCGGTCCACTGGCGCTGTAAGGCAGCAACTCTACCAATGAGCCGCTCTGCCACCCAGCACTCTGCTAACTCGGTGTTACCTTAAACCCTAACATTTGAAGAGTCACCACTCAAACTTTATCCTCACTAGGTCTGCGTCTTCCTGGAATCCTCGCACCAGCCCTGGACTACTTTTCATTATCACTCTCAGCCTCAGGGTAATTGCAGACAGCTGCTGCTGCCGATCTCTGCTACATTTCACAGTTCACAGCTCTCTGCTGGCTCGGGGATGATATCCAAGCCTCATTTTCCAGGAGAGGAGACTTCTACTTTCAGAAGGAAGGAGCAGACAATGTGGACACAGGCAATTGCTGTTGTTACAGAGCTCCCCCAAACTACAGGCTTTCATAATGATCTGGACCATCTCCTGCCAGGCATGTTTGTATCTGCTCACTGGGCAAAAGCAAACACAGAATCATCGACTCTGATGCTCTCTATGCAGATGCTGCCTAGGGTTGCCAACTTTCTCACTGAGGGACAAAAGGTCAACATAAGGGGCAATTCGTTGACCGACCCGGCCATGGCTGGCTGAATGATGAGTTAGCCCGGGTGCCGGACTGCACACAAAACCCAGCCGGCGGGCCAGCTGAGGTGTTTTGGCCCGAGCTGCGTGACGCCAAGCGCACCATCCAACTCATGAACTGATGATCGGCGGTAAGCGAAGGTCCGAAGGTCCGACAGCTGGCCGGGCGAGGCACTGCTGCGGCACTCCATGGGATGCACTACGTCGGGGTGGGTGAGGCGAGGGCGGACGTGGCGCTCCGACCCGACAGTCCCCTCGACCTGAGTAGTAGCAGTCAAATACGGGACAAGGGCGGTCCCGTATGAGGCAAACCAATTTAGCCCAATATACGGGGTGTCCCGGCTAATACGGGACACTTAGCAACCCTAAAGCAGGCCCTTCAGCCCACTGAGCCGGCACAAACCAGCGATCACCCCGTTCACGAGGACAATTTACAATTTTAGCCAATTTACCTACAAACCTGTATGCCTTTGGAAAGTGGAAGGAAACCAGAGCACCTGGAGAAAACCCACAAGGTCCAGGTGAAAACATACAAATGTGGGTCAAGCAGCATCTCTGGAGAAACTCTCAAAGTGCTTCATCACCACGGACATGAGTGCCACTGCCAGTAGTCATTGAGGCATGCAACTCACCCTTCATGGGCACTGGAATAACTGATGTCCTTTTAAAGCAGGTGGCAACATTGAAACGTAGTGAAGAGAAGTTAAAGATGTCCGCAAAAAACTTTCTGAGGTTCTCCCCAATGAAGGATCTTCTAACCTCAGTTACTGAGATGTCAATGGTGTAGGGAGCTATGGGGGCCTGAGAAGACACATTGTTCTCCCTTCAAAGTAACACCAATTGCTTCATTGAACACATTGAGCTCATCCTCACTGGCCTTGTGGTGCCACTCGGTTTCACCTTGTAGGGAGTGGTGGCGTGCAATCACTCGCATAGCGGATCAGGAATGGGTGAAGGAAAGCTCATCGACTTGGGGAAGGGTGGGATTCCTGGTGCTAGACTCCATATGATGGGATGTCCTTAGGAAGGTCCCTTTTCCCTTTTAAGTAATGTTGAAGCAGGCCTCACAACTGCGGCTCCTGTATGAGGGAGGTAAAGGCTGGCACCAACTAGACATACACATTTAAAAATCCTGTAAGTGACAACCATACATGTGCTGTAACACGCATAACGTCTTCAATTTCCAGTTGTTTCTTTTAATTTTTCATGAAGTTTGTGCAGAAACCATGCCACGTTGTATGAGCTCTGTGGCACAGCGGTAGAGTTGCTGCCTCACAGCGCCAGAGACCCAGGTTCAATCCTGACTGCGGGTGCTGCCTGTGTGGAGTTTGTACGTTCTCCCTCTGGCCGCGTGGGTTTTCTCCAGGTGCTCCAGTTTCCCCCCACAGTCCAAAGACGTACGGGTTTGTAGGTCAATTGGCTTTGGTAAAAATTGTAAAGTGTCCCTAGGGTGTAGGAATGTGCCGGTCAGTGCGGACTCTGTGGGCCGAAGGGCCTGTTGCCGCGCAGCATCGCCACAGTCCAAAGCTCTAAAGCCCTGGTTTAATTCAGTCTCCTCACATCATAGGCACCATTTACTCAGCTACTGTGCCAGCCTCGGGCAGCTAAGAACACCCGAGCCATTCCTGCAGCCAGGAAAACAACTGAGAAAAGAGGTCGGGAAAACATCAGCATCATGCTTTTGCCAAAGGCTTCATGTTGAATTGGAATGTGAGCACACGTAACTCACTAAGTCAATCACTTTTGGGCTCAGTTTAATTGTAAAACATCATTGAACCTCCAGGCCGGTATTCTTGCTCTTGACTGATAGAGGCTCCCTCCACTCGAGCCACAAGTGTGGACACAGAGAGGCGTCCCCCACAAACAACATCATCATTTGTAGGCTAAGTGGTGCAAGATGCAAAGAGAACCAGAGAGCGAACAAAAAGCAGAGGAAGGCATGAGAACAGGAAAACAAATATCTTTTCCAACAAAGATCAGGGAATTTGCATTTAGTAGAACAAAAGAAATAAACGGTTGTTGAAACTAATTATAGGCTGTTAGTATGCTTGCAAAATTTCAAAGTCTCTTTTCAACTTTGGCTGTTTTTCAAACATTGCAGAACTTCATGTAAAAATAAACTTCACAAAACCCACTTCCTGTGAAGTACGTCCACTTTGAGCCAAGTCAATTTCAAAAGCAGAGTCTTATCGCCTTGTTCGCAATGTGTGTCAGTCGCCTGGCCCCGTTCCAGTGTGTGCTGCTCAGTTGATTTTGTTGCTCTTTCATCCTATAATAATTTGCCAGCGATGAGTGGGACAGACATCTTCTGGCCAGGGCTGCAAGATGATAAATTCACAGCATCGGAGTGTGCAGGAGCCCCTGTCGAGGTCCAAGTGACAACTCAGCTTTGCTCTGTTCAGCCACTCCAGCACTTTTCAGTTGCTGCTTTTTACGATTGATGTTGTTGCTTTCAAAATCAAAATGCCTTTGTTCGATCTGACTATTTTATTACATACGGCAAATTGAGGAAAACCTATTCCTTGTTTTCACTTGTTTACGGTATTTCCCTTGCATTAATTGTGGATGATTAAAAAACGTCTGCCGATTCTCTGCAATGCGGTGGCGTGTGTGGGTGAGCATGGGTGAGTGCTGTTGTGTGGGTGAGTGTGTGTGGGTGAGTGTGGGTGAGTATGTGTGCGGGTGAGTGTGTGGTTAGCATGTGTATGCATGTGAGTGCTGCTATGTGGGTAAATTAATGCCGGTGTGTGTGAGTGCTATTGTCCGGGTGAGTGTGTGTGTGTGGGGGTGAGTGTGTGTGTGTGGGGGTGTGTGTGTGGGTGAGTGTGTGTGTGTGTGTGTGTGTGTGTGTGTGTGTGTGTGTGTGTGTGTGTGTGTGTGTGTGTGTGTGTGTGTGTGTGTGTGTGTGTGGATGAGCATGTGGGTGTGCATCGCTAAGGTGCATTCAGGTGCACAAGGTATTTGCGTATGTGGGTGTACGTTTGGGTAGGGTTGTTTGCCTGCACACGCACAAGCATGGACGCAAATGCACACACACCCACATGCACACACACACACGCGCATGTACACACACACACACAAACACATGCACACACACACACGTGCATGCACACACACACACACAAACACACACACATACACACGCACACACACGCACACACGCGCACGCACACACACACAGACACACACACACACACACACGCAAACACACACACACACACACACACACACACACACGCACACACACATGCAAACACACACACACACACACACGCAAACACACACACACACACGCACACACGCACACACACATGCAAACACACACTCGGGCGCACACACGCGCACACACAAACACCCACACAAACACCCACATGCTTGCACACACACACACACACACACACACACACACACACACACACACACACACACACACACACACACACACACATGCACACACATGCATACACCATGTGCTAAGTAGATCTATTTGGTGATGATCTAATGGCAGGTGTGCGTGTAATTCCCCTCAGATGTTGACAGGAAGGGTTTTTGGTGTAGAGCGGTGTTTGTGTTTGTTCCCGGTGATAGAAACATAGAAAATAGGTGCGGGAGGAGGCCATTTAGCCCTTCGAGCCAGCACCGCCATTCATTGTGATCCTGGCTGATAATCCACAATCAGTAACCCGTGCCTGCCTTCTCCCCATATCCCTTGATTCGGCTAGCCCCTAGAGCTCTATATAACTCTCTTTCAAATTAATCCAGTGAATTGGCCTCCACTGCCTTCTGTGGCAGAGAATTCCACAAATTCACAACTCTCTGGGTGATTCACAACTCTCTGCCTAATTTTGAGGAATATTCCTACCATAGAAACATAGAAAATAGGTGCAGGAGTAGGCCATTCGAGCTAGCACCTCCATTCAATATAATCATGGCTGATCATCCAAAATCAGTATCCCATTCTGGCTTTGTCCCCATTTCCTTAGCCCTAAGAGCTAACTCTAACTCTCTCTTGAAAAGCTGACTAGAAAATTGACAGAGAATTTACTGCACAGGACCACTTATAGCCTCCTCCACGGCCACAGTGAGCAACACTATCACTTTCCCTTGCAACCGCAAGAAATGCAACACTTGTCCCTTCACCTCCCCCCTCCACTCCTTTCAGGGACCCAAGCAGTCCTTCCAGGTTCGACAGAGGTTCACCTGCACCTCCTCCAACCTCATCTACTGCATCCGCTGCTCCAGATGCCGGATGATCTATATCGGTGAGACCAAGCGGAGGCTTGGCGATCGTTTTGCCGAACACCTCCGCTCGGTCCGCAAAAACCAACCCGACCTCCCGGTGGCTCAGCACTTCAACTCCCCCTCCCATTCCGCATCCGACCTCTCGGTCCTGGGCCTCCTCCACGGCCAGAGTGAGCAACACCGCAAGTTGGAGGAACAGCACCTCATATTCCGCTTGGGGAGTCTGCATCCTTTGGGCTTGAACATTGAATTTTCTCAATTCTGTTAACCCTTGCTGTCTCCTCCCCTTCCCACCTCTCCCTCAGCCCTCGGGCCCTGGCATTCCCTCTATCTCTATCTCCCTCCCCCACCCTAGTCGCACTAGCTTCTCATTTTCACACCACAAACAGCTTACAATGGCTTGTTTCCTTTATCATCGATACCTTTTTGCATATCTTTCATTCATTGTTCTTTATCTCTCCACATCACCGTCTATATCTCTCGTTTCCCTGATCCCTGACCAGTCTGAAGAAGGGTCTCGACCCGAAACGTCGCCTATCTCCTTCTCTCCTTAGATGCTGCTGCACCCGCTGAGTTTCTCCAGCTTTTTGTGTAACCACTTATAGCAACATTTTGTAATGCTCAGATTAAAAAAAAGAAAGTCTTTGTAATTTAAATAACAGACAGAGGATCGCCACCAGGAGTGCTGATGGAAGGTTGATGACCGTTGCTCTGTCCGATGGGTCACAGTGCTCAGGGCTGCCTCTAATATCTCTGCTCCTTTTCTGCAGGTGATTTGATGTCAGGCATTAGGATCATGCTCCCCTAATCTGCTTAAGTCAGCGCTTGCCAAATGGCAGAGTTGGCAAGAAAAAGGTGCCATCAGGAGCATTTATGCAGTAGGCAAAATGGACAAACGGATAACCTATGTCATTTAAAGTGGAAAACCTCAAGAGGCGCAGTCTTGTCAGCAAAAGGAAATGAAGATAAATTTAATAGAGGAAGCTGAAGGGAGCAGAGCAACAGAGATTCACCAGAATAGAATGCATAATCCTTTAAATGTGGCTGCAAGTAGATAAAACCAACTACATTGTGTGTGTCGTCAGGGTTGGGGGGGGAATAACAGCAAATAGATTATTATGCAAGCTTCAAAGCACAGGGGACACACCTTAGATGGCAGGAACTAAGACCAAGTGAGTTAAATGACCTAACTCTAACAGAAACATCTCAATGTACGAATCTGAAGCCTGAAAGAACTCCACAATAAATTATCGGTGAACACTAATTTGCTACTCGAAGAATCACAGTGCGGATTCTCATCTGGGTAATTTCATGAAGAACCAAAAAGAATCTTTGAAATAATCAGCCCCCCTCCAAAATAATCAGTAGCAATTTACTTCATTGTGTATTGCAAGTGCAAGCGTGAGCCTTTTCCTTTCTTTCAATTCTTACGGACTGCACCCGTCTGCAATTTAAGTCTTTGTGAACTATTTTGAACAAAAAAATTACAGATAGTAGAAAGCTGGAACAAAACCACAAAATACCGCAAAAATGTAACAAGCTAGTCGATAGTAATGCTGATAGCAGAACTATTCATATTTTAGGTATGGACCTTTTTCTGCCATTTCATTCGACAGCAAGATTTTTAACAATATTAGATTAAAGGAGGCCACTGAAAATTGTTTCTAGTCGTGTGGGAGAGAAATAGTTTGGTAATAGGGAGAAATGATTAGCCAGTTCTGTTAAATGAGAGTACACAAAAAGCTGGAGAAACTCAGCGGGTGCAGCAGCATCTAAGGAGCGAAGGAGATAGGCGACGTTTCGGGTGGAGACCCTTCTTCAGACTGGTCAGGGATCAGGGAAACGAGAGATATAGACAGTGATTTTTTTTTTTTTTTTAAAGAAGGAACTGCAGATGCTGGAGAATCGAGGGTACACAAAAAGCTGGAGAAACTCAGCGGGTGCAGCAGCATCTAAGGAGCGAAGGAGATAGGCGACGTTTCGGGTCGAGACCATAGACGGTGATGTGGAGAGATAAGGAACAATGAGTGAAAGATATGCAAAAATGTATCGGTGATAATGGGAACAAGCCATTGTAAGCTGTTTGTGGTGTGAAAATGAGAAGCTAGTGCGACTGGGATGGGGAGGGAGATAGAGATAGAGGGAATGCCAGGGCCCGAGGGCTGAGGGAGAGGTGGGAAGGGGAGGAGACAGCAAGAGTTAACAGAATTGAGAAAATTCAATATTCAAGCCCAAAGGATGCAGACTCCCCAAGCGGAATATGAGGTGCTGTTCCTCCAGCTTGCGGTGTTGCTCAGATGAGAGTCGGGTCAAAGCAAATCCAGTTGAGTTTATTCTCATTTGCACCAGTATGGTGAGATACAGGAATAATGAGAATCTTTCTTCCAGCGGCATCACAGGCACAGACAGATAGCATACAAAAAAATAAATGATACATAAATTATACATAGATTATGGGTAAATTATACATATAATGCAAGACAGTGAAAGGGGCAGCACAGTGGCGCAGAGGTAGAGCTGTTGTCTTACAGCGCCAGAGACCCGGGTGCGATCCTGACTACGGGTGCTGTCTGTATAGAGTTTGTCTGTTCTCCCTAGAACCGCATGGGTTTTCTCTGGGTGCTCTAATTTCCTCCCATAATCCAAAGATGTTCAGGTTTGCAGATTCATTGGGTTTGGTAAAAATTGTAAATTGTACCTATTAGGATAGTGCGAGTGCACGGGGTGGTCGGTGGTCAGCGCGGGTTTGGTGGGCTGCAAGGCCTGTATCTCCAAGGTACAGTCCGCATTGTATCTTCAAGGTAAAGTGTAAAGACTGTAGAAAACGAGACATATTTCCCAACACAATTAGAAAAACGAGTCCATGGTAGCACAAGAGGTGGTCTGTAACTGTTTCAGTGTCGAGGTAGAATTAGGGTGTGTGGGTTATTTCACCTAATAATTGTAGGAAAGTAGCTCTCCTGAACCTGATGGTGTGCAGTTTTAGGCGTCTGCTTCTCCCGCCTGATGGTAGCAGCGAGGAGAGAGTATTGGCTGGATGCTAGGGATCCTTGATGATAGATGCTGCCTCCTTGAAGCATCACCTCATGCAGAGGCTTCTGATGGCAGGTTACCAATTCTTGGCTCGCTCCCATTTTGAATTTGTAGGGTTTATAAATGACCATTTTTAGCCCAATCTGAAGCCACCAAAACCAAAATATTGACCCTTTTGTAATTTATTGGCTTATATAACAGTAAAATACAGAAGTTTCACACAGAGAGTTTCAAACATTCTTTAATGCAGCAGCATGATTTGAAAATCACAATACACGACTCGATTCCACAAGTGAGGAGATTAATATGTGATTGAGATCTGGCACATCAATTTTCTATTTGATTTTCTGGACTATCTCTTCATCTTTCAATGACTGCTCTATTCTTCCATTTTACTGATAAAAACAAATGTTCCAGCTCCTCTCCTTCTTTCAGTCCAATGATTACATAAAAATGGGTTCTCACAAATTCCCAGAGCTTCATGACAGTAGACTCACTAGAAAACTGTGTTACTTTTTTAAATTTGACACATTCTCTCAATTTCCTGACCAGCTACATCTCTTTTCACAATGAACTAACCAAGGGCTCTAGTCAAATCTTTCCTTCCCTTGAAAACTGCTTTTGAAAAATCCACAATTCTTCAGACTGTCTCTTGACCATCTGCTGTGCTTAGCATGAGAGAATTTAATTGCACCTCTTTCCGTTTGAGTTATCCTTCTCCTTGACTGATATCCTACCCCATGACATTGCCATCGCACATCCATCCATCCATCAAGACTTGATGGTCTGTTCCAGAATAATGATGTGTTTCTGATCTTTAGCCTCTTGAATCCAGGGGACAGCCTGTCTGTGTTGATGGGCCAATAAAATAGCAGGACAAGTAAGCCAACTTCTGTGCTGTACAACTGTATGACTTGTAAATTACATGAAGATGTTTTGAGGGAGCACCACAATTTAGTTTAGATTAGTTAAGAGATACAGCATGGAAACAGGTCCTTCGGCCCACTGAGTCCACACTGACCATTAGAGTCATAGAGTGATACAGGGTGGAAACAGGCTCATTGGCCCAATTTGCCCACACCGCCCAACATGTCCCAGCTAAACTAGTCCAACCTGCCCGCGTTTGATCCATACCTCTTCCAACCTGTCCTATCCATGTACCTGTCTAACTGTTTCTTAAATGTTGGGATAGTCCCAGCCTCAACTACCTCCTCTGGCAACTTGTTCCATACACCCACCACCCTTTGTGTGAAAAAGTTACCAATCAGATTCCTATTAAACCTTTTTCCCTTCACCTTAAATCTAAGTCCTCTGGTCTTCGATTCACCTACTCTGGGCAAGAGACACTGCGCATCTACCTGATCTATTCCTCTCATGATTTTATACACCTCTATAAGATCACCGCTCAACCTTTTGCGCTCCAGAGAATAGTCCCAGCCTACTCAACCTCTCCCTATAGCTCAGACCCTCTAGTCCTGGCAACATTGATTACCCTTTCACACTAGTTCCATGTTAATTCACTTTCTCATCCATTCCCCACGTACTAGGGATAATTTTACCAATGCCAATTAACTACAAACCCACACATCTTTGAGATGCGGGAGGAAACCGGAGTTACCAGAGGAAACCCATGTGGTCAAACTCCACACAGCCAGAACAGATAATGGTCCATAATGACCCATTCTGGGTTCCACTCTTTCTTGCTCATTTGTTGCCGGCCCTGCTTTCCTCTGGCCTTTTCTTACCTCCAGTTCCCTCCCCTCTACTTTCAGTCTGAAGAAGAGTCCTGACCTGAAACGTCACCATCCTTGTACCTGTAGAGATGCTGCCTGACCCGTTGAGTTACTCCAGCACTCGGTGTCTAACTTCCATTTTTTATACATGCCGTATTCCCGGAGATTGATTTGTCCATAAAAACATTATTAATCCTTTTTAGTCATCATAATCAACATCTTTGTTCAATTTTGTATTGAAGAAACAAACAAGAAAAGATAACTCTTTTTTGTTGTACCATCTGAAATTTAAATGTTTTTAATAAACGAAGGCAGAGCAGATGAACCTGTTCTAAACATTGCTCGAAACGTCAACTGTTCATGTCTTCCCGTGATGCTGACTGACCGTCTGAGTTACTCCAGCACCTTGTGTCCTTACAATCCAGTCGCAGAGGGCCTTTAAAGGTTTATTAAAATCCTATTGGCTGCAGTTGCAGTTTAGGGAGAAAGAACAGCATGATTTATACTGCAGTGGACCCAGAAAGATAGCAAATGCCAATAAACTGTGGCATTTATGATTAAGTATCCATTGGTGATTCTTCAGTTCCAAGGTACTTGCAAACAAGACCAATTACTTGCATTCCATTTTTATATGCTGAGCAGCTTCCTTTCAGACTGAAATAGTTAGGTTCTAGACAGTGAAGTTAGCCTTTCTGACTTAGTAATCCTTTGCAATTGATTGCACATTGATGACTGCTTAAGAATATAGACAAACAAAATGTACTGATGTGTGGGTGGGGAAATCAGCACCAGAGATGGACCAGGAAGTGTCTACCGCTCTCTTAATCTCTTTCATTCCTGAATCTTCGAGTTACTAAATAAGGCTATAATCCAACCAGCCAATAAACTCACTACCATTCACCGATAGAAGTTCAAGAGAGTATTTGTCAGCACATTACAAATCCCCTCAATCCTCTAATGAAGTAGAACTGAAAATACAAACAAATGCACCTGATCATAATTACCTCTTTTAAATACTCTAAATCGCGAACTTAGAGGTTCATGCTAGTTTAAGGGGCTTGATTCTATATTTTAATTTCACTGAAACAGACTTCCGTGTAATATTTCAAAACTCTGCACAGTTATCTTTTCCTTATTCCACTAGGTTTATAATACTAATCTCATTAACAAAATGTTTCATTTCACTACACTCAATTAATTTTTCATTTGAATCATCAACTTGTCTATGAATCGGGAGTGATGGATTAATTATAGGAGTTTTATTTTAATTTCCTGTAAAATGGATTATCACTTTGATTCCAACCGAAATTGCAACTTTCCAGTCTGAGTATTTGTAGTGATAATATTTTCGGATTTTGCATAGTGCAGTAACGACTTCTAAATATTATTTGCATTTGTGTTTTGTATCATGTAAATTAATGTAATTAGCTGTGCTATTGAAGTTAAACTTTACATTCTCTTCATCTCTGGACCCCACCGATATGATCATGACCCCTGTGTAATGTGGTCTTTGTGCATTTTTTGTACAATGTTGCAAAATAGAAGAAGCTACTTGCTTCTGACCACGTTGTTACAATGACAAGATAATGAATTGATTACCATTGACGTCTGCTAACAAATTAGACAGCAAGTGCAAAGCTAATTAAAATAGGGGAGTCTGAAGAAGGGTCTCGACCCGAAACATCACCCATTCCTTCTCTCCAGAGATGCTGCCTGTCCTGCTGAGTTACTCCAGCATTGATTTAAACCAGCATCTGCAGTTCTTTCCTCCACATAAGGATAAAATATTGCAGGTTTGCTTTATTTCACAAAAAGCTGGAGAAACTCAGCGGGTGCAGCAGCATCTAAGGAGCGAAGGAGATAGGCGACGTTTCGGGTCGAGACCCTTCTTCAGACTGGTCAGGGATCAGGGAAACGAGAGATATAGACGGTGATGTGGAGAGATAAGGAACAATGAGTGAAAGATATGCAAAAAAGTATCGGTGATAAAGGGAACAAGCCATTGTAAGCTGTTTGTGGTGTGAAAATGAGAAGCTAGTGCGACTAGGGTGGGGGAGAGATAGAGATAGAGGGAATGCCAGGGCCCGAGGGCTGAGGGAGAGGTGGGAAGGGGAGGAGACAGCAAGGGTTAACAGAATTGAGAAAATTCAATATTCAAGCCCAAAGGATGCAGACTCCCCAAGCGGAATATGAGGTGCTGTTCCTCCAGCTTGCGGTGTTGCTCACTCTGGCCGTGGAGGAGGCCCAGGACCGAGAGGTCGGATGTGGAATGGGAGGGGGAGTTGAAGTGCTGAGCCACCGGGAGGTCGGGTTGGTTATTGCGGACCGAGCGGAGGTGTTCGGCGAAGCGATCGCCAAGCCTCCGCTTGGTCTCACCGATATAGATCATCTGGCATCTGGAGCAGCGGATGCAGTAGATGAGGTTGGAGGAGGTGCAGGTGAACCTCTGTCGGACCTGGAAGGACTGCTTGAGTCCCTGAAAGGAGTGGAGGGGGGAGGTGAAGGGACAAGTGTTGCATTTCTTGCGGTTGCAAGGGAAAGTGCCCGGGGAAGGGGTAGAGTGGGAGGGGAGGGAAGAATGGACAAGGGAGTTGCGGAGGGAGCGGTCTTTGCGGAAGGCAGACAGGGGGGGAGATGGGAAGATGTGGCGGGTGGAGGGGTCACGTTGGAGGTGGCGAAACTGGCGGAGGACTATATGTTGTATTTGCCGGCTGGTGGGGTGAAAGGTGAGGACCAGGGGGACTCTGCCCTGTTTGCGAGTGGGGGAATGGGGAGCGAGGGCAGTGTTGCGGGGTATGGAGGAGACCCTGGTGCGAGCCTCATCAATAGTGGGGGAGGGGAATCCCCGTTCTCTGAAGAATGAGGCCATTTGTGATGACCTGGTGTGGAACACCTCATCCTGGGAGCAGATGCGGCGTAGACGGAGGAATTGGGAATAGGGGATGGAGTCCTTACAGGAAGCAGGGTGGGAGGAAGAATAGTCCAGGTAGCTGTGGGAGTCAGTGGGTTTGTATATTGCAGGTTTGCTTTATTTCAGCCCATCTGAATTTACTATTACTGCAATCATCTACTCTCTGTTATAACATTATTCTGTACGTCTTTTTTACGCTTCCATATCGCTACTTTGCATCTGTTTCAAAACAGCCTCTATTGCATTGGCCACTTTATTACCACTTTTATTTCTGTTTATTCCCTCATTCCTAGTGGACCTGCCCGACTTCTCAGATGTTGCAGTACCTTCACCATCTGAACCCTTAATTTGTTGACTGCATTAGACAACAAATTAGTTTAGTTTAGTTCAGAGATACAGGGCAGAAACAGGCCTAGTGTGTGTGGATATTAACTCTATCCACACACACTAGGGACAATTTTACATTTATACATTTGTACCAAGCCAATTAACCTATCTTATGTCTTTGGAGTGTGGGAGGAAACCAAAGATTCCGGAGAAAACCCACACCAGTCATGGGGAGAACGTACAGACTCTGGCACTGTTAATAAGGCAGCAGGTCTCCTGCTACACCACCATGCCACCCTTTTGTTGGTGTCGTTTTATTTCAAAATATATGGACGTTGAACTAGGCGTATGACATATTCAGGTGTGTTATATACAATCCAATCCCTTCAGTGTTTGACTCCTAATAGAGCTTGGTGCATTAACTATCTGAAAGGTCCTCCCATGTAAAGCTCTGCAACATGCTCATGCCAACACTATCCCCTTTTAGTTCAGACCCGTCACAGTTTGACAGGTTACTTCGTGATGCTGACTTTAAAAATGTCAGTGGTTTGCACTGCTCGCTGGCGTCCTCTCTTCCTATCCTATGATCCCCTCGTTCAAATCCAAGGATTGCTCCAAGCTAGGAGAGAGAGATAGATGATTGAATGGCGGAGTAGATGATGGGCCGAATGGCCTAATTCTGCTCCGATCACTTACGATCTTATGATCATCGCAAGATACTTGTTCACTGCTTGTATCAAACATCCCAGCCACATCCAACACCCGTCACATCAATTTGAAGAGTCCCGACTCAAATTGAGGCCCAGCACCGTTTGTTCCATTTTACCAACCAGAAAAAGAGTCATTCTGTTTACTCTGCTTCCTGTTCTCCAACCCGTCTCCTGTCCACCTTAACTTGCCACCTCCTGCACCACGTTTTTGTAATCTTAGTAACATAGAAATATACTACATCTGTCCAGAATCCTTAAATACAACTCTGACCAGTTATTGTCATCGAGTCATGGAGCATGGAAACAGGCCCTTCGGCCCAACTTGCCCATGCAGACCAGCAGGAAAGTAACGCCCATTCCTTTCACTGATTGCGATTACCTTACTTTTGGGAAAGGCTAAATTATTTTATTAACCTTCTTTTATTTAACTGTACTTGCTCCATTTGTGCTTTGGGTAGAGGTGCAGAGACCTGAATAGGACTCCTTTACCCCGAATGGATTTTGCGGAAAACCTTTCTCACTCCCGCCTCCGCAACTTGAGTCAGATTTCGGCATAAAAAAACGAACTCAGGTTGCGAATTGTTGAAGTTTCAACAACTGAACAGAGGCAGACTTGAGATTAAATTGGTTACTTTTGAACCCAAATTTAAAAATAAATAAAATTGGCGGGTGTTGCGCTTTGATTAGCTGCAACAACGGAATTGCAAAGTTGGATGGATCAATGATTTCACGACGAAGCTGCGTTAAACTGATCCATTGGCCTGCAATTTCCTGCATTCCTCGATAGCTGGCACTCTCCGCCCTCCATCTGTACAAGCAGACGCCGATCACTCGCGCTGGAAGCAGGGGCGCGGCAGCTTCCAGGAAACGATTGCACTGGGCTTTGGGGGGATATTTCTATTGCAATCCTTGCCGTGGGCATTCACTCGCTTTCTCTGTCTGCTGACAAGGACGCTGGCGTTACGGGGGAAAAAAAAACTTTGCAGCCGCTGTCCGGGATTGGGTTGCCGCTGGGTTTGTAACGCAGCTCTGTCCAAGGTGCTGAAATGCGGACTGGCTTCTCGGCGGTAGACGCGACCGGGATCGCCGCTGAGAAGTTACATTGCAGTTTCTAGCGCAATGGCACGTGAACATCTTCACTTCTGATGTCCAAGTGCTTCCCGTTGCTTCCAGGATGTGTGGCAGGATTTGACGGAATGGGCCGTTTTCTGCTATATATAAAATCAACGGTGCTACTGGTTTTCGGCTATTTCAACATCTGCCTTATCACAGCAGGTATGTCAAACATTAGCGGCGGCCGCTGCTGCTTCTGCTGCTGCTTCTGCTGCTGCTTCTGCTACTGCTCTTGCTACTGCTCTCGCAGTGAGTTTGCCAAGAGATGTTCTGCTCCATGTATTTAAGTCGTTTTGTTTATTTTTGATCTGCTAATGTGTATTGAGCGGATGGCGGCATTGGATAATAGTCTCGGATCAGATAGGGTGTCAACGTGGATTATTCCGAAACAGGTGTGAATCTTGCGAAAACCAATCTTAAACATAGACCTTGTATTTAGAGGAAACTTGTAACGAGGGTTGATCGACCTAAGAAAGAGTTGGCCAGTTTATTGGCCCTGTTTATTTCCCCACCCCCATGCCATTAATTCATACCCCCTGTTAAAGAAATGCTGTCTAGATCTGTACATCGACGAACATCGCTGTGCATATGTTTTACCCTTTATTGCAATGGGAAGCAGACGAACTCCCAAACCTCTGTGTGTTTTAACCCGTCACTGACCGCGGCGTTTAATGCTGCAGCAAATTAGAATACCGTGTTATACAGTGGGTTCGTATTCTTTCCATTTCTGCAGAAATAAACTAGACTCACCTGTGCAAACGTAGCTCTGATCTGTGATAGTGCAACACCGTTTAAATCTGCAACAGGGCATGTTGGCATGAGCATGTTGCAGAGCTTTACATGGGAGAGGACGTTTCAGATAGCTAATGCACCAAGCTCTATTAGAAGGAGTCAAACATTGAAGGGGTTGGATTGTATATAACACACCTGTAATGAATTTGTTAATATATCATATGCCCAGTTCAACGTCTACATATTTTGTCAACAGGGCGCTTACAACTTAAGCACATGTGCATTACGGTCGTACATGCACAATTCAATATGGTTTTAGGAAGAGACAAATATCAGAAGGGAGGGGTGAAAAGATAATCTACAGTACCTTAAGTTATTACATTCCCTATTGTAAATCTCTCAAGCCATATGCGGTAGCTGAGTTGCCGCCTGTATCTGAACATCTGAAATGAATTGCGGCGCTGGTGCATTCTGACAATGTAACGAGGAGTGCAAAAACAACAGCATTCTACACACTATTGCCCATTGCAGCATGTTGCATACTTTGCGAGCTACCTGAAGCGGATGGAGGTTTGCCGGTGGTGACTGGCGGTGGAGGTTGTAGCATGATAATGAAGGGAAAATCAATGGAGCGATACCTGTCTGTTATTTCCAATGCATTGCGGAATGTTAAAGGGCGAGAAAAACAAGGCAATATTGTTGCAATCTCGCAGAGTAAAAGGAGCGGGGAAATACGAGTGAGTCGGGGGGGGGGGGGGGGGGGGGGGGGCAGCGTATGATAAGATGGTTATTATTTCCAAGAGCTACATCTTTAATCAATTAAATATGGATTACATTTTAAGAGATAAAAGTTTCCTGATCACAACGATCCTGATACTATATTCTCTAAAATTAGTTTATGTGAATTTTAAAAAACTTAACTTTATTTAAAATGTTAATTTAGTACAACAAAATATGAACATGTTTGAAATACCAGTCTTAACAAAGTACTGCTTCACTACATGTATTGACTTTTATCACCAAGCTTTGAAAATAAATGGTTCAGATTTCTAATAAAATATGATTGCTCATGGCACATAGCCTCAATATCCCAGTGGACAGCAGGGACTATCTATTAAAGGGCACACTTCCACTTGATAGGAACTAAGTGAAGAAATATTCCAAGTATATCCGAGTTACTATTTCTTGTTAAATTAAAAGGAGTGGGTGCACTTGCCTGGTTTGTCTTTTCCAGTCTTTCTAATTTGTGATGAATTCCAACACAGCCTTGAAAGGGTTAAGACCTCAGATTAATCTACCATAACATTGGCAATGCTTTAGCACAGGATAGATGCCAAGCATGATGTACAGTTATTCATTCCCTAAATGATAATACATTTATTTCCACAGCAAATCTGAATAAAATCATAATGGATCATTGGTGCAAAAGAGAATTGACTATGACATGATTTTTATTTTGCCATAGTATATGACTAAATGAAATTATATGTATTCTGTATCATTGGTATTCATTGAAATTTTAAAAAATCCAATCACAATATATTTTATTTAATTAAAATCAGCATGAACCGTTTTGCCTGTGGAGTAAAGATTAAGGACAATTATAATAGCAACAAATTTAGAACTCAAGATGAACAATTTAGTGTGAAATTTATAAAAAGCTCTTTCAAATAATTTTATCTTTGAATTGCAGTAACTAGGTATTGCCGTATTTATTGTAGATTCCATCCAGCATAGAAGATGAATATTGTTTGGTGTGTCAGCCAGCTAAATAATCAGCAATGCAGTATACTGAGGGTAATCTGTTAAAGCTGTGAAACATTTGTCCAGAACGGTGTTAATGCACCAAACGCTATCTGGGATTTCTACCCGTATCCTGACAAAATATGAGCACCTAACACAGCACATGATGAAAATTGTACTTTAATCAAAGCCACATTAAAGAAACTGAAACCTCCTAATTCCCTAACCGCTATGTTCGCTGTTAAGTTAATGACATTTTACATCAAAGATACGGCACCCAAATGTTTTAATATTCTCCAAATGATAGAAATAGTTAGAAAATAGTTATTGTAAGATCTCAATCATTTGCTTCCAAGAATTAAACACTTCAAATAGAGGAAATCTGAAATAAGGACTGTGAATGCTAGATATATTCAACAGTCCAACAACATTTGGCAAGGGAATTCATATTTCAGGTCAACAACCTTCCATGGACCTGAACTGTTAATTCCATTCTTTTCTTCCTAAATGCTGACTGACCTCCTGAATATTCCTGGTATTTTCTGTTGTTGATCATTTACTGTGATCAACTCCGGGACTGCTTGGAGTCAGTAGACTGGACAATGTTCAAGGACTCAGCAACGGACCTGAATGAATATGCCACAGTTGTTACATACTTCATAAGGAAATATGTGGACGAGTGAGTTCCTACAAAAACCATCTGAGTGTTTCCTAACCAGAAGCCTTGGATGAACCAGGAGATCTGCATTCTTCTGAAGACCATGCATTCAAGTCTGGCGACGAAGAGGTATACATGAAATCCACATATGACCTTGATAAGGCCATCAAAAAGGCCAAAGGGGACTTTTGTTCTAAGCTGGAGGATGAGGTGGATGTTTGGCAACTGTGGCAGGGCTTGAAAGCCATCACTTCCTATAAGGTGAAATCAAGGGGCAGCTCAAGCATCACTCCCTGACGAGCTCAAAGCATTCTACGCATGCTTTGATGGGGAGAACGCTGATGTGCCTTTCTGAGCCGCTATACGCTCTGTTGGTATTACAGTCACAGTCACAGAGCCAACATCAGAAGATCCTTCAGGGGTGTGAACCCTCGGAAAGCGTCTGGACCTGATGGTATACCTGGTCATGTTCTTAAAACCTGTGCATACCAACTGGCTGGAGTTTTTACGCACATCTTCAACCTCTCATTACTGAGATTCCCACCTGCTTTAAGAGGGCCCAAGAAGAATAAGGTGACATGCCTCAATGACTATCGACTGGTGGCATTAACGTCCCTGGCGATGAAGTTCTTTGAGAGGTTGGTTATGGCACTTATCAACAAGAACCTCCACCCATTACAATTTGCCACAACAGGTCAATGGAGAATGCGATCTTACTGGGTCTCCACTATGCACTGGACCACTTGGACAATACAAACACATACATCAGGCTGTTGTTTACAGACTACAGCTCGTCGTTCAATACCATCATCCCCTCCAAGCTGGTTACCACTCCTCTACATCGGGGACCTGGGGGGGGGAGGGTACTGCACTGAAGAGTTCCTTGCAACCCGTTTCTCTCGCGGTTCACAGACTCGCCAGCCGCCTGCCACTTTGCGGGCTGGAAGAGTGTGTGTACCACGTGTATGTGGAGGGGTGGAAGATTGCAACCTTCACGTGGTCCGCCCTGTTTCGACGAATGCAATCAACCCGGCGTGCACAATCAAATAAGATCAAATAGAACAAGTTGTCCTACAACTTTAGGCTGTGCACACCATACGCAAGAAGAAGAAGAAGAAGAAGAAGAAGAAGAAGTGTATATGGAGTGTGTGAGGCTGCAGCCACTGTTCTAATATCTAACGGGGCTGCTCCTTGCCTTCTGGCTGCATTTTTCACCCACCATCCTCATCTTTGGACACCTTGTGCATAGAGGAGAGGGTAGGGCTGAGGATGTTCTGGTTGGGTTGATCCTGGGCCTGGCCAAGCTGGCCATCCGCGAGTCACGTGCCCGGGCGGCATTAGAGAAGGACTACGAGCTGTCCACGGGCGCCCTGGGGATTTCCAGGACCGCTGGGCACTGTGGGGGGGGGGGGAGGGGGGTTTGAATACATCCTTGACAAGGAATGTAAGATAGTTGTATAATAGTTTATTTACTATATTTGTTTGTCTTGCATTATGGTGGTTGGTTCTGTTTTGTTTTATTGTACTGTAAATATTATTGTATATAATTGAATACATTTTTTGATTAAAAAAAAAAGAAAGCTGATTACCAAGCTCCCGGAACTGGGTCTCTGGCATCTCTCTGCAACTAGATCCTCGACATCCTCATCAACAAACCACAGTCTTTTCAAATTGGCAAAATCAATTTTTCCTCAATAACCATCAGTACGGGAGCACCTCAAGGCTGTGTGCTCATCCCCCTGCTCTACTCACTCTATACTCATGACTGTATAGCCGGACACAGTGCGAACTCCATCTTCAAGTTTGTCAACGACACCACCGTTGCTGGACGAGTTACAGATGGTGATGAGTCAGAGTATAGAAGTGAGATTGATCAACTGACTAAATGGTGCCAGTACAACAACCTGACTCTCAACGTCAGTAAGACCAAGGAACTGATTGTGGACTTTGGAAGAGGAAGGATGAGGACCCACAGGAACAACTTTTTCCCTACAGCCATCAGGCTCTTGAACATTACAATGCCCAATAAGCTCTGAACTACATAGGTTATTATTGTTATTATTGCACTATTATTGTATGTTTGTTTTTTCTGTTTATGTATGTGTGTGTGCGTATGTATATGTATATATATATATATATATATACGTACATATGTGTGTGTGTGTGTGTACATATGTGTATATGTGTATATATATGTACATACAGTATGTGTGTAGGAAGGAACTGTAGATGCTGGTTTAATACGAAAGGTAGACACAAAATGCTGGAGTAAATCAGCGGGACAGGCAGCATCACACACTGAATGTTTTTTCTTCTTTATTATATCGTTACAGTACTATTTTTTTGTGCTGCTGCAAGTAATAATGTAATTGTTCTATCTGGGACATATGACAATAAAACACTCTTGACTCTTGACTTGATGTTTAATTAACCTTTACATATTGATAATATGTATTTACTATAACACAGGATACATTTAGTATACATTCTCTGGTCAGTAGCAAAGGGAGGATATCATTACTAACCACAAAGATATTTCCCACAAAGATTCAGAGGTATCTTTGGCATAAGTTCTTCCTTCCCCTTACTGGTTGTTTCCAGGCATTATTTTGTGGCATACCCAAAACCACAAAGCTAAAAATAAAAAACTGCAAATGCTGGAAATACTCAGCAGATCAGGCAGCATCTGTGAGAAACCAGGTGTATCTTCGATGAGGAGAAGAGAGCAGAGGGGTTGATGAAGGGAATTCCCGGGTTCAAGACCAGTGCATGTACAGGCAGAAATGGTTAATGCTGGAGCAATGTGATCAGGAATATGAAAGAGGCCAGAATTGGAGGCCTGCAGAGGCCTCCGAGGTTTGTAGATCAGTAGAGTATAGGTAAGATCACAAAAGAATTGGAAAGCATGGATGTGGAATTTAAATCAAAGCATGCTAGCCCAGAATTAACAAACAAAAGTCCTGGTAGAATGGGACTCCTTATCAGAAAGAAAATGTGCAACCGAATATTTGATGGACTGAAGTTTGAAACTAATCGAGAGAGCATTCAAGGGGGTGGAAGATTGCAACCTTCACGTGGTCCACCCTGTTTCAATGAATGCAATCAACCCGGAGTGCACAATCAAATAAGATCAAATAGAACAAGTTGTCCTTCAACTTTAGGCCGTGCATGCCACACGCAAGAAGAAGAAGAAGAAGCATTCAAGGATTTTGGCAGCAGATGAGATAGAACAGGAATGGAGAGAGTAAAGTCATGAAGGAGGAAGTAGGGAGCCCTGTTGATGGAGAGGTGATGGTGTAAGAAACTAAGTTTGAGAATAAAGGGGAGGTTATTTCAGACTGAGGTGAGAAAAAACTTTTTTACCCAGAGAGTTGTGAATGTATGGAATTCCCTGCCACAGAGGGCAGTGGAGGCCAAATCACCGGATGGATTTAAGAGAGAGTTGGATAGAGCTCTAGGGGCCAGTGGAGTCAAGGGATATGGGGAGAAGGCAGGCACGGGTTATTGATAGCGGACGATCAGCCATGATCATATTGAATGGCGGTGCTTGGCTCGAAGGGCCGAATGGCCTCCTCCTGCACCTATTTTCTATGTTTCTATGTTTAAGTTATTAATGAAAAATGATGAAGTGAACATTGTAGAACCCCAAGACAAGATTTTAACTTGGTGACACCTTCATAATTGAAATAATTGATCCTCTGAAACAAAGATTTTATGGTGGTTTGTATTTGGTTGAATATTCTGCCATTTTGCGTTATAACCTCTGGAAAATATGTATAGTTTCCACAGAAAACGATGCCCCATTTTGCTTGTTTAATTATTTCCTATACATGGTCAGCTGAGCTGGATGGCCTAGAATTGTGTTTATTTTTGTGCTGTTATAAATGCAGCATCATCATTCACTTTCAGTGTGAATGCACAGAAAACATTTGCTTACACACATCACCCAGATCCATCAGCCACAGGAGGCCAGTGAAATGCAATGAGATTTGTGTAACTTTAGGTTGGATGGATCTCTGAGAGAATTCATAACAACATGAGACACTCGAATTTTGGCCAAGTGCCTGCCTTATTCCATTTGTTCTCCTAACCTTCTTCCTTTTTTTTGCTTGAAATATGGATCTACGTTGGGCCCATGCATGTTAAATGCAAGCATTCCAACGTATGCGTCAATGTGTAAGCTCTGATTTCTAATGACTAATCTGCAGTACATTGTGTTGGCACACACAAAATGTAAATAACAGAGGGTTTGCCTTAATCCCGGCAAGATAAATAAAATGCCTGAATGACTGTCCCAATGCTCCCACACCCAGCTGTAAGTGTTTTAACCATGATTACAGAGTAACAGAGCCTGGGTTACATCTATAACGGGCGATGCTGCTGAGACTGTCCTGCCAGCAAGCTCTTACCTATTGTGACTGGCGCACAAGAGGCTTAGAACCTAGAGTATAGGTTCCCATAGCCAGCTGGAACTTAATGTGCAAGCTGATGTTTTATTTATTGTAAAAACGTTTTTGTCAATTAATGTTATTTAATCTTCCGAAATACAGCTGGAAAATAGGAGATTGTAGAATCAAAAAATAGGAGCAGGAGATAACTATTCAGCCCCTCAAGATCATTCCATATGACCATCGCTGATTACCCATGACTGTTCCTCTCTCTCCCCATTTTTTTAAATTCCTTTAATTCCTTTGACCTATATGTGGTCCTGCTTGAATCTATTTAATGAGTTGGCTTCTGCTCCCTTTTATGGGAGATCCTTATGTTAATTTGTTTATGTGTTTTGCTTTAACCATATAACCATATTTAGATGCTTTCTCTAAATAATCGTGAATTGGATATATTGGCCTGAACTAGTTGGTTCATATTCAGGCTTTGTCAAAGACTTGAGAGTGAAAGAGAATTCTCAGACTGAAGCAACTCAATTGACTCAATAGGCAAATCAAAGCGTTTGCTTTTCACACTTTAGAAAAGCACTGACTTAGGGATGATCAGCTCCTGGTTCATGAGGCACTAATGTGATTCTGAGATGGCCATGCAGAGATTACAACTAAAAGTTGATGTGCAGCTGAAAAGGTGCATCTCAGGATTGTACCGCTTGATCAGGGAGCCGCACCTCAGTGGTCCCACTTCTTGCCCCTTACAGAGTCACTGTAAGAGAGGGGTGAAGGGAATTTGCGTGTGAGGACATGGGCCAGGTCGTGAATTTGGGATGGCAAGTTGGTGGAAAATTAGAGATAGAGCTTGTTTAGTTTAGTTTAGAGATACAGCGTGGAAACAAGCCCTTCGGCCCAGCGAGTCTGCAATGACCATGATCATTCATAATCTAGTTTTATCCTACACACTAGGGACAATATACAGAAGCCAATTAACCTACAAACCTACAGACCTGCACATCCTTGGGATGTGGGAGGAGACTAGAGCACCAGGAGAAAACCCACGCATTTACAGGGAGAACGTACTGTGTATAAACTCCTTACACACAGCACCCATAGTCAAGATCGAACCTGGGTCTCTGGCACTGTAAGGCAGAAACTCTACCGCCGCGCCATTGTGTCACCCCTTAAGATATCCCTGTAAGAGATGAGCTGATGGATCAATAGGTGTATTTCCACTTGTTTTTTTTGTATGTGGATTTTTTCATTAAAAAGCTTTCTGTGACTCCAACATGGATGACCACGGATTGCAGAGTGGTTTCGCTGCAGCGTTTACAAGTTAACCACAAACTGAACCCAGCATTCCATCACAGTAACAGCCACAGTAAAAGCCATGATTATAAAATCAGTGTTAAAGACTATCTGCAATGAGGCAAGGAGTCAATGATAACCTGCTCCTTTGGATGGTTGAGCTCCAGACCTGCCCTTCAATTAATCTGACTAACCTTAAAAAGGTTTGGTAAGCTGTCCAAAAAGTCACAGCCTAAGCAATTCATTTTATATTACCTGTGTAATTTTCTTTCATCTTTTACGTTCCATAAACTTAATCTCTTTCCAGTGTCTTTAGAGCTGCCCATTTCCAAAGAGAAATAATGAAAGAGTATCTGTCTTCTGATTACTTTCTCCTCTGAATGTTAACTGCAATACTTTATTCTAGAAGTAGACCATGCATTTAGCTGCTTCACCTCTATGCTCTTCAGAGATGACTAACTCTGATGGTTTGTTAATTATCAAACCAATGGATTGCATTTGGCATCAGCATGAAAGTCAAGGGATGGAGAGAGGGAGATAGTGAGGGATGGAGAGAGAGATAGGGAGGGAGTGGGATGGAAAGGGAGGGAGAGAGAGAGATACTTAGTTAAGTGCTATTGACCTGGAATGCTAACACAGTCTTTCTCTCCACAGATGCTCCCTGACCCACTCATCACTTCTAGCAGTTTCTGTTTTTATTTCAGATCACCAATAGTCGCCAACAGTATTCTGCCGTTTTGTGGAATATGCACAATAGTTCTTCAAACTGGATTTTGCAAGCAAATCAAACTGACTAGAACAAATCCAAATGTAAAGAAATGAGAGATATTAGAAGCTCGGTGGTACAGCGAAGGAAGACAATTAACGGAGCAGTTTTACAGTCCATTTCACTGAGTCGCAGCAGCGGGAGGTTTCAAAAGGCAGCCCTTGGATTGGTTGAGTGATCAAATTTGGCTAATTGAGCTGCTAATAAAAATAAGTCAAGGTGTAACAGAGTGGCCGTGTCGAGGGAGAGGCTGCGTGCAGGGGAGGTGCTATGGTCATATGTTCATATGTTTATAAGTGATAGCAACAGAATTAGGCCATTCGGCCCATCAAGTCTACTCCACCATTCAATCATAACTGATCTACCACCAACCCTCATTCTCCTGCCTTCTCCCCATAACCCCTGACACCCATATTAAGCAAAGGGTTCTGCTATGAGGGTAATTAAGTGCTATGTTGAGGGTCAGTGTAAAGCTTTGGCTGAAGAGGCTTTGGCAAGGAGGCTGAGCAGAGGAGGACACGCGGTAAAGGTAGTCTGCTGTTTCTTGTGTGTGATTACTGTTCTTTTTATTCCTCTTGGTGCATTAGAGCAGTGGTGCATAGTGTGCTGCTCTGGAAGGTTAGATAGCATGTGAACCAGTGAGAGCTGTCCGAGTGGATAGTGAATTGGCTTCATGGATGGAAGCAGAGAGTGATGGTGAATGGTTGCTGTTCGGACTTGAGGCCTATGACTAGTGGTGCGCCTCGGGGATTGGTGCTGGGCCCATTGGAGTCTGTGGTTTATGTCAACGATAGTGCAAGGTGTTACATTTTGGGAAGTCAAACCTGGGCAGGACTTTCACATCCAATGGCAGGGCCCTGAAGAGTGTTGCAGAGCAGATGGATTTAGGAATACAGGTACAGAGTTCCTTGAAAGTGGTATCACAGGTAGACAGTATAGAGGGGGGTCAAGAAGGCTTTTGGTACAGTCATCAGCCTTCATCAGTCAGGCTATTGAGAATAGAAGTTTGGGTGGTATGTTAAAGTTGTACAAGATGTTGGTGAGGCTGCATTTGGAGTATTGTGCTCAGTTTTGGTTACTCTATTATAGAAAGGATATTGTTAAGGTGGAAAAAGTGCAGAGAAGATTTATGAGGATGTTGTCTGGACGTGAGCTATTGGGGGTAGGTTGGGCAGGCTAGGACTTTATTCTTTGGAGCGCAGGAGGATGAAGTGTGATCTTATAGAGGTGAATGGAGTCTTCTACCCAGATCAGGGGAATCAAGAACCAAATGACATAGGTTTAATGTGAGAGGGAAAAGATTGAATAGGAACCTGAAGGGCAACCTTTTCACAAAGAAGATAGAGTGTATATGAAACGAGCTGCCAGAGGAGATAGTTGACGCAGGTACTATAACAATATTGACAAGACATTTGGACTGCATTATGGATAGGAAAGGTTTAGAGGGATATTGGCCAAACGTGGACAGTTGGGACTATTGTAGATGGAGCATCTTGATCAGCATGGGCAAGATGGTTTGAAGGACTAGTTTCCGTGCTGTTGTCTATGACTCTATGACAACATAGAAACATAGAAAAATAGGTACAGGAGTAGGCCATTCGGCCCTTCGAGCCAGCACAGCAAGCCAAGCTTTTTCAAAGAGTTAATTATAGTACTGACTGTTACAGAATAGTATCGTTTGTAGGGCCAGTAGACATATTAGGTTTGTTAAAAAATAAATTGGGAACAGATATTAGATTTTGTACCCTGGAGAACCAGACTTCTGGGAATCCAGTTTTAGGAGAGCAGATTATTTCTTGCCCTTGACTCCTTTTAATTAGTTATAGCAAAGGAAATTAGTATAGTGGAGCAACATAGCACTTCCAAACATCCAAAAAGACAATAGCTTGAGCACAGAACATCACACCACAGGACAAGGTCCTTCAGCCCACCATGTCTCTGCTGAGCAGGTTCCAAACGAATTAATCCCATCTGCCTGTACATAGTCTGTATCCCCTGATACCCTGTCTGTTCATGGGTCTGTCTCAATGCATCTTAAACATTACTATTGTATCTGTTTCTACCACTTCCCCCTAGCAGCACGCTCCAGGCACCAACCAGTCTCTGTGTAAAAAAAAATCATTGCATTGGAAATCGCTCAAACTTTCTCCCTCTTACCTTTAACCTATGCCATGTACATAATTAACATTTCCATTCCCAAGAAAAATAATCTGACTATCTTGGAAAATCCATTGCCTGCAATGTATCACAAGGTGGTATTTTGTCAAAAACCCATTTGCTAAATGTGATCAGACACTCAGTCAATTAATACAATGCCTCTGAAATTTTATTCTGAACTTTCCAGGAACATGATCCAGGTAAATCCCAGAGGCGGAAGTGGAATCACACCATGCACAGTGTTCATTTTGCCATAATTTGGCCAAAGATGCCTCATGCATTCAACACCAGCAAATGGTGCAGGCTTTCCACACACAGAAGCCGCCCTTAACTAAAGAGCTAAGCCCAATATTGATGTAGGTTGAAGAGACCCAACTTCATTGTGCCAGGGTCTGAAACCTTGGCCAATCCCACTTCCCCGCTCTCCCGTCAGGCAAAATATATAGATGTATGAAAACCTCCATATTCCATGGGCCATATTCGGGAACAGTCTCTTCCCAGCTGTTATCAGGCAACTAAATCATTCCCACCACAACCAGAGAGCAGTCCTGAACTACTTTCTACCATTGGTGACCCTTGGACTATCCTTGATTGGACTTTGCGGTCGTTACCTTGCACTAAACGTTATTCCCTTATCACAACAAAAGTTTTTCACTGTACCTTGGTACACAAGACAATAAACTAAACTGGAAGCAACCATCCTCCTTCAGGTAGGTTCACCTTTCAATGCTTTCCTGAGTGATTGCTCCTAACCACCAATTCTATTTTGGACTCTATCCCAATCATCTCATAGAAACTGAGAAGATTTGAATTAGGAACAGGTGGAGACCACTTGCCCCCTCCCCCCTCCATTCTCCTCCCCAAACCCTGCTCTGCTATTTAATAAGATCATGGCCAATCTGATTGTCACCTCTAGGCTGCCCCTTGTGTAAGTTATCCCTGCATGACCCTAGTTGTCATTTCTCTCCCATTCACATTATCACCATGATGACCCACCAAAATACGTTTATTCCCTGATGTTTCTCCCCTGATTAAACCTCACTCCCTCTGCAATTGTGTCAATGGTGTACGTTCACAAGTACAGGGCCTTTTATTTATGTGTTCAAGACTTCAAAGCTTGGTCTGTCATGCGTGCTACCTTGGACCTATGCAATAGAATATCATTCTTGTGTGCCTCCCCTTTAACTCTGCAGCAATCCACTTTAACAAAGGGGTGATAATTTTCAAGATGTGATTTTGTAATCGCCTGGCCTCACTCTCCTATGTAATGGGATTTGGGTCCAAATCTGCAGTGTGCTTTAAACAACATACATGATAATCTGAACACAGTGAATTGACTTAATGCAGGTGGAATGATATCTAGCTGATGTTTACAAAGGGAGTAGTTCAATAAGCAGACACTGGTTCTTGGATGGGCCAGTATGGGGCAAAAATAGCCCCAAGCAACAACAGGAGAACAGACACTGCAGACTCTCAACACCTTAGAGGTAGCAAGGATTCAGTTTTGGTTTTGAGCATTCCTCCTTCATGTGAATGTGCAACTGTGTCCCACCTTCCAACAACAGGCAGTTTAGGCTAACCCTTCTCATCTTGGAGAGATAAAAGCCAAAATTAACTTTTGAAATTAATTTCCAACTATTTACAGGAAAAATAAATTCTAGTTGTAGAACTGAGACTTAGCTGTGACAACTAGAGTAATATGCTGTCTAACGATATAAAGTTATTGCGAAAATGGGTTCCATTGCATTAATTCCCAAGTCAGACTATGGATTCAAATATGGTATTAAGGTGTGTTGAACTGTTTCATGGCTCTCGTTGACTATCTGCTCAATCAGATATTAATTTGAAGAGTGGCAAACTTTGATTTAATTTATTATACTTGCTGACTTGCACATGGTCAGGTCACATCTTGGATTGCTTCTGTGGACATTCATTCTTTTTTCAATCTTTTATTGTAGCTGTAAACTAATTTTAATCAACGTGTGAGTTCAGGAATTTCCAGCAAGGCCACAGTGGTGCAGCGGTAGCATTGCTGCTTTACAGCACCAGTGACCCGGGTTCAATCCTGACCATGGCTGCTGTCCGTACGGAGTTTGTACATTCTACCCGTGACCTGCGTCTGTGTGGGTTTTCTCCGGGATCTCCGGTTTCCTCCCATACCCCAAAAACCTACTGGTTTGTAGGCTAATTGGCCTGATAAAATTGTAAATCGTCTCTAGTGTGTGTTGGATAGTGTTAATGTGCGGTGATCGCTGGTCGGTGTGGACTCCGTGTGCCGGAGTGCCTGTTTCCGCGCTGTATCTCTAAACTTAACTAAACTTTTTTTTAAAGTGGATCCTGAGGACCAGCCTCAAAATGACCCGCTCAACTGTCGTCAATGGCTTTAGAATGCCATTTAAAAATTGCAAAAGAAACATATTTTTAAAATGCTTCAAAATCCTGGAGCTTAATTAAAAATATTAATTGAAAGTAAATAAAATTAGGTAAACCTCTTACCTGCAATGATTGTTTTACTCTAAGTCATCGTTCCCATTCGATCATCGAATGTGTTGTTCTGCCTTTGCCAGCCATCTCAGGGCTGGAAGGATAATGGTTGTGGCAGTTCTCGTGCACTGCTTCTGGATGTAGACTCAATGTGGACTCAACCTTGAGTCCACTGGTGAAACCGGGCAATAGGTACATCTGAAATCTGACCTCCAGCTCACCTCGGGACACAGGTTATAAGTCAGGGTGAGCTGAATGGTACCAACGGCACCCTGAAGAATTGGCTGCTAATTATTGATTAGCAATTGATTAAGAATTGGCTGAGTAATTATAGACGTAGTCTGGGTCTATAATTACTCAGGAGAAGATGCTGTCGTTTTGGTAATAATATCTGCTTCATTTTTCTTCATGTGTAAATTGAATTTGGTTGCGATACAACAGACAGTTGTGAGCCTTATACATCATACTCCACCTCCAACTTATTGATAAACAAAATGTCATCAGTAAATATGTGTGGGAAGAAACTGCAGATTTTACTTTGGAGTCACGTGAGCGACTACGTGAAGACCCCGCCAGCACGCATGCGCGACAGGCAGGAGGAGCGCCGCTCCTCCAGCGTAAGTTTAAAAATGGCCCGCAGGTAAGTACTTACCATTCTGAGGTTGCTTGTTGGCTCTGTGTGCTGTTGTTTTTCAGAGCGCACCATGGGGTCCAGAAAATCGAGAAGAGCCGCTACTAAAGTTGCTGCTGAGGAAGGAGGCAGCCAGCGGCGTCCGAGTTCTCCTGAGCTGCTGGTTCAAACCGCAGCCCCCGACTTCACACCACAGGTGCTACAGGCCACATGTGCTCCTGGGACTGGCTGCAAATCCACCCGGAAGTCGGGCAGGTCCGCTGACGGCTGAGTCCGGACCGGAGGACACCCCGCTCGCGGGAAGCGATGGCGGTCGACTGTCCCGCATGGAGCGGATGGTGGAGCAGTTGCTCCAGCGTGACCTGCTACAGCAGGGGCAGAGTCACAGTGGGTCTCCTAGCAGACCCACGGCAGCATCCTTTTCAGGACTGCCAAATGTCTCACCCTCTTCGCAGGGGAGCATTAGGAGTCAGAACTGGACTGACTCTGAAGATACGACAATGCTAGGGATGCCAGATGAGGAGCTCTTGGGTATGGTCTCTAAATTTGCATTACCTACCCAAAAAGGGCTGCCACTACATCCTAAGTTGGCAGCCAGTATCAATTACATGGCGACAAACCAACTACAAGATCAAGCCATCAATGATACGGCAGCAAAATACCTAGCTCCGGAGAATTGCATCTCCCTCAATGTGCCTGCTGTTAACAACCCCATTTGGGGTAACATGAGCCCTGGGATATGGAGCCAAGAAGTCAAGCTCCAGAAAATCCTTAAACTGCTGGCTGCTGGGATTACGGCCGTTGCCAGAACAGTGGATGGAGTTGATATGCCGGAGGAGCTGCAGGACGCGCTAGCTCTTTTATGTAACAGTCAGTATGAGATCAACAGCTTACAGGAACAGCGTCATCCAGCCTGCACTCAACCCCAAGTTTGCGGGGTTGTGCAGATCCAGCTGTGCACAGCCGCCAACATTGCTATTTGGGGACAACCCAAAGACCTCGAAGGGGAGGCAAAAGCTATTGGCATGATTAAGGTGCCGGCTGTCAACAAGTCCCCATACCAGCGGCGGCAGCACCCCTATGCATCCACCAGCAGACAACGATACGGCGATAGACCACCTGCTGGTGAAAGCTCGAAGGCCGGACAACCTGCTCAGCGGTCTTTTTTAGACCATGGCCCAGCAAGGCCTTCTTGGAAGATGCGCCAACCCCACACCACAGCGCCTCCACACCACAAGAAACAAGGACAGAGGCAACCAACGCAGCACCGCCATTAACCATGGAGGTAGGTGGGTCTGGTTGCCTCATGAACATCGCATGTCTAGGCTCCTCACAGGTTGGTGGTCGGTTGCACTTGTTTCGGGATGCATGGAGCACTTTAACTACTGATCCTTTCATACTGGAAAGTATTCAGGGATATAAAATTGAATTTGTTCACAAACTCCCTTCCCCTGTTCAGCATACGCCTAGTTGGAAATTTGTACTTTCACAGAAAGAAAAGACAGAAGGTCATGCTGAACTTCTAAGACTAAATTCAAAAGGGGTAATTGAGAAAACTAAAAGAGAGTCTCATGAGTTCGTATTGAACATTTTCACTAAAAATTATCATAGATTTGACTGAACTGAATATTTTCGTGCAGTATGTCCACTTCAAAATGGAAACCTTTATCACGGCCAAACAACTAATTTCCAATAGGTAGTTCATGGCTTGCATCGACCTAAAAGATGCATACTATTCAGTACCAATAGACAAGGATCATTGCAGATATTTGAAATTGTCTGGATGGGGCAGCTCTGGCAGTACAAAGCACTACCGAATGGATTATCATCAGCGCACAGACTGTTTACCAAATTATTAAAACCAGCTTTAGCGTGTCTCAGGAAACAAAATCATATTGTTATGGCTTACCTCAATTATATTTTAATTGTGGAGAAAACTTTGGAGTTGGCCAAACTGGCCGTCTCAGCCACCGAGCACCTATTTCAAAAGCTGGGATTTGTCATTCATCCAGATAAATCATAATTGATGCCTTCTACTACTATGGACTATTTGGGGTTCACAATTGAATCTGTTCATATGTCTGTCACTTTGCCACCAAACAAAGCGTCAGACTTGATAGAAGCATGCAACAGCCTTACTGGCATCAGGAAACCATCTATTCGGCAAGTAGCCAGAGTGATTGGGAAGTTAGTGGCTGCCTTCCCAGCCACACAATTTGGCCCACTAAATTACCAAAACTTACAAAGGGCAAAAATAGCAGCTCTCAAGCACCATGCGGGCCATTTTGACAGACCAATGCAATTACCAGGGAAAGCGAAATTAGAATTACAATGGTGGATAGACAATGCACGACATTGCTCTAACCCTATCACTATCATAAATCCCATGGTTATACTACAAACTGAAGCCAGCGCAAAAGGTTGGGGAGCAACTAATACCACCCCCAGTTGTGGTGGTAGATGGAGTGCACATGAATTAACTCTACTTCCAGCACTAGGAATTAATTATCTAGAAATGCTGGGAGCATTTCATGGACTCCGAGCTTACTGTTCGGACATACACCATCTGCACATACATTTACAGATTGACAATACCACTGTTGTGGCATATATCAATCATATGGGTGGAATAAAGTCGATATCCTGTGACAAATTGGTCAACACAATCTGGCACTGGTGCCTAGAAAGGAACATTTGGATATCAGCAACTTACCTTCCAGGTAGGCTAAATACAGTGGCGGACACCAGGTCACGCAAATTTAATGACAACAGCGAATGGATGTTGGACCCAAAAGTGTTTGCCGACATTGTAGATCGGTATGGAACAACTGATATCGACCTTTTTGCATCCAGACTCAATCACCAAATATCAACATATGTTGCATGGGAACCAGACCCTGGGGCAGTAGCAATGGACGCTTTCTCGCTACACTGGGGGGACTTGTTTTTCTATGCATTTCCCCCCTTCTGCCTCATCAGTCGGGTCTTGCAAAAATTAGACAAGACTCCGCATCGGGTATTCTGGTTGTTTCCGACTGGCCTACTCAACCCTGGTTCCCTGTGGTACAAGACATGGCCACAGAACCTTGCATCCCAATTAATAAACGTCCAAGTCTATTGGTACACCCTGTGACAGGGGAGAGCCACCCGTGCCATGATCGGATAAACCTGGCTTGCAGGATTTGAAAAGGCCACTTCTGGATTATGGACTCGCTGACTGAACAATCAATGTCATCACAGCATCGTGCAGGGAGTCCACCAGAAGACAATACCTCACATACGTGTAGAAATGGGAGGTGTTTTGCTCAAAAACGAACACCACATATGGCACAGCCACCATCACGGAAGTGCTGGAGTTCCTGGCAAGCCTTCATTTCGACGAGGGTTTGAGCTATTGTGCTATCAACTGTGCCAGGAGTGCCCTATCTAACTATCTTGGGCGAGGGTGCGATCACCTTGCAGTGGGATCTCACCCTCTGGTATCAAAATTAATGAGGGGTATATATTCAATTCAAATCCCCCCAGGCCCAGATATTCCCAGACTTGGTATATCAGCATTGTATTAACCATGCTCCGAGGGTGGGCACCAATAACTGGCCTCTCATTTGATAAACTGACCTACAAAATGGTCATGCTGATGGCACTCGTAACGGCACAACGGGTCCAGTCCCTACATAAGCTAAGGATGGACGCCATGAACATATCCAAAGCAAGGTAACTTTCTTTATACAGGGGTTACTCAAGCAAGACAGGCCTAGTTCAAAAATTGGATTTCCTGGCCTATCCCGTAGATTGCCGTCTATGTATCGTGACCCTCATATTACGCTACATAGAGGTCACTAAGAGTCTCAGGGGCACGGAGAGGGCTTTGTTCATTAGCCACAAATGCCCTCACCATGGAGTCACCGTGCAAACCATTTCCAGATGGCTAAGGGTGGTATTGGGTGCAGCGGGGTGGACACTAACGTGTTTAAATCTCACTCCACCAGGGCTGCATCAACATCAGCAGCAAGGATGATGGAAGTTCTGATGGACCACATCCTTGCAACAGCGAGTTGGAGTAATGAAAAAACCTTTCAGCAGTTTTACAATAAACCCATGGCCGCACCTGAGACGTTTGCAGAAAAAAATATTAAGTTCTGTTTTATAATTTCCCCGATGTAGAGGCATTATTGTTTCGTATTATGGAATAAATACCTTTTGTTTTTCAGCACAGTTCATGTCTGAAATACGTTAACATACTCCTCCATTTCTCGTAATGGCAGTGTGTGAGCATGGACTCGTTCCAGGGCATGAATCACAGAACTTTGAAATCTTCACGTAGTCACTCACGTGACTCCGAAGTAAAATAGTAAGATTAAATGAGAACTTACCAGTTTGAAGTTTGATCTTTATTTTATGAGGAGTTACGATGAGGGATTGCGTGCCCTCCGCTCCCAAACCCTCTATTATAAAGGTCAACTGGTATGCGTTCTCTTATCTTACTATGTTAGTCAACTCTGGTATCTGTGATTTCACACCGCTGCTTTGAAAAATGTCGCAAATGCGTGCTGGCTGGGTCTTCACGTAATCCCTCATCGTAACTCCTCATAAAATAAAGATCAAACTTTAAACTTACTATTCTGATTTACACCAAAGATAGACACAAAATGCTGGAGTAACTCAGCAGGACAGGCAGCATCTCTGGATAGAAGGAATGGGTGATGTTTCGGGTCGAGACCCTTCATCAGACCAGAGTGTCTATCATTAGTAGATACTCTGGAGCAATATTATGTAAAGTCTGAGGACTATTGAAGTGAAATACAGATTTAAAATTTCACGATTCTTTGGCTCTGCCTTTTAAATCATGCTGTTCTGGTTGGTTTCTGTTGCCGTTGGCTGAATTTATCTTCATCAGAGACAACGGGCAAAGTGAAAGAGTTCTGATGACAAAACAACATTTCAGGCAAAAGAAAGACACGAAGTGATGGAGTAACTCTGCGGGTCAGGCAGCGTCTCTGGAGAACATGGATAGGCAATGTTTCGGGTCGGGCCCTTCTTCAGACTGATTGTATCAGGGGGAAGAAAGCTAGAACCTAGGTGGGGCTGGAGCAAAGCCTGGCAAGTGATGAGTGGATACAAGTGAAGGCGATTTGAGTTACAGGTGGTAGACACTGAGATGCTGCCTGACCCGCTGAGTTACTCAAACACTTTGTGTCTATCTTTGGTCTGAACCAGCATCTACTGTTCCTTTCTACACACTTGATTGACAGTGGTTGGACAAAGGCCAGAGATGAGAAGATAAATGATTGTGAGATAAGAAGAGTAGAGGCATAAATTGTGAAGCTGGATGAAGGAATCTATGTGGAAGGGGATGGGATGAGGGGAAGGATGGTGGGATTGTGGGATAAATGGGTGCATATCCAGGTGAGGCACAGAGAAGAGAGGGTGGGGGGGGGGGGGGGGGGTGGGAGTGGTGTTTGTTGGTTAGTTATCTAAAATTGGAGAATTCAATGTGCATAGCATTGGGTTGTAAACTATCCAAGTGGAATATGAGGTCCATGTTCATACATCCATTTTCTCCAGAGATGCTGCCTGACCCACTGAGTTACTCTGGCACTTTGTATTTTTCTTTTGTGTCCAGCAACTGCTGTTCCTTGTGTCCATATTTCAGGCTGTTGGTAGGACATGCAAAACCTCGAGCACACATGCGTAGGAAGGAACTGTGCATGTTGGTTTACACCAAAGAAAGACACAAAAAAAATTGAAGTAACTCAGCGGTCATCTCTGTAGCATCTCTGGAAAAAATGGAATTGGTGATGTTTCTTGAAGGAGGGTCTCGACCTGAACCGTCACTTTACTGAACGAACACACACTTTACTAGCACTAAGTATTCAATTGAGATATTTTTTTTCAGACTGATGTGATCATCTTGCATATGTTTTAATCTCTCCTTCAAGATCAATTACCCCATTCAAGAAATCAGTCTGCTGAATCTTCATTGTACTCCATTAAAGGTAGACACAATGTTCCAGGTGAGGTTTCACAAGGCTGCTATGCAATGTCATAAGGTGTTTTTGTTCTTTTACTCAAATCCCCTTGCACTTATGTCCAGGTATAGCTTGCTTTCCTAACTGCATGTTAACTTCCACCAACTCATGTATAAGACATGACCACCATAACAATCATTCTCTCATCATTGTCTCTCCGCTTAGGGATTTTCTCTAACAAAGTGAATCACTTCGCATTCACCTATTCCTTTTCTCCGGAGATGCTGCCTGACCGGCTGAAATACTCCAGAATTTTGTGTCTATCCTCGAAGGGTTGGACCCAGCATTAGAGGGGTCAGATATATTGATTGTCAAACGATATGTGATCAACGGGACCCACAGTCCCGTTTATATCAACGGGTCGATGGTGGAAAGGGTCAAGAGCTTCAAATTCCTGGGCGTGCACATCTCTGAAGATCTCTCCTGGTCCGAGAACACAGATGCAATCATAAATAAAGCACATCAGCGCCTCTACTTCCTGAGAAGATTACGTAAAGTCAGTATGTCAAGGAGGACTCTCTCTAACTTCTACAGGTGCACGGTAGAGCGCATGCTGACCGGTTGCATCGTGGCTTGGTTCGGCAACCTGAGCGCCCAGGAGCGGAAAAGACTACAAAAAGTAGTAAACACTGTCCAGTCCATCATCGGCTCTGACCTCCCTACCATCGAGGGGATCTATCGCAGTCGCTGCCTCAAAAAGGCTGGCACCATCATCAAGGACCCACACCATCCTGGCCACACTCATCTCCCTGCTACCTTCAGGTAGAAGGTACAGGAGCCTGAAGACTGCAACGTCCAGGTTCAGAAACAACTGCTTCCCCACAGCCATCAGGCTATTGAACTCAACTCAAACAAAACTCTGAACATTAATAGCCCATTATCTGTTTATTTGCACTTTATCTGTTTTATTTATTCATGTGTGTATATATTTATGGTATATGGACACACTGATCTGTTCTGTATTCATGCCTTCTATATTCTGTAGTGCTGAAGCAAAGCAAGAATTGCATTGTCCAATCTGGGACACACGACAATAAACTCTCTTGAATCTTGAATCTTGAAATATCCTGAAATGTTTACAACAAGATTAGGCAATCGTATCCTTGTCATTATCTTTGTGAATTAAGGAAGAAGTTGGCAAAGGGTGTACACAATCAAAGCTTCTGGAATAGATCAATCAGCCCATTGCCTCAGCATAGAATGTCCATTCAGCCGTGTTAATCAAAGCTAATGCTTACATTCCACGTAAGACTTACCCCTTGCTGCTTACTCTTCCATTTCCTTATAGCCTTCTAGACTTAAACCTCACTGTATATGTCATGCTGCTCCGTAAATCTATCAATGCTAGTAGCCTCAACCAGTGCATATGGCTGCCAGTCGGAAGTTCTAAATCATGTCTGAATAAGGATATTTCTCCTGAATTCTGTGCATTATTAGCGACATCTCACATCTATTCCTGTTCAGTTTGTCTACTAACAAGTGGAAAATTGCACCTACTGCATCTGAACCATATGTGATCTGAAAGGCCTTTCCCAATCCACTTCCCATGTCCAGAGGAATTTGCCCCAACCTTTCCAGTTAGGGAATTGCTTGCATTTATAGAATCATAGAATCATAGATCATTCGAGCCTGCACCACCATTCAATATGATCATGGCTGATCATCCAACTCAGTATCCTGTACCTGCCTTCTCTCCATACCCCCTGATCCCTTTAGCCACAAGGGCCACATCTAACTCCCTCTTAAATATAGCCAATGAACTGGCCTCAACTACCTTCTGTGGCAGAGAATTCCACAGACTCACCACTCTCTGTGTGAAAAAAGATCTTCTCATCTCGGTCCTAAAAGACTTCCCCCTTATCCTTAAACTGTGACCCCTTGTTCCGGAGTTCCCCAACATCGGGAACAATCTTCCTGCATCTAGCCTGTCCAACCCCTTAAGAATTTTGTAAGCCTCTATAAGATCCCCCCTCAATCTCCTAAATTCCAGCGAGTACAAGCCGAGTCTATCCAGTCTTTCTTCCCATGGAAGTCCTGCCATCCCAGGACTTCCATAAAAGGGGTGATTACCAGACCCCACAATCTAGCAGCAAATATCAAGCACATTTCTTGTCCTTGATAATATGCTTTGAATCTTTACCATCCCATTCTAACCATTTGACATGAAAATTGGAACTGTGCATAATATAGTAAATGTGGCGAAATGAAAAAAATAATGCTCACTGCAAATGGTTATTTAAATTCAGATATTTATATGTGATTGAATTTAAGTTCTATCGAAGTTTAAATCATCTTTGCCATTTCTATTGCTTTATTGTTGGTGACAGTGCATTATTTATTTTATTACGTTACTAACGTAGGTTGCTACTTCCATTGATTTATGAGCTCATTTTCTCACTGCCACCTCCACTTCTCCATTCTAGATGTTGACGAATATCCTTATTTAATTTTCACGATCTTTATTTCATTCTCCTCCCACAAGCATTGGCTTTCACCCAAGGTCTCAAGTTGCTGCAACGTGGATTCCCATTTCTCTGAATTGCAGCATGTTTAGCTATTAATATCTCAATGAACAAATCCCTCCTTCCTTATTTTTATATATAGTCTAACTGCCCTTTCAAATACACCATTAAGTTTCATTGCATTTATTAGTCAAGATTCATTGCACATAAGAAGCCTGCCCTCAGGGTCTTTTATTTTTCTTATGATATATAAACTTGTCCATGACTCATTCTGCTATTCTTCAAACCATATGTTAAACAAAGACAGTGTTTGCCTTGGTAGACATCTGAAATACATTGAAAAGCCAAGTTTCTGATGCACAGGAATTTTAATGTTATGGAGCTACAGATGCTGGTTTACACATTTACAAAAGAAAGAGGATATCTCGGATGACCTAGAATGGAAGTCTCATCTTGGGAACAGATGCGGCGGAGATGGAGAAATTGAGATTAGGGTATAGTATTCTTTGCAAGAGGCAGGGTGAGAGGAGGTCTAGTCCAGGTAATTGTGGAAGTTGGTGAGTTTGTAGTAGACATCTGATTACTACAATTTTATTTTACTTTAATTTTATTACCAGTCGCTGATCTCTGCGATTAGTATTTGCTGCTGGATTGTGGGGTCTGGTAATCACCCCTTTTATGTTTGAGGGAAATTTAAGTTTATTAAACCTAATTTAAGGAAATCTTTAAAATCCTCTATAATCGTGACATGTTATTAAATACGGTTTCAAAGAAAGCATATGTACATGTAGTATCTTTCACGATTTCGGGATGACCCAGGAAATGCTTAAAGGTCACAGGGTAGCCTTTGAAGCATAGTCACAATTATGTGGACAAATGAGGCAGACAATATTCTGACTATGGGGTCCGGAGAACAGCAACATCGTGTGATCAGTTCATCTGTTTTAGTGACGTTCACACAAAGTGTGATCAGTTAATCTGTTTTAGTGATGTTCATTGAGGGCAGATACTTGCAGGAGAATTATCCTGTCCAGTGGACAAGAATCTCTAATTATTCCCAAGTCCACTTTGTTAAGTTTTTAGAGATACAGAGCGGAAACAGGCCTTTCGACCCACCGAGTCCGCAGCGACCAGCGATCCCTACACACTAACACCATCCTACACACGCTAGGGGCAATGTATATTTACACCAAGCCAACTAACCTACAAACCTGCACGTCTTGGGAGTGTGGAAAGAAACTGAAGTTCTCGGGGAGAACGTACAAACTCCGTACAGATGAGTGCCCGTAATCGGGAGTGAACCCGGGTCTCTGGCACTCTAAGGCAGTGGCTCTACCGCTGCGCCACTGGACCACCCTTCGTACTTCATTATTTATAATTAGTACTAATTAACTCTAAATGGACAAAAGCCTTTTAACTCAGTCAGTTGTAGGCCAATGATTTGCATTTTGTATATCGTGTCACTATGAGCAAAGTTCATCATCTTTGCCAAGCCCAAGTGCCTTGGTATCTCAGAGAAGGACTGATTAGATTCACCCATCTTAGTCAAACATGTTCAAATCCCAGACATAAGCTCAGCCTCAACCTAAGAATCATGAATCCAGCAATAACAAAAGACTTGCTCTTTCTCTTCCCTGTGGTTAACACACACTTTACTGGCAGTAAGTATTCAATTGAGACATTTTTTCAGGCTGATGTGATCATCTTGCATGTGGTTTAATCTCTCCTTCAAGATCAATTACTGCATCCAAGAAATCAATCTGCTGAATCTTCATTGTATTCCATTATAGGTATACGCAATATTCCAGGTCAGGTTTCACAAGGCTGCTATGCAGTGTCATTCAGGTGTTTTTAGTCCATGACTCAAATCCTCTTGCTGTTACGTCCAGGTACAGCTTGCTGTCCTAACTGCATGTTAACTTCCACTGACTTGTGTACAAGGGCATGAACACCACAGCAATCATTCTCTCACCATTGTCTCTCCACTTTATGATTTTCTCTAACAAAGTGAATCACTTCACATACAACATATCTGCACTCTCTATGATCATTCATTTGGCCAGTCTACATCCCCCTGACTCCTCTCTGCCTCCTCGCTAGAACTCACACCACCAACCAGATGAACAACATCACCAAACGTGGCTTTTTACATTTTTCTCGTCCTTTAAGGACCCAGCACATGAGGAGAGAGGTTAGATATGGACATCTTACTGCAAGGCATCACTAGTCGGTGTTGAGCCAAAGGGCCTATTTCCACACAGTATCTCTGAAGGCTAAACAGCAGTGTGTGAAGAAACTGAAGATCTCGTAGAAAACCCACGCAGGTCACAGGGAGAACATACAAACTCCGTACAGCCAAGCACCCGTAGTCGGGATCGAACCGGGTCTCTAGCACTGTAAGGCAGTAGTTCTACCTCTACACCACCGTGCCACATGCCCAGTGATAATACTTGACTGCTTTATGAATCTAGTTAAGGATTTGTCTTCCACTGCCGTCTGCTAAAAATAATTCCACAGGTTCACCACTTTTTTTTTTTTAATTTCCTCCCTTAGCACAGTTTAAATTGTCTTACCCCGTATCCTTAACTGTTTTGAACATCTCCACAATCAGGAACACATTTCCTGCAAGTTGTCTGTCCCATCTATCAGGATTTTATGTTTCAATGATGTACCCTCTCAGTCTTTTCTAACTTTTTTGTTCCAATCTCCCCTTATATGCGAGTCCTGCCTCTGAAGGGTCTCGACCCGAAGTGTCACCTATTTCTTTTCTCCAGAGAGGCTGCCTGACCCGCTGAGGTACTCCAGCGTTTTGTGTCTTTCCCACAAACATTCGCTGCCCTCTCTCTAATGCAGATAAGGAGACTAAAACTGCACACAATAGTGAAGGTGTGGTCACACCACGGCCCTGAAAAACTGAATGAAAATATCTGTGTAGGAAGGAACTACAGATGCTGGTTTAAACTGAAGAAAGGCACAAAAAGCTGGAGTAACTCAGCGGGACAGACAGCATCTCTGGAGAGAAGGAATGGGCGACGTTTCCGGTCAAGACCCTTCTTCAGACTCAAATCCATTAGCTACGTTCATTCATTATGCCTTAAAATCTTACAAGCCACCACCTATTCTGTTGCTGCTTTTTAATCTCTAGACAATAGACAATATAGACAATAGACAATAGGTGCAGGAGTAGGCCATTTGGCCCTTCGAGCCAGCACCGCCATTCAATGTGATCATGGCTGATCATCCCCAATCAGTACCCCGTTCCTGCTTTCTCCCCATATCCCCTGACTCCACTATTTTTAAGAACCCTATCTAGCTCTCTCTTAAAAGCATCCAGAGAACCCGTCTCCACCGCCCTCTGAGGTAGAGAATTCCACAGACATATGCCATTATAGTCACATTGCTATGCTTGTATATCTCTTGGTTCAGCTTCCTAACTTACATCAGCCACCATTTCTCTCCTGCCTCTACGGGGCTTTCTCCCACTCCTTCTCCCACCTTCAACTGTGTGAAGTGAATGCCATGAAAAATCCTGAATATTTTTACACATTTCCTTTTGGCAAATGGAAAAACAAATTGTTGCCATGTAACCGTTTAAATCTCTTCCCTCTGCCACCTGCTCTGGTGCTCACAACTTGATAACTGTCGACAGAATTGCACTGTCTTTAGACTTTAGAGATCTTCATGAACCCCAAACTCTCTGTGCTTATTGGATTTAATGGCCAGAATAACAGTAAACCCTCACACAGTGGTAAAGAATGATTTTACTTCGGAGTCACGTGAGTGATTCCGTGAAGAAGGCCCGCCAGGCCCCATGCGCACCTTTATGTCAGCCGCATTGGCGCAAGCACCAGTCTGGCAGGACAGAGCTCCTGCCGGTGGTAAGTTAAACTTAAAAGGTAGGTTTGGTTTTTTACTTACCTGGGGTTTTCAGGCAGGAGCCTCTTTCCTTGCCAGTTTCGCAGCCCGACACGTTGCCGGTTATGGGCTGTGGGGAAATTCCAGTCCCACCGCAGATGCGGATAAACCGGCAAAATTGATCGGGTTGCGAGATAAGGAGCCGCTAACAGTGCAGTTAGCGGCTCCCCAGCTTGCAGGGATGCCATAAAAACAGCAGAAAATTTAAGCAGAGTCACTGACAGGGGGGTCAGCGGCTCCCAGCCTGTGGGGTGCCGTTGGAACGGCAAGGAAGCAACGCTGGAGCCACTGACAGTGGGATCAGTGGCTCACAGACGTTGGTCCCCAGTCAAGAAATTACTGGGACTCATTCAGCCCTATTTGGACTCGGGTGAGTCGGGCTATAAAGGGTTTCTCCTTATAATAAAAAGTATATATTTTATAGTGTTTTTTCTTTAAGTAAAAGCTAAAGGCAAAGTAAAAAGTTATTGTTGTATTTTCTGACAATGTTATAATTGTTTAAGCACAGGTTGATATGATTTATTTTTACCCTTCACAGGTAAAGCTGTACACTAAATGTTGATTTAGTGAGCTTACACAGCTACACGGCCTATGGGACAGACCGCGCCAGCAGCGCATGACAGGGCTGCTTCATGTGTAAAATGTGCGGGCCTATGGGACAAGCCGCGCCAGCAGCGCCGGACAGGGCTGCTTCATATATGAAAGTGCCGCCTACGGGAGAGCCGTGCCAGCAGCGCCTGATACAGGGCTGCTTCATTGGTGACATTACCGGCCTATGGGAGAACCGTATCAGCAGCGCCTGACAGGGCCGCTTCATGTGTGAAGTGCCGGCCTACGGGAGAGCTGTGCCAACAGTGCCTGATGCAGGGCTGTTCATGACAAAAGCGCCGGCCTTTATGAAAGGCGGCGCCAGCAACGCCTGGGACAGGGTTGCTCAAATTCACACATATCTGCTCGCCCACGGAGTCGGGAGATGATTCTCCACCAGGGATAGAGAGCAAGGTCCACGGAGTCGGGGGATGAATTCCTCACCGGGGCTGGATAGTGCGTTGAAACGACTATCCTTATACAGCAACTGTTGTATACAGTGCTGCAAAGGTCTCCCTCCCGGAGGCAGAGACCAAGATGGGCCAGTATCCTGCTGACACTGAGTCTCAGGGTATGGCCGTGGGGCATACCCAAAGGGATGAAGGGCACGTGTCAGAGGTACCTTTCCTGACAATAAAGTTGCCATCCCAGTAAAATATTCTATTGGGTTAAGGCCAATGGGTTTGTATCAGTATTTGTATCCTACGGCCTGCGGCAGCGCCTGTTAGAGTTGCCGACAAATCACCCTCTCTGAGAAGGGAAGAGCAAAAGGTCAAGATGACCGGGCTCTAAAGATGTCAATAGAACAGACTCAAGCACATATGTGCCAGCAGTGAACAACGCCAACCGCTGAGAGCCAGCCGCTGAATCGGTTATTCAGGTAGGTCTATTCTACAGGGGAAGAAGCCTGGCAGATGAATTAATTCGGCCAACAACGGGCAAAAGTCATCGTTCAGAACGCACCCCAGGTGCTCATCGGCAGTAGCAGTTCACTGGAGCTGGGGCAGCATGATAGCTCAGAAATTCCATGCACCTTCCAATCATGCTCAACTAAATGGGTCTAGCACTTCCAAAAATTGGGTAGTGCACCGTTCACAAGTTGTAATATTTACATTTGTTTGTACAAACACACAAAGGGTAAAAATATTTGGCTGAGGCACAGCCGGAGCATTCCAAGTAAGTTGGATTATGGCCAGGGTTTGGAAATTGGGCGGACGTTCTCATGCAAACCACACATGCAATAAGGCAGGATTGGCATGTTATTATGAAGAATGGAGAGTATCGGGCATATGAACTTCCAAATGTAAAAGCTTATTCCTGACTTCAACAGATTCATAAGGTAAGAAATACATGTTATACAAATCCCATTACAAAGGTTATCAAAGACAATATAACTGCTCAATAACAGAAAAGCTTTGCAGTATGGGATAAACTGTTTGTTGGTCATTGGGATTTACCTTTAATTATTATTAGCCTTGTCTCCGCCTTGTGGCAAGAGATTGGGGTTATAGCAATCTGTTACAAAACTGATTAAGAGTAATAGGCAATATAGCAGCTGTGTTGCAGCTGAGCAAATCAAGGAACTGATATTGTGTAAGTAGCATTAGATCATTGCTAACAACCTTGTGCTATTGTCAGCTGAGGCTACCTCAGCCACAATGGTGAAGTAACAGTATTCAGCATTGCTGAACATGACAATACTCATTGAACTTGAAACTCGCTACAGTAGTGTGGTCGGTTGAATTCAGTTATTATGAACTGATGTTTAGAACTCTAAGATGAGAAGTTCCAAATACCATCACCTACTCAAAGGTAGTGGAGATTGCATGAGTTACCAATTCTTCAGTTGTTAGTATCAACTAAATATATACATTAAATGCACCGTTGAGTAAGGTTTTAAGTGAATATACATATTCTTCATACACAAATTTAAGTTGCTACTCTACAATAGTGATATATGTTAGTCTCATGGTAATTAGAAATAATATCCTGTAATTAATCTCCTTGCCATTGGTGTATCGTCCAGTTTAGATTGATGATAACACAGAATAAGTGTTGATTCTCAAAGTATGATGAAAGCATGATTCAATACTTCATCAAATGTTCGTCATGTTTATGCATGTTTCACTGTTGCAAAAATATGTGACACAACAGTGTGGAGAAATACATTCTCACTTCAATAGAGGAATGGACTATATGTCTTCCTCATTAGCTGGGTCTTAAAACAGTCAGCAAGACCTCGTTTGGATTCGTACTATCGGACTGGCCAAGCGTCCATGTTGACTGCTTCAACAGGCATTATGGCACAATGGTATACAGTTATGCCAAAAAGCAAGAACTTGCTGTTTTAAACTGTGGTTCAGGAGACTGGTCTTTGCACAGTAAAACGATTATTGACTTACACATTTCAATGGATTGACTTATGCCTCAGGTTGTCACATTTAGCCATGAGGGTGTTCACTGCAGTATGCATGGATAGCATCCAAAAAAGCAGTACATCTCTATTGAGGGGATCAGAAATGTTTGTTAACTATTAATGATACATTTAATACTATACAAATTATCTGACATTTCCAGTTCATTTTAAGTGATATTGACAATAGTTCAGTTATAGAGAAATTACAGCTGTAACATTATGGGAACTACATTGTCAGGTCCAACCCGGATATGAAGTTGTTAAAAAGATCTTGATACAAGTACTCACATCACAAGATTATGCAGTTGGTTATTGTAAATGTGTAAACATTACTTCACCAAGGGGTTCCAGCTACATCCTTAGTCATGACTCTAATATCAGCACAACGACGGCAAAACTTTGCAAACGCTGTGGCTGGACAGGATGGAATTGGCTGTTCATGCCATTACATTTTACATTCTGGTCTACACTAGCAGAGCTGACCAGGGCTGGCATGATTTTTAAGATCATTTTGAATACCCCACGGTCTCATTTTATGTTATCAAGGCCACCAGAATCCTTAGAAGTATGGATTCAGCACTATGTATTAGTTAATAAACAATTACACAAGAGAAGGTCGGTTCAGACTATTTCAAGGTGGCTGCAACAGGTATTATTGCCGATTGTATGTCTCATTCCACCAGGTCAGCATCAACGTCAGTATATCATTTAGAGAGTGTGTTTACATCTCATTATACTAGGGCATCAGCTATGTTGGCGGCCAAAGGGAGGGATGTGTCCTTCGACCAAATTTTAGTGGCCGTCAGATGGGCAAATGAGCTGATGTTTCAGAATTTTATCATCGGCTAATTGTCAATCCAGGGCTGTTTGGCAATGACATTTTAAGTACCTAAATTTTAGCTTGTTGTTTGTTTACATTGTTAAATAAACCCTATCATTACATTGAATACAATGTTATTACTAATGCATTTAATTCCCTTTCGAGTCAATCAAATGCAGTGGGATGCCGAGATTGTAATCTGCGGCATGAAATCACAAAGCTTTGAACTCTTCACGGAATCACTCGCGTGACTCCGAAGTAAAATAGTAAGATTAAATGAAAACTTACCAGTTTGAAGTTTGATCTTGATGTTATGAGGAGTTACGTTGGTGATTACGTGCCCACCACGCCCAACCCTCTCTCATAAAAGATCATCTGGTAGTTCTCGAGTCACTGATCTTAGTTTATTTCGGTGTTGTTTATTTGTGATTTCATACCGCTGCTTTGAAGTTTGCTGCGCATGCGGCCTGGTGGGCCTTCTTCACGTAATCACTTTGGTCCGACGAATTTACAAACTGGCTCTAACCAGCGATCCACACACAAAAAACACCATCCTACACGCAGGAGGGACAATTTTTTCAAGCCAATTAACCTGCAAACCCGTATGTCTATGGAGTGTGGGAGGAAACCATTTGGACAAAAAACATTGGACTGACCTTTTGTGGATGTTGTGCAGCTTGGAAAGGAACAAATGACATGAAAACAGACAGCAGGGAAATGAAATGTGAGCAGCAGTGGGGAATACCTCAGTGACATGGTCTAATGAAAGCTCTGATTTACAAGAGGAATGGGGAAGAGAAACTAGACACCTTGAGGACGTCATCCTTGCGACGGTGTCTAAAGATTGGAGCCCAGAGAGGCGGTGCAAGTATATTGGGGAGGATACAGCTTCCCAGATTTGTATAAGCATTGAAATGAGAAAATGACAATGGCAATCCAAATGTGGGAAAAAGCATCGTTCTTTGCTAGTCTTTGCCGTAAAGGCTTTCCCTTAACACTTGCATCCCCACATTTAAAATTCTGCAGTGACTATTCCAAGTTTGTGTTCGATTCCATCAAATATGTAGCATGGAGGAGACACAAGGGACTGCAGATGCTGGAATCTAGTGTGAAACACGGCGTGCTGAAGTGTTTTGATGATCGATACTCAGTTGCCTCAACAAATAGAGTTGTGAGGTGGAATGTGATACGAGATTTCTCAGAAGCATATCGAAAAATCCCTGCCCAAACACCTGATACAATTTTAAGCGTAAGAAAAGAACTGCAGAAAGCGGTTTATACTGAAGATAGACACAAAGTGCTGCAGTAAGGGTCAGAGAGAAAGAACAGGTGATGTTTCGGGTCAGAACCCTTCCTCAGACTGGAAATAGAGGTAGTGGAGGTTGGGGGGGGGGGGGGGGGGGAATAAACAGGAGGCGAGAAAAGGCCGGAACAAATCGGGTCCGGCGATCCTGAAGTCACCTGTTGACGTCTTGCCTCCAGTTTATTCCCTTCCCACCACCCCCCCCCCCCCACCCCACCCCCACCTCTACTTTCAGTCTGAGGAAGGGTTCCGACCCGAAAAAGTAACCTAGTCTTTTTCTCCAGAGATGCTTCCTGACCCGCTAAGTTACTCCAGCATTTTGTGTCTATCCTTGATGCACTTTCACTTGTGTAATAAGGATGTCATTAAGCTGGAAAGGGCGCAAGAAAGATGTACAAGGACGTTATCACGCTACAAGGGGAAGCTGGTGAGGCTGGGACTATTTTCTCTGGAGCACAGGAGGCTGAGGGGTGACCTTGTAGAAATGTATAAAATCATAAGGTGCAAAGGTAGATTAGATGATCATGCCAAAGAACCGGGTTCGATCCCGACTACGGTTGCTGTCTGTACGGAGTTTGTACGTTCTCCCCGTGACCTCGTGGGTTTTCTCAGAGATCTTCCATTTTCTCCCACACTCCAAAGAAGTACAGGTTTGTAGGTTAATTGGCTTGGTATAAATTGTCCCTGGTGTTTGTAGGATAGTGTTACTGTGCGGGGATCGCTGGTTGGTGCGGACTCAGTGGGCCGTAGGGCCTGTTTCCAAGCTGAATCTCTGAAATAACCTAAACAAAGTTTGGGCAGGTATATGGATAGAAAACATTTAGAGTGATATGGGCCAAATGCAGGTAAATGGGACCTTGATAGGCACCTTGGTCAGCGTGGGTGAGTCGGGCTGAAGGACCGTTTTTCATGCTGTATAAATCTCTCACTAAAATTATGAATAGATCAATACAGGTGATTGATTATAAGTACAGTGTACAGGTTATGGGGAAGTGTTTGTGCAAGTAAAAGGACTTTGCGTAAGCTGCAACAATGAATGGCAGTGTGCTCGTATTATCTGCTCCTCCTGTTGAGGAGCCATGACCTGTAGTGCTACGGACCTCCTTTGGGGAGTCGTTGTCACCAGAGACAGTGAGCTAACGGGCCTCTTCTGAAGCGTACGCTTTCCATAATTCTATTGTGTCATTGTTTAACAAAGACTAAGTCAGCACTGGCTGTCTTACATCCGAGCATCAAATATTGTGCCTTCCGGCCATAGTCTCATCAAGTGAACCTTGAAGAGCCTCAACTGTGCTTTCATATGGACTAAATGCCAGTGCGGAACGGTGGCACAGCGGCAGAGTTGCTGCTTCACAGCGCCAGAGATCTGGGTTCAATCCTGCCAATGGGTGCTGTCTGTACGGAGTTTGTACATTCTCCCCGTGACCACATGCGTTTTATCAGGGTGCTCCAGTTTCCTCCCAAACTCCAAAGATGTACAGGTTTGTGGGATAATTTGGCCTTTGGTAAAAATTGTAAATTGTCCCTAGCGTGTAGGATAGTGCTAGTGTATGGTGATCGCAGGTCGGGGCGGACTAGCTGGGCCGAAAGGCCTGTTTCCGCGCTTTATCTCTGAACTAAACTAAACTCCACAGAGTCCACAATCAACCCACAATGCCCACTACTCAGCCCCCTTGCAACCTTGCCATTGGGATTCCAATTATACTGTTGATGTTAGGTTCTTGGGAATAGTGTACTATTTTGCACGAGGTAATTAAGACTGGCTGAAATAAAAGTACACAAATGTCAGATATAATCTGAAATATTCCCAGAAAGATTCCTATTTAAAAGTTTCAACCAGATATCACCTCCACTGTGATTGATAGCAGAGGTGAAGTTACAGACTGAGATTCTAGTTGTCTCCAAGGTTCATTAATCATTATGTTTTTGTTGAGATTTACCTTTTCATAGGAGTCAGCTAAGTTAACACAGGCCAGAAAATTCTGTCAGCAAAACATTTCCCTTATGTTTTTTTCTTCAGCTCTATCAACATATCAAAAACTATCTCTAGACTCAAAACAACTCATACAGCAGTCCTATTATTGAGAGCAACATCAATGTAAATCAAGGTATTTGAACAGTCATTAGACGCTGCAAACACTGAGAAGGTTCGGCAGCATTGGTCCAAAGATAAACAGTTTTATTCGGAATGATTCTTCTTCAGAATGTTAAAATTATTTATGATTTTTCTTTGGAGTCATAGAGTCATACGGCACAGAAACAGGCCCATCAGCATAACCTGTCTACACCAGCTCCTATTTACCTGTGTTTGGGTAAAGTGGGTAATCCCCCCACACCGCTTCAGGTGGTCACGGTGGCACAGTGGTAGAGTTGCTGCCTTACAGTGAATGCAGCGCTGGAGACCCGGGTTCGATCCCGACTACGGGTGCTGTCTGTATGGAGTTTGTACATTCTCCCCATAACCTGCGTGGGTTTTCTCCGAGATCTTCGGTTTCCTCCCACACTCCAAAGGCGTACAGGATTGTAGGTTAATTGGTTTGGGAAATGTTAAAAAAATTGTCCCTAGTGGGTGTAGATTAGTGTTAATGTGCAGGGGTCGCTGCTCGGCGAGGACTCGATGGGCCAAAGGGCCTGTTTCCGCTCTGTATCTCCAAACTAAACTAAACTAAACTAAACTAAACCTTTCCTATCCATGTACCTATCCAAAATGTCTTTTCAATGTCATTTACCTTCCTCAACCTTTTGCTCTGGCAGCTCATTCCTTATATCCACCACCCTCTGTGTGAAACGGTTTCCCCCCAGGTTCCTATTAAGTCTTTTCCATCTCACCTTAAACCAACGCACTAAAGATTTAAAGACTGCATGGGTGAACTCCAAAAATCGTTCATCCCTGTCTGGCGAAAAAATAAAACGGGGAAGGCGGCTGAACCGTGGCTAACTAGGAAAATCAAGGATAGTGAGAAATTTAGAACTCAACAAAGGGTTAAGTAAGAGGGGACAAGAGCATAAAAGAAAGCTTGTGGGGGATATAAAAACTGAATCTAAAAGCATCTTTAAATATGTAAAATGGAAAAGATTAGTGGACAAATGTAGGTCCCTCACAATCAGACAGGTGAATTTATAATGGGAAACAAGGAAATGGCAGAGTAGCTAAGGGCCTGTCCCACTTGGCAATTTTTTTGGTGACTGACGTGTCAGGTCACCGAAAGATATGCGGCGGTGCGCGGCGTGATGACGTATTGACGCGCGGTGTTTTTTCAAGTGTTTCAACATTTTTTTTGTCGCCGTTGGATTTTTAAATGCTCAAAATCTTTTGGTGACACTGATACGATGCCGGCAGTTGCCAAAAAAATCGCCAAGTGGGACAGGCCCTTTAAACGAGTACTTTGGTTCTGTCTTCACTAAGGAAGACACAAATAATCTCCCAGAAATACTAGGGGACCGAGGATTTAGTGGGATGGAGGAACTGAAGGGAATCCACATTAGTCAGAAAATGGTGTTGGGTACACTGGTGTTGGGACTGAAGGCAGATAAAACCCCAGGGCATGAAGGTCTGCATCCCAGAGTACTCAACGAGGTGGCCCTGGAAATCGTGGATGCATTGGTGATCATTCTCTCGACTCTGAATCAGTTCCTGTGGACTGGAGGGTAGCCAATGTAACTCCACTTTTTAAGAAAGGAGAGAGAGAGAAAACGGGGAATTTTTAAAAGCAGTGACGGGATCGGCCAAAGTCAGCATGGATTTATGAAGAGGAAAATCATGCTTGACTAATCTTCTGGAATTTGTTGACAATGTAAAAAGTAGAATGGATAAGGGAGACCCAGTGGATGTGGTGTATCTGGACTTTCAGAAAGCCTTTGACAAGGCCCCGCACAAGAGATTAGCGTGCAAAACGAGAGCACATGGTATTGGGGGTATGGTATTGACATGGATAGAGAACTGGTTGGCAGACAGGAAGCAAAGAGTAGAAATTAACAGGTTCTTTTTCAGGCAGTGACAAGTGCGGTGCTGCAAGGCTCAGTGCCAGGACCCCAGTTATTTACAATATATATTCATGATTTAGACGAGGGAATTAAATGTGACATCTCCAAGTTTGCGGATAAAACAAAGCTGGGTGGCAGTGTGAGATGCGATGAGGATGCTCTGAGGCTACAGGGTGACTTGGATAGGTTGGGTGTGTGGGTAGATGCATGGCAGATGCAGTATAATGTGGATAAATGTGAGGTATCCACTTTGGAGGCAGATTATTATTTGAATGGTGTCAGATTAGGAAAAGGGGAGGTACAAGGGGAGGTACACCTGGGGTGCTCGTACATCAGTCACTGAAAGTTATCATGCAGATACAGCAGGCAGTGAAGAAAGCTAATGGCATGTTGACTTTCATTGCAAGAGGACTTGAATTTAGAAGCAAGGAAGTCCTACTGCAGTTGTACAGGGTCCTGGTGAGAATGCACCTGGAGTGTTGGATGCAATTTTGGTCTCCTCATTTGAGGAAGGACATTATTGCCTCTGACGGAGTGCAGCGTAGGTTCACCAGGCTAATTCTCAGAATGGCGGGCTGTCATATGATGAAAGAATGCGTCAGTTGGGCTTGTATTCACTGGAATTAAGAAGGATGAGAGGGAATCTTATATAAACATATAAAATTCTTAAGGGATTAGACAGGCTAGATGCCGGAAAAATGTTCCCGATATTGGTGGAGTCCAGAACCAGGGTCTGTTCATCATTAGTTGTTCATAAATAAGTGAAATAACATTGTTATGTGCTATTAAAGTTGTCAGGGGTAAACGGGACGAAAAAGGTTGGGACCCTCTGATGCTGGAGGGAGAGGTTGGGCAGGATTAACTTTATTCTTTGGACCACAGGAGGCTGAGCTTATAGAGGTGTATAAAACCATGAGGGGAATAGATAGGGTGAATGCACAGTCTTTTTCCCCGGAAGGGAAATCAAGAACTAGAGTGAAACATAGAAACATAGAAAAAAAGGTGCAGGAGTAGGCCATTCGGCCCTTCGAGCCAGCACTGCCATTCAATATGATCATGGCTGATGATCTAAAATCAGTATCCCGTACCTGCCTTCTCTCCATACCCCCTGATCCCTCTAGCCACAAGGGCCACATCTAACTCCCTCTTAAATATAGCCAATGAACTGGCCTCAACTACCTTCTGTGGCAGAGAATTCCAGAGACTCACCACTCTCTGTGTGAAAAATGTTTTTCTCATCTCGGTCCTAAAAGATTTCCCCCTTATCCTTAAACTGTGACCCCTTGTTCTGGACTTCCCCGACATCGGGACAATCTTCCTGCATCTAGCCTGTCCAACCCCTTAAGAATTTTGTACGTTTCTATAAGATCCCCCCTCAATCTTCTAAATTCTAGCGAGTACAAGCCGAGTCTATCCTGTCTTTCTTCATATGAAAGTCCTGCCATCCCAGGAATCAGTCTGGTGAACCTTCTCTGTACTCCCTCTATGGCAAGAATGTCTTTCCTCAGATTTGGAGATAAAACTGTACGCAACGTAGAAGGAGGCATGTGACAGGTATAGGCTGCTGGGATCAAGTGTATCCCTGGAGGAGTTTCGGGAACTGAGGAGCATACTTCAGAAGGAAATCGGGAGGGGGCAAGAGATAGCTCTGGCAAATAATATTCAGTAAAATCAAAAGGGAATTTATGTAAATGAAGGGAAAGGGAGTAACCCGAGAGAGAATAGGGTCAAAAACTAAAGCAGTCACCTCTGTATGGAGCTATAGGAGATGAGCAAGGTCCACAACCAGTATTTCACCCTTGTTTTTATGGTTGAGAAAGACTTGAAGACTGGGCAACTTAGGACAGTTAATAGAGATGTCTTGAGGGCAGTCTGTATTATGGGCAAGGAGGTGCTAAGCATTTGAAGGCTTATGAAGGTAGATACGTACATTTCCCTGACCCAATTAGATTTATCCGTGGACACTGTGGGAAGCTGGAGCCCGAAAGTTGGTTTATTAATTCTCACCATACATGTTGCTTGACTCACTGACTTACTCCAACACTTTGCTTCCCTCAATTTTCCAGCATCTGCAGTTCTGTGGATAAGCCACTTGGTAGCTGAGTTAAATACTGAACTATTCTGTTCTGTTCTTTGTAGATGTCGTGGAGTCTGGAGACTCCCCACAGATTTAGATTAGAGTGATTTGGGAATAAATCCCTCCATTATGAGAAATATATTTCACTTTCATTTATATTTTTTAATAGAAAATTTGAACAGGCAATTATAACTATGATTAATATTAGACTGCAATGTAATCTGTTTCTTGCATCGCTGCTTAGAGCTTATGGGATGTCACGTAACACCGATTGTAATCCATCAGTTTTAGGGCACTTTTTAAATCAGCATAATCACAGCCTGAAAAAACCATTGCAGTATTTAGGCCACAGAGACATGAAACTGAACTTATACAGAATAAATAAATTTTGGAAAAATTAAACATTGTTACTGAGACACCAGGGCAGCAGGTGATGCAACGGTAGAGTTACTGCCTTACAGCGCCAGAGACCTGGGTTAGATCCTGGCTGTGGATGCTGTCTGTAAATTTCCTTGTGACATTGTGTGTTGTTTACCGGCTGCTCTGGCTTCCTCCCACATTCCAAAAAACATGCAGGTTTGTAGATTAATTGGTTTCTGTAAATTGTCCCTAGTGTGTGGGATAGAATTAGTGTACAGGTGATCGCTGGTCGGCATGGACCTGGTGGGCTGAAGGGCCTGTTTCCACATTGTATCTCTAAAATTAAAACTATAACCTTATCTATTCAATTGCTAAGGTAGGCTACATAAGTACACAGCTAAAATTGCACAGTGTGGAAACAGGCCCCCCAGTCAATTATCCTACTAACTTGCACATATTTGGAATATGGGAGTTCATGAGCTCACGGGAGGATCGTGTAAACTCCACATGGACAGAGGTCAGAACTGAAGTCTGGTTACAGAGGTTGTGATGTACCACTGATATTTCCTGCCTTTTGTATTTTGGGCAATGGTGATTCTGATAATACTTTCTTCTGAGACATACTTTAAAAGGTAAAATAGTGTAACATTTTTTTTTAATGAACTAAAGAAAATGAGATGAAATCTTTGATGCTGCTATTGCATTTTTAAAATAGTCAGTTTGATTTCCCAGGGCCATTTGGTGATGAAGCAAAAAAGTTGTTGAGATATCTTGCTCATAGATATCAAGAGAATGGATACAACCTCGCAGCCAAAAGTGTGCTCTAAATAGTGAAATTAATAAACATGAAGCATTTACATATGTTGTCAGGAACTGATAACGTAATCCAACACTACTTCAGGGCTAATTTAGATACAGTTATAATTTAAGTTAATTTACTCCATTGTAGTTGCAATATGGTAGTTAGGGAGATAAGCTTCAGCTTCTGTTCAAATCCTGTAGAAGCCAACTAATGATGTTAATGTATTACAAATTAAGTCCCTGACAATTTACAATAGTCACTTAGTGAGTCACGTTAAACGTTGAGGCTAAAGCTCAGTTATTAAACTGGAAAAGGGGTTACGACCCGCAGTGACAAAAGGCAGGGAGCTAAACGGGGGAAGCAGCAAAGTTGCCGTCTACGTTGCCGATGAGAGAAGCTGCTAGAGAACAATATCTTTGCTACATCGCAGCGAGTTCCCCCAAAAGGAAATTTGTGCAGTTTGACCGTGCTCCAGATAGGAGTGGGTTCAGCAGATCGGTGACTCACAACCCAAACCCAGAATGAAGTAGAGTTTTGTGAATGTGTTGGATCATTGATTGTCGCACCATTGGAAAGCACACATGAACTCCCAGGTCCCAGAGAAGGAAATGTTATTCCTCCTGTGTTCTTATCTGTCTCACATAACGTGGTTTTCCATTTGTACTGTGTATAAATATAACTTTGGGAAAGATACATCTAAGGAAATTAAGTGACCAGAGTGGGATGTTGTTGCTTAGATACTGATTGCCCTGTTTGTATGCCAAATCTTCAATGAGGATTCACTCGGAGGAAGGCAGCATCAAATCCACAGGATGGGACTGGTTATATATCCTTGCACCTGAATTATATGCCTTAAAGTGGATAGATATCCATTTGTTAACGAGTAAATCGCTTCATCGCAGAAATTTAAGGCAATGGAAATATTATTCAAATTTTAAAAAGTTACTAAACTCAGATGAACGTTTGTAAAAATGTTTCTTTCTCAGTCAGAAATACATTTATTTATTAATTACCAAAGGGTTTATTCTGCGGATTACTGTTTAGATGGTCATTTATAAGTCATGATTGTACTGCCAGAGAGAAACTTAAATAGTTATCAACTTACCGTATATGCTTCTGGGTTAGTAAATGTGACCTGTGTGGAAGGATTAAGATCAGAAGAATAACTACCCTAAGCTGCCACTGACATATCAGTTCTACATTTTAGACTGTGGCCCGATTGTTATCATGTAAGTTTTTTCACTAACTGGATAGCATGCTATAAAAAAAGCTTTTCACTGTACCTCGGTACACATCACAATAAAAACTAGACTAATAATGTTTTAATGATTGGGGAGAAGGCATGGAGAACGGGGTTAGGAGGAAGAGGTAGATCAGCCATGATTGAATGGCGGAGTAAACTTGATGGGCTGAATGGCCTAACTCTACTCCTATTCCTTATGAACATGATTAATATTGGACCTTATGAACTTATGATTAATATTGAACTTATATGGACATTATATGTTTACATGTACATATATATGGAAACTGTGTGATCTGTTGAGTTGTATTTTATCTGACCTATTTTCTTCAGTGCTGTCATTCCTCATAATGATGAGATTTAGTTTTACAGTTACAACATGGAAACAGGCCCTTCAGCCCACTGAGTCCGTGCTGCCCAGCAACCTCCGCACACTAACACTATCCTAAGCACACCAGCGGCAATTTACAATTTTACCAAGCCAATTAACATGCAAACCTGTACGTCTTTGGAGTGCGGGAGGAAACAAGGTATACCCGGAGAATACTGGCGCAGGTCACCGAGAGAACGTGTAAACTCCATACAGACAGCACCCGTAGTCAGAATCAAACCCAGGTCTCTGGCACCGTAAGGCAGCAACTCTACCGCTGCACGCTTCACCGTGCCACCCAATTAGAAACAAAAATGGGAACAATATAATTTGGATGGATATTGTTCAAATTCAAGCAATCTGAGGAATATTTTAATGATTGGGGAGAAGCCAGGGAGAATGGGGTTAGGAGGCAGAGATAGATCAGCCATGATTGAATGGCGGAGTAGACTTGATGGGCCGAATGGCCTAATTTCACTCCTATTCCTTATGAACATGATTAATAATGTTTTGAAGGAGATGTGAAGAGTACCAATTGAAAGGTTTTTTTTTAAAAATATGATTATTTTCTCTATTTGTAGACATATTAGCAGCTCCTGTCAATGTCACAGTTCGACACCTGCAAGCCAACTCAGCAGTGGTATCATGGGAGGTTCCTGATGGAGATGCTGTCATCGGCTACGCTATATCGCAGCAGGTATCACTGTATTTGATCTATCGGAACTCTTGGATACATATGTTTCACTCCTGCATTGTGGCTGTCCCTATAGGTTAGTATACTTGTTTAGAGCACGGAAACAGGCCCTTCAGCCCACCGATCAGTACACCAGCACTGCCCTACACACCAGGGACAATTTACAGTTCTACTAAAGCCAATTAACCTACAAACCTGTATGGCTTTATAGTGTGGGAGAAAACCGGAGCTCCCTGGGGAAACCCCCGTGGTCACGGGGAGAACTTAAAAACTCTGTACAGACAGCACCCATAGTCAGGATCAAACTTGGTTCTCTGGCGCTGTAATGCCCTTGTCCCACTTAGGAAACCTGAACGGAAACCTCTGGAGACTTTGCGCCCCACCCAAGGTTTCCGTGCGGTTCCTGGAGGTTTTTGTCAGTCTCCCTAATGGTCGAAACTGACAAAAACCTCCAGGAACCTCCGGGATCCGCACGGAAACCTCCAGAGTCTCCAGAGGTTTCCGTTCAGGTTTCCTAGGTGGGACAGGGGCATAAGGCAGCAACTCTACAGCTGCACCACCGTGCCACCCACTATGTTCCTCATACTGTGAGAAAGAAACAAGAAATAAAAGTACCTTGGAATCATTTTTTTAAAATCAAAGTTACTGATCCGCTGGTCTCGGATGTCTCTAGGAAGGCAAAGCTTATCTCAGTGATCTCACAGGTGGCCTCGTGATTTACTGGGCCTTTCGAGTTAGCCTGAGACAATAGACAATAGGTGCAGGAGTAGGCCATTCGGCCCTTCGAGCCAGCACCGCCATTCAATGTGATCATGGCTGATCATCCCCAATCAGTACCCTGTTCCTGCCTTCTCCCCATATCCCCTGACTCCGCTACCTTGAAGAGTCCTATCTGGCTCTCTCTTGAAAGTATCCAGAGAACCGCCCTCTGAGGCAGAGAATTCCACCGACTCACAACTCTCTGTGGGAAAAAGTGTTTCGTCGTCTCCATTCTAAATGGCTTACCCCTTAATCTTAAACTGTGGCCCCTGGTCCTGGACTCCCCCAACATCGGAAACATGTTTCCTGCCTCTAGCATGTCCAGTCCCTGAACAATCTTCTGAAGAAGGGTCTCGACCCGAAACTTCGCCTATCTCCTTTGCTCCTTAGATGCTGCTGCACCCGCTGAGTTTCTCCAGCCTTTTGTGTACCCTGAACAATCTTATATTTCAATACGATCCCCTCTCATCCTTCTAAACTCCAGAGTGTACAAGCCCAGCCGCATTCTTCAAAAACATCTACTTGTTTTCCTAAGCAGGGTTTGATATGTGGTGCTGCTAATTTAGCTGACAACTCCATTTTAGCTGACATAGTCTGTTTAATCCTTACATTACATTGCACCTGAAACACATTTTGCAGATGGTACATCCGGTAACCATGGTGTACAAGTGTGGGTAGTGAAAATGCCAATTAGCACTAGATTGGCATCTTTTGGTTTTCAGTATCCACTCCGCCATTCAATCATGGCAGACCTATCTCTCCCTCATAACCACATTCTCCTGCCTTCTCCCCATAGCCTCTGACACCCGTACTAATCAAGAGATTATAATACCCAAGGATATACATGGTACAGGTGCATTGTTGTGACAGCAGGGTCAGATCACTGTTAAAAAAGAGATTTTCAAATGTTTTTAATTTTTAACAAATATTGTTTTGCTTACAGAAAAACACTGCATGGTATAGAGGGTCCAGCAAAGTTTCTGGAATAGCAGGTCTGTCAGGAGCCCCACAACATGGAAACAGTCCCTTCAGCCCAACCTGTCCATGCTGACCAAAATGCCACACCTAACCTAGTCCTGCACTTGTCCCATACACCCTCTAAACTTTTATTATCCATGTACCTGTCCAAATGTCTTTTAAATGTTGTTACTGTACCTGCATCAACTACTTCATGTAGCATCTTGTTCCATATACAAACCACCCTCTGTCCCTCCAGGATCTTATTACATCTTTCTCTTCTCCCCGAAAGTCTCTGCCCTCTAGTTCATGCTGGATAAAAGACATGAATTCACTCTATCTATTCCCCTCATTAATTCATACACCTCTATAAGATCATAGTTCTGCATCCTGTGCTCCAAGGAATAAAATCCTAACCTGTCCAACCTTTTCCTAGAGTTCAGGTCCTGGCCAAATCCTCGTAAATCTTCACTGCACTCATTCCAGCTTGATGGCATCTTTCCGTAGCATGGTGACCAAAATTGAACATAATACTCTGGAGGTGGGCTTCACCAATGTTGGGTGAGGTACCGGAAGACTGAAGGGTGGCTAATGTTGTGCCTCTATTTAAGAAGGGCATCATGGAAGAACCGACATCTTCAGACCATAACCTAACATCTGTGGTAGGAAAGTTACTCGAGAGAATTTTGAGGGACAAGATATACATGCATTTGGAAAGACAGGGGGTTGATGAGGGATAGTTTTATGTGTGGGAGATCATGCCTCATGAATTTGATTGAGTTTTTAATTGACAGTCATCCTATCAAAGTCAAGGTGCTCGTTGCTCAATCCTCCAAAAATACTTACGTTTTTATTAATTATCTCCCTGTTCACAAACGGGGGATATCAAAGAACCCTGTAGTTTCTATTAGATGGTAGAACAGACATGTTGTGCACCCTCAGCCAGTGTGAAGAAGGTGAGCAAGTTTGGATGATATGGTTCATATTAATAAGGCTGCTTCAATAGGTTTTTCAGAACTTTGGAACTGAACCTCGCTATTTTCTGTTGTAATAATAACAGAATGCCAACACTTGACATCTACCTGCTGAGTTAATATCAGTTCAATTCTAAGGTTGCCTTTGATGTAGGAATGTGGTGTATTATTGCAAAGTTCACATTACACCAATAAAACAAAATAATTGAGGTTCAAAACTTGCAACACATAGGCGAGTAAGCTTGTCCACAGTAAACAGTGCTAAGTTGTAAATGTGTGACAGGTCTTTTCATTAAATTTAATTCCTACAGTGGGGTCATTTTCCCTTTTTATTAATTCCCTCATAGAAGGTTGAGAGCTCTCTTCTTAACCAACCCTATCTCAAGAAACATCGACAATTACTACCTTATTTCCCATTTCCTAAACGCTCATGCCTCCATTTTCCTGACCACTGCCTCAATTTCTTTCGTTACCCAGAGTTCCTTCCTCCTACCTGCCCCACTCTAACAGGAACAGGAAGGAGCAGTTGTGTCGCTGGGTTACGTCTCCCAAGATGAAGTGTGGCACTGTTACAAAGCCATTTTGGAGGGAGTCAACCATATTACTGAAGGTGCGGTGTTATAGGCAGACAAGATTGGAAAGAAAGGCACATTTCCGCCCCTGATAGACCTCAATGAACCAGAACATTTTTTTCCAACATTAGTAGCCATGGTAATGGTGAAACAAATACTAGCCTCCCATTCCAGATGATGTAATAAAATCCTCCTCATGCCATTGTGGGATTTGAACTCCTGCTCGTCCTCTCGGTCTTTAGCCCCGGCGTTTAGATTGCCAGTGCACCGTGCCTTTCAATCAGCTTGATTTCAAGCCTTCCCAAACATCCCATTCTGCCGTCCTCTGTAGATGAATTTTAAAGTGCGTGAATAGACTGTGAGATGACGAGGCATTATTATTCGAAAGGGGAAGAGAAAATCAGGAGTCATCTTGAGGCACAGTGCGAATCTCAAAGATGGATGATGAAGTGCCAATTACGGTGGCACCTCACATTATCTGCCTCGTCTGTTCGGCTGCGGATGCCATGGAGTGAGGCCAAGTGGGGAAGTACAATAATAAGCTGCAGAAAATTGAAGAATTGAGATGTGAAATGACTGCCTGCCGGGTGGGTAGTGCACCAGAGATAACAACTTAATAAGTGCAGGCAGCAGAGGGAGTTACCCAGCATGCTGCATTCTCTCAGAACCATTTTCAATCCCTGAAATAATTATGGCACTTTTTTCTTTTGATAATGCAATCATCACACAGAATGAAATGGCTCTTGGAAGTTCATATCATTTCTGCAGAGACGTTGAAATTTGAATGTTTGCCCTTAGGTACCAGGAGATGATTCTGAAATATAATTTCAATATTCACTCAGGAGACCTCCTTAAACTTTTCTTATTCCCTTTTCCTTCATACTTTTATTGTAATCAGTGTGTTCACTTTCGTAAATTATTTATTTTATGCCGTGAGAACATAACATGTTAAAAGCCTCGAGCCTTCATTTTTAGCCCATCAAAGGAAGACTACTATGCTATAAAAATGGTGTAAAAGACCGTTCTTCTTTGCTCCATCTTTCTATTTGTCTAGGGAGGAACCGCAGATGCTGGTTTAAACTGAAGACGGACAGAAAAAGATGCAGTAGCTCAGCGAGTCATGCAGCATATCTGGAGAAAAGGAAAAGTTTTGGGTCTAAACAGCCTCCAGAGATGCTGCCTGACTTGCAGAGTTACTCCAGGTTTTTGTGTCTTTCCTTTTGTCTACACTGCCAACACTCTCTCATTCTTGCCTTCTCAATAATCCTTTGTGGTTCACGGCAATGGATTTCTTCTACAAGTCAGTGCTCTGAGTTGGCCCAAGTCCTGATCATTTTCTTTAGGTCAACATTTATTCTGATAAACAGTGTTTCTCTGTTGCCGGGGGAATTAAGGATGGTTGCAGCTGATATATTAAAGCCAGCACTGAGTTTGTGGTCAGGGTGGCACAGTGTCACAGCAGTAGAGGTGCTGCCTTACAGCGCCAGAGACCCAGGTTCGATCCTGACCACGGGTGCAGTCTATATAGAGTTTGTACGTTCTCCCTATGACTGCATGGGTTTTCTCCAGGTTCTCTGTTTTCCTCCCACATTCCAAGGATGTGCAGGTTTATAGGTTATTTGGCTTCTGTAATTTGTCCCTAGGATGTAGGATAGAGTTAGTGTACTGGTACTGTAGTGTAGATGGCTGGTCACAGTGAGATCGCTGGTCGCTGGTTGGCGTGGACTTGGTGGGCTGAAGGGCCCGTTTCCACATTGTATCTCTAAAGTCTAAAGAGTGACAAAGACAAAATGCCCTTCAGTAAACCTCAGGAGAATATAGAATTCATCAGGGTGGGATTTGTAGCTATACCTCACGTGCATCTGACAATAAATACTTGACGTGTTTATCGTATGTGTCATAAGGCAACCCTGATTAACACATGTTAGTGGTTAACACAGCCACATGAAAATCAGCTCAAGCTTACTCACAGGATGCAGCACCATGTAGATGGATATGAGGACCTTTGACTCGCTAATTGAAGCTTCTGGCAGTCATTCTTCTTATCGAGTCCACATCACAAGATTAGAAATTGTTCAGTAAGAGCCGAACTCACTTCTCGGCATCTGCATACAATGGCGTCTTGCACTTCTTGTGCATAGAGGTAGAAAGATTGGTGGAACAAGATTGCAACTTGAACGCTCTTTCCTTGACCCCCTGGCAGTCATGAAGACACTGAAGGACATTAGTCATCCATTAATGTCGTATTATGGAAAATCCAATTTTCACTACCTGTATTATTCAAAATGCCATGAATTTCTTATGGGACATCCATTTTATCCATCTTTTCAACATTTCTTCTATGTTTAATGTCCAGAGAACATCTGACCGGCACCTCTTACATCAAATAGATTTATATTTCTTGGCCTGTTTCCTTTATCATCGTTACTTTTTTGCATATCTTTCATTCATTGTTCTTCATCTCTCCACATGTCTATATCTCGTGTTTCCTTATCCCTAACCAGTTTGAAGAAGGGTCTCGACCCGAAACGTCACCCATTCCTTCTCTCCAGAGATGCTGTCTGTCCCACTGAGTTACTCCAGCTTTTTGTGTCTATCTTCGGTTTAAACCAGCATCTGCAGTTCCTTCTTACACATATCCTCAATGAGTGTCAGTCATGGCCAAAAGGAGGTTTGGTCAGTTAAACAGGCTTAGTCCACAGAAGGCCGTAGAGGCCAAGTCAGTGGATATTTTAAGGCAGATATAGATAGATTTTTGATTAGTGCCAAGTGTCAGAGTTGATGGGGTGAAGGCAAGAGAATGGGGTTAGGAGGGTGAGATAGATCAGCCAAGATTGAATGGCGGAGTGGACTTGATGGGCCGAATGGCTTAATTCTACTCTGATCACTTATGACATTCGTCCTCCTGCACATCTCATCGATACTTACAAATAACATCATTCCAAATACTACCCCCACAGTTACAAAGTGGCACAGCTCTGTAAACTTGCATCGTACTTTGAACATAAAGTGAAAAAACACAGAGATGTGTCTGAAGACATCATTAATGTAACAAACTATAAATTTAATGAATTTCTTTGTGGGGGAAATTCAGTTAATTAAAGATGAATGTAGTGATAATTCATACCAGTGCTCCTAACCATCATGTATTTAGTGATTTGTCCATCTATCCATATATTCGTCAATCCATTTATTTATTTATTTGCTTATTTATTTACTCATTTATTTATCTACAGCAATAAAAATAAACATCTCGAGTTCTCTGCGTGCAATGCTCTAAAGATTTCTGAAGGAATCGAATCTCACAGAATTATATAGTCCTTGCCAAACAGTTGTCAACCTGAGCAAATACCTTTTGCTTGCTTTTGGCCCATATCGCTCGAAACCTTTCTCTATCCATGTACCTGTCCAATTATTTTTTTAAGCATTGTAATCGAATCTGCTCGACATCTGGCATCCCGTTCTGTAAACCTAGCAAGCACCCCCGTCGTGAAAAAGTTGCCCTCTGGTTTCCTTTAAATCTCTCATCTTAGATCTTTACCCTCTCGTTTTGCCCACCAGTACACATAGACTAGAGAGAAATGACCATTCATCCTATCTATACTATTTGTGATTATGTAAACCTCGAAAAGGTCACCCATCATTCACCTAGAGTCGCTTCCCTAGCTTCAATGAACAACTCCACAGTAAATGCAGATGAGAAATATTCATTTAAGACCTTGTCAGCTGCTTTGGCTCCACACATAGTCAACTACTTTTTTCTGAAGGGGCCCTATTCTCTCACGTTGTGCCATTTTACTCTTAATATAGTTGTAGAATCACCTAGGATTCTCCTTTGCTTTATCTGCCAAACCTATCTCATGTCCTCTTTTTGTCCTGATTTCCCTCCTGGTGTATTCCTACATTCCTTATACTCCCTAGAACGTTTTTTCCAGGCGCTCCATAGAACGTCTTTTTTGCACTTTGCTCCCATACTCCATAGATGCACAGTTTTGTAGGTTAAATGGCTTGTGTAAATTGTCCCTGGTGTGTAGGATAGTGCTAGTGTATGGGTGATCGCTAGATGGCACCAACTGGATGGGCCGAAGGGCCTGTTTTCACGCTCTATCGCTAAAGCCTAGAGTTTAAAATGAATATATTAATTGCCATGTCAGGCTTGAGGGGCTGAATGGCCCTTTCCTTGGCCCATTGTCTTGTTAAATCTCATTAAATTGGAACATTCCAATTTGGAATTTTATTATTCACAACTATCCATACAACATATAATTTGGTGGAAGCAGACAGGCCCAGTAGCTCCGTGCCCATGTATTTATGTTTTTATATAGGATTACAGTTACAGCCATCGCAAACAAGAAAGGGTAACACTTGTTTCTGATCTTCCACCCTTTGCTACTGGGTTCATGATATCTTGCAAATTAACCATCTTACGTCACCAGTCTGGCTGCAATCAGATAATCACTTGCAGAAATTGAAAAGCACTTATTGAGGGGTTGTGACCAAATTCTCAAATTGTTTGTCATCTCATTTTGTTTACGTATTCAAGTTCAGATACACCAGGATGCAATGAAATTCCTCAGTCCCGGGGAGGTCATGGAGTACATAGTAGAATCATTGAGTCATCGACATAGGGTCGTACAGCATGGAGACAGACCCTCCAGCTCAACTTGCCTCTGTTGGCAAGGCAAGAAGCCCCATCTACACTAGTCCCGCCTGTCCACATTTGACCCATATCCCTCTAAACCTTTTCTATCCATGTACCTGGCCAAATGCCTTTGAAATGTTGTTATACTACCTGCCTCAACTACCTCCTCCGGCAGCTCATTCCGTATACCCAGCATCCATCCTGTGAAATAGTTGGTTCCCGTTAAATTGTTTCCCTCTTACCTTGAAGCTATGTCTCCGATTCTTGATTCCCAACTCTTGGTTAAAAAGAAAACTCTGTACACTCACCCTATCTATTCTCCTCAGGAACTTATACACCTCTATAAGATCACCCCTCATCCTCTGTCGCTCCAAGGAATAACATCCTCGTTTGCCCAACCACTCCCTGAAGCTCAGACCCTCAAGTCCAGCTAATATCCATCAGTATGTTTGGGTCTGTCGGCCCACCAAGTTCATGCCGACCAGCATCAGTATGTTAATATCCATCAGTATATTTGTATTACAATAAATACAATGACGACTGCACACCAGCAGAATGGCCCAAATGTTCTAGCAAAATTGGGAGTAGTGCAAAATAAATACTGGTGCAATAATAGAATGAGATAAAGTTAATAGCGAGAGTACGTGGCATCACCTCTGGGTTAGAAAGGGATGATAGGTTCAGGAGAGTGATGTTCAAATAAATGATAAATGTTCAAAGTTCAATATTATTTCATTCAAGTATTGAAAGAATACTTTTGATTTCCAGAGAAAGGATGTGCGAATGTTACGTCTTATCCAGGAAGTGAATACCACGACGCGTTCCTGCATGCTGTGGGACTTAGAGGAGGACACAGAGTACACTGTCCACGTGCAGTCCATTAGCCTGACCGGTGTGAGCCCAGTCAGTGAGCCTATCACCTTCAGGACCGCTAAAGAAGCTGAGAAATTGGCCTTAAAAGGTAACAGAACATTTTAATGATTGAAGTTCAGTCCGACTACTAGGCATGGCGTTGGTGGTAATGCAAAAGAGTTACCACCAACGCCATGCCTAGCAATGCCCAGATAACATTCCCGCAAATACCATCCTTCATCCGGGAAGGAGAGAAACGGAGGACTAACCCCTCGCCTCTCAACTCATGCCCACTGAACGCAGCCAGGGACTGGGAAATGCGTGTTGACCTAGGCCAGAGGCTTTCGTTCCCAGTTGAAATCACAGTTACCAACCTGCGACCAGACCTCGATCTCTGGTCCAACTCCTGTCGGCGTGTTTTCATCAATGAGCTGACGGTCCCATGGGAGGAGGCTGTGGACGAGGCTTATGAAAGGAAAAAGCTTCGATATTCAAACCTTGCAGCAGAGGCAGAGGAGAGAGGTTGGAGGGTAAGGTTGTGTCCAGCGGAGGTGGGTGCAGGGGCTTTGTAGCCAGTTCCACCGCAAGGCTCCTGAGGGAAGTAGGAGTCAAAGGGCAGGCACAAAGGAGGGCAATAAAAGAACTTGCCAATGCCGCTGAACGGAGCAGTCACTGGCTGTGGCTGAAGAGGAAAGATGCTGTCTGGGCTGCCACGTGACCATCTAGAGGCTAGCAATACGACACACACCCAGGTCTGATCAACCTGTGGTGGGCCTGCCTCGACTGAGGGTGCCTTGTGATAAAAGGCCGAAACACCCAGTGACGTTGAGGTACACAACTGAAGATATGTCTGATTGTTAGCAAAATTCACCTGGTGGTCATACCCAAGAATGTCAATCGTAGTGAAATCATAGGGATTGTAACATCCAGTCCTACTAATCAATCTGCATTCTACAACACATGAACGATTCAAAACATTTGCAAGAATTTTTAATAAAGTGTGAATGAATTACCTAAAACGTGTAGCTTGTTGACTGACATTAATCATTCATTTCAGCCCAACAACAAACCAATTCACACTAATGACATGGTGAAGTGTGTTACTGGAGTAAGTGTCCGCCTCTAATGGAAAGAATCATTGACAGGAGCTATAATGATCAGTCTGAAGAGCCTCGACCTGAAATGTCACCCATTCCTTCTCTCCAGAGATGCTGCCTGTCCTGCTGAGTTACTCCAGCATTTTGTGTCTATCTTCAATGTAAACCAGCATCTGCAGTTCCTCCCTGCACAGGTTTCATTGATATTCCCTTTGTAGAAGCATCTTCAGAAACATTTTATTTTGGCCAGTGAATGAAAATGGATGCAAAATGCATGCAAAGTTCTAATGAAGTTGACTGGTTTGAAAGTCAGGATTTGCACACAACTGATTTTTGATTAACATGATGTGGATTTGCTAAAGATGGAGATGCTAAAGCAGAAATCTGCAGGCTTGGCATTAAAGAGCTGGGGAGATACAATCCCAATTGATAGCATATGTAGATTAGCCACACAACAACGTCCATTGAGGATGGGAAGAGCATGTAACATTCTGTTATTTGGGGTTAGTGTGGATACACTTGGGCTTATGGGCAAAGGCAGGAGAATAGGGTTGAGAGGGGAAAGTGGATCAGCCATGATTGAATGCTGGAGTAGACTTGATGGGCCGAATGACCTTATTCTGCTCCTGGAACTTATGGACATGAATTAACTGCAAACCATAACTTGATCCTCAAGGAGGGAATTGGAGGCCCAGCGGAGAAGGCATAGCGAAGGGGAATGTCTTATGCTCATGTGGATAAGGGGCTTCATTCCCACCACTCTCACAAGGCATAGAAGAGTACAACACAGGCCCACCATGGCTACACCGACTATGATGCCAAACTACCTGCCTGTTCATGTACCTGCCTAACTGGAATAGTTTAATTTAGTTTGGAGAAACAGCATGTAAACTGGTCCTTCGGCCCACCGAGTTCATGCTGACCAGCAACCCCTGTACACTAACACTATCCTACACACTGGGGACAATTTATCATTTTACCGAAGCCAATTAGCCCACAAACCTGTACTCCTTTGGAGGGTGGGAGGAAACCAGAGCACCTGGAGAAAACCCACGTGGTCACGGAGAGAATGTACAAACTCCGTACAGACCAGCACCCGTAGTCTGATCAAACCTGGGTCTCTGGCGCTGGAAGGTAGCAACTCTACCGCTGCGCCACCAGGCCGCCCGTGGCTGGGTACAGGAAGAGATGTTAGGATGAACAGTCATTTCAGAAGATGAAGGAGATAATACTGGGAAATAAAGTACAGGAAATATTGAGAATGGAAGTGGAAATATCAAAAAAGAGCATCTTTGGGGTGAAAACGGTATCTTTACATCAGTAAAAGAATGCCGGCATCACACGCGCCTGCAGATGGAATGTGGAACATAGAACAGAGCAGCGCAGGAATAGGCCCTCCGGCCAACAATATCTGTGATAAACTAATCTCATCTGCCTTAACATGATCCGTACCCCTTGATTTCCTACATGCCCATGGTCAGGGAGTGGAGGGATATGAATCAGGCTTGAATCCAGAGCAACAAATGATCTGCTGGAGGAATTCAGTAGGTTGAGCAGCATCTGAGTAGTGGGGTAAGGATTTAGCAATGTTCCAGCCCCTATATCAGGACAGCAAAAGAAGACATGGGAGGACATGGGCCAAGTTTGCACTTGCATATGATGATGGATTTAGAAACATAGAAACGTAGAAAATAGGTGCAGGAGTAGACCATTCGACCCTTCGAGCCAGCACCACCATTCAATATGATCATGGCTGATCCAAAATCAGTACCCCCTTCCTACTTTCTCCCCCATATCCCTTGATTCCGTTTGCCCTAAGAACTATATCTAACTCTCTCTTGAACAAATCTTACAAACAGGCTGATGCAGTCTGAGTTTGTAACCAGACTGCTGGATGTGCTCTGGCTCCCCTCTGATGTGTGGGAAGAAAGCAGCACATAGGCAGTTCCACCAGACTAAACAGTGGAGAAGAATTGAAGGAGGAGGATGTCAAAGGTACAGAAAATACGTATTAAAAATGTGACAAAAGCAGTCACTGCCTGTAGATTTGTGGCTATGGCTGAAACATAGAAACATAGAAACATAGAAATTAGGTGCAGTAGGGCATTCGGCCCTACGAGCCTGCACCGCCATTCAGTATGATCATCCAACTCAGTATCCTGTACCTGCCTTCTCTCCATACGCCCTGATCCCTTTAGCCACAAGGGCCACATCTAACTCCCTCTTAAATATAGCCAATGAACTGGCCTCAACTACCTCTGTGGCAGAGAATTCCACAGATTCACCAGTCTCTGTGTGAAAAATGATTTTCTCATCTCGGTCCTAGACTGAAGTTGTTTTGTTGCTGTGTCAGGCAAGGGGAAATCAAATAGATTTTCTATTCAAGATAGTCACATTGACTACGTCTAAAGTCTAAAATTGGTGAGATCCACACAAGGATTATTTGAAATATCAGAAAGATTTGGAAGAGAACAACCTTGGAAAGGAAGTGTCAGTAAAAGATTGGTAGGGGTCGCACCAGATCAAAGGGATCATTGATGTTTATTTTCAAATAAGATGGTGGCTATGAAAGGAGCCCCCAACAGTACCTAAAGTGAGGAGCATCTTGATAATGTGAGCTATCGGGGGTGGGGTAATCAGAAATGGAAGCTCAGTGATTAGAAAATCACTAAGAATCAGGTTCAATGATCAGGAGATTAGTCTGTTTAAAGTGATTAGATTGAGTAAAGTGGACAAAAATTGGTGAGGAGCTAGAGGAAGATCTAGAAGGAGGCAAGAAGAAAAAAATAATTCCCATGGGTAGAATCTAGCATAAATTAACTAATTCATTAATTAGTATTGTGGATGAAAATAAGGTTTCAAATGTTATTTATGGTTTAAAAAAAATGTTGATGATGAAACCAAAATCGGTTTTCTACATCATCCTCGATTGCTGAAGATTTGTGAATAATCCATGGAAATTTACGTTAAGGAAAACTGATTATAATCTTAATAATGCAGAACCCTTCTAATAAGTATCTTTGTACTAAATGTTGGACTTTGAGTCATAATTTCCTATGTTGTAAGAGCAGAATTAGGCCATTCAGCCCATCAAGTATACTCCACCATTCAATCATGGCTGATCTTTCTTTTTCTCTCAACCACATTCTCCTGCTTTCTCCCCATAACCCTTGACACACAAACTAATCAAGAACCGATCAATCTCCACTGTGAAAATATCCATTGACCTGGCCTCCACAGCCTTCTGTCGCAATGAATTTCACAGCCATTGGATAAGGTGGCCCTGGTGACATTTCCTCTACGACATCCTCTCATTTAGAGACAGTGTGATGTGAAGAAGGATCCTGACCTGAAACGTCACCTATCCATGTTCTCCAGAAATGCAGCCTGACCCACTGAGTTAACTCCATCACATTTCTTTGTAAACCAGCATCTGCAGTTCCTTGTACGGAGTTGTGGAGGATGTCCTGGTTCTGTGACTTCTTCTTTCGTGTGGCGTGCACAGCCTAAAGTTGTTGGACAACTTGTTCTATTTGACCTTCCGTTTGTGCACGTCGAGTTGATTGCATTAGTCGAAACAGGGCGGACCACGTGAAGGTTGCAATCTTCCACCTCATTCTGTGACTGAGTTTACTCCAACCTGGGCTGCAATGTTCCTGTAGATTCTGCTACAATAAAGTACAGGCAATGTACAAAAGCAATAATAATAAGCACAAAGCAACTAGTTTATTACTTGGAATATCATTGTACTATGAAACATTTATACTGTGATCCGCAATTTCTACTGTAATATTGAATTCAATTATATATATTTTCATTCCCTTGCCATTTACATTCTTTATGGTGCATGTTTCATTTCCAAATGGGCTGCGTCGTGCAATAATACCCAAAACATATACATGTCCTTGGAAATATTATAAAGGAAGTAACCATTACCCAAGAGGTAAGTGCTGCAATAATATGTTTTTCGAAGAGCAGACCAAAGGAGAAAGCTGTTAAATTGAATTACTTCTGCTCCCATTATAAATCTATTGTATAAACCTATAGCATTCTCTATTAGTTCGGAATAATAACTCAAGGTGCTGGCATCAAAACAACAAAAATTGTACTGCAGATGGAGCGATTTAGCTGAAATTATATACTAATCAATCGGATTATCAAAATGCATGGATGAACTAAAACATACGGACTATCTTTGATCGGATTTTACAGGCTTTACCTTGCACTAAACGTCATTCTCTTATCGTGTATCTGTACACTGTGAATGGCTCGAGTGTAATCATCCCTTGTCTTTCTGCTGACTGGTTAGTTTGCAATAAAAGCTTTTCACTGTATCTCAGTACACGTGACAATAAACTAAACTGAACTGTACATACCCAATAAATTAGCATAAAACAAATTTTGATTTATTCATCGTGCACACTTGAGTTATTTTCCTGAGTAATTTAATATGATTACCAATTAAAAAATTAATGTGCAATCAGTAATAATGTGAGTGTTATCGATGCCCAGCTTCCTGCATTATTGTTTAACTGGTGCCTCTGGTAATACTGCCTGATCTACTACAGATTTCATGAAAGGACAACCTTTTGAAGCACTGAGATTCTTGATTATTTATCAAGTAGTAAAGCTATTGTAACAGAAGGAATCTTTACTGCTGAACATGAGTAATCTGCATTCAACTCAAAAGGTTTTGAAATAGTACTGTGGCATGTTAATGTATAAATACTTGCGTTTCCTGTGACATTTAGCTCTCTGCTGAATCCGAGGCAATCGTTTTAAACAATCCAATATAAATAATGAAAGAATTGAAGACAAAGCATTATTTGTTTATACATTGGTATCCCACAATGGTAAAATAAATAGAAGGCATCAACATCCAACTTTTTAGTTTAATTTAGTTCAGAGACACAGATACAGCGCAGAAACAGGCCCTTAGGCCCACTGAGTCCGCGCCGACCAGCCATCCCCACGCATTAACACTACCCTGCACACACTAGGGGCAATTTACATTTGTACCAAGCTGATTAACCCACAAATCTGTACGTCTTTGGAGTGTGGGAGGAAAATGAAGACCTCGGAGAAAACCCACGTGGCCAGGCGGAGAACGTGCAAACTCCACACAGACAGCACCCATAGTCGGGATCGAACACGGGCCTCAGCACTGTGAGGCAGCAACTCTTCCGCCTTCATCCTCCTCATTCTTCATGTATATCAGGACTGCATCCATCATAAGACACACCCATTCATATACCACCCTATATCCTATTTCCAACAAGATGCAGGACAGAACGCCACAGGAGATCCTTCTTCCCTGTGGCTATCAAACTGTACAATTCCTCCCCCTTCTGTCGTGGGGTAGACTGACTGACTCCCCTTCCCCCAAATCTTTGCACATTCCCAATCCTTTCCATTTGTCACTTTAATTTCATGTTTCAGGTATTTTGCGTTTTATGACTATTGGCAATCAATTTCCCTCCAGGGATAAATAAAGTTCTATCGTAACATATGACTTCATAATTTTGATTAATGATAATTAACTGGCAGTCAGACTAATTCAGTATTACCTGAAGTAAATCCAAATATTGTGTGACCGCATGGAATAAACAGAGCACAGCCATGTCACTGATTCAGCATTAACACCGTCATTTTGGGGCGGTACGGTGGCACAGCAGTAGAGTTGCTGCCTTACAGCACCAGAGACCCGGGTTCAATCCTGACTAAGGGTGCTGTCTGTACGGAGTTTGTACTTTCTCCCCGTGACCACGTGGGTTTTCTTTGCGAGCTCCGATTTCCTCCCCCGTTCCAAAGACATGTAGGTTTGAGTAAAAAAATGTAATATTGTCCCTAGTGTGTAGGATAGTGCCAGTGTACGGGGATGCTGGTCAGGGCTGACTCGATGGGCCGAAGGGACTGTTTCCGTGCTGTATCTCTCAATTAAACTAAGCTAAATGCGGTTGTTCTGATGCAACTCTTGCACTGTGCTGTGAAAGCCAGGTTCACCCTTTGTATCATCAGTTGATTCACTTCTGACATTGTGGTGAAAACAGGAGAAGGGATGTGGGGGGGGGGGGAAATGTGTGGACACTGTAATTAATCTTCCCAGGCTGCAGAGAGAGAATAACCAGCCACAACATCTATTCCTAATCAGTCAAATGAATACCATTGAAAATCAACACCAGTAAACATTTGGTAAGGTTGGGATCAATGGTGACGGTTGAATATACACCAATTATAGATAATAGACAATAGGTGCAGGAGTAGGCCATTCGGCCCTTTGAGCCAGCACCGCCATTCAATGTGATCTATGCTGATCATCCCCAATCAGTACCCCGTTCCTGCCTTCTCCCCATATCCCCTGACTCCGCTATTTTTAAGAGCCCCATCTAGCTCTCTCTTGAAAGCATCCAGAGAAGTGCCTCCAGACTCCACAGAATTCCACAGACTCACAACTCTCTGTGAGGAAAAGTGTTTCTTCGTCTCCCGTTCTAAATGGCTTACTCCTTATTCTTAAACTGTGGCCCCTGGTTCAGGACTCCACCAACATCGGGAACATGTTTCCTGCCTCTAGCGTGTCCAAACCCTTAACAATCTTATATGTTTCAATGAGATAACCTCTCATCCTTCTAAACTCCAGAGTGTACAAGCCCAGATGCTCCATTTTCTCAGCATGTGACAGTCCCGTCACCCCGGGAAGTAACCTTGTAAACCTACGCTGTACTCTCTCAATAGTAAGAATGTCCTTCCTCAAATTAGGGGACCAAAATTGCACACAATACTCCAGGTGTGGTCTCACTAGGGCTCTGTACTACTGCAGAAGGACCTCCTTCAATTATCTACTTTTACTCAGCAGCAGTATGCTTTAACTTTTTCCACTGGGTGTGGGCATTCATGGCAATATCTGCATTTATTGACTATTCTAAGTTTTATTGTTAGCATGCCTGAATTATGATATTTTGCTAGACAGCCAGATATAAAAACAGTTTTTATCCACGAGTAGTTGCTCTACTCAACAGCCAAAAATCTGTAGCCTCCCTTTGATCTGCTATTTTGTTGGTTCACATGCTTAATCAATGGTGTTTTATCATGAATGTTTTATTATTATTAATGTTTATTGTTTTCTGAGTCATTCATAACTGTCACTGTATGTCATGTTGTTACTTGTGGGTGGAGCACCAAGGCAAATTCCTTGTATGTAAATACGTGGCCAATAAACTTACTTGCTTACTTACTTACTTAAAGCGTATACATAAGTGTAAGTTGCTGTTATAGTTCTAAAGCTGCTAGGGCTAAAGACTGTAATAGTTATAATGAGACCATTGATTAGTGTGTAATATCAAAAAGATAGTAATTGTGGTCCGGGAGCTAATCATATGATATGGAACATGTTGTACCATTTATATCCAAGCAGTGTTGATCCCATTTCTGGAACGGTTCTTTCACTGTGGCTTGTTGACCATAATAATTGTCACACCTGTGCTTGGCAAGGCTGGTATTCCTTAGCAAATCTTTGTTAGAGTTAGATAGCGCTCTTGGGGCTAACGGAATCAAGGGATATGGGGAGAAAGCAGGAATGGGATATTGATTTTGGATGATCAGCCATGATCATATTGAATGGCTGTGCTGGCTCGAAGGGCCGAATGGTCTACTCCTGCACCTATTTTCTATGTTTCTATGTTTATCATTTCATTCAAAAAATAGTCTTACAAGTCCGATCAGACAAAAGCTCTTGGTGTCTTTCAACTTTATCCAAATCCATTCGTTGATTAGGGCACAAATCTACCCTTCAGTGTGTGTGGATTGAATATTGCCAAGGATTCAATGACTAGAGGGGTTTTTTCAACACAACAACATAGGTTCTTCAATTCCCTGTGCCAACGTTGTATCTCCAGCAGCTGTGAATTAAGCTATTCCTCCAATCTCTCTACATTGAACAGTAGTAGCTCACTGCAGTGCTCAAAGATTATTAAGATTGCGAAGGGTCTCAGAGATGAACTCCAAAGATCTCCTTAAATTATTTTCATCTTATGCTTTCTTACTGCAGTATTCCATGCCTGCATGTTCTCCACTCTATCCTGCGATTCAAGAGGATTTGTTATTCATAAAGAACTCCAAACCCTACCACGTAAGCTGCGAACCACTGCCATAATCACTCACACACCACCACCACCACCCGAGATAGCTGGTCTATGTCTGAGCCACTATCTGGTCCCGTTTCCTACCTAACCTTCCTATAAGTGTTCTTTTTAAAAGGGCGCACAGTGGCACAGCAGTGGAGTCACTGCCTTACAGCACCAGAGCCTAGGTTCGATCCTGACCACAGGTGATGCCTGTACAGAGTTTGTACATTCTGTAATCGTGTGGGGTTTTCCCAAGGTCTCCAGTTTCCTCCCCCACTCTGAAGATGTGCAGGCTTGTAGGTCAATGGGCTTCTTTACATTGGCCCGAGTGTGTAGGATAGTGCTAATGTACGGATGATCGCTGGTCAGCGTAAACTCTGTAATCCAAAGAGCCTGCATCCACGCTGTTCTTCCTGTGACAATGTGGGTTTGCTCCAGGTGTTCCGGTTTCCTCCCAGAAATCAGCATTTCTCACTGTTACACACGGTTTAGTCGTTTTTTTGCACAATCCGCAAGTATTGCCACTTTTCATTTCACTGCACATCCCGTATGCGTATGTGACGAATAAACTTGACTTGACTTGACCTAGGTTTGTGCATTATGTGTTTCATTACCACCACCCACAAAATATCTACTCACTTTGCACCGAGGAAAGTCCATGATGTTCGAACCTTGAGGTCCCACAGTGAAAGCCATCAATTAGCAATTTTCACTAAGTACAGCAAAACAAATGCGTTAAACCACTATTTATTTCCAGAGCAGATATTGGTTGGTTGTTGTGACAATGCTTGATGCCAGTCATGTACCTGCTGGTGCCTGGGCACCAGTCTTGTAGTGCTCATAATTAGGGTGGCATGGTGGCGCAGCGGTAGAGTTGCTGCCTCATAACGTTTGCAGCTCCAGAGACCCAGGTTCGATCCCAACAATGGGTGCTGCCTGCATGCAGTTTGTTCATTCTCCCCATGATCACATGGCTTTTGTCCGAGACCTTCGGTTCCTCCCACACTCCAAAGACACACAGGTATGCAGGTAAATTGGCTTGGTATAAGTGTAAATTGTCCCTTGTGTGTGTAGGATAGAAACATAGAAACATAGAAAAATAGGTGCAGGAGTAGGCCATTCGCCCTTCGAGCCTGCACCGCCATTCAATATGATCATGGCTGATCATCCAACTCAGTATCCCGTACCTGCCTTTTCTCCATAACCCCCTGATCCCTTTAGCCACAAGAGCCACATCCAACTCCCTCTTGAATATAGCCAATGAACTGGCCTCAACGACCTTCTGTGGCAGAGAATTCCAGAGACTCACCACTCTCTGTGTAAAGAATGTTTTCCTCATCTCAGTCCTAAAGGAATTCCCCCTTATCCTTAGACTGTGACCCCTTGTTCTGGACTCCCCCAACAACAAGATGGTGTTAATATGCAGTGATCGCTGGTCGCTGTGGACGGTGGGCCGCAGGGCTTGTTTCCGCACTGTATCTCTAAACTAAACTAATCTCCACAAAATTTGGAACAAAATGTACATCTCAAAGCAAATTGACAAAAACTAACGAGGAGAAACATCACAGGTATGAAATCATTTTGTTATAGACTAGCATGTCTTATTTACATACAAATGGACACAGTTAACACAAAGTCTACAGGGCCTGTCCTACCAGCATCCGACTCCGTGCAGTGAGTGCGACCAAACCGGCAGCGGGGGCCGCGCGGAGGTCGGGTGAGTGGCGCGACGCGGCGGGAAGTGAGGCGAACTTGGAGCGAAGTCTGAAAGGTAAGTTCGCCAGGACAGAGAGGGACACACAGAGAGGGGCACAGAGGCACGACGTCGAGGCGGTGCGTAATGCGTCGAGGTGACTGCGAGCCGACAAGCCGTTGCCGCACGGAATTTTTGAACACGGTCAGTTTTTCGGAGCCCCGCGCGATGTCGGGACGAACTCCGCACAATTCCGCACGGCTCCGGCGATCGAAGTGGGACCGGCCCCGCGACGCCGGACGGCTCAAGCGACCACGTTAGGTCGCGCTCATCGCATGGAGTTGCACGCTGGTGGGACAGGCCCTTAAGTCTTTTTTGCAACTGAAAAACACATAGTCATACGATTTTTTAAATATCCTGACCATTTACACCTCACGCTGCCTCGCCAAGGCCAGCAGCATAATCAAGGACTAAACTCACGCCGGCCACTCCCTTTTCTCCCCTCTCCCATCAGACAAGAGTATAGAGGTGTGAAAACGCACACCTCCAGATTCAAGGACAGTTTCTTCCCAGCTGTTATCAGGCAACTGAAGCATCCTACCACAACTAGAGAGCAGTCCTGAGCTACCATCTAGCTACTATCTACCTCATTGGAGACTCGAGGACAATCTTTGACTTCACTGGACTTTATCTTGCAGTAAAGGTTATTCATGTAATTCCCTTTGTCATGTATCTGAACACTGTGGATGGCTCGATAGTAATCTTGTATTGTCTGTCGCTGTCTGGTGAGCACACGACAAAAGCTTTTCACTGTATCCGAGCACACGTGACACTAAACTACACTAAACATTCTCCCAGCCTGTGTGTCAGAGTCAAGGCCAAGGAAGAATTATTGGCTTTACACCAGCTTCTGGAGAAAGAAGACAACATGGCCTGAGCAGGGAATGAATCCAGAAATGAATCCACAAAACCTTCTAAATTATAACTTGGTACCCATATAATATCAAGATGGGTGGATGACCTGAATCGCTGGCAATGATGCTGAGCTGGGCTACAGGCTGTAGGTGGGGGTGGTCAGTGGGCAGTTCATGGCTGCCCTTAGTCTTGCATCTGCTCCTCTCAGCATTGAACTGAAGTAACATGACAAAACTAAGCTCCAATGGCAGGGGTGATTGGATTTAGCATTGCCTTTTAAATTGCGTTTCTCTTGATTGCCTCTTAACAACATCTGTTTATTTCCCAGTCTTATTAATTTTACAGATTCTTTTGGACAAGAACAATTCCCGGAGCTGTATTAAATGGACAAATAACCTTCTGGCATGCACCTCATCTCTGTTTGCACGCGTCTACGCATCTACATTTGCATTAAAATGTCAAACAATAAAAGGCATTACTTCAACTAATTCCTTTTCAAAATTATCAGTCCCTCTCTCTCTCTCTCTCTCTCTCTCTCTTTCTCTTCCTTCCTCACTCTCTCTCTCTTCCTCTCTCTCTCTCTTCCTCCCCCTCTCTCTCTCTCTCTCTTCCTCCCTCTCTCTGCCCTTCCCTCCCTCTCTCTCTCTCACTCTCTTCTCTCTCTCTCTCTCCTCCCTCTCTCTCCTTCCTCCCTCTCTCTCTCTCTTCCCTCTCTCTCCCCCTTCCCTCCCTCTCTCTCTCTCTCTCTCTCTCTCTCTCTCTTCCTCCTCCCCTTCCTCCCTCTCTCTCTCTTTCTCTCCCTTCCTACCTCTCTCTCTCTCTTCCTCCCTCTCTCCCCTCCCCTCCCTCTCTCCTCTCTCTCTCTTCCTCCCTCTCTCTCCCTTCCCTCCCCCCCTCTCTCTCTCTCTCTCCCTCCCTCTCTCTTTCCTCCCTCTCTCTCCTTCCTCTCGCTCCTCTCTCTCTCTTCCTCCCTCTCTCTTCCTCCCTCTTCCTCCCTCCCTCTCTCTTTCCCTCTCCCCCTCCCTCCCTCTCTTTCTCTTTCCAAATAGACAGTTTCTGTGTCGCAGCCAAGTTACTCACTAGTGGGGCGCAGTCAAACCTGGAAACTAATATCTCCAATGACAAGGAAGCAGATGGTGAGCGATAAAGAGATGGAGAGGAGGCAGGGAGAGTAGGAAATAAATCTAACATGGCAATAGCTGGAGGGAAAAACCTATTGAATTTGCAAAATTCATCAGAATCACCAATCTGCATACAAAGTATACATTTTATTAAATTAATACCAATTACAAGTTCTATATATGGGTGTTTCCGTAAATAAGGGTACCAACCAGTGACATGGTGGCCAAATTTGAAAGTTATTAAATCATGATTGAATATCACAGCATTAAAAATGGGCCTATGATCCTTATGAGTGAATTTGTGATCAAAATCGACCAAAATGTAATACCTTTTCAAACGTTGAAAAAAAAAATGTATAAGACATAGAAGATACTTACTGATTTCTAAGCTCCCTTACAAAGATGTCGGCACCTAACCCACCACGAGGCCTGTAGTTCACGCCAGGGTCATTGTAATCGTGTTGTTTGATTTTTGACCAGTGCAAAAAAAAACTTACAGCGCTATAATAGCATTCACGACGTTACTCAACGAGGGGGACAACAGAATGAGATATAGCTAAAATAAGGTGGGCAAACTCAATTATTTTTTCATGATTTCAAGTTCTATTCATTATTAAGTATCTCAAAGGAAAGTTTTAACACAGAATATAAACAATAAAAAAAGAAACAGTAAATATAAAAACGGTTACTCTGCTTTTAATTCACACATTTCACATGTGACCAAAGGGACACTGCTACTTACGTTCTGCTGCAAAAATGGGGCATCAAAAAAACAGCTTACCTGGTGATAAATGAAAAAAATCATAAGCATAATCAGAAATTTGGCTTATATAGAGTTATTCAATTGCAAAATTATTGAATTGTATTTCTGATAGAAATTAGCCTAAGGATTTGATGAAATCCTGCTTGAAAAATGTCACACAAAAAAAGGCAAGAAAACACAGGGACATATCTGATATTTTTCTTTTGTAAAAACAGATTTTTTAAAATTTTTGCTTCATCTCATTATTTTGGCTATACACCATGATCTATATTACTTAAAATACAGGATATGAGACAATGGAAATATTGCATACAAAACAGGTAAATAAGCTGGAAGTTTGGAGACCTTCAGTTTCACTACTGAGTGCTGTATTTACGGAAGCACCCATATATGTAATATATATTTTAATTAGATTTTTTTTTAAGTGATTTTTCTTTTATAATTGCACTGTATCTTTTATATTTTTGGGAAGGTGCTCTGCATTATGGTATAAATATAAACTGTAGTATATCAAGGATAAATGTTCAGATATTTCTCACCCATTTCATTAATCCGACTCATAAATGTAATCTAATGTCTGTCACTCAGTATTTTCATCCTCTATCTTACAGATGAGGTGACATCAAAGGTACTGCAGCGGCGATCCACACAATTAAGAACAGGAGAGATGATCATCATTGTGGTTGTTCTAGTCATGTGGGCAGGTGAGGGACTGTTTTGCTCCTGCTATCCTCCTGGCCAACAAGGACATATGTCATTGCTCTTGCATGGTTAGCTGTTCAGTCTGACTCTGTGAGAAGGTCCGAGCTTTGCACATCAAATACAAGATCTTTTCACGTGCACTTAAAGAATACGGCAACCATTGTTCCAACCACTTTGTTGGACATTTAATATTGTTATTGCCCTATTCGTGAATATTATTAGATGCATGTTGAATGTGGGTCAAATGCTTACTAACCTGTTAACCAGTTCAGACCGACTTCCGTCGATCTAACAATTTGCAAATTATTTTACATGTACAAATAACACCACTTAAGTCTCACTTGTAATCCCACATGGTACCTATCTATCATTACAGCACATAATTCACCCCCCCCCCCCCACCATCTCTGTCTCATTCCTACTGCTTCCCTTGTGACAAAACTGATTCATTCATTTATCACCTCACAGTTTTGCTTCTGAAAACTTCTCATTACCAGTCTCCCATGTTGCAATTAATTTCCTCTTCGTATTTTCTCCACCACCCCTGTCTTTAACCTTCAGTGTCCTCAAACACATGAAATTAGATATTCAATTTTCCAACAGAATCATTACGCCAGACCCCGTGCACCCCACTGATGTTCTCGACACCCACTGATATTCGGCAACACGGTCGCACAGCGGTGGAGCTGCTGCCTCCCAGAGCCATCGATCCTGACTACAGGTGGCCCCTGTGCAGAGTCTGTACGTTCTTCTTGTGACTGCAGTGTGGGGGGTGGTGGGATGGGGGGGAGGGGGGGGTTGGGTGCTCCAGTTTCCTCCCACATCCCAAAGACGTGCGAGCAAAATGTGAGGTGCTGTTCATCCAATTTGCGTTGGGTCTCACTCTGACAATGGGGGAGGCCCAGGACACACAGGTCGGCGTGGGAATGGGAGGGGGAGTTAAAGTGCTCAGCAACTGGGAGATCAGGAACACTTTAACTCCCCCAAACATTCCCAGACTGACCTTTCTGTCCTGGGCCTCCTCCATTGTCAGAGATGTTGTATATGTTATATGTGTATACATAATATAATGTGCAAAGTATATTACATAAATGGAACATTTCATTGGCAGTTTTACATATTATGACATTATGATATGGCACCATCTTTGATTTATACCAAAGATAAACACAAAGTGCTGGAGTAACTCAGCTGGTCAGACAACATCTCTGGAGAAAAAGGATGGGTGACGATTTGGGTCGGGACCCTCCTTCAGACAATACCATTTCTGCATCTGAGATCATTTGCAAAACTGGTGCATACCCTTCTGAAATACAATGCATTACTTTTCTAGAGGTTCAATGCACCCCTTAAGGAGGCATAAAGTTACAAGCACCTGCAGAACTATATTGTTAGAGTAGGAGACGTACTCAACAACAATGTGTAAGAAGGAACTGCAGATGCTGGTTTGAATCGAAGATAGACACAAAAAGCTGGAGTAACTCAGCAGGACAGGCAGCTTCTCTGAAGAGAAGGAATGGGTGACTGGTCCCGACCGAAACATCACCCATTCTTTCTCTCCAGAGTTACCCCAGCTTTTTGTGACGTTTCGGGTCGAGTTCCTTCTTCAGACTGGAGAAGGGTCTCGACCCGAAATGTTACCTATTCCTTCTCTCCAGGGATGCTGCCTGTCCTGCTGAGTTACTCCAGCTTTTTGTGTCTATCATCAGTTTTGTAGGTTAACCGGCTTCTGTAAATTGCCCCCAGTACGCAGGATGCGAAAGTGGGATAACATAGAACTAGTGTTAAAGAAGGAACTGCAGATGCTGGAGAATCGAGGGTACACAAAAGGCTGAAGAAACTCAGCGGGTGCAGCAGCATCTAAGGAGCGAAGGAGATAGGCGACGTTTCGGGTCGAGACCCTTCTAGTGTAAGGGTGATCACTGGTTAGCATGGACATGGTGAGCTGTAAACTAAACTAAACACCCCCTGGCTCTACTGAATCCACCCTACAACCTGCCAACAATAAGAGACCCTTAAGATGTCTGGCCCTTTGCCTTCTATAATTCACTCACCGAACTCCTCTACATAGCTACCACCCACTCCACCTCCAGAAGTATTCACAGTAGCTGTGCCTATGTTCTCCTTTGCCTCCACTAATGCTGCAGTTGCCCGGCCCACCTTTATTAATTGCGCTGGGTCACTTATAACATTGGTTGCCTGTTAGTTGGGGTTGTCAATTCTGACATAGATTGGACAAACAAAATATCAATTTTGCTCTTTCTGTCCGGGAGCTGATGAGCCAGGTGTAGGTGTGAACCTTCTTGTCGTTTGTGAATAATGATCTCCAGTGGTGAATGACTTGGCCCACTCACCCTCTCCATGCTGATCCATTACTTTGTGCTTTATTTTGAAAGGATGAGAATGCTTTCCAGTGTAATCCATTTTTGATAAACACAACACCTTACTGACAGGAACCCGAGTCACTGCTGCGATGTCAACTGAGTTATGAGCAACAAAGGTGACGTGCTTTAGCAATTATACTTTTCCCCACCAATGCCTCCAGCTATTTTAGACAGTTCCATCTGCCGGATAGTTCTGCAAGTACGATTCACTCTCCCATTTCTGACAGACTGACTCGGGGCATTTTTCAGGTGACCCACTGTATTATTGCACAGAGTGACGGAGAGAGTTGTACAGCGCTAGAAACGAGCCCTTCGGCCCATCCTGTCCATTCCAACCGTTGTGTCTACCTACACTGATCCCATTAGACCGGTGTCACTCCACTCCTTTCCTACCCAAGCACATAGTCAAATGCCCTTTCAATGCTGTAATTGTACATGACCCCACCACTTGCTCTGCAGCTCGTATCATATAACCAGCATCCTTCGTGTCCCTCAGATGCTTGGGTCTCATTTCGTCAAACCAGATAAGAAATCCAAAGCCCCCTTTCATTATATGGACTGAATGAAGTAGTTGCTACATATCTTAATGAGTAATATAAGTAGATAACAAAAACATATGAACCAAACAAATGCAGCAGAAGAAAACATTCCTGATACTTATACGTTTTTATGCAAAAACTATTTTAGTTTTGTGCGGCTATTTAACAGATAGCTGCAAATCACTGAAGTGTCACCAATAATGTCAAGCTAAATTGCACAATTACAAAGCAAAGAATAATAAGCAAAGAGCAACGTTAAAACTATACAGGTAACTTGCACTTAGACAGAGCCTTTCTTTACCTCAGGATCTGCCAAAGTGGTTTAAGGTCAATTAAATGCACCTCATCTTCACGATTGTGTCACAATATCTTTTGCATTTACCTAAGGGAGCAAATGGGGCCTTGAGTAAACGCCTAAACTGCAGCAGCTCCAATGCAGCATACCCTTGTGCCCTAATCCTTAAAGGAGCATTTGAGCTGCACCTAGATTACTGTGTGCAGACATTACAAGAGGTTGTGATTCCACAAGAGCCGGGGCAATGAAGATTTGTGAGAATGGTGGAATTTTACCAGAATTTTAGTTATCAGACAGAAAAATATGGGATTAGCTTTTTCTTTTCTGAGGAGGAGGCTGAGGGGAGAATTAATGAGGGGAATCGATGGGGTAGATGCATAGTCTTTTACCCAGTGTAGGGGAATCTAGAACCAGAGGTCATATGTTTAAGTTGAGAGGGGAAAGATTTAACAGGAATCTGAGGCGTGACGTTTTCATGGATTTTTCATGGATACATGGAACGAGCTGCCAGAGGAGGTGGTTGAGGCTGGTACTATAGCAACATTTAAAAGGCATTTGGACAGATACATGGATAGGATATGTTTAGGGGGATAACTGCCAAATGAGGGCAGGTGAGACGGGAGTAGATGAGATATCTCGGTGGGCATGGGCTGGTTGGGCTGAAGGGCCTGTTTCCATGCTGTATTCCCTGACTCTAATTGAATCCTATAAAATTATGAAAGGTTGACAGTAAGTAAATAGGATATATGTGTTTCCCTTAACAGTTAGACCAAAGACAAGAGGACGTTTAACTATTAATTGGATGAACACTTGATATGCCAAACATACAAAGGCATGAGCAGGAACTGCAGATGCTGGAATCTTACAGAGAACACAGAATGCTGGAGTAACTCAGCGGTTCTGGCAGTGAAATAGTATTGGGCTGGATTGATCTTTTTGAGGTGTTGCAAAATGCGATCCCTCAAAGCAATAAATCCTTTCTTCTACCCGCCCCCCACCCTCCTCACATCAGTCTGAAGAAGGGTTTCGACCCGAAACGTTGCCTATTTCCTTCGCTCCATAGATGCTGCCTCACCCGCTGAGTTTCTCCAGCATTTTTGTCCACCTTCGATTTTCCAGCACCTGCAGTTCCTTCTTAAACAAAATCCCGTTAATCTACCAGCTGCCCACCCTGTGGGAATCGAAGAGTTAACAGAAATACTAAATGATATGATAAATAGGTGTGAAAGATTGATGCTGTTGTGAAATGGAGTGTAGGTGTGAGTTTTGCTTACACATGCTCTACCAATGTAGCTCAGTTAGTTTAGTTTACTTTAGAATTACAGCGTGGAAACAGGCCCTTCAGCCTACCGAGTACACGGCAACCAATGATCACCCAAACACTACACACGAGGGGGCAATTATTTTACAAAGGCCAATTAACCTGAAAACCTTTGGAATGTGGGGGATACCAGAGCACCCGGAGAAAACCCAATGCGTGTCACAGGGAGAACGTGCAAACTCCGTACAGAAAGCATCCGTGGTCAGGATCGAACCCGGGTCTCTGGTGCCATAAGGTAGCAGCTCTACCGCTGCGCCACTGTGCCACCCGCCGTTAGTTCGACATCCTTAACACTGACTGACAATTGATTATTTCTTTTCTGCTGTTTGCCAGGCGTGATAGCTTTGTTTTGTAGGCAATATGATATAATCAAAGACAATGAGCCCAACAACAATAAGGACAAAGCCAAGAGCTCTTCAGAATACAGCACTCCGGAGCATCCAACAGGAGGGCTGCTACGCAGCAAGGTAGGGGAGCGCGGCTGCCAAACTCAGAGGTTTTATTGATATCCTGGTTCACACAAAGACAAGAAAATAACATGCCAACATATAATAAGGCAGAATAGATGTGTACAGAAGAAGCAAAATGATAGGGCTGTTACAACTTGCTCTTATCAGGCATTCATTGACTGTATAATTAAGCAGCTTTTGGTTTTGTGCAGAATGTAAATTTGATGTAACTGCATCATATACCTGAATTTATAAAATATGTTTTTTTACTGTACCAGGTTCAATCCACCTCAGCCTGTAAACATGTCTGTCTGTCATTGCCAATTTCTCTCTGTACAGTGACCTAGAGACCAGGTCTCTACCGAACTATTTGCTTCACTGATGTAGCTGGGAAATGTTCCTTTTCTCTGCTCCGCAGGATGTGTGTTCCTATAAGCAGATAGAATGTTTCATTGCCAAATGTGCCGACTGATGAACAATCAGACGTGATATCCACCCCTAATAGACTCATAGAGTCATGGAGTCATGGAGTCATACAATATGCATGAAACAGGGCCTTCGGCCTACACCTGCCCACACCGACCAACATGTCCCATCTACGCTAGTCCCACCTGCCAACATTTAGCCCATATCAATCTAAATCTGTCCTATCCATGTTGGATATAAAACCACAGCATTAATCTTTTTAGCAGCAAGCCTTTATTTAAGTTAACAAAAATGCCTTGAGGGTGATAACAAGCAACATGGCAGTTTGCACTTTTATTATACTGGAGATTTCATACAGCTGTAAAACAAATCATGTAAACTTAAAAGTCAGGAGTGATGCTTTGCATTTTAACACATAGATAAAATTGTAGAAAGGGGTATATTGACAACCAATTCTGCACAGGGTAATAACCCTAATTCTTGGACCTAACAGAAACATTCTGGTGGTCATCGACTGATATGTAGAAATACAATTATAATCTCTGGTGTCCATGTCATCATTGGGAAAAGGGACAACGGGATCTGGGGGTCTTTGTTCATCAGTCTATGAAAGTAAGCATGCAGGTACAGCAGGCAGTGAAGAAAGAGAATGGCATGTTGGCCTTTATAACAAGAGGAATCGAATACAGGAGCAAATATGTCCTTCTGCAGTTGTACAGAGCCCTAGTGAGACCACACCTGGAGTATTATGCGCAGTTTTGGTCCCCTAAGGAAGGACATTCTTGCTATTGAAGGAGTGCAGCGTAGGTTTACAAGGTTAATTCCCGGGATGGCAGACTGTCATATGCTGAAAGAATGGAACAGCTGGGCTTGTACACTCTGGTGTTTAGAAGGATGAGAGGGGATCTCATTGAAACATATAAGATTGTTAAGGGTTTGGACACGCTAGAAACATGTTCCCGATGTTGGAGGAGTCCAGAACCAGGGGCCACAGTTTAAGAACAAGGAGTAAGCCATTTAGAGACGAGGAAACACTTTTTCTCACAGAGAGTGGTGAGTCTGTGGAATTCTCTGCCTCAGAGGGCAGTGGAGGCAGGTTCTCTGGATGCTTTCAAGAGAGAGCTAGATAGGGCTCTCAAAAATAGTGGAGTCAGGGGATATGGGGATAAGGCAGAAACAGGGTACTGATTGAGGATGATCAGCCATGATCATATTGAATGGCAGTGCTGGCTCGAAGGGCCGAATGGCCTGCTCCTGCACCTATTGTCTATTGTCTATTGTCAAATGATTTATTGGGATATATATCATGGAGAAAATGAGTGAAAATGAAAACAGAGTCAGGTACTCATGAAAAGTAAAAATGACATAGCATTTTATCCCGCAGAATTTCTCACACTCACCAACTGTAGTCACCTGTTAGGTATTGGTAAACTTCTCACAGTAATTAAGGATAACACAGCACAGAGAAGGCTATACAATGACTCCCAAAATGTGATGCTTTTATCAGCCTAAATATTTTCTTTTCATTATTTATCACATTCCCTTGGAAGGTTGCTATTAAACCTGTTTCCAGGAAGAGTACTACAGTCGAGACCAACTAATTGCGTAAAATAAAAGTTTCCACACATCTCCAGCTATTAAATTGGATCATTTTGCAGCTGAAGCCAGCGTTGTCTCATATATTCTTAACACAATAGACAATAGGTGCAGGAGTAGGCCATTCGGCCCTTCGAGCCAGCACCGCCATTCACTGTGATCATGGCTGACACAATGGTTTACAATTTAGAACAGCTCATCTTTCTCTGCCACAAGATGCAGCTTTTATGTTCTACCGCACAACTAAAATTTGTCGTACTTTGCCTTATTTGACAGTTATTAGCTTACAGGTTTATATTTACACGTTTAGTACAGATTTATTCCAGTGTTAATGATGGCAAGAATATGGTGCAGCTCTCACTGAGATTTAGACTTAAAGTCACCTAATGGATTGTAAAATTATAGCATCATTTATTTACTTTTACAAACTAGGTCTCTGCTAAAACATCTTTGGCAACCTACGAATGTACAAAACGGTGCAGGTGCTGAAACCTGAAATAAACATGTCTGACCATATGCAGCATTTCAGACAGCACTTATGGAGACACACAAAAAAACTGCAGGTGCTGGAATCTGGAGCAAAAAAAAACAATCTGCTGGAGGAACTCAGTGGATCGGGCAGCATCTGTGGAAGCAAGAAGCATGGGCAGTTGGGCCTAAGGCCTGTTTCCATGCTGTATAACCCCATGTCTCTATGACTCTAGTGTTGTATTAAGTTGGATTACACTTCTGCATCAGCTTAAGTAGTACCATACAGACCAATTGCCATGAGAGTATTTTGTGCTAGTGCTGAAGAATAATTTCTATCCTCTGCGCCAATGACTAGTTTAGTTTAGAGATACAGTGCGGAAACAGGTCCGTTGGCCCCCAGAGTCCGTGCTGACCAGTGATCCCCCACACATTAACACTTCTTCTTCTTCTTGCGTATGGCGTGCACAGCCTAAAGTTGTAGGACAACTTGCACTATTCGATCTTACTTGATTGTGCACGCCAGGTTGATTGCATTCATCGAAACAGGGCGGACCACGTGAAGGTTGCAATCTCCCCCCCCCCCCCCCCAACATTAACACTATCCTACACACACTAGGGACAATTTTCAATTTTACCAAGCCAATTAACCAACAAACCTGTACTCTTCACCTGAGAATAGACAATGGACAATAGGCAATAGGTGCAGGAGTAGGCCATTCGGCCCTTCGAGCCAGCACTGCCATTCAATGTGATCATGGCTGATCATCCACAACCAGTACCCCATTCCTGACTTCTCCCCATTTCCCCTGACTCTGCTATCTTTAAGAGCCCTATCTTGCTCTCTCGTGAAAGTATACAGAGAACTGGCCTCTACCGCCCTCTGAGGCAGAGAATTCCACAGACTCACAACTCTCTGTGAGAAAAAGTGTTTCCTCGTCTCCATTCTAAATGGCCGTCCCAGAGTCAAGAATCTGAGTCAAGATTTCTTGAGCAAGACTACACATCAAGATTCAAGAATCAAGAGAGTTTATTGTCATGTGTCCCAGATAGGACAATGAAATTCCTGCTTTGCTTCAGCTCAACAGCATTAACAAAACAGTGTACACATTCCAGAAAAGAGATGTTTTTTGTCAAAATGATTCCCAGCAGCAAACTGGGTGACAGCCTTGAGATTTTTGATTCTAGTGTCTATTGCCAGGATACAGTAGTCATTGGCATTGTTAAAACAAGGGGTGGTTTGTGGTGTCAGCATTCTGTTTTGCTGACTGCGCAAATGATGGATCAAAGCAGAAATAAATACTATGTCACGATGATAATTGCACTTGCTGACAATGAAGAATCTCCAGTCAATATCTTCTGGCTCTGCCCCGTGTTAATTGCCCCTTAAAATCTCTCTTTAACAAAGCATTTTATCATTTGCTGTAATGCAACAGATGCTCAGTGTGATCTTTTGTTTGATAAAATCCCCGTGAAATGTCTTGGGAGCTTTTATTGCACCAGTAGTGCAGTACAAATCCAAGCTGGTGTTGTTGATCGACACAATGTGCAGCTCTTCGGGGTGAATCCATTTACCGTACAAGACAAGATGTCGTAGATCATCCTGGATTTGACCCGCGTTGGAAGAGTAACGATCTGTTCCATTGGGCCCTTAAGCATACTGGGTCAATCAGTGGCTTTCCTCTGGCTACGTCCTTCATTGCTAAGTGCAGAACTGGCGAACACTTCGTACGTGAACTGAAACGTGTGTGTTCTCTGGCATAGGACACCATGGTGAGAGAAGAATGATGATAGTCTTGGCTAATGATTTTTAAGGAAATTGTGAAAACATTCACGCATAATTAAACTGGTTTCTATGCCAAGAGAGCATTTTGTGTTGCAGCTGAAGAAACAATTAGAACGTTTAGGAAACATTTAGACAGGGACACGGATAGTGTGTAGGAAGGAACTGCAGATGCTGGTTTACATCGAAGATAGACACAAAATGCTGGAGTAACTCAGAAGGACAGGCGATAGAAGGAATGGGTGATGTTTCGGGTCGAGACCCTTCTTCAAACTGAGAGTCAGGGGAGAGGGAGTTTTACAGAGAAAAGGAAGTGTAAGGGATCAATAGAGATGCAGATCAAGGAAAATGTAGATAGACCATTGTTAGCGAGGAGAAGGTGACACAAAACAGACATATACAATGTAATGAGAGCGACCGACAGATTGGTCAGAGAATTGGGAAGGAGGAGGGATGGAGAGAGAGGGAAAGCAAGGGTTACTTGAAGTTAGAGAAGTCAATATTCATACCGCTGGGATGTGAGCTACCCAAGCGAAATATGAGGTGCTGTTCATCCAATTTGCGTTGGGTCTCATTCTGACAATGGAGGAGGCCCAGGACACAAAGGTCGGTGTGGGAATGGAATGGGGGGTTAAAGTGTTCAGCAAATGGGAGATCAGGAACACTTTAACTCCCCAAACATTCCCAGACTGACCTTTTGTCCTGGGCCTCCTCCATTGTCAGAGATGTTGTATATGTTAAATGTGTATACATAATATAATGTGCAAAGTATATTATATAAATGGAACATTTCATTGGCAGTTTTGCATATTATGACATTATGATATGAAACCATCTTTGATTTATACCAAAGATAAACACAAAGTGCTGGAGTAACTCAGCAGGTCAGACAGCATCTCTGGAGAAAAAGGATGGGTGACGATTTGGGTCGGGACCCTTTTTCAGACAATACAATTTTTGCATCCGAGATCATTTGCAAAACTGGCGCATTCCCTCCTGAAATATAATCCATTACTTTTCCAGAGGTTCAGTGCACCCCTTAAGGAGGCATAAAGTTACAAGCACCTGCAGAGCTGTAGTATTAGAGTAGGAGAAGTACTCAACAACAATGTGTAAGAAGGAACTGCAGATGCTGGTTTAAACCGAAGATAGATACAAAAAGCTGGAGTAACTCAGCAGGACAGGCAGCTTCTCTGAAGAGAAGGAATGGGTGATGTTTCGGGTCGAGACGGGTCGAGACCGAAACATCACCCATTCCTTCTCTCCAGAGTTACTCCAGCTTTTTGTGTCTGTACTCAACAACAATGGCCATTATCCCGTCCCCTTCTCCTTTCCCATTCCACCTCTTTTACTTCCTCTTCACAATCCACTCCACTCCTTACCTTACAGTTTTTGGTCTTTTCATCTCTGGCCTTTGTCCACCCATCTCCCAGTCCAACCCCCCTCCATCCGTACCCATCAATGACTTGTCTGACTTTGACCACACCTCTCTTTCAGCTTTCTGACCCCACTAAAATCAGTCTAAAGAAGGGTCTCAACTATCCTTGCCCTCCAGAGATGCTGGTTGACCTGCTGAGTTACTCCAGCATTTTGTGCTCTTTTTTTTTGCAAACCAGCATCTGCAATTCCTTATGTCAACAATACCATAAACCCAAGCAGAAGCACTTTCATTGCCAATGGCTTGAAATATTCCAGCAGCAAGTTCAGAGAGTAAATGAATGAGCATAGGTAGAATAATTGAAAGAATGAATTTGATAGACAAACCATTTAGGACAGATGATGTATCAGGCAGTACAGCTACTTAAAGTAATTATCTCACAATCTCTCTGATGCTTCTTACCTAGAAAATCAAAGTTAAATATACTTATATCAAGAGAACATCTTTCACCATTGCCTGAGGATATTTAAGCTAATATTTCCAATAAAATGCTCAAAAGATAAAAACACTAATTTCTCTCAGGCAATGCCAGATTTTTATGCATCACACACGCGAATCTTCTGCAAAGCTCGATTATGATTGGAACATTGTGTGCAACTGGTGCATTTATGTAAATACGATGCAACTACAAAGACTGCTGGATGCTTGCAAGAACATCAGCCAGGGTAAAACCCATGAGTCTTGCCGTTTGCACAAAATCCAACCATGCACCTGTGAATAGCACGAGCCTTGAATGCTGAGATACAAGGAACTGCAGATGCCGGTTTACATCTAAAAAAGACACAAAGTGCTGGAGTAAATCAGTGAATCAGACTGCATCTCTGGGGTGACATTTCAAGTCTTTCAGTCTGAAGAAGGGTCCCGACCTGAAACGTGTAGGAAGGAACTGCAGATGCTGGTCTAAATCGAAGACAAGCATCAGACAGATTGGTCAGGAGAAGAGTCTCGACCTGGAATATCACCCATTCCTTCTCTCCAGAGATGCTGCCTGTCCCGCTGAGATACTCCAGCTTGTTGTGTCTGTTCCTGGCCTGAAATGACTCCTACCCACGTGCACCAAAGATGGCCTGATGAATTACTCCAGTACTTTGTGCCTATCCTTGAATATTGTAGCAGGGCTTAACCAGATGGTTGAGGGCTATTTGGAATTACCTAAAACTGCCACCCTTACCTGGTCAATATTGATGAGGCTTAGATGCCTATCTGTATAAAGATGGGTATCTTCTTCCTTTCATCCTGCTAATCTGCATATCCACCTTATTCCCCCTCTGATCTCTTACACCCAAACTGCCGTCGGGACCCTCTTAACAATTTCCCATCTTTACAGGTGATCATCTCCTTCCCACCCTCAGTCCGTCGCCCACCGCATCGTCTCTGTGATCGCCCTTCATCAGAAGGGCAGGAGCTTGCAGAGCAAAGGCCCATATGCCCAGTTGCATGCGTGTGGCCTATTCTACCTCACATACACCTTGGGCTTTCCTCCAGCTGAAGTTACAAAGGGTCCAGGTCAAGCATGGCAATGAGCTTTCACATGTGGCCATGTTTCTAGGAATTTTGGTATTGAAAACAAAAACAATGCACGTTTTGAAACAAGCAAACAAAATTTGAGGATTAATTCACCAGAACCTGAGATGAGCGTCACGAGGGGTTTAATTGGCACATGTACCGACAACAGAACAATGGCATTATTGCAGCAACACAACAGGCCTGTAAATACAATGCGCATCGATAATAAATCACAGCGTAGGTATGTTAACGTTTAAGGTAAAAGATCTTGTACTCGCTGGAATTTAGAAGATTGAGGGGTGATCTCATAGAGACTTACAAAATTCTTAAGGGGTTGGACAGGCTAGATGCAGGAAGATTGTTCCCGATGTTGGGGAAGTCCAGGACAAGGGGTCACAGTTTAAGGATAAGGGGGAAGTCTTTTAGGACCGAGATGAGAAAATCGTTTTCCACACAGAGAGTGGTGAATCTGTGGAATTCTCTGCCACAGAAGGTAGTTGAGGCCAGTTCGTTGGCCATATTTAAGAGGGAGTTGGATGTGGCCCTTGTGGCTGAAGGGATCAGGGGGTATGGAGAGAAGGCAGGTACAGGATACTGAGTTGGATGCTCAGCCATGATCATTTTGAATGGCGGTGCAGGCTCGAAGGGCCGAATGGCCTGCTCCTGCACCTAATTTCTATGTTTCTATGTTTCTATCTATTGTTAAAATGCAACAAAATGTCGCATTAGAAAGATAAATCGTCATTTTATTTTTCATATTAAGATCAAATTAGATCACACTGAATTATATAATAAAAAAAAACAGCTTGTTTAAAAACAGCTGCAAGTTCCAAGAAATGGACCTAATGGCAAGCCATTAACTTTTTAAACTGGTAATGCAAAGAGTATGCAGGTTGTGTTAATGCTGCTAATGTGACACCCAAAATAATGCTCTTGCTATCACCGATGGAATCACCTTGTCAGCAAAGAGATGAGGGATCTGTGTAAACAGTCAAGGGTTTTATTGTGTGTGCCTTGCTTTCACATGAATCATAATTGTTATGGCAGTTTGAAAATTAGATGTATGTTGTGCTCTGCTTAGCTAAGCGTAAAAACAAAATGACTAAACCAGCCATCTGGTGCAATTGATAGAATAGGGAATAATTAAAACAGCTCTTCAGGACACTGTAACTTTTGCTTTCTATTCTATACTTTGGAAATTTAATTTGGCTTTCTCATTGAATGTATTGACCTGTCCCAAATCTGATAATTAGCCAGTAAAGTCAGATTATCTGTCTAATGCGTGGATAATAGCTTTGAGATGGAGAATGCTTGGTTGTGACAAGCCCAATTTTGATACCGTTTCAGCTGCACGTTGTTCAATGTTGTCTAACTGTTCAAGCTGAGAAGGTGTGTCATATCACAGGTCCATACATGCCCAAAGGGGGAATAGATAAACGCTTTAATATTCATTGTTTTTGATTAGAAATAAAAAGGTGTAGCAAACGATAAAGGTTGAAGCCCTTAGATGTGACGGGTGGATCAGGGGAGGGAAGGGGTAATTAAAGAGGGAAAAGATACATTTTTGATACATCAGGCAGAGAAGAGGATGGGGGCAAAACAGACAGGATCATATTGAACGGTGGAGCAAGCTTGAAGGACCAAATGGCTTACTCCTGCTCCTATTTTCTATGTTGTTATCTTCATTTAATCCAAAACTGTTAAAGGACATAATTAGAATATCAATGTCAGATTATCATTGAAAGGCTTTTAATTGTTCTGTGGAACTGCTTGATAAATTAGCGCCTCAATGAGGAATGACCAAAGAAATATAACGTTGTTTTATGGATACACAAGAGACTCCTGCCTGACCCACTGAGTTAATCCAGCACTTTGTGTCTTTTTTTGGATAAAAACAGGCATCTGCAGTGCCTTGTATCTACAAGAGATTGCAGATGCGGAAATCTTGAACAAAACACAAAGCACTGGAGAGATTCTGCGGGTCAGAGAGCATTTGGAGAGGGAATGGCCAGCCCACCAGGTGGCGCCGTATGATGGCAGCCTCGCCAACAGTCTGTCTTGTCCTTTTCTTCTTTTGTTGTTTTTAGTCTGTTGTTAAATATATGTTTTGGTGTGGCTTTAGTTTTGTATTATGTGAGGGGGGGGGGGTGGGGGGGGGGGGGGGACTTTTTAAAATCTCTTTTTCTCGACGGAGATGCGACTTTTTCCGTATCATATCTCTGTCCGCACTCCGGCCTAACATTGTTGAGTTGGCGGTCCCTTTGTTGGGGATCAACTTCGGGAGCTCCAACCGCCCCGATTGTTGGACTGCTGCAACAGCGGGGGAAAAGGAGGGAAGAAGATAATACGTTATTGCCTTCCATCAGTGTAGTGCGCTGTGTTGGCTGTTTAAGTTGATTTTAACAGATTTTAAGCAAATCAAATTCCTTGTATGTCTTTACATACTTGGCTAATACATCGATTACAATACAATACAATGTTTTAGGTCAGGATCCGTCTTCGGACTGATTGAAGGGAGGAAAAGACCTGGAAAAGAGAGGTGGGGCCAGGTCAAAGCCTGGGAAGTGATAGGTGGATACTGGTGAGGGGGGGGGGGGTTGATTGGCAGAGAGGTGGAGTAAGCAACAAAGACTAGAGGTGAATAGGAGACAAAAGGCTGTCAGATAAGGAGATAAGCGGAGGAATGTAATGTAAAGCCAGAGGGAGGGATATTGGTAGAAGGGGACAGGGGAGGGTGAAAGAGGGGGAGAAAAAGGTGGGAGGGGGCGGGAAATGGGAGGCTTGGGAATGGAAGATGAGTGTATAAAAGAGGGAGGGTGGGGGGACCAGGGTGATGGAAATAGTTGGAGAAATGGAAGGGCACCAGGGTGGGGATGGTGGGTGCGGGAAAGAAAGAGGGAATAGGGGGATGTATTACTTGAAGTTGGATAATTCACTGTTCATACTGTTGGGTTGTAAGCTACCCAAGCAGAATATAAAGTGCTGTTCCTCCAGTTTGCAAGTGGCCTCTGTCTGGCAATGGAGAAGGCCGAGGACAGAAAGGTCGGTGTGGGAATGGGAAGGGGAGTAGATGTCCCCAATCACTGGGCATCAAGCAGACCATCCTCCTTTATAGAACCAATCGTGATAACGTCACATGCTAACAAAATGCTGTTTTAAATAACAATTTCATCCTTTTATTCAGTTTCCGAAGAACAAGCCTTCTGTGCACATCATTGAAGCCTGACTGTTATGCGGCTAAGAGGATGGTTTAATTAATCCATTAACTTTCTCTTGGGAAGAAGCAGCAGCCTGCAGCAGAATACCGTGCGCACCCTGCTTCATAAACAGATTTAAAAGCACACGTAAATCAAGGTTTCCTAGGAATTATCATCTTCAACCAGGACAAGAGGCAGTTTAATTCCTCACTCGTGGAGAAGATGAAAAGGGTTTGAGGATTTTGTACACTGCAGCAAAGGGAAATTTACCCAAGATTTCGCCTCTACATTCCCGTGAACGGATATTCCAACGCAGAAACAAACTGCGAGAAATGGCTGCATAGCTTCAACGTTCACACACCGACTGTTCTTTGGATGAAATATTAATTGACAAAAGCCATCGCAGAAACAAATGCAAACAACTGGATATTAAAACATTGGTAAAAGAACAATGAGGAATATGACTTGGACCACTGTCTATGGTGATCTCCATACAAACAAAGCAACTTCCCTGCAAAGAGCGTGGCGAGACGTCTTTTGAAGTTCATCGAGAACTTTTTTGTTGCAAAGATTATTATATTTCTATTCCCATACTGAATGGTATTCAATCTCTGTTTTGCTTACGAATGATTTCTGGCTTCCAAGCAAGTTATTTGCTATAACGCAAGGCCTGCAATATGAAAAATGATATTTAATCTATAAAGAAATGGCACATTTAAAAATTTCCAGTCTTTTCTGCCGACAAACTATTAACACCAGCCAGTGCAAAGTATTCATGGGATTTATTTCATTGTTTTTATGGCCAATAGCAATGAAGCTTTAAAGACGGGCCTTCTTTTTGTACTCAAAAAGGTATGCGTACGCACGATTAATAAACATATGTGTCGTGTAGCCGGAAAATGAAAAATTGATTTTTAACTATTGAGAGATGTCGGTACATTTTACCATCGTAAAAAAAAAGCACGGTTTAAAGATGAAGGTGACCAAACTCGGCGATGTGAATCCAAATAGGCATTGTCTTTAATCTTTTCCTTCTTAACAGCAGCGTGAAGCTTTACCAAAGTAGAGAACAGAGAAGACTCGGTAAAGACTTCCTGATTTATATTTATAATGAAAGCGACATGGTCATATTTCAGAGTGCCATTTAATGCAATTTAGGTGCTGGAACCCACGCACATTTCGCGCCACCTCTGCAGCGTATAGCGTGATCTCAAAATACATATTGTCTTTCTTTTCTTTTAATCCTGAACAGAGGAATTAACGGGCATGTGACAGGGAATATGTTGCAGGCCTGTGGGGAGATAAGGAGGGGACTGGGATTGCTCAACTGGGAGCCAGCATGGACTTGATGGGCCGAATGGCCGTCTCCCTTGACATAATCAGTAAGTAAATGGCAAATTAGTGACATCTAATTCATTGAAGTGAATTATTAATCAGAGGATTCCTTGGACAGAATTATTGCTATGCTTTTTAAAACAACCAATGCTTTTGAGGCCTGCATTAACGTTCCTCTTCTATGTGGTGCTGTCCACAGTATGTTTCTGTAGTTATTGGTACAAGTGAATTGTGATGATGTCTGTGCTGCCTACCATTTCATTGACATTTATGTGGGTTTTGAGCAATAAGTGTCAATACAAAAATAGTAAAGCTTGATACTAATTTTTTTTTAAGATCTCTTTGGAGTTTAAAAGAATGAGGGCTGATTTTATTGAAACATACAGCGTCTAAAGAGATCGTGAATTGGTAGATGTTCAAATATTTCCCCTTATGGGGGCCAGGTTGTGGGGGCCAGATTACTGGAGGCATTTAAAGAGCAGGTAGATAAATCTTTGAAAGATCAGGGAATCGTGGACTCAGTGCTGGTGGCACAGGAGACGACTTGAGGCTTGGAACAGGGCTCTATTGTGACAGAGTAACATTGAACCATTGAGGTCAGCCATGGTCAGGGAGGGACAAGAGCAAGGTAGTCTACTCTTGCTCCTATTGACTTATGTTCTGTGTATAATTTACATGTTAAAACGGCAGACAAATAGTTAAATAGGGACATCTAGTTCCATTTTGAGCGTTCTAAAATATGTTAGGGTGGCACGGTGGCCTTACAGCGCCAGAGATGAAAACCGCGTGGGTTTTCTCCCAGATCTTCAGTTTCCTTCCACACTGCAAAGACGCACAGGTTTGTAGGTTAATTGGCTTGGTGTAAGTGTAAAATTGTCCCTAGTGCGTGTAGGACAGTGTTAATCACTGGTCGGCGCGGACTCGGTGGGCCAAAGGGCTGTTTTCGTGCTGTATCTCTAATCTAAACTAAAGTTTCAAATTCATTGTACTGAACAATCCATCAAAACACGCAACTCAAAGTGACATTTTTGCGCTTTGTTTTCCGCAAGTGTGGACTGCATTTCTGGCTGACGTTTTTTCCACTAGGATAAGTAACAGCCAGGTTTATGGCCAAAGTTGGGTAAGTGGAGTCCAGGTGTAGATGAGCCGCGATCTACTGGAATGGTACAACCAGCTCTAGTGACTGAATGGCCATGTCCGATGTTTACAGAATGACAGAGGGAAGTGACCTGCCGCGTTCCTGTGCATGGCAATTTATTTAATGGGATGCATCGCTTGCATTGGCGTGCCCCATGCTTGGGTCTGCTGCTGGAATCCAGCGACTTTAGACCAATAAAACATAGCTGAATTGACCTGCAAAGGTCACCCACCACGAGGGTGGTGAATCTGTGGAACCCATTGCCACAGACGGCTGTGGAGGCCATATCACTGGATAATTTTAAGCTGGAGGTTAACAGATTCTTGATTAGTAAGGGTGTCTGGGGTTACGGGGAGAAGACAGGGGCATGGGGTTGACAGGGAAAGATTGAACGACAGGAGACATTATGGGCCAATTGACCTAATCTTGCTCCTAGAACTTATGAACTTATGAGGCACCATCCTTTGCCCTCCTCTGTCCCCTTTAACTAATCATCAGTACACACACACACACAGTGATTATTTCATAGCCAAACTAAAGATGGAGGCTGGGATTCTACCCTTTCTCATGTATCCCAGGAAACCTAATTTACACACATGGTGAGTCTGTGCAGACCAACATTGCATTGCCAGGAAAATCCAGAAAACACTTTGGACGTGTAGTGGAGACAAATGCATATTTTTCTTCTTTGCAGGTGTCCACAAACCACACCTTTAACCAAACACCCACACATCACTTTCCTTATTTGTAGTCAAGCAGGACTCTTCAGAGTTCAGATCACCTAGATGCGGGAGAATGAAAATGCACCGTATGACTGCAGTGGATTAAAATGAAACAAATATTAAAGCAGGGACAAAATAGTTTAAAAAATGCTGCTTCATAAATTTAAAAAAAAAAACAGAGTGCTGGAGTGACTCGGCATGTCAGCCAGCATCTTTGGAAGACATGCGCAGGTGACATTTCAGGTCGAGGCACACAATTAGTCTGTAGAAAGAGTTTCGACCTGAAACGCTACCTAGTTATGTCTTCCAGAGATGCTGCCTGACCCACCAAGCTACACCAGCACTTAGTTTGTTTTTTTTTGTAAGCCAGCATCTGTGTCTACAGTTTATGGCTTCATAAATAGATATATCACCAACTTCTGGGAAACGACTAACTCTTTGTGAATTTAATTGTCTCTCGCTATTAAATCCCTAGTTCAAAAACAAGGATTCCATATCCTTTTGAATTGGGGAACGTCACAGTTAGGTGTTGTGCTATTTTTAAAAAGCTTAACGCTTCCTCAAATACGTGTGATAATGCTAATCAAAAGTATTGCAAATATGCCAGTGATTTGCATCGTCTGTGTACGATGTAAATTATTTTCACAAAAGGCGAGCCAACTGTATTCAATGCTAGCTACTTTCCATGAATCTTACACAAATGTTACAGCTAGTTCCAGCAGACAGGGCAATCCATAACCTAGTCCAGAATGTGTCTGTTGAGAATTGGGATGAGATTTAGCTTATTTTTTTCACATTCCCACTGAATTGTCCTGCAAAGTCATTTTACTACTTACATTTTCTCTGAGGAAAAATTATTTCATTACATTATGATTGATTTAAACTCTGAAAGTGCGACCTCTAGAAATTCAAGCATAAATAATTGACGTATTGCCAAACATACTTATTTTTTTAATAAAATATTTATTTTTTCAAATCCAATTTCGCTGAAACAACATTCCTTCCTCAAGAATGGGACAAAGCTTGATTATTATCATCAAAGTTTCCAGTTTGAGATAACTTAGATTTAACTAAATCTTAATGTTACAGCACTCCATTCAAAAGCTATCATTTTATCAATGGAGCATTTTCCTTGCAGTCATTCATATTATTGCTGTTACGCACAAAATATCTCTGAGCAAAATAAGTATGTGCAGGATAAAATATCTCTGATAAACAAGCTATTTGTAGTGAAATAATATTTGTCTCGCTGCATAACACCAGACAACATAATTCACTTCACAATTGTATTAGAACAAGTGTTCAATATTTATATTACATAGAGTAAATACAACAATAGCAGATCATTTTTCTTCTATCATTTATGTACCTAAGCAAACCATATAACTGAGAAAACAAGGAATGTTTGCCACTCAAAAAAGAGGATAGAACTAATGTAGTAAAAAGGAACTGTAGATGCTGGTTTATATCAAGGAAAAACAGAAAGTGCTGGAGTAACTCAAAATGTCATCTATCTACGTTCTCTAGAGATTCTGCCTGAATTACTCCAGCATCAGTTACCCACTGAGTTACTCCAACATTTTGTGTATTTTCTTAGAATTGAATGAAGGTCATTTCTGTAATTTCTCATTTAAGTTCCTTGTAACTTAATCATGTTCTTTCAACTGTCATCTCAACTGAGTCTCATTATTTGCATGACCATTTCACAAAGGTTAACGTTGTGTTCAGTGATTATCTATGACTCTCTCCTCCGGCCTTCAATCATGAGAGATTAAGGCTTAAAAGGAAACATGGACATGTTTTTTTTAGAAACCAGAACAAAATTATTTGATATGAGCTCTGCTCATTTTAGGGTTGTGTGCTTTTTATTATATATCATAATTATACACATCTATCCAATTGAGTTCTGTATCAAAGATTTTGACCAATATTTCCCTTCAGCAGAAATATTTTCGAGTTTGTGGAATACATAGACCATTGATTTATCAAATCTTAACATCCTTTCCGAAAGTGCACAGGAGTCAACTTGTACTATTGATTTATAGCTTAATGTTACCTGGTCAAAATTGTAACATTTTATTAATTCTGTAAGAAATATATTAAAAGGTTCGGATGAGTACTTAGGAAAACCATCTCTCCAGATACAAGATGAAGAAGGGTCTTGACCCGAAACGTCGCCCATCTCCTTCGCTCCTTAGATGCTGCTGCACCTGCTGAGTTTCTCCAGCTTTTTGTGTAACTCTCCAGATACATGTGTAGGAAGGAACTGCAGATGCCGGTTTACACCGAAGATAGACACAAAAAGCTGGAGTAACTCCGCGGATCAGGCAGCATCTCTGGAGAAATGGAATAGATGACATTTCGGATCGAGGTCTCGACCTGAAACATCACCCTGTTCCTTTTATCCTGAGATGCTGCCTGATCCACTGAGTTACTGCAGCTTTCTGTGTCTATCTCCAGTTAGATGATTGACTCAGTCACAGTTTCAGATGCCTTTCATGAATTAATCAACAGGAGTCGGGGGAGGGGGTTGGTAACTAATACAGACAAGTCTCATCTACCCAAGCATCCAGGGAAAGTTGATCAGAAACTGCACCAGATCCCAGTTATTGGAGCAAACAGCAGGAGTGCAATGAGAAAGACCATAAGCATAACACTTTCCAAACTCTTCCAGGTGATGTTTACAAGATAAAATAAAGATTTCCTTTAAAATCTGCTAATATTTGATCAGTCATAGATTTAAACAGCATGGAAAAGAGGCCATTTGACCCAACATCCACGCTTACTAAAATGGCATTCTGAGCTATTCCCAAAACCCTTTCTATCCATACACCTGTCCAAATATCTTTTGAAATATTTATTAACGTACCACTATTCCAGACATCAGTCATGACCTAAAAAGAGACATTATATACATGTTTTTAAGACTGGTTTGCAGTTTGTTTGATGGAGTTTGCACGTCATTAAAAAAAAGGCCATATTTCACGTGTCTGGTGTGGTAATCTACTGATTACGCACTGCTTCCGGGCTTTGTAAATTGCAGAGAATGACTTTTGCCAGTTCAGTTAGTTTTAACAATGTTAGCTGGAAAGTGCCCAGCTTTATAATTTACTAGACCAAGTGCAGACCCGTTGGGTCTGGACCCCAAACGTGCTCCAGTACCCGAGTACGGGAGAGGAGGGGGGTGGTGGAGAAAGAGGGGGAGAGAGGGAGGGGGGGAGAGAGGGGGGGGGGGAGAGAGGGGGGAGAGAGGGGGAGAGAGGGGGGAGGGGGGGGGTCCAGTTAAATGGGAGGAGAGCGAGCTGCAGCAGCTGCAGTTATGGTGCCTGGCCAGTAGGGGGCCACAAAATGAGTGGGGGGGGGGGGGGGGGGGTGAAGGGTTTGATGTTAAAAAGTGTACATAAAAATGTCTAAATGTAATGAGTAGTGCGTTTGTGAATGTACAAGCGAAATGTCTGGCAAAATGGAAAAAATGGCGGCGTTTGAGGGTCCGGTTTTGGCGGAGCAGGGAATCAAAGGGCGAAAATGTGACAGCCAGCCGGCAGCCGGACGACGGTCGGCAGACACACACACACAGTTTTAAATGTATATAGATAACACAAGAGGGCTTCATTTGCATTAATGCAATTCAACAGTAGATTTTCATCAATATTTCATTCACTCCATATTGTATGCTATTAATATCTGTCAAGGTTTTTTTTTCCGATCAGTATTTTCATGAATTTCTATGGAAAATATTTTCATTTAAAAAAGTGCATTTTTACAGCTTGTGGAGTTTGAGTACTGTTTGTAATATGGTGGCCAATTTGCACATTGCTAGATCCTATATCTTGATATAATTAAGATAAATTTTAATGTATTTTTGTATCCAAAATATAACCCTTTTTCAGTCTTCAAAAATAGATATTAAAACTGTAAGCGTGGGAAGGAACTGCAGATGCTGGTTTACACCGTAGACACAAATTGCTGGAGCAACTCAGTGGGTCTGGCAACAATATCTGCAGAAAAGGAATTAAAACTGTAAACTTGCTTTAGTTTGCATCATCAAACTTAGATAGCGGGAAAATGGCAGCACTGTTGCAGCACACAGACTTCAATTGACCTTTATGCTGGTGGTCATTCCAGCCAGCCAGGATATATGCATTGGAGGAGGTCATTCAGCAAGTGATACCTCTGTACCCATCGTCCATTACTTGGGCCATAAACATCGCAGGTCACAGCTCAAGTAGACATCTACATAATGTTTCCAATTTACAACTCATTGAAGTGACATGCAGGTACAGAGTGTAGCTAGTAGAGCCATTGCCTTTGCAGCAACATATATCCAGGTTCAATCCTGAACACTTTGTGAAGTTTCCATCTTCTCCATGACCACTTGGGTTTCCCCCAACATCCCAAAGACAGAGGGGCTGATAGGTTTGCGTGGGAGGGGACTGCAAATGCTGGTTTACAACGAAGATAGACACAAAATGCTGGAGTAACTCAATGGGACAGGCTGCATCTCTGGATAGAAGGAATAGGTTAATTGGCAAATGCAAATTGTCCCTAGTGCGTAGGTGAGTGGTAGAATCTGGAGAGTGGACAGATGTAGTGAGAGTGGGATTAGCATAAGATTAGCGTGAATGGGTGGATGGTGGTCAGCGCAGAATAAGTGGGCTGAAGGGCCTGTTCCAATGCTGTCTTTCTCTTTGTCACAGTTCTAGATAATCTAAACTATTTATTAAGGTTTCTGCACATACATGCTTTTCCTGTGCTCTCTTAGTACTTTATAGCAAACATTGTTTGGTTAGATAATTTGAAGTTGAAATGTCTCTTGTGTTGCCATTACTGTGCACACATAGTCATTGACAGTTCTTATAAATCAGAAGCATAGGTATCCGTTGAGGAGGTCCACAAGTTATTTATATTCACCACAGTATATGGAATGTGGTGGGACCCTGGAAACTACCCAATGCACTCATAATTCATGTTAACTGATTGCACTTTACATTATTTGAAAAATAATCTAGACAATTTGAGAATCTATCCACAAATGTCCGGAGGCACTCAGTATCATGTTGTATTGTTAATAATTGGCATTAGTACCTACAGCTCCTGCTGATCTGATCACTGAACAGTGCTGCTGCAGATTAATTCCACACACAGACTCAGAGTAGTCTTACAGCATGGAAACAGGCCCTTCGGCCCAACTTGCCCATGCCGACCAAGATGTCCCATCTACATTAGTCGCACCTGCCTGCATTTGGCTCATATTCCACTAAACCTATAGTCACAGAGCCTTGCAGCATGGAACAAATCCTTTCAAAGAAAGCTACTTCCAACAGTTCCTTTCAAAGTGAAAATGGTAAAGACCCGAGCACAGACCATCATCATAGTTGTGAATGACCATGTTGCACAGAAAGCTAATATTAATGTTCCAGAGAGCAAGGAGAAAGAGTAAATTAAAATTAAAATATAGTCCAACTATGAACATTTTCTATTATCAAGCACAAAATATTTCCCAATGTCTTATAAATTTCCTTCAGAAGTTGGATAATTATCCCATACCAGTATGCACAATCTATGGTTACGTTTGCATATTTATAATGACTGCTTGAAGCTACATGTCAAAGAAAGATTCTGTCAGGAACCTAAACAAAATGTCAGCAGATATAAGAGTCAAATTACAAAATAATAGCAGGCAGAAACATAGAGAAGTTCATTGAAACAATTAAACCAACATGACCCTTTTCCAACTTTCTATATTAATGTAAGGATTTTAATTCACTGATGTTAGAATTTATGAATGTTGGAAAGAATGAAGACGAGAGGATTCAACAGCATGGTGCACAGGACCAGATATCAATGCAGATACTAAAATCTAAAAATGTTTTATATTTAATTAAAATAATTGAAGGAAAATGCAAATGGAAAACACAAAGTACCTCAGCAAACCGCACAAATGTTATCCCAAGTTCCATGCAAATTCCCTCTATTCAATTAAATAAACTATTTCTGGTAGACATTTCAGGGCAGCTCAAAATTAAATAATTTTACAATAAACCCTCCTCATGAAGTGCCTTCCTTCATCTCCACCAGTGACCCCTTGTACTTCTTTTGGTCCATGTTGTTAAAATGGCAGCAATTAAAATGGAGACAGCTACTTCTAATTCAAATCTGATCGCAGTGGTATTAATATTATTTGCATAGTAATATTGATACCAATCTGTAGCTGGAGTCAAGGCCAAAACAAAAGTACCTTTATTGAAACGGATTGCATTGCAAAGTATGCTGCCATCCTGGAAATACATTGTTTTATATTTTCCACTTGATTAAGCTACTACTTATCTTACAGGGATGGTTTGTTATTTTCAGCTCTTTAGTTACCGCTTACAGATAGCAGAATTAGAATATTTCTCAAGAGTACCTAGAAACTACATGGATGCCTAATACACCCATCCTGACTCTAAGTCTGAAGAAGGATCACAACCCGAATGCCACCCATTCCTTCTCTCCAGAGATGCTGCCTGTCCCGCTGAGTTACTCCAGCATTTTGTGTCTCACTGGGGAGTTGTGCTTGGACCAGTTCAGGTCCTCGTGTGTGATACATGATCATTCCTAGTCCTTCGGGTGATGTATTAAGTTAAAGCATTAGGGTTGTCCAAAAGGTGCAACATCGGGGTAGGGTTTCTTCAGAGATGCCTGATTAAGGAAACTCCACTTTATGCACTCCAATTACATGTTCAGAGAAGCCACAATTGCAGGTGGACAGCACTTCTGAGGAAATTCTCATCCACTGCAAAGTGGGCTACTGTTCTCTGCTTTAAGTTGTACTAGTTTCACATTGCTCTGATGGTAATATATGACAAATTACTCTGCCTTTATAAAATGTCCTTGGGCTTGTGGTTCAGATACCATCTTACCAGGGGAAAAACCTTTGTATAAAGGGAATCAGATTTTTTCCAACCGTTAAATTATCCCACAATGCAGGCAAATGGGACTAGCCTAGTAAGTCAACTCGGTCGGCATAGACAAGGTGGGACAAAGGGCCTGTTGCCATGCTGTACAGCTCTATGATTCAATGGTGATCAAGTGGCAAAGGCGAAAATATCTTCATCAGGTACAACATGGTGGCGTGAATGTCCAAATAACTATGTATAAATAAGGAGACTAAATTAAGGTAATATAAATAAAAGCTGCTACCCAAGATTCAAGATTCAAGAGAGTTTATTGTCCCAGAGAGGACAATGAAATTCTTGTTTTGCTTCAGCACAACAGAATATAGTAGGCATGAATACGGGATAGATCAGTGTGTCCATATACCATTATATAAATATATACACATATGGATAAATAAACAGATAAAGTGCAAATAAACAGATAATGGGCTATTAATGTTCAGAGTTTTGTTTGAGGAGTTTAATAGCTTGATGGCTGTGGGGAAGCAGTTATTCCTGAACCTGGACGTTGCAGTCTTCAGGCTCCTGTACCTTCTACCTGAAGGTAGCGGGGAGATGAGTGTGTGGCCAGGATGGTGTGGGTCCTTGATGATGTTGCCAGCCTTTTTGAGGCAGCGACTGCGATAGATCCCCACGATGGTAGGGAGTTCAGAGCCGATGATGGACTGGGAAGTGTTTACTACTTTTTGTAGTCTTTTCCGCTCCTGGGCACTCAACCCATAAAAGAAGAGGATAAATGAACATTCAAATAGGAGGGTCATGATTATTACAGAAAGCTAGTCGTCAGTGTAAAGATACAAGGAAGACTTTTAGATGTAAAATGAAAGAAATGACTGAGGAATAAAGACAGTAGATAAAATATACAATGTAAACATTTATTCACGAGGCGTACCTGAAACAAAACCTTTAGAAAGTTAATGCAGGAGGCCATGAGAGTAAAATGTTTTTCAGGCTCACCAATTAAAGAGAGGCTTGACAACACATACCTGGAGTCACTATCTAAAATATCTTCAAAAAAACAGGGATCAAGCTAAAGATGTTGAGAATGGCAAATGCTGTACTGTTCTTCAAAAACAAAAACAAAAACGATAGAGGGAATAGCTTGCTAGCTGCAGACCACAGAGTTATATTTTAGTCTGAGAAAAATTGTTTGGTGGCCTTATGAAAACTATAGGACAGAGATGACATGAACCCTCAGGGGAGATGCAGAGTTGATATTTCCACCACCAGAAGAATCATAAACTAGGAGTCGAAAGATCATGCAATGGCTTATTACAGCAATTCAGGGCAGCGATGAGAAATAATTTCTTCACACAGAGAGTAGGGGATCTTTGGAATTCTCTCTCCAACTGGTGGCTTAGTTGCTTAGCACATTGATGGTTGGCTTTTTGGTCTGGCCACATCATTTATATATTATAGATATATGGATATTTTTAAGGCAGATATATAGATAAATTCTTGACTAGTAAGTCAGGGGTTATGGGGAGAAGACAGAAGAATGGGGTTAAGAGGGAAATATAGTTCAGCCATAATTGAATGGTGGAACAGACTTGATGGGCAGAATGGCCTAATTCTGCTCCTTTACCACTTATGAACTACATGACCAGCAGCAGACTTTCAAAAGAGCGAGCTCTGTCATGAGCTTTGTCAAGGGAAAGAGACAATCAGACATACAAAGATTTAAAGATGTGCACACACTTTCTTGAGAGAAATGCAACAACCCCCAGTGGCAATTCAACAATTCTTTGGAATCCCTGGCCCAATGACTGCTCAAAATGGAGGAGCATTCAGAATGGAGTTCATGTCCTTGTATTGGGAACTAAAGAGTCTGCTGGAGTTCTGACGGAAGTGTTCAAACTCATTAAAGAATGTGTTTGAAAGGTTATCACTGAACCAATTACAAGAGGGGCAAAATGGTAGGGAAAAATAACATCCAATGGCTTATTACAATCATATGGCACCACAGGAAATTCAATCATATCTTGATTGTTAAATAAATACATTATAACACATACAATGCATAGTGAACAAAGCAAAAGGATGTAATTAAACTTGACCATTTGAATCTCTTGGATAACAGAAATGACCTTCTCTTATAGTCCCAAGGTTTACTTTCCATTTTTGTGATCGTTGAACAATGTATCCATACTTGGATGTACATTCCATAAGTTAATGTGTGAACTTCTATCATTTAAAGTTGCATCTGATATCTTAATTTGTTTGTCAAGAAAAATATTGGCATGATGGCTAAACAAACACAAATTAGTTTAACAAAAGTTTAAGGGGATCAAGTTTTATACTTTGCAAATATTATATTAAATGTTATTAATTCTAAAGAGGGCTAGCATGATTATTTATCACTGTATATAAATTAGAGGATTTTACATTTTTAAAAATAACTTTACATATTGTAAAATGATACAAATGTATGAGCATATTTTCAAAATAAAAACTATGGTACTATTTTATTGTGTTTACTGTTAATCTATTTTTTTCCCCACTTTAGACATCTTAGAAATTATCTTAAATGTTCATCATTGACAATCTATAATTATTATTTAAAAGATAAGTGCTAAAGATTCTTCAATATGCCCGGAGTTATATTGTCGGTTTAATTTGAATTCATAAAATTGAGGTGGTGAGAGTGCATGGCGACAAATCTTTTTTTTAAAAAAGCTTTATTAGTCAACTCTTGCATGTTAATTAGCTTTCAGATGAGTTGATGGGCATTGATGTGCAATATATCTGAAGAGATTTATTTGACACGTATTGTCAATCTGCTTGGTCATGATTAACTACAATGAATTGTAACTGAAATCAAAATCAAACAAATATATCATTTGTACATCAGATTACTTGCACATAATATTAGCAACTAATATTCCAGTTTACTATTATATCTGACAAAGGAAACATTGTACAGTTATTGAAGGACTTTGAATATAGTAATTGTGCTCATAAGGTCATAAGCAATAGGAGCAGAATTAGGCCATTCAGCCCATCAATTCTACTCCGCCATTTAATCATGGCTGATCTATCTCTCCCTCCTAACCCCATTCTCTTGCCTTCCCCCATAACCCCTGATACCCTTATGCTAATGCATAAAAACAGTAATCAGATTGCACACAATCTTTACAAACATCAAGAGATAAACTACAAATACTTCTGATTCGGTTATTCATTTGGGAAATTTGTAGGCACTATAATTTCTAACTGTAGGGTCTTGAAACCGAATATGGAAATGCAGTTAAACGACAGTATGACTACAACAGGCATAGAATTAAAACTTACAATTAGAAAAATAAAATTGCTTTACTGCATTCATATGCTTTATTGAATTTTTGATTTTCAGTATTTCAAGTTTATTGAGGTCATGTGTGGCGAGGTACAGCGGAATGTTTTGTTTTGCATGCTATCCAAATAAATCAGATAATACCAGATATAATTTGTCCATCTATTTGATGGGGGAAGTTATTGCAGTAATGAGTCCCACAATAAATGCCTAGTGCTTTAATATAACATTCCCATCATTGTAAGTTTTCCCAGCATTATCTTTGGAAAAATTGAGAGAGGATTCCAATACCCATTTACTGCAACCTATGTCATCACACCTTATCATTTGACCAAAAGTCATATGGGGTCACATGCAATGGGCCAGAATTTCCTGCTGGCTGTGAGGCACCTTCACTCACCACTTACAGACACTAACCATGAATTTAGGCTTTGCCAGCTGTCAGATCTAGCAAGGACTATGAATGTTTCTGAACATCTCTGAAACGCTATTACAGATCAATTGAAAATGTAAAAATATGTTGTTAGATCACTTTAAAAGCATTGCAGGAAAATCAATTACTTTAAAGAAAATATGAATTTGTTTGTACTCACCTTTCTTCTTCAAAGCAGTTACTCTCCAATCAAATGAATGGGCTCACAATTCCTCTTCCATGTCTAATGTGATTGAGTTCCTTTGATTTACAAATCAGCTCTAAGTTGAAATTCAGCATGGAAATAGCTGGCAAAGCTTCACCAGCAAGTTTGGACTTACAGTATGTATTTGTACACGAGTTCCATTTGTCTTAGGATGAGAGCAAGGAGACAGCAGCAGTGGGTTAATACAAAAGGACACAGAGAGTGCTGGAGTAACTCAGCAGGTCATGCAGCTTCCCTTGAGAACATGGATGGATAACGTTTCAGTTTGGGACCCTTAATGTCAGCCACACCTCACAGCAAATAAAAATGTTTTTAAAGAACTCGAGTGAACAGATTCTCAATGCAGGCGTATTTATTTATCCGGCTCTATCGACAATAGTTCCATGAGTTTTCCTACGTGAGAAAATTATGGACTTCAGGACAGAATGAATCATAATAACATAAGGTAAGGAACATTGATTATTCAACATAAGAAAAAGGAACAAAGAATAAGATGGAAATGCATTACGTGGTGCCAAAGGAAGCATGTGGATAAAAACATTTTTTAGTTGTGGGGAGATATCATTATACTTTTATTGCCTGCTGTGACAACAAGAAATAGGAGAGTGTCATGGAAGGAATTACTGAAACTCATTAAACTGCATGCTCCAAATCACCATGAGCAACATTTCAGGAGATCCTCAGAAATGTCAAGTCTCAGGGAACAGTTGCTATGGATTTAGTTTTAGTTTAGTTTAGAGATACTGTGCGGGAATAGGCTCCACTGAGTATGTGCCGAGCAGTGATCCCTGCACATTAACACTAACCTAACACACTAGGGACAATCTGCCAAGCCAGTTAACCTACAAGCCTGTGCATCGTTGGAGTGTGGGAGGAAACCAAAGGTCTCGGTGAAAACCCACATGGTCTCAGGGAGAAGGTACAAACACCGTACAGACAGCTCCCATAGTGGGGATCGTACCTGGCTCTCTGGCTCTGCAAGGCAGCTGTTTTGGATTATGCATTTTCTGATTTATATGCAGTAATCAATCATACTGAAGGCTATCAGAGCATAAATTGTCAAAACTATTGGGTCAGAGTAAACTGTCCCAAACCCCAGAAGGTTTCATTAAGTTAACAGCTGAAAAATACACGAGGCAAATTTAAAGAAAACCTCTTTTATTTAACATCTGAAGAAATATAAAACTGACAGAAACAAAATGAAACTGACATCAATGAAGGATTACAATGGCAACTTTTCCTCACACAATCTGTATTGTTGACAAATGGCAGCGTCAAATAAAACGGTTTGCATTTGGAAGCTAAACTAGAATTCCCGGCACAAAAGCAAACCCTTTATTGCTAATCAATGTACATTGTTGCTCAAAGCATTAAATAATTGCAACAAATCTTCACTTCAAACAAAGTCCCATTAAATTGCTCAAAAGTGAAATGTATGCAAACATATTTTCAAACTATCTTTCAAACTTGCATATCTCTCACTCACCTCCTCTATCGCCTTTAATGGTTCGAGCCAGCACTTAATTTACTGTAAGTGGGACTCCTTTCTCTGTCTTTTCTGTGATGTTACGAATTTCCACTCTAATAACTCCCAACCATGCAGGCACATTAAACACTTATGCTGATCTCAAACTGGGATCTGATCTGCAAAGCCGAACTAACGATCAAGTTAAACGTTCTTTCTGAGTGTATAGTCATCTATCAACATATTTGTACACGTGTCACAATCAAAGCTATTATTACTTAATACTGAAATGTTTCACAAAATCAGCAGGCTTCACTCCCTTCCTTTCACAATAATCACGATGTGTTTTTGACCAACTGAAAGCTAGGACAGTTTGCACATAATTCTAGGTTCCTCCGTTGACAGCAGCACTATTCCTGGCTGATCCACTAATCGCCACTTCTCTGATGCTCCAGGAAGACACTCCAACCCACTTTGAATGATTGTTCTTGATTCTGACAAAACTCTCAAGATCATGAATTTCTCTTCATTAAAACATGAAAAAATTCAAGTAGGTTAGGACAAGAGTTGGAATCCTGAACCTTAGTCTGCACCTGGAACCATACGGATAACATGTTGAGGATTGTCCCAATGATAAATATAATTCTTCCTTCAGGGATCGGATGACTGGAGCAATATAACAGTACTACTCACATCCAAATAAATGACACCAATAATTAAAATATTATACAATGCTGCAATATTACAAAACTTTAACACTATGCCTCAACCACCCACACAATTATCAAATTTAGTTTTTAAGCATTTTGATGCCATTGCGCATTATCTATTTTCATTTGGTTCACTGTATGGTAAAAGTGAATTTTATGGTACAATGCATGATTTAGTATCAGATGATACTTGGAATCTCGAACCTTTAAATTGCACTCCAATAATCCCAGCAAAAAGCAAAGTCACTTCTCAGCGATGCTGCTATCAATCCGATTCACTAAAAGCTGACACATAAATGCAGATGACATTAAAATGTTGCCAGGAAATGCAGCTTGAAGGTAGATTGTGAGTGAAAGAAAAGGGTAAGATAATCGGGGTGGAAGATTGCAACCTTCACGTGGTCCGCCCTGTTTCGACTAATGCAATCAAACGCGACATACACAAACGGAAGATCAAATAGAACAAGTTGTCCTACAACTTTAGGCTGTGCACGCCACACGAAAGAAGAAGTAAGATAATCGAGGAAGATTAAGCACTTTTCACATTATTGGCAATTCCTAAGATTGTGAATTAATGACTTGTTAATCAGTTGTCATAGAAAATATAAAAGCTTACCAATTTAAATGAACCATTTAACATTTCAAAACATAGAAAATGCATAATTCTTTGGCTAAAGGCACAGCAAATAAAGTTTCCTGTACATTCAGTTCTCTCAGTGAAGTCTGAAGACAAATTGGACTTGGAACTGCAGATGCTGGTTTACACCGAAAATAGGCACAAAATTCTGGAGTACCATTCTTTTACCATACTGTAAACCAAATGAAAATAGATAATGCACAATGGCATCAAAAAGTTTAAAAACTAAATTTAATAATTGTGTGGGTGGTTGAGGTATAGGGTTAACGTTTTGTTGTAATATTGCAGCGTTGTGTCGTATTTTAATTATTGGTGCATTTGTTCTGGAGTAACTCAGCAGGTCAGGCAGCATCTCTGGAGAAAAGGAATACAAAATATAATCCATTTCTTTTCTCCAGAGATGCTGCCTGACCCGTTGAGTTACTCAAGCATTTTGAGTCTATCATCGTGATTACTGTGATCCAGATTAAAAATAACACATTAAAATATCTCTCGATTGCCTACACATTCAGCTTCCAATCAGATTTAGACATTAATGAAGGCTTATAATTGTGTACATAGCCTCAAAACTAAAATTATAACTGCTCCTGTTCATATAACTTTCCAGGGAGTCTTTTGATTCTCCAGCTGGGCAGCAGAATATATCTCTTCGTTCCTCCAATTCCCACAGACAGCTGTATCCTCAGTTAGGCACACACCTTGTTAATTCAATAAACACAGGATCACACTGCAGAGTACAAATATCCAGTCGAAACTTGCCAAAAACAAATCCACACAGATCGAACTTGAATCTCTGTGCTTTAAAAGTCCAAGAGATGTAACCGATTGGACTCTAAGGTCATCTAGGGGAGAGGGTCACGCTGGAGAGAAAGTGCAATGTCACCGAAACAGGGAATATCCCCATTCCTGCTTGCCCATTCGTGGAGATCAGTCTCAACAAACCTATGCTGTTTCATATAATTTCTGAAAAATAGAAACAAGCGTTCCAAAATTAAAAGAGATTTGCTAAATATTTCATTGTAAATAAAACACAGCAGCTGCAATAGGAAGTTTCTAGGTACCCCTCAATTTCATGGAGTCTGGATTAAAGCAATTATTTGCATTGCATTATGGAAAATGATTGCAAACAATTTATGTAAAGTTACTTTTTTTTCATTTTTCAGCATTTCTCTCATTGAAGAGTCTCAGTCTCTTTCCTGTTTTTACGCTCTCTTGTTTCTTTCTCCCTTGGCCTACACAGATCAAATTAGCAGCAATTATCCAACATTTAACATAATGTAACATAGTCACCTAGATTTCAAACATGTCCTACTCTCCAGGAACAGATGATAGCACTGAAAAATCAAAATTAAAAAATCTGCAGTTGCTGACAATCCAAAATAAATAGAAAGAAATTGCTGGAAACACACAGCAAGTCAGGCAGCATATGTGGAAAACACAGACCCTCTGACAAAGTGTCTGCAAAATGAAGGTTAACTGTATTTCACTTCCCACAAATGCTGCCTGCCTTCTAGTAGTAGGAGAAAGATTGATAACATGGTTAAACTGAGCAGATATCCTTCATCTTATAACACAAAGCATTGTGTGCAAAGGCAAAGATTTTATTGTTAATGCAGTATGAAACCCAATACATCATAGTTGGGCACTATTGCCTTATATTAGTTCATTATATATACAGAACTAATTTATTCTGTATATATAATGAACTAATATAAGGCACCTTTACTCTGATACCCCTAAATAAAATCCAGTGCAATCAATTGCCTTCAGAAGTCACCTAATTAGTAAATAGAGTCCACTTGTGTGTAATCTAATCTCAGTATAAATACAGCTGTTCTGTGAAGGAAGGCCTCAGAGGTTTGTTAGAGAACATTAGTGACAAACAGCATCATGAAGCCCAAGGAACACACCAGACAGGTCAGGGATAAAGTTGTGGAGAAGTTTAAAGCAGGGTTAGGTTATAAAAAAATATCCCAAGCTTTGAACATCGCAAGGAGCACTGTTCAATCCATCATCCGAAAATGGAAAGAGTATGGCACAACTGTAAACCTACCAAGACATGGCTGTCCACCTAAACTGACAGGCCGGGCAAGGAGAGCATTGATCAGAGAAGCAGCCAAGAGGCCCATGGTCACTCTGGAGGAGCTGCAGAGATTCACAGCTCAGGTGGGAGAATCTGTCCCCACAGGACAACTATTAGTCGTGCACTCCACAAAACGGGCCTTTGTGGAAGAGTGGCAAGAAGAAAGCCATTGTTGAAACAAAGCCATAAGAAGTCCCGTTTGCAGTTTGCCACAAGCCATGTGGGGGAAAACAGCAAACATGTGGAGGAAGGTGCTCTGGTCTGATGAGACCAAAATTGAAGTTTTTGGCCTAAATGCAAAACGCTATGTGTGGTGGAAAACTAACACTGCACATCACCCTGAACACACCATCCCCACTTTGAAACATGGTGGTGGCAGCATCATGCTGTGGGGATGCTTTTCTTCAGCAGGGACAGGGAAGCTGGTCAGAGTTGATGGGAAGATGGATGGAGCCAAATACAGGGCAATCTTGGAAGAAACTGTTAGAGTCTGCAAAAGACTTGAGACTGGGGCGGAGGTTCACCTTCCAGCAGGACAACTACCCTAAACATACAGCCAGAGCTGCAATGGAATGGTTTAGATCAAAGCATATTCATGTGTTAGAATGGCCTGGTCAAAGTCCAGACCTAAATCCAATTGAGAATCTCTGGCAAGACTTGAAAATTGCTGTTCACAGACGCTCTCCATCCAATCTGACTGAGCTTGAGCTATTTTGCAAAGAACAATGGGCAAAAACTTCAGTCTCTAGATGTGCAAAGATGGTAGAGACATACCCCAAAAGACTTGCAGCTGTAATTGCAGCGAAAGGTGGTTCCACAAAGTATTGACTCAGGAGGGCTGAATACTTTTGCACGCCACACTTTTCAGTTTTTTATTTGTAATAACATTTGGAAACCATGTATCATTTTCCTTCCACTTCACAATTATGCACCACTTTGTGTTGGTCTATCACATAAAATCCCAATAAAATACATTTACATTTGTGGTTGTAACATGACAAAATGTGGAAAAGTTCAAGGGGTATGAAACCTTTTGCAAGCCACTGTGTGTGTGTGTGTGCGTGTGTGTGTGTGTGTGTGTGTGTGTGTGTGTGTGTGTGTGTGTGTGTGTGTGTGTGTGTGTGTGTGTGTGTGTGTGTGTGTGTGTGTGTGTAGAAATATACACGTTGCAGCCTTATTCTAAAATGGATTACAATTTTTTTTATCATCAATCTACACACAATACCCCATAATAAAAAAGCGAAAACAGGTGTTTAGATTTTTTTGCAAAGTAATTAAAAAGAAAGAGTGAAGGGGTCTGAATACTTTCTAAATTCATTGCACTACAATCACTGCTCTGACAATATACAGTTCTAATCATACTGAAGATCCACACCAAATTCACTTAATTAAATTTAGACTGAAAATATACTGCTTAATGCTTACTGCAATTATATTTAATCTGCCAATTTTCAGCCAATTATTATCAATATTCGTTCATCCTTCAAAGAATCAGCGATTCTTTGCAAATTTGACCAATTAAATTGGACCTATATTATATGGAGGTTTGAAGAATGAGGTATTGAAACATTTGAGATCCTAAAGAAGCATGACAGGATAAATATCACGAGGTTTAAGTTTGGGTCCCACACAAATCTGACGTGTGGACGCACTTCTTATTGAGAGTCCTCTACCCTAGAGGATTGTCGAGGCTCGATCATTGGGCTTAATTAAGGGGAAGTAGACATTTTATTTAAAAGATCAAGGAACTGAGGGCCACAGGGAACTGGCACAAAAAAAAGAGGTGAAGTCAGGGCCATGGTGATATGTGGCAGCACACTTGAGGGACCCAAGAGACATCTCTTGTTCCTTGTGATCTCATTAGAACACCACTTCCATGAGGCTTGTACCAAATCTTGAGCTTACTCAGCAAGCAAGAGATACCATTACTTCTAATGTATTATATAATATTAATTTAAGGGCAGTGTAGTGGCACAGCGGGTAAAACCAAGAGTCCAAACGCCCAAGTTCAATCCTGATATCGGGTGCTGTCTGTGCGGAGTTTGCATGTTCTCCATGTGACTGCTAGGGTTCCCTTTTGGTTCTTCGGTTTCCTCCCACATCCCAACGATGTGCGGGTTAGTAGGTTGGTTAACTAGCCTCGGTAAATTGCCTGTATTGTTTCGGGAGATGTCAGGAAAGAGGAATATCATAGAACTGGTGTGAACGCGTGATCGATGGTCAGCGTGGACTCGGTTTGGTTGCATCTTTCAATCAATTATATCTCAAACATGTCCTTTGTCCATTCCTGCCCAGTTGGCAACCAGGTTTCAGTTAATGCTGCTTAAATGTAACCTTTTAAAAAAATAAAATAAACAAATACCGAATAAATTATAGATAATTGTGACCTTTTTTAATCGCTGCTTTAAAGTTCTCCCTTCTTATTTCTCACACTCAATAGCCCCGGCACTAGACAGATGGAGGAAAGAGAGGAGGTGGAACGACAGATATGCAGAGCCCTGCAACATTCCATCTCATCCTCTGATGTAGGGAAGTATTTGTGGGAGGGTGAGGTGCACAATATTGTGAGTAGTGGAAGAAAAGAGAAGAAATCAATGTCTGTCATGAAAAAGTAACAAAAATAATTTACTTTAGTTTGGAGATGCTGTGTGGAAACAAGCCCTTGGGCCCACTGAGTCCGGGCCGACCAGTAATCCCCGTACACTAACACTATCAATTGTGATAGTGACAATTCACTATTTTACCAGCCCAATTTACCAAGAAACCTGTACGTCTTTGGAGTGTGGTAGGAAACCAGAGCACCCGGTGAAATCCCATGCAGGTCACAGGGAGAATGTACAAACTCCGTATAGACAGCACCCGTAGTCACAATCGAACCTGGGTCTCTGGTGCAGCAACTCCACCGCTGCTCCCACTGTGCAGCCTAATAAAATGTTTAATCTAATTCTGAATGTGAATTTTTTTTTAAAATTATGATTCTTCAGTTCAGGATTACCTGGCTGTGAGGTCTGAGCGGTGCTGCTGAAAACAGAAGTGATTTTCCATCCCCACCTCGTCCATCAAAGAGAGTAATTCTGGGATCGGTCCTGCAAAATAAATACTGTTAAACTGCGGTTATTTTACATGCATGTCTCATCAGGTTTCCAAAGTGTCAAGGCGAAGCAGTCATTTGGGAAATGCTTGAAATTGTAATGTAACAGGCAAGCAAAGGAACCCAACTATTGTTGAACTTCACGGAATAGAATAGGTGTTTCAAATCCGCAGTCACGTGTTTCTCGTGGCATCGTTAGCTCACACTTATTTGTATATCTTAGGCACTTCTTTATGCTGCTGGAAGTGTGTCTGTGTGTGTGCGTGTATGTGCGTACGTGTGTACGTGTCTGTGCACGTGTGCTAGGTTTTGCAAACAGTTCTTCACTATATCGGAAGAAACATTTAATCTTTGATAAAGTCAGATTAACATTTGATGTATTTTAACTTTGTGTTTTCCCAGGGATATACAATGAATGGTAGTAGACGACACCAACTGAAGACTCTCTCAAGCACTTGAACAATAATATCTATGGTGGACAAAGGTTATCATATGTTTAAAAAGGCTATCATACGCTGAACCCAAATGATTAAAAAAGCTAAGAACCATTCACTAAGCAAATATCCCCATGTATGTTAAAAAGCCACCTGACTATATTTCAAACTGGGGAATATTCCAATCTGTAAAGCAAATTATTTAACATCTTTCACCAATTAAATCAATGAAATGAGCCATATATTGTCAATGTAATTAATGAAAATGTTTAACAAGATAGTACAGGGATATGATAGATATTTGATTGATAAATTTAATAGCAGTTCAGAACCCAAGTACAAGAATTCTTTTTTTTTTATTTGATTGATCTCTTTATTTCAGCTCCTTCAATTGGGTCAATAATTTAAATATGCTCCTTCCAACTTGACTTGGGAATTAACCATGTGTAGGAAAGACCTGCAGATGCTGGTTTAAATCGAAGATTGACACAAAATACTGGAGTAACTCAGGGGGACAGGCAGAATCTCTGGAGAGAAGGAATGGGTGATGTTTCGGGTGCACAGTAACATTAAGGACATTATTGCCATAGAGGGAGTGCAGAGAAGGTTCACCAGACTGATTCCTGGGATGTCAGGACTGTCTTATGAAGAAAGACTGGATAGACTCGGTTTATACTCTCTGGAATTTAGGAGATTAAGAGGGGATCTTATAGAAACTTACAAAATTCTTAAGGGGTTGGACAGGCTAGATGCAGGAAGATTGTTCCCGATGTTGGGGAAGTCCAGGACAAGGGGTCACAGCTTAAGGATAAGGGGGAAATCCTTTAAGACCGAGATGAGAAAGACTTTCTTCACACAGAGAGTGGTGAGTCTCTGGAACTCTCTGCCACAGAGGGTAGTTGAGGCCAGTTCATTGGCTATATTTAAGAGAGAGTTGGATGTGGCCCTTGTGGCTAAGGGGATCAGAGGGTATGGAGAGAAGGCAGGTACGGGATACTGAGTTGGATGATCAGCCATGATCATATTGAATGGCGGTGCAGGCTCGAAGGGCTGAATGGCCTACTCCTGCACCTAATTTCTATGTTCTATGTTTCTATGACCCTGCAATCAAAGTTAAGTTATTGGTAGAAATCTTTCTCCTAAACTGCAGGTTGCAGCAACTTTACTCAGCAATGGCATGACAGTAAAATTAACTTCCCCTCGCTACCCTGCTTAAAATTACATTCAAGGCCAGTGGAGTACAGCGGGACATTGACCAGGTATCCACAGCCATTGTTGATCAGCTAATCATACAGAGGGATGGAGGAACCTGGAGGGTTGCAATTGCTTTGCACACTTCATTTAGGGACAAGTGAAGATACCGTTTGTAAATGCTAAGACCTTAATCTGAACGCCAACCACAGCATCAATGTTTAATGTTGTTTTATTGCCAGAGTTGTTGATCTTCTCTCATGTGTTTTCTCATTGTGTGCAGCACAAGCGATTTAATGGCAACACATTTAAAGTAGCTAATTAAAGTAACGTCATATCTCTTACCAGGAATCTACGCTGTATTTATTGCCAATACTTTGGGCATGGGGAGCATTATCATCAAGAATTTCAGACCTCTAGGATTATATCACGTCGGTAAGTAACAACTATAGGAGTCTTGGAGGCCACAAGTACGACTTAAGACATAGGACTATCAAAAAGGACTTCACTAAAATGTGATTGTGTTAAAGAAGGAACTGCAGATGCTGGAGAATCGAAGGGTTACACAAAAAGCTGGAGAAACTCAGCATCTAAGGAGCGAAGGAGATAGGCGACATTTCGGGTCGAGACCCTTCTTCAGACTGGTCAGGGATCAGGGAAACGAGAGATATAGACGGTGATGTGGAGAGATAAAGAACAATGAATGAAAGATATGCAAAAAAGTATCGATGATAAAGGGAACAAGCCATTGGGAGCTGTTTGTGGTGTGAAAATGAGAAGCTAGTGCGACTAGGGTGGGGGAGGGAGATAGAGATAGAGGGAATGCCAGGGCCCGAGGGCTGAGGGAGAGGTGGGAAGGGTAGGAGACAGCAAGGGTTAACAGAATTGAGAAAATTCAATGTTCAAGCCCAAAGGATGCAGACTCCCCAAGCGGAATATGAGGTGCTGTTCCTCCAACTTGCGGTGTTGTTCACTCTGGCTGTGGAGGAGGCCCAGGACCGAGAGGTCGGATACGGAATGGGAGGGGGAGTTGAAGTGCTGAGCCACCGGGAGGTCGGGTTGGTTTTTGCGGACCGAGCGGAGGTGTTCGGCGAAACGATCGCCAAGCCTCCGCTTGGTCTCACCGATATAGATCATCTGGCATCTGGAGCAGCGGATGCAGTAGATGAGGTTGGAGGAGGTGCAGGTGAACCTCTGTCGGACCTGGAAGGACTGCTTGGGTCCCTGAAAGGAGTGGAGGGGATATCTCTCGTTTCCCTGATCCCTGACCAGTCTGAAGAAGGGGCTCGACCCGAAACGTCGCCTATCTCCTTCGCTCCTTAGATGCTGCTGCACCCGCTGAGTTTCTCCAGCTTTTTGTGTAACCCTCACTAAAATGTGAACAGTGTTTTCAGTAAACTGAAATGCAGGTTAAGTGACAACAGAGTTTATTTACTTCCTCTCCGAATGCCTATAATAATGACAAATAGCGCCATTTGAGCAATACAGTTGGTTAACAAGGGTATACAGAGAGGAGACAGATGTAATAGCAGAATGCTGGAATCTAGATTTAAGAAAAAACACACTGCTGGAGGAACTCGGAAGATTCAAGCAGCATCTGTGGCGGCAAAGAGACGGTCAACATTTTGGGTCAAGACCCGACAGTGGGGATGGAAGAGAGCCAGTATAATGAACTGAGAAGGAGGAGTGAGACAGGGGCAGGTCGGTGTTGGATGTAGCCAAGTGAGGTGGGGAAGATGGGCAGATAAAGCCCGATGGGGGAGGCTGAGAGGGGAGTTCAGAGTTTAGAGGTGGGAAAGAAAGCAAGTTAGGCAGATGGAACCAGGAACGTAGAGAGAGTATGGACAGTGTCAATGGCGTGGGAAGAGAAACCATCAAAAATGTTCTTTATGACAGTAGTTACAAAGTGATAGCTGCAGAGTGAACTACATAAAGTTGTCATCTCAAATGTCAAATGGTCCGATGGTGTTTTCAACATTTCCATAAGCAAAATTATTCAATAGGATTAATAACAACCTGTTCTCCACCACTGTCAGCATCCTATGTATCTCAAACATTAGAAAAATAAGATTGCTTTCAACAATAAAATGTTCATGGCATCTATGGACATAGGTATGGATCTTATTGGTGTTGTCCAAATTCCTTACAATTAAATTATCTGTAATAATGATAAACAGGGCCCATGTAAAACATTCTAAAATTGCATTGACATGGTCCAAGATCTGAAATAACTGAACAATAATGCATAAAAAGCAGGGAAGGAGAAAAGCAGGATTCCAGTGCTAATCTTTTAGGTGCCGGAGCTGTCAAACAGGGACGTAATTTCAATGTTTTGTTTGGGGGGGGGGGGGGAGGGAGGCAAGCTAGTCTCCCAAGAGTGTCAAACAAGGTTATAGGTTACATCCCAGTGCATAACTATACAATAAAGCATATTATACTCAATTTAATAATATGACTAAATATTGCACGGTTGCACTCACTAATTATCATGAAATATAATTATTAAGCAAGTACAGAAAAATACAGTAATCATGTATTTTTATAAAGGTGCCGGCCCAGCACCAACTCACCCCGACTCCCTGGCAGCTCTGGGCCGTCACACACTCACACCCACCCACTCACACACAGACTCATTCACACACACACACTCATTCACACACTCACCCACCCACACACAGACTCATTCACACACACACTCATTCACACACTCACCCACCCACACACAGACTCATTCACACACACACTCATTCACACACTCACCCACAGACACACACACACTCATTCACACACACACTCATTCACACACTCACCCACCCACACACAGACTCATTCACACACACAATCATTCACACACTCACCCACAAACACACACACTCATTCACACACACACATTCACACATTCACCCACACACACTTGTACTCTCACACACACACACACCCACACAAACGTGAACTCACTCACACACACACGCGTGTACTCACTCACACACACACTCACACACACACTCATTCACCCACACACTCACACCTGCAATGGACCACATTTCAACTTCATTCGACGCCAGATCCACACCCTCAACAAACGCTTCCTCGCCTATCGGGGCTCTGCCAAGGATCACAAGCTTGCCCGCTTCCAGACCGGTCCCTCCACCGACACTCCTCGACTCGACTGCCCACCCGCAGGCCCAGAGCTCCACCGCCGGCCCGCCAGCACGAGGCGAGGCCGAGATGGCCACCACGAGGAGCAGCAACAACATCCACCTCCTCTCCGACCCTCACCGGCCAAACCCAGGACCACCGAAACTGCCGCGACTCTCACCGCCTCCCCGGGGCCACAGATGCTGCTGCTGCCGCCAAACCCGTATCTCTACTTCAGCCCCCCCCCCCCCCACGGGCCTCCACCAGCGATCCCGTCGACCCTCGCCTCTCCAGTGGCCACCAGAGGTCCAGGCCCAGCACCAGGCCCAGCACCAGGCCCATGCCCAGCACCAGGCCCAGCACCAGGCCCAGGCCCAGCACCAGGCCCAGGCCCAGCACCAGGCCCAGGCCCAGCACCAGGCCCAGGCCCAGCACCAGGCCCAGCACCAGGCCCAGGCCCAGCACCAGGCCCAGGCCCAGCACCAGGCCCAGGCCCAGCACCAGGCCCAGGCCCAGCACCAGGCCCAGCACCAGGCCCACAACGTCCACGATGCAGACAGCACATGGTCTGACTCTGCTGGGTCCTATTGCTCCTCCCACTCCACTTCCCACTCTTTCAACCAGGTTACCCCAGCACCTGCTAGTTAAAATTCCCGCTGTTTTTTTGGGGGGGCTTTTCTTTTTACAGAAGTGCAGGGGCGGCGCTCCAGTGAGCTACGGCAGCACGGCACCCCTGGAGAAAACAATACACTTACTAATTCTTCTCCTTAATATTTGCATCGAAAGTTACATTTTAATGAATAGACTTTGATGGCCCAAAAGGACTTGGAGATGGAGCATTAAGATCAGGAAAATATTGAAGCAAATGTATTTCCTCTTTAGATTCTGTGCAGTTAGATCATACTGTTATCTCCCGTTGCTGCAATAGTGCGGCATCAGTTGTTTAGAAGACAATTCAAAATTACAACAGATTTCAGGAATTCACAGACTTTATTTCAAACTTTTTCCAACAAATTGTTGTTATTCCACACTACAGGTTACCTGGATTATTATAATTTTCATTCAAGTGGTCTGAAACATCCTTAAAATATGTATGTTTCCGCCTTTCGATCTCCCGATCAAATATTGCATTAAATCTGAAAAGAAAATATAAACCGGTTAATAATTCTGGTCAAAAGACTTGTTTGTTTTTCCCTTTCAATTAAGTCGAGCTTTTTTTTTCTGAGGAAACTTGGCAATCTAGACTGGAAACAGTCTAAACAAATAGCCCAGACAATGTGCGTGTGAGGAATGCAAAATAAACTAGGCAACTTACTGCTAATATATCAGCCCCGACTGAGGCCAAATAAATTCTCCGGGCTATGAACAATGCAATGCTTCCATCTAGAGGCTGCAAAGAATATTGGAAGTAATCATCTAAGACAGATAATAAACTAACCGTGCAAAAAGGTATCAAAATAATACAGTATTAAAAAGTTTATTGTCTGGGAATAAACTCTAAAAATATAAATCTTTCTTGTAAAATGAGCTCTGCCCACCGGTTTCATTGATGATGTACAAACATTGGTCTCCAAACTAAATCGAGATCAAAGACGTGGAAAAGCAGTTTAATTGCTTTCTTATAGTCAATTGAAGAGCAAGGCACATCCATGGCGACCATGAAGCCGACATGTACATCCTATTTGCCCGTTTTATGTAAAATGTCCCAACTGTTCTACTCAATAACGGCTCATGAAAGCAAACTTGCCAAATGTCTTTTTAACCACTCTTGCCTACTGTGTTGCCATTTTTAGCGAGCTAGGAACTTGCACTCCATAGTCTCAATGTACATCACCACGTTTGAGGTCTTTGCTATTCAGCATCCATATCCTGTTAGTATTTGTTGTCCCCAAATTCTTGCGCTCATCTGGATTAAACGTTATCTGCCTCCATTTTGCCCACTTTCCCAATTGGTCTCTGTCCCTCTGTATCCTTACACAATCTTCTTGTCTACCCTCCACTCCACTTACTAATCAGTCCACCTACATTCTCATCGGAGTCATTTATATGTAACAAACAACAATGGTCCCAGCACAGATCCTTGCGTCATACCTGACGGAACCTGGCCGAGCCGACAGAACCGCGCGGCTGGGGCCTGGGTCGGCGCCACAGAGGCGTCCGGATAAGACCCAGCAGCGAAAGTGGAGAGGTCGGCGCAGCAATGAAAGGAGCCACCAACGGTGTAAACTTTGTTACTTTTTCAGCGCCCTTATGTGGAGGCTATTTGCATACCTTGGGAATGCAAGCAAAACATTTCACCGTGACTTGCCACAATTGGCAATAAACTAATTGGTCATAGTCTTTCAGTTGGAAAACCACTCTTCCACCACCACCCTTTGCTGATGTGAAGTTAACAATCTGTGGTTTACGGGATGAATGCAGTCCACGATAAATATAATAACAACGACTTTTCCTGCATTCTGTGAATCCATCATGTGTGACTGTTTACCTTGTTTTCTGTCTTGTTTCCGGACGTGCTCTGGGCGATTTCCGTGATGCCTTCCCCTTTGGAGACTCTGCAATACTCTGCTTATGCCGACTGGCAGCCTGGCATACAACAACAGGGAATTTTGCATAATAATAATAATAATTAAAAAAGCATAATGCACAAACTGCAACAAAACACTCACCATATTCCACCCATCTCCAAGAACAGTGGAACAGGGGAAGATAAATACTTTAGACTTAACTCCAGAGATACAGCATGGAAATAGGCCTTTCAGCCCACCTTGCCTGTGCCATGCAATTGTCCATGCAATTCACTCGACACCTGAAACCACAAGGCATTTTTCCACATCTACAAGGCACAAGTCAAGATAGTGATGAATTCCCCTTGCTTCGATGACACTCCTGAAGTTTGATTACATGCATGATCCTGTGGATTAAGTGAGCTGCAGGACCTGTTTCCATGCTGCATCTCTCATGACCATGACAGGTACAAGACCATCCAAGACAACTCATTTCATTGACACCGTAAAGAAAATACACAGAATATTAATTCCTTGCACTACTAGTGGCTGCAGTGTGCACCATCTACAACGTGCACTGCAGTTACTTGCCCAACTTACTTCCTGCAGCCTCCCACATCCACAATCTCTACCACCAAGACAGTAAAGATAGTAAGATAGTAAGATAAAGATAGTGCAGGTGGAGGCAGGATCGATTTTAACATTTAAAAGTAAAGTGGATAGGTATATGGACGTGAAGGGAATGGAGGGGTATGGTCTGAGTATGGTTCCCAGACAAGTTATGCTTGCAATTTCAAATCTTTTGTAATTTCTAATCTTTTAGTTTGGAAATATATCACTGGTCTATGGAAATATATTGTTGGTCTTTCATCCCTGCTGGGTTGGAATAGTGGAATTCCCTTCCTCTCTAGTTTAGTTTAATTTACTTTAGAGATGCAGCGCAGAAACAGGTCTTTCTGCCCACGTCAACCGGCGATCCCACCACACTTGCACTGTTCTACACATACGAGGGACAATTTACAATTAAACCAAGCCAATTAACCTACAAACCTGTATGTCTTTGGTGTGTGGGAGGAAACCGAAGATCCCGGAGAAAACCCACTCCGGTCACGAGGAGAACATACAAACTCCGTACAGACAGCGCCAATAGTCGGGATCGAACCTGGCTCTCTGGCGCTGTAAGGCAGCAACTCTCCAGCTGCAACACCGTGCTGCCCCTAGTTCAAGAAGTTGGTTCAGCACCACCTTCTCAAGAGCAACAAGGAATCGGCAACTACGTTGGTTTGTGCTGCACCTGTCAGACCCCAATGATGAAGTGACAGATGAGATCCAGTCCTCAAACAGCTTGTAAGCTGCCCTGTCCCCTTCCTACTTGATTCACTAGTTGTACAAGACAGAGATGATCTTAAAAAGATGATCTTTTGATTGCCATTAACATTTTAGAGCAACGTAAAAAACAATTTAAATTAAGTAGCTAATAACAACTTATTTTCCAAGATTTTTTTTCCAGATTATTTTTCAAGAATTTCAAAACTTATTTTTCATCATTTTTAAACACAAAGCAAATAAATATATTAGCAGTACAATTAAATAAGTGACAGAAAACTCAATGGAGACATGGATCCCATAGCAAATGTGATTAGCGATTCTGCAGCACAATGTGGGCTGTGCAATTTTCTAAATGTTTGTATTTTCCTTTTATTATTATTTTTTTGATAGAAAGAGCTATAGAGAGAAAAGAAAAAGGAAACTATAAGCTAATAGAGAGGGGAGGGGAAAAAAACAAAGATGATTACCAATAACACAATTTTGGAGGTAGGTCCGTAGATCATAGAGTGTAATTGTTCATCCAGTCCTGGCTTCAAGTTTCAGTCTAAATGTTTGTATTTTCTAATCTTTGAATTTACTTTCCAACTATCATTTAGATTTATAGAATTCTTCTTTATACTTTTCTGTTTGAGTGATATTTGGGTTAAGATTGCCTGCCATTAACTCTCTTGCATTTCTTCAAAACAGGACCTTGGAATCATTTACATGGACTCAAGTGAAGTGCATAAATCTGTTTATGGAAAATGTCACGTAAACCAGTGTATCTCTCTCTGTGTACTCTGTACAGAAGTCCCTCTGTACTGCCTTCAATTTTGTGCGTGGGTTTGTGCAAAAATGTGTGCTAAATCAACCATATTAAATGCAGTGATGGTTATGATAAAATTCTACAATGAAGACTTCCACATATTAGTTAATTTACTCTAGCTGTGTGTGACAAACTCACTAGGTAATTAATAGAACCCTCTTATGTAATGGAAAGACATAAAAATCGCTTATAGCCTGTTTACCTTCAGGTCAGGAACTACTTCATTACTCGATCCAGGAATGCTGGTGGGTTCTTTTACCCTTCCATCATCAGCCTTTTCTTCAGGAATAGTTTGCTCCCTCAACGTTAACATATTGTCGCTGAGCACATTTGGTGAAGGGCTCGACGAGACTGTTCTGAGCATCTCATCTTGAGCATCAGGATCTGCTTCACTGCTGCTGGCTTCATGGTTTTCCCTCTCAGTGTGTTCATCTGTACCATTTTGCTTAGGGTTTATCACAGCTACCTTGTTAGCTGATAGATAATAAGGCTGTTTTGATTTCTCTAATTCAGTATTTTCACGAAGAGAATTATGATCACGCTGTTCCGACTCGAGACTTTGATTAACCTCGTTGTTCAACTTCAACACAGTAAAATCTGTCAACAAGACATTACCTGAACAAGTTGTTTCTAATTCATCGCGAACTAGGCAGCTTTTGGGCAACTGTGATGTATTTGGGAGTGACACCGAGGGCCGACTATTATCCCTACATTTATGCTCATTAAGGGCATCTCCAAATCTGAGTGAATCAGAATTATCAACAGCGTCATCATCTGATTCCTGGAGAATCTTATCGATTTCCTCAGATGTAAGGTTAAGTAGATCGTCTCCATCGAGGTCCTTTTCCTCCAGCTCCAGCAAGGAATCATCGAGGTCTTCGCTCTCATCTAACGCACAAGATGAAGCACCCTGTCCCTTGTCTGCAGGCACCGTGGCACCAGGATCTCCTTTCCAGTTATGGGACTGAAAAGAACACAGCCGCCCTGTCAGAGATTCCAGGCTTTTAGTACGAGATTTCTTAACGCAGGGCAACGAATGTATTTCTTCAACGACTCTTGGTCGCTTGAGTGCAGTGTGTACGTGAGGAATGGATGAAGTTCCACTCTTGCATCGAGAAGAGCGCAATTCATTTGCTACAGCAGAACCAGCGGATGCATTGCCATTATCGTCAATCTTCAATTCTAGATTGCAAATTATACCATCTTGAGCTCCATCCATTATTTCTTTCATAGTGGATTTGTTTTGTCCCCCTAAAACAATATATATATATATACACTTCATTGATAAAATTATCATATTGCTTTTAACAGAACAGATAGTATGTTAGCAGCAACTGGCATTTATATAGCATCTGAATGGTGGCCGATTAGGAAAAGGGGAGATGCAGCGAGACCTGGGTGTCATGGTACACCAGTCATTGAAAGTAGGCATGCAGGTGCAGCAGGCAGTGAAAAAAGCGAATGGTATGTTAGCTTTCATAGCAAAAGGATTTGAGTACAGGAGCAGGGAGGTTCTACTTCAGTTGTACAGGGTCTTGGTGAGACCACACCTGGAGTATTGCGTACAGTTTTGGTCTCCAAATCTGAGGAAGGACATTATTGCCATAGAGGGAGTGCAGAGAAGGTTCACCAGACTGATTCCTGGGATGTCAGGACTGTCTTATGAAGAAAGACTGGATAGACTCGGTTTATACTCTCTGGAATTTAGGAGATTGAGAGGGGATCTTATAGAAACTTACAAAATTCTTAAGGGGTTGGACAGGCTAGATGCAGGAAGATTGTTCCCGATGTTGGGGAAGTCCAGGACAAGGGTCACAGCTTAAGGATAAGGGGGAAATCCTTTAAGACCGAGATGAGAAAGACTTTTTTCACACAGAGAGTGGTGAGTCTCTGGAACTCTCTGCCACAGAGGGTAGTTGAGGCCAGTTCATTGGCTATATTTAAGAGTGAGTTGGATGTGGCCCTTGTGGCTAAGGGGATCAGATGGTATGGAGAGAAGGCAGGTACGGGATACTGAGTTGGATGATCAGCCATGATCATATTGAATGGCGGTGCAGGCTCGAAGGGCTGAATGGCCTACTCCTGCACCTAATTTCTATGTTTCTATGTTTCTATGTTTAACCAGACTTAAATGATCCAAGTTAAGGGCCTGTCCCACTTTGCAATTTATTTGGCGACTGCGAGCGTCAGTGACTCACGCCCGTAGTTGCTCTAAAAGCCATCAAGTTGTACGACAATCTACGTCAAGCTACGACACTCCACGTCACCTGCCTTCACAACACAACAAGGTTAAGCTGAAGTATAATAATCACATTGGAAATGAACTTATCTACAATAAATCTAAGGACCAATAACTCTTTAATAACTTTTTAAGAAATAAATTGTTTATTTAACGTCAGCTTCAAAATAACATCACATTGAAAACAACAATTCATTTAACAAGAAAGGTTTAATTTCAACAAAAGTAACTGTATATATTTAACGGCATATTTCAAAGAACATCATACTTAAGCAAAAATGTTATTCAACAAGAAGTCAGATCTGACAATAACGTTACAATTTACATCAACTCCAATGAACTTCAACAAGCCAAAAAGATCTTTATTTTTCCACCACACTAGAACGAACATCATTTTAGATGTTCTTAATAAAGTACTTCCTACATTTATGTACTTTTGTACTGTTCATTCTTTATGGGCACTTTGCCCCTGGTTATCTTCAGCCAAAATATCCACTTGATCTAAAAAAGTTTTGAAAATAGGCGTTTTATATCCCCATGTGCCCGGGCATCACCTGCAGGACAGCGTACGTCAGCGTGTGGCAGGGCGCACGACATAAGACACCCAGATGTCGCCTAAAGATTTAGAACATTCCAAAATCCAGGGGCGGCAGGGAAACAACGCGCGTCACGCCACGCCACGCCCCGACCATGCCGCGACAACAGCTTTTCAGGCTGTCGCCTAAAATGTCGCCCAGGTGGGACAGGTCCTTTACTTCTTTACAAGTTCTCTCAAACAGAATTCAAACTCATGTTCTAAAAAACATTGATTACATTAGGTGAGAATAGTGTACTCAGAGTAGGATCCATGAAGGGAAAATGATTAAAGCGAGGTTGACAATGTGGAGACGTTGTCAGAGGGATGCAAGGTGTAATTAAGATCAGAGACACTTGCAGTGTTGAAGTCGCTGCATGAACTTGAGAAACTTGGCGCAGTTGGAAGCTGAACCATTCACTATTGAGGCTTATGTCTGGTACACACACAACGGGCTGAATAGCCCACTACTACATTGTAACTGAAGATAGACACAAAATGTTGGAGTAACTCAGCGGGTCAGACAGCATCTCTGGAGAAAAGAAATAGGTTGATGTATCGGGTGGAGTTCCTTCTACATTGCAACTGTTCTATTATACGAGGCACAGCTGAGTTGTCCAAAATACAGCTACCATGCAGGTACAGTAGGAGTCACTGATGGTCTCAGCTCACCTAGATGCTCACCTTGTCTAAGTGCGAAAGGCTGATCAATGGATGGTCTCTAGGGTCCTCTTGGTGGGATAATGCAGGTGCATTACTCCTAGTACACTCCTGGTAGGTTTAGAGAGAAGGCAAAGCTGGGGCAAAGCCTAGATATAGATGTAGAAACAAGGAACTGCAGATACTGGTTTACCAAGAAAAGACACAAAATGCTGGAGGTACTCTAACGTTTTGTGCCTTTCCTGGGGCAAAGCCTTCTGTCAAGGTTTGAATAACTTGTTTCCATGCTATATGACTCTAAGGCTTCAACTTATTAAGTATCATTTGCATTCTGAGATTCACAAATTATAAAAATTAAAATATATATTAAAATTAAAATGACCTTTCTTTAGAGTAAAAAAAAAGTCGTTCATTAAAAACTTTATAAATAAATAAATAAACGTGCAGTCTCAAATGTTCTGCCAGGTCTAGCCTGGATGCAAGGAGTGATGTCTGCGTGTAATGGTGAACTATCAAGCAAGAGTGGGGTTTGTTGCTGGATTTAATGTGGAGCCTGGTGTAGTGAGCAACATGTTGGGAGTTATCTGTCTCACAGTAGATCTTGGACGTCCATTTTAGGCTGAGATTGCAGAGTTGACTGCATCTTATTGACATTTTAATGATCAGCAGTTCCATTCCATCGAGTACCTGGATGCGGCCTATTATTGCAGAGTCTAGTAGTCTGCAGGTGGCATCCCTTTAGTAGTCTTGCAAAACTGTTTTAAGTTAACTGGGGTGCTCTTTTTTTGGTTTCTCAAAATCCCTCAATTGTAAACTCTTAACTCTTTCCAAAAGAAAGTTTGCTGTACAATTATGGTACAGTGGCGCAGCGGTAGAGTTGCTGCCTTACAGAGCCAGAGACCCGGGTGCGATCCCGGCTGTGGGAGCTGTCTGTAGGGAGTTTCTACGCTCTCCCTGGACCACATGTGTTTTCTCCGAGATCTTCGGTTTCCTCCCACACTCCAATAACGTACAGGTTTGTAGGTTAATTGGCTTGGTGTAAATGTAAAATTGTCCTCAGTAGGATAGTATTAATGTGTGGGGATCACTGGCTGGTGCAGACTTAGTGGGTTGAAGGGCCTATTTCCACGCTGTATCTCTACTACCACTGAAGGAATGGCCACTGTCAATGTGATACAATTACACATTGACAAACTTTGTAGTGACAAGCTAATCTCAAAAGACCTCTCAAAGATGAAATCAGTAAAATACTATTACTGTATATTCTAGTATCAATTTGACACATATTTCAACAAAGATCATTGTAAGGTGAAAAACTAGACATTCAATTAAAACCACGCAAGGTTTATAATGTCTGGATGCCCCAGGGTCAAATTAAACGGAACGAATCCATCTAGAGGGGAAGGGAGTTCCACTATTCAATGAATGATGAGTTAGTCATTTTATGATTTATTTGAATATAATGAATGGAGGCAAATACAAGGTACACGTGGCAGGCCAGAAGTATTCTCAGTAAAGCAAATCAATGTCAACGAGTGCAAACAGTACTACAAATAACTTTTGTGAATATATGTATACACATACATACATATACACATAAGGTGAGGCAGCATCTATGGAGCGAAGGAATAAGTGACGTTTCGGGTCCAGATCCTTCTTCAGACTGGCGACGTCTCGACCCGAAATGTCACCTATTCCTTCGCTCCATAGATGCTGCCTCACCCGCTGAGTTTCTCCAGCATTTTGGTCTATCTTCCATTTTTCCAGCATCTGCAGTTCCTTCTTTTTTATATATATTTTATACACACACGGACACACATATGTAAAAGGAACTGCAGATGCTGGTTTATACGGAAGATAGACACAAAATGTTGGAGTAACTGAGCAGGTTAGGCAGCATCTCTGGAGAAAAAGGTGCAGTTTCGCATTGGAACACCTCTTCAGGTTCCAACCCAGATCACCTTTTCTCATTCTCCAGAGATGCTGCCTGACCTGCTGAGTTACTCCAGCATTTTGTGTCTCTCATCGGCATACACACATACAAATATTTACACATACACAAACAAACAATAATAGTGCAAAGATAAAAGCAACATCCCAAAGTCTACACAGTTTAGAGACTATTTGTAGGTTGTAGTGTTTTATAGCTGATAGCTGTGGGAAGAAGCTACTCCTGAACATGGATGTCACAGTTTTCATGCCTTCTGAGCCAGATGTGACAGAGTTTACCTTCTTCCCGATGGCAGGAGTGAAACGAGGGGGTGGCCAGCGTGGTGTGTGCCACTGATGCTTGTGGCTGCCTTTGAGACAGCGTTTCTCGTAGATTCCTTTGATGGCAGGGAGCACGAGGCAGCATAACCGTAACTCTCTTAAACGTGTATTAAAACTGTGCAGATGTTACAAATACAGGAATGCTATTTGCAAAACAAATAATGTAACATGAGGTATTACAAAAAAATGACCTGAGATTATAATATACTATGAAATACAACAAAATGTCCCGCGGTGACATACTCTGCATATTCAAATAAAAGCTTCAGCAATTAACTCAAACTACGAATCGCAAGCACTTCTTTGCTCACCCTGACTCTGACCTTGTTATCTGTTATTGCTCCAGCATAACACACTGGACAAACTCTGTACTTTCAGAAGAAGGGTCCTGACACAAAACATCACACATCCTTTTTGTGGGTCCCTTCCAATCAGAGACAGGTGAATTTATAATGGGAAACAAAGAACAAAGTTAAACAAGTACTTTGGTTCTGTCTTCACTAAGGAAGACACACACAATCTCCCAGAAATATTAGGGGACTGAGGACCTATAGTGGGAGGGAAGAACTGAAGGGAATCCACATTAGTCAGAAAATGGTGCAAGGTAACTGTTGGGACTGACGGCAGATAAATCCCCAGGGCCTGATGGTCTGCATCCCAGAGTACTCAAGGAGATTGCCTTAGAAATCGTGGATGCATTGGTGATCATTTTCCAATGTTCTCTCGACTCTGGATCAGTTCCTGTGGACTGGAGGATAGCCAATGTAACTCCACTTTTAAAGAAAGGAGGGAGAGAGAAATGGGGAATTATAGACCAGTTAGCATTACATCGGTAGTGGGGAAGATGCTCGAGTCGATTGTTAAAGATGTTATAGCAGCTAATTTGGAAAGCATTGACAGGATCGGTCAAATTCAGCATGGAGTTATGAAGGGGAAATCATGCTTGACTAATTTTCTGGAATTTTTTGAGGATCTAACAAGTATGGATAAGGGAGAGCCGGTGGATGTGGTATATCTGGACTTTCAGAAAGCCTTTGACAAGGTCCCTCGCAAGAGATAAGTGTGCAAAATTAGAGCACATGGTATTTGTGGTAGGGTATTGACATGGATAGAGAACTGGTTGGCAGACAGGAAGCAAAGAGTAGGATTAACAGATCCTTTTCAGAATGGCAGACAATGACTAGTGGGGTGCCGCAAGGCTCGGTGCTGGGACCCTAGTTATTTGTAATATATATTAACGATTTAGACCAGGCAATTAAATGTGACATCTCCAAGCTTACGGATGACACAAAGCTGGGTGGCAGTATGAGCTGCAATGAGGATGCTATGAGGCTGCAGGGTGACTTGGATAGGTTGGGTGAGTGGGAATATACATGGCAGATGCAGTATAATGTGGATAAATGTAAGGTTACCCACTTTGGTAGCAAGAACAGGAAGGCAGATTATTATCTGAATGGTGTCAGATTAGAAAAAAGGGGAGGTGCAACAAGACCTCGGTGTCCTTGTTTATCAGTCACTGAAAGTAAGCATGCAGGTACAGCAGGCAGTGAAGAAAGCTAATGGCATGTTGGCCTTCATTACGAGAGGATTTGAGTTTAGGAGCAAGGAGCTGTACAGGGCCCTGGTGAGACTGCACCTGGAATATTGTGTGCAATTGTGGTCTCCTAATTTGAGGAAGGACATTATTGCTATTGAGAGAGTGCAGCATAGGTTCACCAGTTTAATTCCCGGGATGGCATGACATATGATGAAAGAAAGGGTCGACTGGGCTTGTACTCACTGTCATTTAGAAGGATGACAGGGGATCTTTCAGAAACATAAATAATTCTTAAAGGATTGGACAGGCTCGATGCAGGAAAACATTTCCCGATGTTGGGGGAGTCCAGAACCAGGGGTCACTGTTTAAGAATAAGGGGTAGGCCATTTAAGACTGAGATGAGAAAAACCTCTTCACCCAGAGGGTTGTGAATCTGTGGAATTATCTGCCCCAAAAGGCAGTGGAGACCAATTTACTGGATGTTTTGGAGAGTGATTTAGATTTAGCTCTTAGTGCTAAAGGAATTAATGGATATGGGGATAAAACAGGAATGGGGTACTGATTTTAGATGATCAGCTGTGATCACATTGAATGGCGGTGCTGGCTCGAAGGGCCGAATGGCCTACTCCTTCACAAATTTTCTATGTTTCTGACCCAATGAGTTACTCCAGCACTTTGTGTCTATCCTAACATTTCGGGTGAGGACCCTTGTTCAAAATGAAAATGCTGCTTCACCTGCTGAAGCAATTAACCTATAAACCCGCATGTCTTTGGGCAGTGGGAGGAAACTGGAGCACCGAGAGGAAACCAATGGGAAGCAGGCCAACTCCACACAGACAGACATAGGACCTGGGCTCTACCAGCTGCACCACTATGCAGCTGGTAACACTTCAAAACCACCTCATTAGCTTTAAAATGCTTTGTAAAGATGAGTCATAATAGGCTCTTTTTTCATTTCTAAAATAACTAATTCATTAGCTATGATAAATTTCAAATCTTCAATTAATTTCTATCCCTTTAAAGAAGTTCTAGAGATGGGGAGGGTCACTGATTTTCAGTGCAGAAAGATCTTGATACCATGACACGCCAATTGTTTCTTAAATAATTCCCACACCTCAGGAAATCCGCTCCACAATACATAAAGGAAAGTCTCTCGAGTTATCAGTTCTGAACTCATCTTTTCCATTTTATTTTATATTTCTCTATCATTTTAGCCAAATCCATATTAATTCTCAGATTCTTTCACGGTTGCAGAGTTCTATTCTTCCTTCATGACTCAGATCCTTGTCGTAGCAAGTCAGTCTCTTCTCTGCACGTGTTAGTCACTGAAATTTCCCTTGTAGCTTGCAACCAGAGCAAGAGGCAGAATTCAAGATAGCCAGAGGGCTAAACAATGTGATGTTCGCTGTCTCTAAATTGTATTAGGCTGTTTTCACAACCCAATTTAATTTCCATTCCAGATACCATCAGATAATCCATACAGAACCTTCTTCCCACCCTGTTCCTGTAAAGATTCTATCCTCTACTAACCAATTCCTCCATCTACGCCGCATCTGCGCCCAGGATGAGGTTTTCCATACTAGATCATCGGAGATGTCCTAATTCGTTAGGAAACGGGGTTCCCCTCTTCCATTATAGATGAGGCTCTCTTGGGTCTCCTCGATACCCCACAGCTCTGCTCTTGCTCCCCCACATCCCCATTCGCAACAAGGACAGAGTCACCCTTGTCCTCACCTTCCACCCCATCAGTCATTGCATACAACATTAAATCCTCCAACACGTTCACCACCTCCAACGAGATCCCACTACTGGCCACATCTTCCTATCTCCACCCCTTTCTGCTTTCCGCAGAGACCCTTCCCTCCGCAACTCCCTGGTCAACTCGTCCCTTCCCACCAAACCACCCCCTCCCCACGTACTTTCCCCTGCAACTGCAGGAGGTGTAACACCTGTCCCTTGCACCTCCTCCACCCTCATCTACTGTATCCGCTGTTCCAGGTGTCAATTTCTGTACATCGGCGAGACCAAGCGAGGCTCGGCGATCGTTTCGCTGAGCACCTCCGCTCAGTCCGCCTTAACCTACCTGATCTCCCGGTTGCTCAACACTTTAACACCCCCTCCCATTCCCACACTGACCTTTCTGTCCTTGGCCTCCTCCACTGTCAGAATGAGGCCCAGCGCAAATTGTAGGAACAGCACCTCATATTTCGCTTGGGTAGCTTACACACCCCTCCCCAACAGTATGAACATTGACTTCTCTAACTTCAGGTAGCCCTTGCTTTCCCTCTCTCTCCATCCCCTCCCCCTTCCCAGTTCTCCCACCAGTCTTACTGTCTCTGACTACATTCTATCCTTGTCCTGCCCACTCCCCTAATCGAAGCGTTGCCCATTCCTTCTCTCCAGAGATGCAGTAAATGGTCCACAATCAACATTACAATTTATTAGCTGATCCAAGCATTTTCAGAGCTTTATGCTAAAAGTCCCCAGGCTTTCCTAGCCTGATATTCCCTTTAAGATTGTACTATATTTTTCACATTGCCTTGTAACCTTATACTGGAGATTCTGGTTAAAACACAAAGGGACACAAAGTGCTGGAGTAACAGGCCAGGCAGGGGTCTGAAGCAGGGTTTCACCTATTCCTTTTCTCCAGAGATGCTGCCTGACCCATCGAGGTACACCAGCATTTTGTGTCTATCTCTGGAGAACATGGAAAGGTGAGGCTTCTGATCAAGATCCTTCTTTAGATTGATCGTAGGGGGAAGAGGATAAGCTGGAGAAGGGGGAGCGGCAGGACTGAGGTGATGCACATGTGAGGGGGGGGGGGGGGGGGTGTTGGCAGGCAGGTGGTTGGAACAAAGGCCAGAGACAAGAACAAGAGGTGTGAGACGGGTTTAAATTGAGTTGTGGACTCACAAGTTCACAAGTTATAGGAGTATAATTAGGCCATTCGGCCCATTGAGTCCACTCCACCATTCAATCATGGCTGATCTCTGCCACCTAATCGCATTTTCCTGCATTCTCCCCATAGCCTTTGACACCCGTTCTAATCAAGAATTTGTCTATCACTGCCTTAAAGATATCCACTGACTTGGCCTCTACAGCCCTCTGTGGCAATGAGTTCCACAGATTAACTACGCTCTGACTAATGAAGTTCATCCTCACCTCGCTTCTAAAAGATCGCCCTTCAATTCTGAGGCCATGACTGTGACACTCTCACCAGTGGAAGCATCTTTTCCACATTCACTCTACTTTTACCTTTCACTATTCTGTAAGTATCAACCATCTGAACTCCAGCGAGTAGAGGCCCAGTGCCACAAGCACTCATCATGTGCTATTGTGAAAACAGGAGGAAGAAAGTAGCAGTGGGGAAGGAAGAAATAGGTGAAAGCCCAGATGGGGCACGGGGAAGGGATAGAGGGGGAGGTTATCTGAAATTGGAGAAATCAAATTTGATTCTGCATGAAGGTAGACAAAAATGCTGGCGAAACACAGTGGGTGAGACAGCGTCTATGATAGATGATGCCTCACCCGCTGAGTTTCTCCAGCATTTTGTCTACCTTCGGTTGTCCGGCATCTGCAGTTCCTTCTTAAGCATTGATTCTATATGATCCCATTTTCTCATCCACTCGCTGTACATAAGGGGCAATTTTACAGAGGCCAACTAACCTACAAACCCACACATCTTTGGGATATGGGAGAAAATTAGAGCAACCAAACCAAACCAATGCAGACACAGGGAGAATATACAAATGCCACACAGGCAGCACCTGAGGTCAGGATCATACCCAGGTTTCTGGTGGGTGGGACTGTATGTACCAGTTGCACCACTGTGCCCATTGTCATTGCATTGATTGACTGAATGTCTCTTGAAATCTCACTGTACCAATTGGCGCATGTGATAATAAACGTCTCTTGAACTCTTGAGATCCCCGTGCACAACCGTCTTGTTTGCAGCTTTTTTCCAGAATGAAACTGCATGCACTCCAGCAATTACAACTAACTCATGTTGCACTGTCTGTTGCCAGCTATCCTCATTATGTGCCTGAGATAAGCAGCTCAATCCAGGGAGACAAGGGTGGAATGAGTGGGAGGGGTGGTGTTAATGTTTTTTTTTGGGGGGGGGTGTGGTTAATTAGTAGGGGTCATTAACAAGTGGGGGTCGGGGGTTGGAGAAAGGCTTGTGTTGGAGAACTGAAGTAAAGATTCACCCCTACAGAAAACCAGCTTGGATATTTAATGAAACAAAGAAAAGTGCTACAGAGCTAAAAGATCTTATTGAACATAAAGCAGATTCACTCCTGCTTCTAATTCTTGGATTGAGTTACATCTCTGCTACTTTATCCTAAGTGCTTCACATTTGCATCTACTTTTTAAAAATAGGTTTATTTTCCTTGCATCAAAACGTTTTTGAAATAGAGGTGAAAATTAAAAAATAATCTACATAAAAGGAACTTAATTGTGTATTATATTTGGGGATGTTGCTCCAGTTTTACCTGTGTCTTACCAATGACCACTAATGCTGGCTCCATGCTGTCTCCAGGGTGCAATTAAAGACAACCCTTCCAATTCCACAAGCACTTTTCGCTGTTCTGCTGACACATGCTTTTATTATGCGATCTCACCTCCAGTAACTGACCCGCCCTTCTGTTATTTTAAAGGCACCTCCCAGGTTAACAGAAATCCGAGTCACAGATTTCTGTTCTCAAGAGTCAAGTGCTTTTAATTGTCATAGGTCCCAGATAGTACAATGAAATTCTTACTTGCAGCAACACAACAGAATATGTAAACATGGTACTCTGTAAGCAATATAATAAACCAGCAAAAGAAGTTCAGTGTGAGTGTGTCTATATATAAAGAAATAGATACTCACATATAAGATAGACACAAAATGCTGGAGTAACTCAGCTGAACAGGCAGCATCTCTGGATAGAAGGAATGGGTGACATTTTGGGTCAAGACCCTTCATCAGACTGAGAGTCAGGGGAGAGGCAGACGCAGAGATAAGGAAGTGTAAGTGTAAAAATGAGACATGAAAGGGGAGGAAGTTCAAGGAAAATGTAGAATAGATCATTGTTAGCTAGAGGAAGGTGACCGAAGAATACAGAGATAACATTTAATCAAGGGGACAGTCAGGATGGTCAGTAAACTAGGAAAGGGGAGGGTTGGAGATAAAGGGAAAGCAAGGGTTACTTGAAGTTAGTCAATATTCATACACACATATATATATATTAAAATTTTTCACATGTGAATTATTCAGGTTATCAATATTAGAGAAAAATAGCATCTGAAAATCGGTGTTAATTGGTGAATATATAAGCACCATTAATAAAAAGGGCTGATAATTCACCCTTGAAATTTAGTAAAAAACACAAAAACATGTTAGACAAATGACCATACATAGACCAAGTTCCAACGACTCCACAGACTATCAAATCTCGCACATGTGCGCCTACTGTAATAAAATTTCAATTTATCAGAAATCCTGATGGTTTGGCATTGGGCTCACCTGTTCTTCTCCTGCGTTCGCTTTAAATGCAAGCGAGCTTCAAAAACTTTCTGATCAATATAAAACAGCTGGAATAAGTATTGGCCATTGAATGTTACACTTCAAATCAAATCAAGTCATGGTGATTTGACCCAAGTTTTAAAAGGCATTGGTCTATAAAATAATCCCACATTTTGCATCAGTGTTCAGCAATGCTACCTAGAGTCATAGAGTGATACAGCGTGGAAACAGGCCCTTCAGCCCAACTTGCCCACACTGGCCAAAATGTCCCAGCTACATTAGTCTCACCTGCCAGCATTTAGTCCATATCGCTCCAAACCTGTCCTCTCCATGTACCTGTCTAAATGCTTCTTAAATGTTGGGATAGTCCCAGCCTCAACAACTACCTCCTCTGGCAGCTTGTTTCATACACCCACCACCCTTTATGTGAAAAAGTTACCCCTCAGATTACCCAGAGTGGATAAGGGAGAACCTGTGGATGTGTTATATCTGGACTTTCAGAAGGCTTTCGACAAGGTCCCACATAAGAGATTAGCATACAAAACTTAAAGCACACGGTATTGGGGGTTCAGTATTGATGTGGATAGAGAACTGGCTGGCAGACAGGAAGCAAAGAGTAGGAGTAAACGGGTCATTTTCAGAATGGCACGCAGTGACTAGTGGGGTACCGCAAGGCTCAGTGCTGGGACCCCAGCTATTTACAATATATATTAATGATTTGGATGAGGGAATTGAATGCAACATCTCCAAGTTTGCGGATGACACGAAGCTGGGGGGCAGTGTTAGCTGTGAGGAGGATGCTAGGAGGATGCAAGGTGATTTGGATAGGTTGGGTGAGTGGGCAAATGCATGGCAGATGCAGTATAATGTGGATAAATGTGAGGTTATCCACTTTGGCGGCAAAAACAGGGGGGTAGATTATTATCTGAATGGTGGCCGATTAGGAAAAGGGTAGATGCAACGACACCTGGGTGTCATGGTACACCAGTCATTGAAAGTAGGCATGCAGGTGCAGCAGGCTGTGAAGAAAGCAAATGGTATGTTGGCATTCATAGCAAAAGGATTTGAGTACAAGAGCAGGGAGGTTCTACTGCAGTTGTACAGAGTCTTGGTGAGGCCACACCTGGAGTATTGCGTACAGTTTTTGTCTCCTAATCTGAGGAAAGACATTCTTGCCATAGAGGGAGTACAGAGAAGGTTCACCAGACTGATTCCTGGGATGGCAGGACTTCCATATGAAGAAAGACTGGATAGAATTGGCTTGTACTCACTGGAATTTAGGAGATTGAGGGGGGATCTTATAGAAATTTACAAAATTCTTAAGGGGTTGGACAGGCTAGATGCAGGAAGATTGTTCCCGATGTTGGGGAACTCCAGAACAAGGGGTCACAGTTTAAGGATAAGGATCTCATCTTTTAGGACCGAGATGAGAAGATCATTTTTCACACAGAGAATGGTGAGTCTGTGGAATTCTCTGCCACAGAAGGTAGTTGAGGCCAGTTCATTGGCTATATTTAAGAGGGAGTTAGATGTGGCCCTTGTGGCTAAAGGGATCAGGGGGTATGGAGAGAAGGAAGGTACGGGATACTGAGTTGGATGATCAGCCATGATCATATTGAATGGCAGTGCAGGCATGAAGGGCCGAATGGCCTACTCCTGCACCTATTTCCTATGATTCTATGATTCGTATTAATTCTTTTCCCCTTAAATCTATATCCTCTGGTCCTCAATTCGCCTACTCTGGGCACAAGCTCTGTGCATTTGCCCGATCTATTCCTCTCATGATCTTATTCACCTCTATAAGATCACCCCTCATCCTCCGGCGCTCCAAGGAATAGAGTGCCAGCCTACTCAACTTCACCCTATAGCTCAGAACCTCTAGTCCTGGCAACATCCTCGTAAATCTTCTCTGTACCCTTGCCAGCTTGACAACATCCTTCCTATAACCCGGTGCCCAGAACTGACACAATAATCTATACAAGAACGGTTTTGTCACTTCAACATGCCACTAATTGCTCACATCTGGGACCAGGTTAAAGCTTAGATCATATCACCATTAATGACAATGGTCTTTATATTGATGATCATCACACAAACATCTCCCTAAAATGCAAATTATGTCTCTTTATTACAACTTTGATTATTAACAAACTGGAAGAAAACAAAATTAAAGAGGATAGAGAGATTAACTGAGAGATCAGTATTTTTTTAAAGACAGGTCACCCGAGAACTTTAATGCAGATTCAAAATAATGTTCTTAAACTCTGGAGTAGATACAGTTGATTACATTTTGAAAACTGCACAATAACCCTCATTGTTACATGAAGCTTCACTCCCCTCACATAATTTTCACATACATGAATTGTTCGACAACAGCCTCGATAGGTAACTTCAGGTAATTCAGAATTGTTCGACAATAGCCTCAATCACTTCAGGTGACGTAGAAATAATGTAGAACGTATCTCAACATAACTCCAAAATGAATTACTGGAGAATAATCTCCTATTGTTTCACAAGAGCTCACTTCCAAACCAAATTTATTCAAAGTAGCATCGTCAACATAAGAGTACCAAGGCAATAAATGAACCGAGTTGACTGTTTACATCAAGACATTCCACAATAATTCTCAGTAAAGTTTTAGAAATAAGTCTCTGATGATATGTACTCAAGATTTGTTCTTGGGGTTTTCCTGCTGTCCCCCTCACAAGCAGAGACTAAGACAATCGATTGATATAGTGAAGGAAAATGTCCCTAAAAAGTAATCAAAGTTTATGCCTTGATTCAGTAGTGCCTTTGACAAACAGTAACCTACATCACAGTAAACAATGAGTTAACAGCTTAAGGTTCACCTCTCCTTGGCCTTTCTCATAACCTTGAGGGGGTCACGGGCAGGACTGGCCCAGTCGCAGGGGGAAAGGGAGGACACAGTAACCAGCTGCATAAATCATCTAGCTTTGTGACAAAACCAATGAGTCCTTGCACTGCTTGCTTGAGACGTGATCAAAGATACTGAGAGAAGGGAGTGACGGCAGCACTTAGCCATGAAAAGCGGGGAGTACGAACCATTTCTTTTTCCCGGGAGAATGGTGTAATCATGAGTAATGTTGTGGAGAATGAAGTGTGATTATGCTTGTTGTATCGGAGTCTAATTGGGTAAGATGGCTGGTCCATTTGCAGGAAAAACCAAAGACCACTGGAGCAGCTTAATCATCTTCAGACTGATTTTATTATTCAATTAACAAAAATAAGAAGGGTGCTTGTCTGTATGGAATTTGTGCGTTCTCCGCATGACCGGCGTAAGTTTTCTACAGGTTCTCCGCTTTCCTCCTACACTCCAAAGACGTACAGGTTTATAGGTTAATTGGCGTGGTATAACTACATTTTCCCTAGTGTGGATAGGATAGTGTCAATGTGCGGGGATCGCTGGTCGGCGCAGACTCGGTGGGCCGAAGGGCCTGTTTCCGTGCTGTATCTCCAAACGAAACTAAGAAGGGCCCAATCGCTCTGATAGGATTAGACCATAGGCCTCATAGCCAGCAATAGAGAGAGAAACTGATAGGCAGATTCTGTAAAGATGTCAAAGCACCAGTTGTAGAGGATGACTTTAAAGTCCCCAACATTGGCTGGGACTTAAATAGTGCAGGAGGCTCAGTCATTGGATTTGTTGGGTGCATCCAAGAGGGCAGCACTGTGGTGCAGCAGTAGAGTTGCTGCCTTACAGTGCCAGAGACCCGGGTTTGATCCTGACTACAGGTGCTGTCTGTACGGAGTTTGTACACTCTCCCTGTGACCACATGGATTTTCACCGGGTGCTCCGGTTCCGTCCCACATTCCAAAGACTTGGAGGTTTGCAGGTTAATTGGCTTCTAGTAAATTCCCCTTAAACTGGAATAGCATTAAACTAGTGTATGGGCCGCAGTCTTAGTGGGACAAAGGGCCTGTGTATCTCGAAAAGTAAAACTAAGAGGGGGAGTCCAGAACCAGGGGCCACACTCTAAGAATAACGGGTAGGACATTTAAAACTGAGATGAGAAAAAAAAAATTTCACCCAGAGAGTTGTGAATTTGTGGAATTCCTTGCCACAGAGGGCAATAGAGGCCAATTTACTGGGTGAAATTAAAAGAGAGTTAGATAGAGCTCTAGGTTCTAGCAGAATCAAGGGATATGGGGAGAAGGCAGGCACGGGTTACTGATTGTGGATGATCAGCCATGATCACAACGAATGGCGGTGCTGCACCTATTTTCTCTGTTTCTATACAAGACAGTTTCTCGAAACGGTCTGTGGGTGGTCCATCCAAGGCCTTGATTTGGGAATGAGCCTGGCCAGATGACTGATATTTCAGTGCAAGAGCATTTTGGGAACACTGATCACAACTACTTCAGTTTTCAGCTATTTATGAATAAGGATAGGTCTGGACCTAGGAGGAACGTATGAAATTGGAGAGGCAATTTGCCACGTTGTTTGGCAGGAGTTTGGAAAGTTAGGTGGGAGCAGCTGTTATTTGGGTAAATCCACATCACACAAGGAGTTAAACCAAAGGACACTGGAAAAATGTAGCTTGGCAGCACAGCGGTAGAGTTGCTGCTTACAGCGCCAGGGAACCGGGATTTGATCCTAACTAACGGGTGCTTGTCTGTACAGAGCTTGTACATTCTCTTTGTGGCCTGAATGCGTTTTCTCCAGTTTCCTCCCACACTCCAAAGATGTACAGGTTTGTAGGCTAATTGGCTTGGTGTCATTGTAAATTGTCCACAGTGTGTGTAGGATAGTGCAGGTGTGTGGGTAGCGTTGGTCGGTGTGGATTCGGTAGGCCGAAGAGGCAGTTTCCACTCTGTATTCCTAAACTAAACCAAACTAAACTAATCAAGGAGTAACTATGGAAAGCAAACAGTTAACATTTCAGGTCTGAGGCTTTTTTATCAGAACTGAAAATGAGCTTTAGGAGTAAAGGAGGAAAGAGATAACAGAGCAATTTTGGACATAGGGTGGAGAATTGTAGAGAATTGCCAGAGATAGGGCTGGAAGAAACTTAATAGCTAGTTGGATGGGGGAGGGGAGGGGAGGGGAGGAGGTAAGGGAAACAGGGGGATTTCTCAACAAGGATGATGATTTTTATATCAAGATGTTACATAATCAAGGGGCAATAATAGTCAATCAACGTGATGTTATGAGGATTATTGCTGACATATCCATCTGATGGAGAGTCATAGACCTGGCATCATTTTGCTCTCCACAGATTCTGCCTGACCTGCTGAGTTTTTATAACATCACTTTTACCACATCACAACCCCACAGTTTGCAAAGCATTTACCATCAAGAAACATTGGATGACTTTTAGTTGTTCAAGCTTCTTGAGAAATGAAAGCAATCCATCAGGACTGGATATTAGCAACTGTGGCATTTTGTTCCAAAAAGTGGAAAGGTATGAACCTGAAAGCCTTTTTCAGCCTATCTTTTGTCATGAGAACCTGTGAAAATAATTGTACTTGTTAAAGCTCAATCAATTACATATAGAGGCAGCTGGAGCTATTCTAGCTGGAGCAAGAACGTGGAGAAGAAACTTAACAGGAATCGCTCAAATCGTGATATGATGTGATAAAATTAATAGGATTACTGATCTTCTTCATCTTGCGTATGGCGCGCACAGCCTAAAGTTGTAGGACAACTCGTTCTATTTGATCTTATTTGATTGTGCACGCCGGGTTGATTGCATTTGTCGAAACAGGGCGGACCACGTGAAGGTTGCAATCTCCCACCCCAGACTACTGATGTTTTAGCAGAATGATGCCTGGATTTGAGGGTGTGATCTGTAAGGAGAGGTTGGACAGACTTGGATTGTTTTCTCTGGAAAGTCAGCGGTTGTGGGGAGATCTGATAGAAGTATATAAAATCATGAGAGGCCTAGATAGGGTAGACATTCAGAACCTTTTTACCTCAGGGTGGTAATATCAAAGGCTAGAGGGCATAGCTTTCAGGTGAGAGGGGCAACGTTTAAAGGAGATGTACTGAACAGGCTATTTACACAAAGGGTGGTGGGCCCTTGGAACGTGCTTCTGGGTGATGGTAGAGGCAGATTCGATAGTCCTGTTTTAGAGGCTTTCAGACAGACACCTGGATGTTCAGGTGATGTAGGGTTATGGATCTGTGGAATTATTTGCCACACGAGGCAGTGGAGGCAAAGTCAGTGGATACATTTATGGCAGAGATAGATTATTGATTAGTACGGGTGTCAGAGGTTATGGGGAGAAGGCAGGGGGAGAATGGGGTTAGGAGGGAGAGATAGATCAACCATGATTGAATGGCAGACACTTGATGGGCCAAATGGCCTAATTCTGCTTATAATCACACAGACATTGTGGGCTGAAGGGATTGTTCCTGAACTGTACTGCTCTGTGTTCTATCTTTTTTGAATGATGGTCCAACTCAAAATATTTAGTTTATAAATTGACCAAAAATTGACAGATGGGATTTAGAAAGAAAATTCATGATCTGATTAAATGTCTCCAAAGGCATCCTGAAGTTATAAATATATACATTTAGACTTTAGAGTTTAGAGATACAGTACGGAGACAGGCCCTTCGGCCTACTAAGTCCATGCTGACCAGCGCTCACCCTATACACTGACACACAAGTGACAATTTACAATTTATTTTAACCAAGCCAATGAACCTACAAACTTGTACATCTTTGGAGTGTGGGAGGAATTCGGAGCACCGGGAAAAAAAAGTCACGGGGAGAACGTACAAACAACGGCCATAGTCAGAATCAAACCCAGGTCTCTGGTGCTGTAAGGCAGTAGCTCTGTCACTACGCCACCGTTCCATATCATTTATTTAATTTGCAGAATAGAAATAAACCCAACTCTGCCCAGCATCCCAGCACCCTGTTTGCTGGCTCTACGTGCATATACATTCATGACTGATGTCAGGGGAGTAGGCGGCACCTAGATAAGGAAGTGTAAGGTATGATAACAGGACGAAGGGAATGAGTTCAAGGAAAATGTAGAATAGATCATTGTGAGGAGGAGTTAACAACAAAGCAAACAGAGGTAAAATGTAGTCGAAGGCAGTTAACTTTTATTGCAGATTGCATTTCCCAGTCCACTTGATTACGACGTTCCCCAGTGCACGGATTTTGTCAAGCAAGATTACATCTGCACGTGGTCCGTTTAATGCAACAACGCAAACCGTGACATCAGGGAGGAAGCTTCTACACTGCGCATCACATACATCACAATAGGTTGCCACCTTGGGCAAATCCAAGGGAGTGGGACAATGCGGCCAGTTTGTGTTCAAGAGAGGGAAGAGACACTATCTAGGAATGAGGGCAGTGCTAACATCTGAGCTGTTTTGGGTTTGAAATGAGAGCAATGGGAACATTGTGGACCGAAACATTAGACAGAAAAGCTGAGAACTTGAAAAGCTCGGTCTTACCCCGTCTATCTTGTCGCAAATATGTGAGCTGAATGACACAGTAACATGGATGCGTACGCAGCCTTTATTCATTCAAAGGTAGTTCTCCTGTGCCTTTAGTAACGGGAATTGGAACCGTTAAACATAGTTGCCGAGCCTCATTCTCACACCCCCTCAGCAGAACAGCTCCTCCCTGCCTTCAAGAGTGGGATGCCACCTTGGTCTTTGATCGTATATCGGTACTTGTCATCTGTAGTCCTCTTATCTCTGGCTCGGAATAGTTTGGAGCGTAGCCAAGAGTTGTAATTGTTTACTGAACTGCACCCTGTGAAGAAATCTCCCACTAGACATAATAGAGATTAAAAGAACTACTTTATCTCTCGAGGCCACTCTCTCAGGAAAGTCTCTCTGGAAAGTTCAATCCGGTGAGAGCTGGATTTAAGCCCCTTCCAACTGACTACCGGCAACCCTGTGTCTTGGCAGCACAGGAGTTGGACCTGTTGGATGGTTTCCAGCACCATAGCAAATCTGTTCCTGGATTTCCATACCAGTGGCCTGAAGCAGCTGCCATTTTCCAAGGTGCTCCAAAACCCAAAAACGGAGATGGTGTTCGGAGCTCATTCGAGAACTGCTGCCAACCTTGACCGAGAGGAGACAAACCATCACCATCGCTGCCCATGACCTCAGGCAGCACTGTGGAGCAGCGGTAGAGTTACTGCCTTACAGCGCCAAAGACCCAGGTTCGATCCTGACTCCGGGTGCTGTCAGTATGGAGTTTGCACGTTCTCCCTGTGACCGCGTGGGTTTCCTCCGGGTGCTCCGGTTACATCCCACATTTCCAAAGACATACAGATTTGTAGGTTGATTGGCTTCTGTAAATGGACCCTGGGGTGGAGGATAGAACTAGTGTACGGGTGATCACTGGGCTGTGTGGATTCAGCCGGCCGACATTCCTTTCCACTCTGTATCTCTCAAACAAAAACTCTAAAAACTAAAGCATTCTTAGCTTCATAGAAAACTGCTTTTTGTATCAACATTTTAATCTCAGGCCCACGGCATTTTGCCCACCACATTCAGAAATAATCTGTTGAATGGGCAAATCCAAACCATGACATCACAGAGCAAGGTTAGCCTGCAGGCTGTGCATCACAGTGAGATCCTGTAACACAATAGGCTGGTGTGGGAGGTGGACCAACAATAACTGATGAGCCCAATCCGTCGGAATGAGATCGTGGTCATTAATGTGTTGGACTGAACCTTGAGAGTTGGGGTGGCACAGTGGCGCAGTGGTGGAGACCCGGGTTCGATCTAGACCAAGGGTGCTTGTCTGTACGGAGTATATATGTTCTCCCCGCGGCCTCGTGGGTTTTCTCCAGCGGCTCTGGTTTCCTCCCACAATTGAAAGACGTCCAGGTTTGCAGGTCAATTGGCTTCAGTAAAAATTGCAAATTGTCCCTAGTGTGTAGGATAGCGCTGGTGTAAGGGGTGTTTATCAGTCAAGGAACCGAGTATAGTAGTTGGGTCATTACGTTACAGTTGTACAAGATGCTGGTCGGGCCATACCTGGAGTATTGCTATCGGAAATACGCTGTTAAGCTGGAAAGGCTGCAAAGAGAATCTGTGAGGATGTTGCCTGGTCTTGAGAGTCTAAGCCACAGTGAACAGTTGGGCAGGCTAGGACTTTATTTGTTGGAGTGAAGGAGGCCGAGGGATGATCTTATAGAGGTGTATAAAATCATGAGGGAAATAGATAGAATAACAGAGGCTTTATTTCCTTAGGGTAGGGGTAGCAAGGGCATAGATTTAAGGTGAGAGGGGAAAGATTTATTGGAATATGAGGGACAATAGAGGTGAGTATATGGAACAAGCTGCCAGAGGAAGTGATAGAGGCTATAACAACCTTTAAAAGAGTTTTGGACAGGTGTATGGATAGGAAAGGTTTATTGAGATATGGACCAAATGGCAGTGTTCATAGGTGATAGGAGCAGCATTAGGCCATTTAGCCCATCAAGTCTACTCTGCTATTCAATCAATCACTCTCTCCTAATCCCATTCTCCTGCCTTCTCCCCATAACCCCTGACTGTTTCAGCAGTGAATGGGACTAGTTTAAAAGGAGCATTTTGGTTGGCGTGCACGAGTTGGCACGAAGGGCCTGTTTCTGTGGTGTACAACTGTATGACTCGAAGACCTATGTAGAGCTAGAATTAACCTTAATCAAGAGTTGGTAAAGAATCCAATTACTGGCCATGATCCAAGGGCTCTGATATCTGGAACAGGGCCACATGGACACCTGCATTCACTGCTTTGTGTGTCAAGATATTTTAACAAAGCCCAAGGGAGTTTTCATCGAGTTTCATCGAGTTGTGGTCAGCATCGATCGTCTCAGAACAAACTCCACCTTCCTGTGGCACATCTGCAGGGTGGAAGTCACTCCCTCATATCAGGGAGCATAGCTCACTTCAATAACATTGCAAATATTGTCCCAGTGATTTAGTTTGAGTTTTAGAGATTCTGGACTCTGCACATTTAGTATTCACAAATCTGTGGACAGGAATGCACTAAACAAAGAAACATTTTGATTTTTTTTTAAAATAACTTTATAGATAAGATGACGGAAGCTATAGATGATGCTGCAATTCAAAGAATTTTGTGGCTTTCTTTCTTCCGCCACAGAATAGGTGAGACCAATTATTTACTGAATTGTGAACTGACTGACTGAAGTGGCGATAAAACCAAAAAGAAAAGATTTCCCTCAATATACCACGTAAAGTGTGGTAGTGTCGCTGCCATACGACAGCAACCCAGAGACCCGGGTTCGATCCTGACTACGGGCGCTGTCTGTACGGAGTTTGTACATTCTCCCCGTGACCTGCATGGGTTTCCTCCGGGAGCTCCGGATTCCTCCCACATTCCAAAGACATACAGGTTTGTAGGCTAATTGGCATTAGTAAAAATTGTAAATTGTAAATAGGGGAGATCATTTAAGACTGGGGTGAGGGGAGGTCATTTTAAGACTGAGGTGAGAAAAAACTTTTTCACCCAGAGAGTTGTGAATTTATGGAATTCCCTGCCACAGAGGGCAGTGGAGGCCAAATCACTGGATGGATTTAAGAGAGAGTTAGATAGAGCTCTAGGGGCTAGTGGAGTCAAGGGATATGGGGAGAAGGCAGGCACGGGTTATTGATAGGGGACGATCAGCCATGATCACAATAACTGGCGATGCTGGCTCGAAGGGCCGAATAGCCTCCTCCTGCGCCTATTTTCTATGTTTCTATGTTTCTATGTCCCTAGGGTGTAGGAACGTGTTAGTGGGCGGGGATCGCTGGGTCGGCGCGGATTCGGTGGGCCAAAGGGTCTCTTTCCACAATGCATCGCTAAACTAAAACTGGGTTCTGGGAAGTATCCCTTTCACAATCACGGGTCAGCTTTGTTTAAATTTTGTGGACAAAATGCCGCAGTTCTCCAATGAACCGCCCAACCAATGGTGCAGGTGGAGCCCTATACAATCCCCTTCAAACCTACAACTCCAACAACATCTACAAGTCAACATGCAAGACATCCCTGACTCAGTACCCAAATAACAAGACAAGCAAAGTAGATGTTTACCATACGGAACCGAGTATGTGGATTGACATTTTCTCTATGGATCTGATGCACCACAATCACTGAACCCATGGTCACGGAGATCACCCACAGCACGATACGTCCATTTTACCGGATGCATGATGTATACATGCCTGCTGTGTGCACGATTTAACCATGTATGACTTTTGCGCAAAACGGCAACATGTGTTGGTTGCATAATATTTCTTCCTCAATAACAATCAGTACGGGAGCGCCTCAAGGCTGCATGCTCAGCCCCCTGCTCTACTCACTCTATACTCATGACTGTGTAGCCGGACACAGTGCGAACTCCATCTTCAAGTTCGCCGACGACACCACCGTTGTTGGACCAATTACAGATGGCGATGAGTCAGAGTATAGAAGTGAGATTGATCGACTGACCAAATGGTGCCAGCACAACAACCTGTCTCTTAATATCAGTGAGACCAATGAACTGAAGAAGGGACTCGATCCGAAACGTGACTCATTCCTTCTCTCCGGAGGTGCTGCCTGCCCTGCTGAGTTACTCCAGGTTTTTGTGTCTATCTTCGGTTTAAACCAGCATCTGCAGTTCCATCTTACGCAGACCAATGAACTGATTGTGGACTTTGGAAGAGGAAGAATGAGGACCCACAATCCTGTTTATATGGTGGAGAGAGTCAAAAACTTCAAATTCCCGGGCATGCATATTTCCGAATATCTATCCAGGACCCGGCACACTGATTATAAAGGAAGCACATCAACGCCTCTACCTCCCGAGAAGATTACATAGAAACATAGAAACATAGAAATTAGGTGCAGGAGTAGGCCATTCAGCCCTTCGAGCCTGCACCGCCATTCAATATGATCATGGCTGATCATCCAACTCAGTATCCCGTACCTGCCTTCTCTCCATACCCTCTCCACATCCAACTCACTCTTAAATATAGTGGCCTCAACTACCCTCTGTGGCAGAGAGTTCCAGAGACTCACCACTCTCTGTGTGAAAAAAGTCTTTTCATCTCGGAAAGGATTTCCCTTATCCTTAAGCTGTGACCCCTTGTCCTGGACTTCCCCAACATCGGGAACAATCTTCCTGCATCTAGCCTGTCCAACCCCTTAAGAATTTTGTAAGTTTCTATAAGATCCCCTCTCAATCTCCTAAATTCCAGAGAGTATAATCTATCCAGTTTTCTTCATAAGACAGTCCTGACATCCCAGGAACCAGGAGGGGACCAAAACTGTACGCATTACGGAGATTTGGTATGTCAGAGAGGATTCTCTTGAACTTCTACAGGTGTACAGTAGAGAATCTTGGGAGGGGGGAGGGAAGAAATAGGCATGGGGGCAGGGGAGGGGGAGGGGAGGGGGGGGGGAGGGGGTAGGTTGTTGGACGTTACCAAAAAGTGGAGAATTCAATATTCCTACCGTCGGGGTGTAAGCTACCCCAGCTGAACACGGGGCGCTGTCCCTCCAGTTTGCACGCGGCCTCACTCGAGCAATGGCGGTGGTTTAGTTTATTGCCACGTACCGAGGTACAGTGAAAATGCTTTTGTTGCCTGCTAACCAGCCTGCGGAAAGACAATACACGGTTCCACGTTCTTCAGTAAACATCCATTTTCTCCGGAAATGCTGACTCATTGAGTTACTCCAGCACTTTGCGTCCATTTGAGGAAAAGGCAGCATTTGCTGTCATTCCATTTGATGCCAAAGCCATCAGCATCACAGCTCAATCTCTCAGAAGAAAACACCAATAACTACCTCTGCATCCTCCTCAAATGTTATCAGGCAAGCCCTGATCAATAAATTATCTGTTCCATGGGATCGTTCGTCTTACCTTCTGTCTGTCGATTTCTTTTTTTTTTTTTTACCAAAATGCAGCAAAGGACAAGTCCTGGCTACTGTCTCTGGCTCTGCAACTGCTCATTGGCCAATGAACTCAGTAAAACAAAATGACGTTGACATGCAAATTAATTTAAATTGGATGCCAGCTAATTCTGCCACCTCATATCTTCAAACTTTCCAACTTGTTTTCAATGCCATTAAAAAAAAAAACATTCAGCAGACAAGACACAAATTACGTTGCTTAAAGAAAACAGATCGTCATTTGCACTGTGTTTTTCTGCACTTCCTGTCTAAAGAAAATGAAACTCAGGAAAACGTAAATGAAACCAACATGCTGTGACTTTTTTTTGTGCTACTCAACACCAAAGTTACTGATGTAAGCTTTCGATTTCACTTATATAAAGACCATAGTTGCGTAATTTGCCAGAAACTTTTCACCATCCACCTATTCGATGACAATCTTGGGCGTAGACTCTTTAGAACATGGATGGATGCCATTTCGGGTCAGGATCCTTCTTCTGAAGGAGGCTCCCAACCCAAAACATTGCCCATCCTTTTTCTCCTGAGATGCTGCCTGACCCGCTGGGTTACTCCAGCACTTTGTGTCTTTCTTTCATCTTGTGAGCCCTCCTGTTTCCATCCACTGATTTCACACCTATTTCACCTGCAGTCTCGTCCCCTGATATCTTGTCCACCACCTTCCTCCCTTCTGGTTCTGTTTCCGTTTCCATCTATCATTCACCTCTCTCCCAATATCACCTTCACTTACCAGACTCCTGCACTGTCAGCCTTTGCGTTCCTGCTAACCACTTTTCAGCAGCTGTCTCCCGGTCACCCTCCCCTCCGCCATCTTTTTCCTCTCTCTTCTTTCTGTCTCCATTCACCATCTGCCTGCCTCTGCCTCCCAACTCCAGTCCTCCCCCTCTCCTGCCTGGTTCCACACACCAACCATCCTTCACCCCTCCTCTGTCCACCAAGCACCTCCCTAGCTCCAGCAGCATCTGGGAAGAGAATGGGTGAGAACGAATCTAACGAGGAGTCCCAACTCATAGGTCACCTGCCCATTCCCTCCCCAGATGCTGCCTGATCCGGCAAGATCCTCCAGCACTTTGTTTTTTGTTCAGGAGGATGAGGGGGGATCATATAGAGGTGCATAAGATCATGAGGGGAATAGATCGGGTAGATGCACAGAGTCTTTTGCCCAGAGTAGGGGAATCGAGGACCAGAGGACATAGGTTCAAGGTGAAGGGGAAAATACTTAATAGGAATCCAAGGGGTAACCTTTTCACACAAAGGGTGGTGGGTGTATGGAACAAGCTGCCAGAGGAGGTAGTTGAGGCTGGGACTATCCCATCGTTTAAGAGAGGACATGGATAGGACAGGTTTGGTGGGATATGGACCAAGCGCAGGCAAGTGGGACTAGTGTAGCTGGGACATTGTTGGCCGGTGTGGGCGAGTTGGGCCGAAGGGCCTGTTTCCACACTGTATCTCTCTAAGACTCCATGGCTATGACCTCTGCCTTGAAAACGTTGTACTTGTCTGCATCCTGAAGTCAAAATTAATGCTATACACGAGAGACTGCAGGTACTGGAATCTTGAGCAAAAAGCAAATTGCTGGAGAATCTTAGCAGGTCAGGCAGCATCTGCAGAGGGGAATGGACAACGTTTTGGCTTGGGGCAAAAGATAGACTCAAAGTGCTGGAGGATGGGTGACCTTTCGGGTTGGGACCTCCCATCATACTGATGGCTTGACTTCAGTATGTGGTAAAGCATGTTTTTAGAGTCGCATTCAATATAGTTTAGAAATAAAGCCTGGAAATAGGCCATCGAGTCCGGGCTGACCATTGATCACCTGTTGACACAAGTTGTAGGTTATTATGCTTTTGCATCCATTCCCTACACACTACGGGGGCCAATTTTCAGAGGCCAATTAACCAACACATCTTTGGGGTGTGGGATGAAACCGTGGTGCCCGGAGACAATCCAGACGGTAATGGGGAGAATATGCAAACTTCATACCGACACCCGAGGTGAGGATTGCACCCTTGTTTAAAGGGGATCTAAAGGGTGAATGTTTCACACAGAATAGTTGGAAACTGGAATAAGCTGCCAGAGGAGGTGGTGGAGGCAGGAAGAGTAACAACATTTGAGGCATCTGGATAGATACTAGAATGAGCAGGGCACAGAGGGACATGGAATTAGTGCAGGCTAGTGGGATCAGTATAGATAGGCATGAAGGTCAGCATGGGCACAGTGAGTCGAAGGGCCGGTTTCAATGCTGTACAACTTATGCATCCAATGATTCCATAAGGCATCATTCTTGAACTTAAAGGCATGTGTTCTTAAAAGCCAATCGTTTAATTGCAAATATAACAATGAATAAAAAATTAGAATCCCAAATTTTTTCAGTGGTAATGTCCTTGTATCCGAGTCAGGTTACAGTTGTAATCTCATCCAGATAAGATGTTAAACCAACTCCTGTTTCACCAACTTTGAGTTTTAAAATGAGTCACAACACTCTCTGATGGGCAGCGATTGTTGTCCTTTGGTCAAGCCTTCTAAACTTCTGAACAAATACCATTAATAACACTCCCTGATCATCTGCTTTTCCCAGCTTGTGTCTCGGCTTCCAGTACAAAAATAAACAGGACTTTATTCTGAAAAGCATAACATGCTTGATGGTTAATGACTCACGCCAGGTCAGTAACCCGTCTCTTAGCAGAGATAAACAACGGGGCTTGACCTGCCGTTGCTCCCAGGCACAGCTACTCAGTCACACATCACAGCTCAGCATGGCTTTCACCTTCTCGTATTTCTATCCAATTTGTTTGTTTCTTTTTACATGGGCCGTGCAATTATCTTGCTGCCCCTCCCACAGTCTGATGGTCGTTTGCAGGAGCCGGCTGTTTCTGGGGCTACATTAGCAGAGTTAAACCTCGTTACTACAGCAGCCTGCATGTTTTTACCCCTTGATGTAGAGCAAAGATTCACTCTCATTGTGTTTGTATGGTTACATTGCCGTGAAGCTCCTCAAGGCATTTTACGGCGGTAGAGTTGCTGCCTTACAACGCCAGAGACCCGGGCTTGATCCTGACTACAAGTGCTGTCTGTAGGAGGGTATGTTCTCCCCATGACCGCGTGGGTTTTCTCTGGGTGCTCTGGTTACCTTCCATACTCCAAATATATGTGGGTGTCCATGGAGACTCTGGAGGCCTTCCGTGAACACTGGTTGCCACAGGGGGTAGAGTGTTTTGTAGATAAAGTTGATAATATTTTAATTTGATAACTGTTTGTTTGTTTGTTTGTAAACTGCTAATGGCAGTCTCGATTTTGTTACTACTCTGTCTGTGTTTGTTCGAATAAAAGCATTTTGTATTTAAAAAAGATTTGTGGATTTGTAGGGTAATTGACTTCTGTAAATGATAGAGCTAGATTGTTGGTGGGCATAGATACAGTGCACTAAGGGTCTGTTTCCACATTGTATCTCTAAACTAAACTTTAAAAAAGGGGAATCAAATGATCAGAATGGAACTATCAGGGCAGATACAGTGCTGGAGTAACACAATGGGTCAGGCATTATCTCTTCAGACGGATCCCGACCAGAAACATCACCTGTCCATGTTCTCCAGAGATGCTGCCTGGTCCTTTGAGTTACTCCAGCAATTTGTGTCCTTTTTTGTAAACCAGCATCTGCTATTCCTTGTTTCTGCAGCGTGGAAACCAGGTTTGCGCTATCCAAACCGATCAGATATATATGTACATAAACATAATCGCGTTAAACCCAAGTACGACATATAGAGCAAAGGGGGAGATACTGAGTGCAGAATATAGTTTGCAGCATTACACAGCAAAGTGCAAAATGGGACAATACTCTAGCTTATGGTATCAAAGGGGCAGAAAGCTGTTCCTGAGTCGGGTGGTGCATGCTTTCAAGCTTCTGTACCTTTGGCTAGATGGGAGCTGGAGGGAGGAGGAGGAGCGACCAGGGTTGGACAAGTCTTTGATTATATTGGCTGTTTTCCAAGGCAGCGTGCAGTGTTGATGGAGTCAATGGTGGGAAACCCAGTCTGTGTGGGCTACATCTGCAACTCTCTACAATTGCTTGCTGTCTTGGGCAGCCGTTCCCAGACCAAGCTGTGAAGCAGCAGCGAGTCGGACAATATGCTTTATATGGTGCATCTGTAGAAGTTTGTAACCAAGATTGTGAGATCAATATATTCCCAGGTACCGGACATTTGGAAAAGACAAACTCAATTAAAAAAAAAGGACGACCCATCCTTTTTCTCCAAAGATGTTGCCTGACCCGCTGAGTTACTCCAGCACTTTGTGCGTATCTTTGGATTAAACAGCATCTGCAGTTCTTTGTTTCATTGTTTGAACAAACTCTAAATGGTTGCTAGCGAACCCTGGTGGTCAGAGATAAAGGCAATAGTGAGGATGCATCGTAGCCCACCTGTCAACGCCCTCCTCTAAGAAACATCATGCCATAGAACCAATATGGCCATTTTGGCAAAGCAGTAACCGACGACTAAAAACCAGAGGCTGTAGTTTATATACCCCTCTCCCCAGTAGAGGCGATAGAGCTGAACAGCAACATAAATCAGAAAGTAGACAAAAGTGCTGGAGAAACTCAGCGGGTGCAGCAGCATCTATCCGAGCGAAGGAAATAGGCAACATTTCGGGCCGAAACCCTTCTTCAGAGTGCCCGGGGAGGGGGTGGTGCGGGAGGGAAGGGAAGAATTGACAAGGGAGTTGCGGAGGGAGCGGTCTTTGCGGAAAGCCGACAGGGGGGGGGGAGATGGGAAGATGTGGCGAGTGGTGGAGTCACGTTGGAGGTGGCGAAACTGACGGAGGACTATTTGCTGTATTTGACGGCTAGTGGGGTGAAAGGTGAGGACTAGGAGGACTCTGCCCTTGTTGCGAGTGGGGGGGATGGGGAGAGAGCAATGTTAGAGTATGGAAGAGACCCTGGTGCGAGCCTCATCTATAGTGGGGGAGGGGAACCCCCGTTCCCTGAAGAATGAGGACATTTCCGATGCCCTGGTGTGAAACACCTCATCCTGGGAGCAGATGCGGCGTAGACGGAGGAATTGGGAGTAGGGGATGGAGTACTTACAGGAAGCAGGGTGGGAAGAAGAGTAGTCTAGATAGCCATGGGAGTCAGTGGGTTTGTAGTGGATGTCGGTTAGAAGTCTATCACCTGCGATGGAGATAATGAGGTCAAGAAATGGTAGGGAAGTGTCGGAAATGGTCCAGGTGTATTTGAGTGCCGGATGGATGTTGGTGGTGAAGCGGATGACATGGGTGCAGGAGGTGACACCAAAGCAGTCGTCGATGTAACGGAGGTAGAGGTCGGGGATGGGACTCTGGTACGCCTCGAACAAGGATTGTTCGACGTACCCGACAAAGAGGCAAGCGTAGCTGGGGCCCATGTGCGTGCCCATAGCTACGCCTTGTATTTGGAGGCAATGGGAGGAGTCAAACGAGAAGTTACTGAGGGTAAGGACCAACTCCGCTAGGCGGAGGAGAGTATCAGTGGACGGGTATGGGTTGCTCCTCCGGTCGAGGAAGAACCGCAGGGCTTTGAGACCATCCTGGTGGGGGATGGAGGTGTAGAGTGACTGGACGTCCATGGCGAAGATGAGGGGATGGGGGCCTGGAGAATGGAATGCGCGGAGACGACGGAGAGTGTCTGAGGTGTCTTGAACATAGGTGGGGAGGGATTTAACTAAGGCGGATAGGATGGAGTCAAGGTATGTGGATATGAGTTTGGTAGGGCATGAACAGGCAGAGACAGTGGGTCTACTGGGACAGTCAGGTTTGTGGATTTTGGGGAGAAGGTAAAATCAGGCTTGGGAACGATGAGGTTGGAGGCTCTGGGGGGGGGGGGGGGGGCAGGGAGTCGGAGTTGATGAAGTCAGTAATGGTGCTAGAGATAGTGGCCTGGTACTCGTCAGTGGGGTCATGGTCCAGGGGTAAGTAGGAGGAGGTGTCCGAGAGTTGGCGCGTGGCCTCAGCTTTGTGGCATGGCACCTCCCTTGTTGGCGGGTTTGATAACCCAGTCTGGGTTGTTGCAGAGTGAGTCGATGGCAGTACGTTCAGGAGGGGAGAGATTGGAGTGAGACAGGGGTGTGGAGAAGTTGAGGTGGTTGATGTCGCGATAGCCACATAAATCAGAAAAATTGAAGGAACATCCAGTATGAAAAGTGCAATAATTATGGACCATTTAAACACCAGCTAAAACAAATTAACAAAATGTAGACGAGAGAGTTTTTTTTACAATATTATCAAACAACCAACTTGGCAGTAGTGAGTTTATTTATCATTGTGAGACATAGCAACAATGTTAACACCATTCCAAGGTTATATACTAGCTATTGCAAATAACTCAGACAACAGGAATTATTCAAAAAAAGCCACTGCATGAAGCCACACTGAACCCACCTTATCAAACATAATCCATTAAAAGTTTCTCATAAGATTGGTACAGTTGAGAACCACATTGTGTTTAGAAATGTCATTTGTAATAAACTAAACACAATAACTGAAGTGAAAATTATTCTATGAAGAAAGATGGATTGGTCCAGTTATGATGTTGGCCCCTTTTGTTGCTCCTTATAAAATGTTCTCGTGATCAGAGTTTGATGAACAGGAGTTCTATAGCTACATTACAAAATGTAATCTACTTTGGCTTGCTTGCTCGAGAATAGAAGAAAAACAAAACAGGGAAGTGTCCTTTTCTCCCAATAAGTGCATGAAAACAACTTTGAGGATTTGGATTTATGTATCATTACATATGAAAGTTGTCTATTTATTCCATTTGATCAATTAATTAGAGTGTCAATTATCTTTGAACCATAGCAGGATTAGAAAATTATTCACAAATAAAACTACCTTCCAAATACAACTCTGTAAAGTATAACTTTTTCTGTATTGTATATTAAGTGGTTCACAACGAAAATACTCCACTCCAAGGTCAGTGTCACTTTTGCAGTTGTTGCTATTTCTTTTGGATATTTTCAGAAAATAGCTTTCACTGGATGTTTAGTTTAGAGATGCAGGGCAGAAACAGGCCCTTTGGCCCACCGAGTCCATGACAACCAGCCATCCCTGCACACTGGCACTATCCTACACATGCTAGGGACAATGTACATTTATAGCAAGCCAATTAACCTACAAATTGTATGTCTTTAGAGTTGTATGTCTTTAGAGAGGAAACCGAATATTTCAGAGAAAACCCACACAGGTCACGGGGAGAACGTATAAGCTCCGTACAGACAGCGCCCGTAGTCAGGATCGAACCCGGGTCTCCACCGTGCCACACAATTTTTGATCTCCATTTTTAAATGAGTGACAAGCAGATCCTATTACAACAGGAATGTAAAGATTGAAGAATAAATCCTGTTTTCGCCCTTCAAACATTTTGGGGGAAAATTTCATTATTCAGCTTAAGCAAAGGCAACAAGGAATTAGAAATGTAATGGGCATGAAATGTTTTTAATAACATTGTGTATCACAATAATACATTAGCTATATAATACACAAAGGAAAAACTAAATATGGTTATAAAAAACCTTCTGGAAACACTCAGCAGATGAGGCAGCATGTGCAGAGAGAGATAGAATAATTCCCCTGCCGAGTGTTTCCAGCACTTGCTAATTTATTTTCAGATTTCCAGCATCTGCAGTATTTTCCTTCTTACTTTTCCTAACATCTTAATAAGGTTACAAAAATAGTTACCAAGTGAGAATCGGTGCTACTTTAGTTACCGAGATGAATAATCCAAATGCCAAGTGAAAATAACACGCTAGTTCATTTAGTGAAAATAATTATTGGAAAAAGGCATTTTATAATTGGTTAATATTTATTGCAAATCATTTATCTACATGTAGTCTTGTAAGGAATTTATTTTCACTAGTAACTTTTCAAATGCATAGGCAACATACAGCCTATCAACACCAACCAAGGATGGAATGTGAGTGGTGGAATAGGTTTATTACAAGTCCATTTGATAGCTTTGGTCTGGACATCTTTAAAGGCAGCAGCACAAGATGGAGAAGATTAATCCTCTGTTTCAGTCCTGCAGCAACGCAGTCGCTCAAATCAAAGTTCCTTTCCATAAAACGACCCTTCAAGTATTCCGTCTTACAGTCAGAAGGTGCCGAGCTTCGTTTCACACAGGGAGGTCAGTTCCACTTCTGGGCCGAGCCATTCATTCTCCATGGCCCTCGAGGTATCAGAGCCCAAACAAGTCATCTTTTTCAGTGACTCCAACGTCACTTTTTTCCCAGTCCGTTGGAGTTAAACACTCTTCTGTCTGCATGTCCTGGGGGCTCACCCCGATGTCCAGAAACTGAGGATTTGTTCGAGACTGAGCCAGCCTGAAAGAGAAAGGCGGGGCAGGATCAGGGTTTGACATCAGTCGCCGTGACAAAGAAAAATGATCAAGGTACAGAAATGTTCATTCATTTCGAAGAAAACTGCCACTGCTGGCAGAAGTGGCTTAAACAGCAAATCACTAAACAATTCCAGGCTCTCCGCCAAGGAGTCCAGCACATCACAACTCAAAAGCATGTCGACACAAGGAACTGTGAATTCTGGAATCTTCAGCAAAACGGCAAAGTGCTGGAGTAACTCAGCACGTCAGCCAGTAAACCAAGCGCGTTTGTGGCATCCAGCATTGATAGGTTGCCATCTAGTGGCGTTTTCGCTCATTTACCTAACGATGTGTATCTGCCAATTTGAGGATTGGCAGATTTTGAAGATAATTTTGTACTCTCCTATGCTCAAGACAATTTTGAACATCGATGAGTACAATGCAAGAACAGGCCTATTGGCCCACATGATGAATATGATGAGTTGAACTATTTCCCTCTGCCTGTATATGGTCCATACCCCTCCATTCACTGCATATCCATGTACTTATCCAATTGCCTCTTAAACATGATCGTACATGCTTCCACCATCACACCTGGCAGCGCTCTCCATGTGTCCCCCACTCTGTAAAAAAAACTACCCCACACATCGCCTTTAAACTTTCCCTCTGACCATAAAACTGTACCCTCCAGTCTTCATTATTGTTACACTGGGAAAGTTGTTCTGACTGACCATTCTATCTATGCTCATCATTTTGTAAACCTCTATCATGTTCCTCAGCCTGACACTCCAGAGAAAACAACACAACTTTGTCCAACCTCTCCTTATATCTAAATACTAGCCCGCATTTTTGTGAACCTTTTCTACAACTTTCCAGAGCCTCTTACGTTCTTTTAAAATCTTTTTATTAGCTTTTTTTCCAAAAACAAAAACAAAAAAATCATGATAAAAAATAATGATATTGATACATAGGGATCAGGATTATATTAATAACAGGTATAAACTAAATATTCAAATTTCCCCTAACATTCAACTGCCAAAAGAACAACAGTTCACGTGTGCTCGAATTAAACTCCATCTCTCATTTCTGCACCCATATCTGCAACTGCAATGTCAAATGTTACAGAATAGAAGGCAGGGAATAAAATTGAAAGCAGTGGTACATCAAGCAAATAGGCAACCAAATAAAACCCGATTTAACTACGAAAAACGCATTGCTTCCTTATGTCAGAACAATAACAGGCCCTTCAGCCCAACCTGCCCATGCCGGCCAACATAACTCATCTACACTAGTCCCACCAGTCCACATTTAGTCCATATCCCTTTAAACCTTTTCTATCCATGTACCTGTCCAAATGTTTTTTAAATGTTGCTCTAGCACCTGCCTCAACTACCTCCTCTGGCAGCTCGTTTCATGTACTCACTACCCTCTTGTGTGAGAAAGTTGCCACTCAAGTTGATATTAAATATTTCTCCTCTCACCTTAAACCTATGTCCTCCGATTCTTGATTCACATACTCTGGATAAAAAAAATTATGTTACCCTATCTATTCCCCTCATGATCTTATACATCTCTACAAGATCACCCGTCATCCTTCTGTACTCCAAGGAATAAAGTCCTAACCAGACCCCCCCCCCCCCCCCCCCCACCCCCCACACCTACGCAAAAGAGTGTTCAACATTGTACCCAGTTTCTGCTGTTTGCATTTTAAAATCTAACTTGCCTGCTCCCTCTGCTGCTAAATACTTCCATAATGTAGTTACACTACAATTACTGCACAGGCAAAGGCTCCTTTCCCTACTTAACAGATGTGCAGTTATTGCATGGCTGCTGTTCTTAGTTCACTGTTCTTTAACTAAAAATAATTAACGTGCAAGAATCGCAATTTAACGGCCAAGGAACATAAAAGTTGTCCGAACTTGGCAACTGTCCACTTTTCAACATCCTCCCCCAACCGACAATGATTTGGGTTGCTATCACTAATTCCAAATAGTAGCCCAGAATTAAATGTGTTTCAAAAAAATTTATTTGAATACGGGTTGATAAGTGGAAAATAGCTTATTTAAAAATTCTGGAAAAATGCTCCCGTACCAACAGTAAATATGTGGATTTCAACCATGTTTGAAATACTACATCTGGAAGATATGAGACTCCACCTGGCAGGAAAATCAGATCGCTTTTATAAGACGTGGTCTGCATTTATAGATCTACTACAAGGATAGGGTGCAAGAGTACCTCAAAAAGGTCAGGTCTTGGTAAAGGGGGATGAAAAATTGTCGAGTTGGTAAATTCCTTTTGCGTGATGTTTATAACAAAGTAACTGTCTTTTTCTTTTTTCCTCTTTATTGTTCTTCTTTTCTAGGGTCTCTCTCTTATTCTCCTTTCTCTAAGTCTTCGACTAAGGATTCCTTCGTCACGCTTTCTTCACTTTCACAATTCTTTCTCACTTTCTCTATTTTTTCGGTTTCTATTCTTTTTTAATAGCTTTAAAAATTAAGGGGCGCAATGAATTGTAATAATATAAACGGGATGCACACTGATGTAATTTACTGTACCTCTAATAAAATTTAAAAAAAAAATAATTTCAAAATGCTGCAGAAACTGGAGATCCAAACACCAATGGAGGTTCACTGCTGGGTAACACCAGCTCTGCCCACCGCAGACAATGAAAACACTCAGTAAGACTGGCAGAGTCTTAGTAAGAAACATGTTGTACAAAATGGCAAATCAACAGAATTACGCCAAAAATAACAGGTTTCTTATGTCAGGAACTTGCGTTCACATTTTTGTTACTATCAATACTGGCAATATAATTTTATTTTATTTAGCTCTAGATTTACTAATGACATGTTTTCAGGCAAAAGAAGCAAACTCATGCTCGATGCATTCCCAAACCCAAACTGAATGACATGGTGGTGAGGAGGATTTTGTACGCAAAATAATGAGTCACAAAGATGTACCACATTCTCTCTACTCATGACCCCTCCCCCCCCCCCCCCCCCCCGAGCCCCGAGTCTGATTGGCAACAGGCAATTAAACTCAACAGGGTGAAACCCGAGTCAAGTGAACCAGAATTCTGGTGCGTACATTTGCATTACGCTCCGTGCAGAGATGAAGTGACACAGGGTTGGTTGGCTGAGTGTTTCAAAGCATGCATTCGCAGCAATTACCTTTAGCTGAGTTAAAGCTGTCCGAACTGCAGCTTGGAAAAGTCAAAAGGAGAGATGAGATGGGCACATGGCAAGATCATTTTGGACATTCTGTGCTGCCCAGCGGGACAATTTACACATAGGGTAGACATTTTAACAGCAAAAGGGAACAAACTCAGTTTTACCTTGCAAAGGCTTCATCCAGATCATCATTTATTTCCTGAAAATAAAATGAAAATATGATTTTTTTTTACCAATCTATTCAACTAATGGAATAGAAAGGAACTGCTGATGATGGTTGAGACCAAAGATAGACACAAAATGTTAGAGTAAATGGGGAAGAGTTCAATCCAACAATCTGCCTATCCAGGAACCCCTTCCCCAGAGGTCATCTGATGTCAGTTTTGATTTGTCCTGCCTCTTTTCCCTTCCAGTTTTTCCTCCCCACCAGCCCTCTACAATCAGTCTGAAGAAGGGTCCCGACCCGAAACATCACCTATCCATTTTGTCCATAGATGCTGTTGACCCATTGAGTTAGTCCAGCATTTTGTGTCTAGCTCAGGGATTCAAATAACCGCCCACATTTAAACTAGGAGGGTTAGCAACACAGCAACAAATTGTGCGACGTGGCAGCGTGTGCGGGAGAGGAAATAATAAAGAAGGAAGTGGCCGGCAATTTCAGGGGCAATGTGTAAACTTAACACAAAGTCACCCTAGGGAATAAGGGTTTTGATACGTACGCAGCTGTGTTATACTGGCAGGGACCACATTGTGGTGCACTGGTAGAGTTGCTGCCTTACAGTGCCAGAGACCCGGGTTCCATCCTGACTACCAGTGCTGTTTGTATGGAGTTTGTACGTTCTTCCTGTGACCGTGTGGGCTTTCTCCGGGTGCTCCAGTTTCCACCCACACCCCAAAGATGTACAGGTTTGTAGGCTAATTGGCTTTGGTAAAATTGAGAATTGGCCCCAGTGTGGATGATAAAGCCAGTGTATCGCTGGTCGGCGTGGACCCGGTGGGTCGAAGGGCCTGTTTCTGCCCTGTTTCTCCAACGTCTAAGGAGTAGGGTGGGTGGGAGTATCCAACAGGAAGCCAAAGCGATCGACAGGCAGGCATGGAGTACATGAGAGCAGACTGCAGTGTTGGTGGAGGCTCTGTGGACAGACAGCATAAACACTCTTCTCACTTAACCCATGACGTATCTATCCCCAGGTATGGGAAAACTAGCTGCTCCGTGAAACTCTCAAAGCAGGAACTTCATGACCAATTCCATTAGAATGCACCATATAACATTATAAATGCTAATCTGCCCCTGGGAGCAGTTTGGCTTGTTTCATCTGCCTCCATAAAACTCAGCAATGCAGGTTCTCAAGTGCCAACTGCTGAGAATTCCACCCCATTTACAATCCACATGCTCGTTCACTGGGTTAAAACTTTCCTTTCTGTTACTGCTTCAGGATAATATGAATGCTACAGATTATGTGACCCACAGAAATGGGGATCTTTCCACTACACCACCGAGGAATACTATCAGGATTCACGGAAACATGTCCAAGTGTTGCACCCACAGCACCCCTAGTCAGCTGGTTCCTCACTGTCTTATACAATCCGGTGCAAAGATTTTAATCGATGCGCAAGCTGTTTTTATGAAAATGAAGCAAGATTTCTACAATTGCAGAACGAATGAACTGCAGATGCTGGTTAATACACAAAAGGATACAAAGTGCTGGAGTAACTCAGCAGGTCAGGCAGCATTGCTGGAGAACATGCATCGGTGACGTTTCTGGTTGTGATCTGAATTAGGGTCTCAACCTGAAACGAGAGTCTGAAGAAGGGTCTCGATCCATGTTCTCCAAGGATGACACCTGGCACGCTGAGTTAGTCCAGAACTGTGTGTCCCTTTCTACAACTATAGGTTAATTAATAACAATGCTTTCTTGCTCGGGACCAGTGTTCTTACCCACACAATGTTGTCATTGACAGAGTATTTCTTATCTGCGTCGGACAGCACTCTTCTATGGTTTGCAGGATTTGCACCTTCTGTTAAATCCAACAAATCCCCTGTAGCTACTTCTGTACGGAAGTTAAAAAAATAAAATAAAAAAAAATTTATTACCAAATAGTCCAGCTATAACAGGAATAAGTCTGTGTGCACAGAATCTCAACACTGATTTCCCTAGTCCCCTTCCCCACCTTGGAAAGATTGCCAGACGGATAATGCAACTGTGAACATTGCCGCAAAGCAGCTCAACCACGGACAAGAGCATTTGCACATCAAAAGTTTACATTAATTGTGTGCAAAAAGAATTCACACCTCCCTCAATCAGCCCAGTATCCACCCAGTTCGATGGTTATGAACAGGATCAGTTTTACTGCAAGACATCGGTCTAAGGAGCAATATCTTCAACAACCAGCCCCTCATGAAGTCTATTCCTTGAGCAACTCAAAGACACAGAAGCACCAGATGGAGTGCACAAAACAGATTTTTTTTTTTGAGATAAAACAGAGTTAAACTATATAGTTAAAATAAAGTTATTGAAACAAATCTGGTCCAATTCATCCTTTTCCAGGAGGATCCAAAATTCAGGTTCACATCCGCAAGAGCAGTGTCATATCCTGCGCTGTGGAGCGCAAGTTCAAAGTATTATGGCTTTCGGGCCCCAGAGCATCTTTCATATGCGGCAATTATTGCACATGATCTGCTTCCGAGCCAGAGAAAGTGGGACAATTATGCGATGAAGACCACAAACGGACACAGCTTTGTCACTGGATTGTGGAGTTTCGTGCAAGGAGGACTGGAAGCAAAGGGCAAAATAGGAGCTGCACATCTCAGCTGTCTCCAAGCAACAGTCCCAGCCCACGATTCCCTGTGCTCCTTGACCCTTTGTACTTCAAAGATGGGATCACCGCAGCAGGGATGGGATAATGGGCAGCACAGTAGCTCAGCAGTAGAGCTTCTGCCTCACAACCCTGGAGCCATGGGGTCTAATCCTGACTACAGGTACTGTTTGCTCAGAGTTTGCACGTTCTACCTGCAATCACATGGGTTTTCTCCGGGTGCTCCAGTTTTCTCCCACATCCAAAGACGTGCAGGTTTGTAGTTTTATTGGCTTCTGTAAATTGCCCCCTGTGTGTAGGATGTGAAAGGGGGATATTATAGAACTAGTTTATAGTTTAGAGATACACACGTGGAAACAGACCCTTTGGCCCACAGAGTCCGCGCTGGCCAACGATCACCCCGTACACTAGCACTATCAACACGAGGGACAATCTGCAGAGTTAATCAACCTACATGTCTTTGGAATGTGGGAGGAAACTGGGGCACCTGGAGAAAACCCACGCGGCCACAGGTGGAACATTCAAGCTCCGTACAGAAAGCACACAGTCAGGATCGAACCCGAGTCTCTGGTGCTGTAAGGCAGCAACTCTACCGTTGCACCACCCCAAACCTGTACGGGTGATCAACGGTCAGCTTTGGACTCAGTGGGGCATAGGGCCGGTTTCCATGCTGCGTCTCCAAACCAAACTAAACCACTTCAAGAAGTAAAATGGCCTCACCAGTTTTGAAATGGTTATTGGTGGATTTTTCCGAACACGGTTTCCCAGTCGCACCACTATCAGCTGACACAACCGCGGCTCTTTTCCCTTTCTCTGCAAAGACATCAAGAGATCAATTGTACAGGATAACACGAACTTGACACAATAGGAAAGAAACCCCCACTACCTATTTTACCCATCATAAACATCGTTATATGACAGACCCGCTGTATTCTCAAGAGCACACCTTGGTAAATTTATCATGAGGCACACTAAACGGAACTGCAAATGTACAATTAGAAAATTACAAATATACATTTTATAATTATAACAAGAAATATACAATGAAACCCAGAAGCAACTCCATCAGGTAATCACCTCAAAGGATCCGACCAGACCTTCAGACTAGTGAAGAGGGAGAAAAAAAACCTAATTGAACCAGTTCTAGTCTCTCCACTAAAACAGATAGTAAGTTAAAACAATACATCGGAACAAAGGAACAGGTTTGAGCCATCATTTGTTGTTCAAGGTCAGCGTACAATCCATCAATGCTGTATCATTAAACCCTGACCTTCAGATGAGGAAAACAATTAAAAAACAGCAACAAGTTAAAACCTGAGACAAACAGGCAAGCTAGCTGGCAAGGGGAAAAAATGCTTTGTTTCCTTAAAGATGCTACCATATAGTCAATGTCAAAACTTAAAGGATGAAAACGTTCTCCTCGTGGCTGCTTTGTTTTTTTGGAATGGGCGGGGGGGGGGGGGGGGGGGAGGGGATAGCAAATGGAAATTGTAAGACAATCTGTATTTTTTTTTACTAACGAGACAGAGATGATTCATTGCCCCAGGGATGACAGGATGCATTGCATCAGCTGTGGTTACTCAGGAGCAGAGTGGGAATATTTTTGCGGGCCTGTTAATTTTACTCAAAGCATGGATCCACAACTCGGGCAAAATCAGCGACCTAATGGCTCTTACTCCAATTTTTCACGAGCCACCTCTCGCACAGAGAGAAATTACTTGTCAAACTCAAAATTATTCATACCAGCTTCGAAAGGCAGAGATAGAGATATGGACAAGACATCATCCTGCGTGTATGGGAGGCAACAGTCATTTACTTCCATACAACATCAGGCAGAGTAACATGAGCCTCAGCGTGTTGGGGAACGAACTCTGCCAGAGGGCTTTTACAGGCATGATGAAGGAAGCAGAAATGCTTTTGATTGATTGAAAGATGCAGCATGTAAGCAGGTGCTACAAGTCCTTGCTGATCATCAATCACCCGTTCGCACTAGTTCTGTTTCATATCCGTATATCCTCCATACACGGGTTAATTTATAGAGGACATTTAACCCATACGCCCACACCTCTTTCGGATGTGGGAGGAAACCCTCAGTCACAGGGAGAACGCGCACACTCCACACAGACAGCACCCGAGGTCAGTATCAAACCCGGGTCTTTGGCACTGCAAGGCAGTGGCTGTGGCAGCTGCAATCTGCAGAAACACTGCAAAACACAACATACTCCAAATGTGGCAATTATCACAAGGGATGACACAGAATTAAGGGGCGGTTTGTTTCATTTTTCAAAACTGTTTTGTTGCAAGCATGAAGCAGTTAAATAGGAAAATCAAAAATTTTTCATTTTCACAATAAAGTAAACCGACCTTCTTTGGCTGCTTGCCAGAATTCAAAAGCTATTTTGAAAGCTTGAGCCACTGTTAATGTCACTGCTTGAGCCTAGGAAGAGACAACAGATTATTTAGAGACAGGTAGAATTCCTATCCGGAATGGGCAAAATGGATATAAAGAAATCTCTTCGTTATTTTCATGGCTTTTTTTGCAAGTTTAACCAAAAAGAGCAGACGACCTGATCTAAATTTAGCAATGTTACTTTCTGCCGCACTCAAAACAACCCAGTTTTAGATTACAGAGAAAATGTCAGATCTTAGCTTCAGAGAAAACAGAACCCGAATATAAATAACCTTAGAACCTAGAAAGGCAAACATTTCAAACGTTATGGCACATCCTCAGTTGCCGTTTGAGACGTTTTGGCTTCTAATGTCAACATCTGCTATTATCTTTACTGACACACTTTGAAAGGTTTATTAGTGGCAAGCACAGAGATTGATCTGGTCTCGAGGGATCTTCTCGAGATAACAATGTGGTGTCTGTCCTTAGAAATTCGACACAATTCAGGCTTTTTAAAAATCAAACAAAATACTCTGCTATGGTACTGAATCTCCAGAAAACACAATCAGAGAAGATTTGTTTTAAGCTTTTTTTTCTCTCAACAGTATTATTCTTAGCTCTATCACAACAGAAACCACCAGCTTGGACCGCAACTGGTGAAATTTGAAACAAACCTGCAGTAGTGTTGGAGAAGGGTGGTAGGGTCTGGAGATTGCTTAGACCTGCATATCATATACCATTAGTTAGGGTGGAATTATGGGGGGCACAGTGGCGCAGTGGTAGAGTTGCTGCCTTACAGTGCTGGAGACCCGGGTTCGATCCAGACTACGGGTGCTGTCTGTACGGAGTTTGTACGTTCTCCCCGTGACTGCGTGGGTTTTCTCCGAGATCTTCGGTTTCCTCCCACACTCCAAAGACCTACAGGCTTGTAGGTTAATTGGCTTGGGTTTGTGTACGTTGCATAAGTGTAAATTGTCCCTAATGTGTGTAGGATAGTGTTAATGTGCTGGGATCGCTGGTCGGTGCGGACTCAGTGGGCCAAAGGGCCTGATTTCACAATGTATCTCTAAACCAAACTAAAAAGTCTAAATACTTATAAACAGGAGCGAACATGAAAGCAGAGGAAGGATCATCAATGAGGACACAAGAACTCACCATTTTTTTCTTTGTACACAGGAAGGCATGGCATTCCAATGTCTCGTTCAACTGGCTCTGAGCAATGTAGGCAAAAACCTTATCATGCACTTTGTCTGCCGTACAATAGGATATCCTAATTTTTAAAAAAATGTTTAAGAAAAAGGGTTAGAAGGCAAATTTAAGAAACAATAAAACAACAAGTGAAATGAAAAGTGAATGAGAAGGGATTCATGTGCAGGAAAAGTCACCCATTCCTTCTCTCCATGGATGCTGCCTGTCCCACTGAGTTACTCTAGCATTCTGTGTCTATAAAGGGATCATGTCTTGGTTTGCAATGTGCAGGTCGCCAAACATCCTCTCATACCAAACTGAGCCCTTAGCCCACAATCAAATATCTATTGCATGTTACCAAATTATCCAACTCATTCAGAGCAGCTCCCTGGTAACGTGAACACCACGTTATTTGCATTGGAAGACGATTTATGAGGGAAAGCTCATTTGGCGGGGAATGGGGGGACTGGGGGTGGGCGAGAGCGCGAGGGGAAAGGGATGATGATCAGGGCTGTTGGCGGTGGGAAGAGCAGGCAGAAGGATGAAACTTGCTGGGAAATAAAAGAGAGGGGATGAGATGCATGGATCTGGATAGCAGCACCTGTGGCTATTTTGATAAAACGTTCTCCACTTTCATCAAGATGGCAACTGCAGGCCCACGTTTCAGGTGACCCCTGACTCTGCCAGTATGACAAAACTGTATGGGGTAAATGTCGCCTTGTAATCTACAGAGAAGTTGCATTTATTTAATGCCTCTCGTGATATCCTAAAGTCCTTCACAACAAAACAGTATTGAAGTGGAGTCACCGTTGTGGAAAACATGGCAGCTTCAAGTTTGTAGAAACAAGGAACTGCAGATACTGGTTTACAACAACAACAACAAAAAGACAAAGTGCTGGAGTAACTCAGTGGGCCAGGCAGCATCTCCGGAGAACATGGATAGGTGACGGAAGGTGATATAACATGGAAACGTCACCTACCCATGTTCTCCAGGGATATTGCCTGATCCTCTGAGTTACTCCAGATTTTGGTGTCCTTTTTAAATCATCAAGTATGCTCTTTCTCCTTGTCTATATACAAGAACTATGTTTGCCTGCTATCCTTTTTCTCTTTTCCTTTCTTTGTATAGACTGGGTATTTCCCAGTAGGTTAAGCCAATAATAGCAACAAACTACACAGCCATAGCAGCTCAATCTGATACCACCTGCAACATCACTCGATTAAAGAAGCTTCCTTTTTTCCACACACACACACTACTGTTACCCAGACTAACAAGTTTCTCGTTTTCTTAGATCTTGCGAAGGGTGAAACATTCCCTATTTCTCTAATGCTGTCAGACCAGCTTTTCCATTTTTCTCCCTGCAAACATAGCAAGGGGATCACTTGGATCAACTTTAAAGGGGGCGATGGGTCACCTCATCTGAAAAGATCATACGATCACAAATGTTTGGAGCAGAATTAGGCCATTCAGCCCATCAAGTCCGCTCCTCCATACAATCATGGCTGATCTATCTCTCCCTCCTAACCTCATTCTCCTGCCTTCTCTCTATAACCTCCGGCACTAATCAAGAATCTATCTATCTCTGCCTCAAATATATCCACCGACGGCCTCCACAGCTATTCAGATGGAAGAACAATGTTTAAATGAGCTTGCAGAATAAAGTAATTGGAAGACAAGAAAAAAAATTACAAATTATATAGAAGCAAGGTGCTTGAATAGAATAAGAGGACATAGGTTCAGCATATATTTTTTCTCAAAATAGTGATCAAAATAGAATAAATGTGAATAGGCTAGGAAATATGGGCGGCACAGCGGTAGAGTTGGTGCTTTACAGCAATTGCAGCACCAGAGACCCGGGTTCGACCCCGACTATGGGTGCTGTCCGTATGGAGTTTGTACGTTCTCCCCATGACCGCACGAGATCTTCGGTTTCCTCCCACACTCCAAAGACGTACAGGTTTGTAGGTTAATTGGCTTAATAAGTCTAAATTGTCCCTTGTGTGTAGGATAACGTGCGGGGATCGCTGGTCGCTGCGGACCCGGTGGGTCGAAGGGCCTGTTTCCGTGCTGTATCTCTAAACTAAATTAAAGCTGAGAAAAACATGAGCGACAATCATTCAAGACCTTACTGGACTCTCCAGTTTTTTTAGTAGCTGGGGTTAGAGGTAGAAGGAAAAAAGTGGAAATGTGCTCATTTCTGCCTTTGGATTATGATAATTGAGTCACTGCACCTGCCTCATTTATAGCAATAGAGACACAAGAGACTGAAATTTGATGCAACATGCAAATTGCTGGAGGAACAAGCAGCATCTGTGGGGAGGGAATAAAAGAAGAGAGGGATCGTCAACCTTTCAGGTTTTGGCCAGAAATATCGACAATTCCTCCCCCCCCCCCTCAGCTCAGGTTAACGAGTTCCTCCAACAAACTGTTTGCTGCTCATTTATAACACTCTTTGATTCAATACAAACTCAAGTAAATTCAGAACTTTGATCTCCATGAATCTAAATCACATTTTCAGCAGTGTCAACGTGCCTCACAAAAGCAGAGGCAAGATGTTTTTTGCAATGAACATGTGGTTGAGGGTTGGGTCTGCAAATACAGACCCACATCCTGCCATAGCAGATAGCGATGTGGCATCTTGTTTATCATATACTGTCATCCGGGGTGGCATTACCGAGAGGGTAAAGGACAGTAAGAGCTGGCGTAACACAGTGGGTCGGCCAACATCTCTGGAGGACATGGAGAGATGGAATTCAGGGTCGGGATTCTTCTTCAGGCCAATTGTGGGAGGGGTGGGAGAAAGCTGGAGGAGGTGGGGCAGGACAAATCCTGGCAGGAATTCGGGGAATAGTGTTTGGCGAAACGACCACCGATAATCAGGAGGCCATATTGGGAACATCGGATGCAGTAGACGGGGTTAGAGGAGGTGCACGTGAACTTATGTCTCACCTGGAAAGGTTGCTGGGGTCCCTGTATAGAGACGGGGGAGCAGGTTTAGGGGCAGGTGTTACAACTCCTGCAGTTGCAGAGGAAGGTAAATGGGGAACCACCCAAATTGCGTCACCAGTTAACTGTTGTACAGTAGCACAGTTGGTTGAGCTTCTGCCTCACAGCTCCAGAGGCTCAGTCTCAATTCTGACCTCTGGTGCTGTTATTGTGGAGTTTGCAAGGTGCTTTCTCCCTGTGGCTGTGAATATGCAGAAATGGGGTTGCTTTGGGAATGCAAGGTGACTGTGAAACTTGGCTTCACTGGTGGTGACATCACAAGTGCTGGAGACCCAATGACTGGAGATCATGTGACCCACCTGTGGCCACCAAGTCTGGACCCATGAAGAAGTTTCTATTTTGTTTCAATGTACTGACGCTTGTTCTGTATCTGTGATATAGCCAAGGAGTTGCCTCCCTCTGTACTTTCCCACCGCTGCACATTTGTATAAACAGGGGAGCGATTTGTTGGGGCTTGTCGGTTGTCTTTCATGCTGTTCTGTTTGCACAAGGCTGCTGCTGGCTCGAGTGAGTGGTTCCGAAGCCAGCCCCGCGGTGAATAATTAAGAAGGGTTTGGACTCCAGTATTCGATTCAGTGTTTCACTGACCCAGACTAGGGAGGGTAGAAGAACCGGAACTAACATGGCCACGTGCATTTCCTCCAGGTCCTCCGGTTTCCTCCCACATCACAAAACCCCGCCTGTTGGGAGATTTATTGGCCACTGTATATTGTACCCTCTGGGTGCAGATCAGCGGTAAAATCTGGGAGGGAATGAGTTGAAATGTGAGGTGAATAGGCAATAGCGAAAATCAGCAGGATAGTAGGACTGCTATGAAAACCAACAAAGACTCCATGGGCATAAAATGGTTCCTACCATGTTGCAAGGAACAACAATGAAAACATATTCAATAAAACCTCAGATTTCTCTGCCAGACGCTGTCTGAAAAAGGTGGTGGGATCTCGTCAGTCAGACAGTTTAGTCTTGTCAGGTGAAAGGCATGGCTATTCAAGTTGACAATAGCTATTCATTCGTGAAATTAGCCTTTGGGCATTTCAATGCACTTAGAACTTAGCTGAAAACGCTGTTCAAACCTTTTTGGAAGCTGCAATTAGTTCATGAATACACAGTTGCTCCTTATTTTGTTGTCAGAAGACACAGCATTCATGAAGAAGATTGGAAAGGTCAAACATGCTTGTGAAAAAAGGGAAAAGCAATTGCTTTGCCTCCCCCCAACTCCCCTACCCGTGCCCACCCGAGATGCTGCCTGACCCGCTGAGCTACTCCAGGACTCAGTCCCTTCCCTCCCCGACAGGACCAAGAGGTTGACCTCTCAAATACCATCGTGATTCAGGCACATCTCCATAAACCGCTTTAACGCAGCCATTTTGGATTCGTTTAATTGCACGAAAAGGTCAACACAGCTTTGAGTAATCTGTCCCCTTTTCAAAGATGACAAAAAAAAAAAACACCATTTAAAAAGAAACGGCAAGTAGCCAGAGTTTCTCAGCAGTGTGCGGTCAATATTTGTTTCACACGGTTGTATGGAAGTGCCGCGTACCTGTAGATGGAGACGTTTTCTATTAATTCGTTACTTGTGGCGTCGTGTAGAATTATTCCCCGCGGTGACACAGTCAACACCACTTTTTGAAATTTCTTCCCGCTTGCTTTGGCCTATGTGAAATAAAAACTTCACTTGAAATACAATTCCCACATATGGGATCAGAGAAGAGCTCTTTGAATGAGTTTAGATATTCTCAGCATGGCTATTCCTGGCAGCTTTTCAAGTGTTCTTGACACCAGAGTCCAACATTTTCTCCGAAACCACAGAGGCTTCCTCCGAAGTTTAGTTTAGTTTAGAGGCACAGCTTGGAAACAGGCTCTTTGGCCTACCGAATCCACGTCGACCATCGATCACCCAGACACTAGTTCAATGTTATCCCACTTACGCATTGTCCAGACCAAAGATCCTATAGCGGAGCAAGGTAGACCACTCCTGCTAAATGCTATGAGCTGACGTGTAGTACGCAACGGAGCGGAACGTGGGCACTTTTATCATCCATTTCAGTAACCCGACCCAACTTTGGTTATCCCTCTCGCAGTGTAATCAACGTTGCAGGGGGACAGTTTGTGTTAATAAATTATAATTCTGAAAATGAGGAGAAGATTTTTACCAAAGAACTTTGATTTTTACGAGGATGTTTCCATAACCGGCTTCCGTCTACGCATTAGTATCTTTGCTCCGCTATGGGCTATTTGGTGCGGAGACGGAAGCCGGTTACGGAAATGGGGTTGCAAATTACCCATGAATCTGCCCATGACCGTACTCTGTCTTTTTCGTCGAGTGGTCTACCTTGCTCGCTATAGGATCTTTGGTCCAGACCAAGGGCAATTTACAGAAGCCAATTACCTACAATCCTTCATGTCTTTGGAATGTGGGTGGAGACCTGAGAAACTGTAGGAAGCCAAAGTGGTCAGAGGGAGAACATACAAACTCCACACAGTCAGCACCCGTGGTCAGGATCAAACCTGGATCTCTGGCACTCTGAGGCACCAGCTCTCCTGTTCAATTCACTGATTCCAATTAATCTGTGTGTGATTCCAATGGCAGAAGTTCATTTTGATATTGTTCAACTCAAGTTTTGAATCAGCTAAGATCTGTAAAAAGAAAAAAGAACATTGCAAAAAGACATTCCGTCCAGAATGTCCATCCATTCACTGGCGGCCCGGTGGCGCAGCGTAGAGTTGCTGCCTTACAGCACCCGAGAGCCGGTTCGAACCCGGCTATGGATGCTGTCTGTACAGAGTTTGTACGTTCTCCCCGTGACTGCGTGGGTTTTCTCAGAGATCTTCAGTTTCCCCCCACACTCCAAAGACGTACAGGGTTGTAGGTGGATTGGCTGGTCTACATGTAAATTGTCCCGAGCGTGTGCATGTAGGATTGAGTTAACGTGCGGGGATCACAGGTCGGTGCGGACTCGGTGGGCCTGTTTTGGCACTGCATTTCCAAACTAAACTAAACCGCATCACAAGATATTTTTAAAAGCTATATTAGAATATATACCAGCACCAAAATTCATGGAAAGTACAGCATAGGAAGAGGCCCTTCAGCCCACTATGTCTCTGCTGAACGTGATGCCAATTAAAGTAATCCCGTCTACCTGCAAGGGATTCCCCATCTCCTCATTTCCAGTATATTCATGTACCCGTTTAAAAGGCCTTAAACACCACTATCAAATCTGCCTTCACCACCTCTCCTAGAAACACGCACCACTCGGTGTAAAAAAAAATTCCACACATTTCCTTTAAATTTTTGCCTCTCACCTTAAAGCTATGCCGTCCAGCTGTTTATATTTCCACCTTGGGGGAGAAAAAGGTTCTGACCATTCACCCTATCTATGCCTCAGATCATTTGCTAAACTTCTATCAGGTCATCATCCCTCAGCCTCCAACGTTCCAAAGACAACAATCTATGTTAGTCCAACCTCTCCTTGCAGCCAACACACTACCATCAAAGCAGCTTCATGGCGAACATCCACTACACTCTCTCCATGTCCTCCTGCACTGGGGAAATTAGAACTGCACACAATACACCAAACGCAGCCTAACAAAAGATTCATAACATGACATCCTGACTATTCACTATTGACTATACTCAATAAAGGCAAGTGTACCATATGCCAATATATGCCAACATATGTCTACCATTATGTTGCTACCTTCAAAGAACTATGGACTTGGAGCCCAAGGTGCCCATGTACTTCATGCCGTTAGTTTCTGCCATTAACTGGGTACATTCCCCATGGCATTTTACGTCCCAAAGTACAACACCTCACACATGCCTGGATTTATCTCCATCTGCCATTTTTCCACCCATATCCATAACTAATCTACATCCTGCTGTGTGAAAGCTGTGACAGGTCTGAAGAAAGGTCTCGACCAGAAATATCACTTATTTCTTTTCTCCAGAGATGCTGGACCCGCTGAGTTTTTGTGTCTATGACTGGGGTTCAGGAGTCTGATAGCAACGGGGAAGAAGCTGTACTTGAGTCCAGATGTCCAAGCTTCAAACTTCTCAGAGGAAAGGGAACAGCATAACTGACGATCCTTCCAGCCACCCTGATGCCAAGCACCATGAAGATGGACTGGATGAATGAGATGGTGAACCTGTAATGGACTGGGCTGTGTTCACTCTCTGCAGGTTCAGGCAGTCAAGAGCAGAATAATTGCCAAACCAGGCTGAGATGCATCCTGTCATACTACCTTGTATAGAACATCGTTAGAAGTTTGTGACAATCCATTTGGGCATAACAAATCTTTTCAGATGCTATGAAAACTTTCTGGGCAAACAGAATATAATTCAGTTCTAATTATTTTAAAACCCATTAATTTGGACATTATTTGTAATAATTGGAAGAATTTATTAATTCCACATTTATAATGGAGTTGGGAGAATATAAATACCTCCACTCGATCCTCCCATCAATGCCACTATTTGGAGTAAGTTGTTTGCATCTGTAAGTCATGCACCATTAGTATTATAAATAAGAACCATATCCATCAGCTTTTTTAATTCAGTGTCTGTTATTAGTTTAATTTAGATATATAACACAGAAACAGGCCCTTCGGCCCAATGGGTCAGCATGACCAGCCATCCCGCACATTAACACTATCCTACACACACTAGGGACAATTTACATTTACACTAAACCAATTAACCTACAAACCTGTCAGTCTTTAGAGTGTGGGGGGAAACTGAATACCTCAGAGGAAACCCACATGGTCATGGGGAGAACGTGCAAACTCCTTACAGACAGCACCCGTAGTCGGGTTCAAACCCGGGTCTCTGGCGCTGAAAGCGCCGTAAGGCAGCAACTCTACCGCTGCGCCAGCGTGAGTTAGGAGATCTTGTGCAGCCAATAGCAGTCCATGTGGGTGTAAACCTGGGTGTCTAAACCTGGCAAAACTCAATGCTTTCTTTTTCCATGTTCCCATATTCCCAATTATTCAAAATGTTACGGAAAAAGGCGTAAACCAAACATTACCATAGTAACTATTCGCCGGACAGCGTGAGAAGACATATCTTCTCCTTTTGGTTCCTCCACAAGCGTCATACCAAGATATTTGAGATTAAATATCATTCCTTCCTGCAGCGTTTCTCTCGTATCTGTCCAGTTTTCTGGCAATTCTTGGAGGGGAGGCAGGGGGGGGGGGGGGGGAGGGGGGGGGAAGGGAGAAAAAGAGAAAGAAAGTGAATTAAGAAATGCAAGTTCAAAGTGGCTGTCAGCAAGCAAATCAGATTTATCTTGCATCTTTCTATCCAAATCAGTAGCCACAACATTGGGGTAAATGGAACTGCAGGAGCTGGTTTACACCAAACTGAGGCACAAAGTGCTGGAGTAACTCAGCGGGTCAGACAGCATTTCTGGAGCACAATGATGGGTGACGTTTCAGATCGGGACCCTCCTTCAGATCTTGCTGGAGGACAACCCCAATTTAAAAAAAATACCCCAACGACAAGAAAGGATTACAGCATTCTACACATAAATTAGCCAGTGGAAGAATAGTTTGTACTCCTTTGAAAAACCATTGTACTGGAAACTGGTCCCATTACAAGTGCATTACCATTGGACCATTTTATTAATTAACTCATTTGTTAACCATTGTAAAATCTCTTAAAACAAAAAAAGCTGCAATGTCTGGGAGCAAGGATATTAATACCCCATGCATCGACAGTTTACAGTTAGTTTTTAACTTATTTTTGGTTGAATTGTTTCTTCCCCTCGCCCTTGAGATATCTGTCAGGGCAATATTTTAAAATGCCGCTCGGTTATATTGGCTTGGTAAAGTACGGAAACAAAACTCATAAAAATGAGCATAGTTTGTGTGCAACTCACCAACTGCAGTCATAGTAGATACATTCACCCTTACACATCATAGTCTCAAAACATGTATGTTCTGCAGTTTATTTTCCACAGCACAATTCTTAATTGGTAGAAGAAGGTGATTTAGGAGTTTGCTAGACATTTTCTCCAAAATATTCCTAAATGCCACATTGTCTTTATATAAATAACATTATCAGGAAGAGATGTTCTAAAAAAAAAAGAACAATTGGTCTCAGCTGATGATAACATTCTAGTTCATTTTGTGTATTATTTTCACCTTTTCCCTCTCTCCGACTAATTAAGATGACAGCAACACTACCATACACTGTTATGCCTATAGAAATTTAAACAAGAACTTCAAATTCCAGGGCATGCACTTTTCCAAAGATCTTTCCTGGTCCCAGAACACTTTTGAAATTATAAAGAAAGCACATCAGTGCCTCTACTTCCTGAGAAGACTACGGAGAGTCGGTTTGTCAGAGGACTCCCTCGAACTTCTACAGGTGCACAGTAGAGAGCATGCTGACTGGTTGCATCGTGGCTTGGTTCGGCAACTTGAGCGTCCAGGAGCGGAAAGGGATGCAGAAAGTTGTGACCATTGCCCAGTCCACCATCGACACTGACCTCCCCACCATCGAAGGGATCTATCGCAGTCACTGCCTCAAAAAGTCTGCCAACATCATCAAGGACCCAACACCATCCTGGCCACGCACTCATCTCTCCGCTACCATCAGCAGAAGGTACAGGAGCCTGAAATCTGTTACATCCAGGTTCAGGAACAGCTTCTTCCCCACAGCCATCAGGCTTTTAACCTCGCCATCAAACAGACTCGGAACTGTAACAGCCTATGGCACTTTACCATTTATTTATCTGTATATTGAACTGAACTGTTCTATATTAATGCTTACAATATTCCGTTGTGCTGCAGCAAGCAAGAATTTCATTGTCCTATCTGGAACGCATGACAATAAACTCTCTTGACTTGAAGCTGGTTTGGAATCCAAATGTAACTGCCACCTGCACTGGGGAATGTTTCTGTTGATGAAAATTAAAATGCACCAGCAGTTGAAAATCTGAAATAAAAATAGAAACTGCTGGAGACACTTCATAGGTCAGACAATGTCTGTGGAAAGGGAAATAAACATTTCAGATTCAGGAGACTAATGGGCCTGTCCCACATAGGCGACTAGTTTTAATGGAATTCACCTACGACACCTGGTGACAACCTACGACAGCAAAAATTGTCACCACTGTCGTGGAAAATATTTTGGGCAGTCGCTCAAAAAAAAATCGCCTAAGTGGGACAGGCCCACAAGGCAGATATTCTCTATTGAGTGTTATTTCTATCTATCTTCATTCTCGGTTGAGGTGTGTTCTCCGATTGGACTACACACTACTTGTTGCACTTTAAGAGATAAGTACAAGTTAATGGATGGGGGTAGAAATGGCAAGATTGCTGCAGATTTGTTCTCCGCTTAGGGAAGCTCTGGCCCCACGTTACGACGCATGATTAAACGCTATGTTTGATAAATCAAACCCTAATCCACCCCACCACCATTTACTACTCTAATATGAGACGTACAACATCACATTGCAGGTCGACCCAGAGTCTCTCTGGCATTCAGTTGTACATTCTGTAGCAAACACTGAATACATGAGTTTCCAGTATTCTTTTAAACTATGCTGCTAAGGAAGGGAGAAGATTTGTTCCTACCCATTGCTGAGAAAGCTTGCAAACAGGTATAACTGGTAGTTTTCATTAAACATTTTTAGTGAGACTTCCGGTGGTGCTATGCAGCTCCTTGGAAAAAACATAGAAATATCGGGGAGAAAGCAACCTACCTGCAGCCTGCTGCTTCTGTACCGATTGCCGTGAGTGGCGTCATCAGGCGCGCGACTTATTATGTATACACAGCGCAGCCCCCCCATGGATAAACCGAAAAGTCGTGTTACTAGGCAGAAACCGGGTGAACAAGGAAAAGGCCCGATTGAAGCCTCGGGCTCAGGTAGGACGCTATCCCAAGAAGATGTCTCGAAAAAAACGATGAAAAAAATCGGAAGGTGAAGATCTTAAACCTTTTATTGCAAGTGAAATTGTTGGGTTAAAGGAGGAACTAAAGAGTGAACTTGCAAAAACAAACGAAGAATTGAAGATGAATTTTGGGGAAGAAATTTAAAAAAAATCAAGGAGGAAATGATGAAATTGAAGCTTGAAATTAATATCACGGCTATGAATACATCGGATAAATTGAAGAAAGAAATTGCAGAAATAATGACTGAACAAGTTGCAAGTTTGACAAACGAGACAAATGTTAAAATCAGAAAAGTGACAACTGATCTTGAAGAAAGGCTGAATCCTGTGGAGAAAGTACTGAATCAACAGACGTCAGCCATAAAGGACCTTGAAGAACCAGCCGAAACAAGTGCTCACACTACGGCAAAACTTATCACAGAAAACCAACATCTAACTGAATTACTGGGCAAAATAACTGAGAAATGTACTGAATTGGAAGGTCGCCAGAGAAGACAGAACCTAAGAATTGCGGGTATTCCAGAAGGGAAAGAGGCGGATCAAGATCCCAGAGAATTTACTGCTAATTTACTGCAAAAAGTTTTATCTCTGGATCAAAAGCCTTTACTTGCTCGAGCACACAGAGTGATGAGACGCCAGACAAGACAAGGTGCTCCCCCAAGACAAATGATAATAAAAATTCAATACGACTATGTCCTGGAAGAGATAATGCAAAAAGTTACAAGAAACAGAAATCTTACATTTGAAGGAAATGGGAACAGTATCTATCGAGACTACCCAGCAGAGGTCTCCAGGAAAAGAAAAACCTTTATTGAGACCAAAAGAATCTTGAGGGAAGTGAAGAACCTGAAATATGGTCCGAGGTATCCAACTACCTAAGAGTCACCTACAATCAGAATGAACGCTTTTTCACCAACCCTGTGGAGGCACTGGACTTTGCCCAGAAGATTAAGGCTCGAGAGGAAGCTTGAATAATACTTTTAAAACTGAACTTCATCACTGAATAAACTGACTTTGCAGGACTGGATGGAACTAAAGTCGTGTCTAAGGAAGCTGGAGAAAGATGTGGATCAGAAACTCTCCCATGGATACTAATAATTAGCATAACTGCACTACTAATACAAATAACTAATAAATACTAAAACTATAGTGTGGTATTTTTACTAATCAGAGCTAATAATTATCACTAATGACTAATACTTACCTATAATTGAAGGTTTAGAGTCAAATATAGAGTTTGATTTCATTTGCCCTCGGAAACCCTTTTTTTCTTTTTTTATTAATTTTTATTCTTATTTTTCATTCTTCCTTGTTTTTCCCGTCTTTTTATTATATTCTTATTTAAGTTTTAAACATATGTATCCTCACATTCCTGATTATTGGAACCCGAATGTTTTAAAATCCAATACCCCCAGTAAAATACTGCAATGGAATAAAAATTTCAGGAAACCAGGGAACTGATTAAGTTGGTAACATCAACTACGGAAGTCAGTAGATGATTAGCCATGCTAGTATGGCTAGCAGTAACTACACTAATACTAAATGTAGTTTTTTCCTCCTTGGTGCACATTATTAATTTCATAATATATCCTCTTTTTTCTTCTATTATAACCTATTGTTATTATTTTCAGTTTGAATGGAGTTACAAATTGGATCAAAGGAGATATACACGTGAGAAACATTCAAGGGTCTTAAAATTAGTCTATTCGGAGTTCGGGTGTAAGGTCGGGTCTGTCGAACTGAACCATTGGCTCTATTATAGACCTCCATAGACAAAAGATGCAAGATTTAAAAATGAATACGGGGAATGAAGGAATAACATTTTGTAGTTGGAATGTTAAAGGTATTAATGAACCAATTAAGAGAGGTAAAGTACTATCACATTTAAAAGCAATTAAAGCTGATGTAATTTTTATTCAAGAAACACACTTAAAAAAGATGCTGAGCACAGGTTGAAAGCTAAACGGATAGATAAAACGTATCATTCTTCTTTTACATACAAATCCAGAGGCATAGCAATATTATTTCGTAAAGGCACTTTATTTAAACATACATCAACTATAACTGACAGTGATGGTAGATACATTATTGTAATAGGGGAATAATAATAATAATAACTTTATTACAGACTCAAGGTCCAGACAAGGGGCAACATTACATTAAAAATGCATTGCATATCAAATATCAAAAATATATATAAAATCATGGTAAATCACATAAAAACATCATAATTTATATATTTAAAAAAAAACCCACAATACCTAAGTTAAAAATCCAGAGTAAAAAATGATCAATGTCGTACAAGGAGACAACGATACCAGTGTCTCCACAACTGGGATTTGTAGCGTGTAGTGCTAACCCTTATGTTTGTCAAGGCCACAATAAGCACATTTTTAGAGTCATTTATCCTGCAAATGAATTTATACATGTGGTGTCTTAGGATAGCTTCTAAAGTACTGACTCCTGCAGCCACAAACGTATTACTGGCACTACACCATCTTGGTTGCCTTAGCAGTGTTCTCATGGCATCGTTATATGCCACCTTTAGTCTCTGCATACTTGTCTTTAAATAGTTCGACCACAGGTGCGCAGTGTAGAGGGGTGTGCAGTATGCTCTAAATAGCGACATCTTCACCACATCTGCACATGCACCAAATTTACGCAAGAGGATATTCGCCTGTATGTACAGCATGCGCCGTTGCCTATAAATATCCTCATCATTTGTCATTTGTTCTGTAATAATATGCCCTAGATATTTTATCTTATTACAGACACTAAGATTGTTGTCAGACAATTTAAAATCATGATATTTTAGGCTTTTATCCTCTTTGGTTCTACAGACCATAACAGCACTCTTACTAGCATTATATTTAATGTCATGTTCCAACCATACACGGAACATGCAGTAAGGAGCTGCTGGAGACCAGCGCTAGATGGGCTAAAGACCACAAGATCATCTGCATTCATAATATGGTTCACTAAAATATTACCAATCACGCACCCAGTGTTACAGCTTTCAATTGTTTAGACAGATCATCAATATATAGATTAAAAAGGACTGGGGACAAAATTCCCCCTTGTCTAACACCATTGCTAACCCCAAATGGGGCCGAGACCCTATTGCCCCATTTTATTTGCATAGTCTGGTGGGCATGCCGGTAGGCCAGTATTCTCACAATGTATTTAGGCACCCCTCTTTGATGCATTTTACCAAGCAGCTTTCTGTGATTAACACGGTCAAAGGCTTTGGAAGCACCAATAAAGCACATAAGGATTGAAGAGTTTTTGCCTCTATATTTGTTTACAATCTCCTTTAGGGCATATATGCATAAATTGGTGCCATGTTTAGCTTTAAAGCCAAACTGGTTATCTGTGGAGATAACAAACTCCTGTATTCTATCCAGCAGAACTCTTCCTAAGACTTTTGGCAATATGCTGGCTAAAGCTATGGGCCTGTAATTATTTAGACTGCCTACTTTACCCGCTTTGTCCTTAATAACCGGCACTAACAGGACACACAACATTGAGTCTGGTAACATGCCATGAATCATAAAGCCAGTAAAACAAATAGCTAGGAGAGGAGGTATCCTCATACTCGCATACTTAAGATGTTCAGCAGAGATATGATCCAAGCCACTTGCTTTGTTGTTGGACAGCTTGTTCATGGCATGTTACACCTCATGTGACATAATCACCATCGAGTCAATACTCTCAATATTGTCCACCCTATATAAGTCACCTTGGACACAGTTGAATAAAGTGCTATAATGTTGTCGCCATAACTCTGTGATATTAGCCATTCCGGAGATTCCATCTACAGTACATGGTAGAGATGTTTTGCAACTGCTAAGAGCTCTCACTTCCTTCCAAAAATTTGTAGCATTGTTACTTAGCAGCTTAAATGCACAAAAAAATGATTTTTGTTAATGTTTATGGACCAAACTTTGATAGTCTTGGGTTAAATTATTATACACAAACTTGGGTTAAATTATTATACACAACCCCAACAGCCAGAATACTAACAAATCAAATGCTATCAACTAAATTTAATTTATTCCGAGGCTGCAGACAAGGTTGTCCTTTATCCCCGCTATTATTTGCACTTACAATATAACCATTAGCTCAACGTGTGAGATTACATCCTTAAATATTTGGGTATGATACCAGAGATACTGAAAATAAAATCTCCTTATATGCGGATGATGTATTACTTTATATTACAAAGCCGGAAATTAGTATTCCAAATTTACTAAAATAACTGAATTTGGACTATTTTCAGGCTATAGTATTAATTGGAATAAAAGTGAACATGTCAATAATGGTAAATAACTTACATATACTACAACAATTTCCTTTTAAGAAAGCAAACGAAAAAATCAAATATCTTGGAATTTATGTAACAAAAAGATTTGATTCTTTATTTAAATCCAATTTTCCACTTTTATTGAATAAATTAAATAAGAATATTTTATATTGGAAAACATTACCTATTTCAATGCTAGGTAGAATTAATGCAATAAAAATGATTTTTCTCCCACAATTACTATATCTCTTCCAATTGATTCCGATATATCTTCCTAAATATTTTTTTAAGAAGGTTGATTCTATAGTCACCAACTTTATCTGGGATAATAAGAGCCATAGAATAAATAAAAAACATTTATGTAAATCAAAAATAAATGGACGTCTAGCATTGCCAAACTTTGTTTTATTACTGGGCAGTTAATATTAAAAATATGATTTTTTTTTGGTTAGTAGAGACAGATAAACAACCAATCTGGTTAAAAATGGAAAAAGAAGATTGTTCGCCTTTTGAAATTAGTTCGATATTATTCGCTAATATAAACGAGGTAAAAAAATCTATAGTGAAAATCCTATAATAGAAAGTGGGATACGAATCAGGAAACAAATAAAGAAAACATTAAAATTGAAATGTATACCACTAGCCCTTACCATTGTAAATAACATTACATTTAAACCTTCAATCATGGACAAAGGTTTTTTACAATGGAAAAACTATGGAATTAATAAGATGGGTGATCTCTATAGGGAAAACTCCTTCATGTCATTTCAAGAATTACAACAAATTTATGGATTACATTCAATATTTACAAATTAGGGACTATGTAAAAGCAAACACACAAGAAATCAGAAATAGAAATTTTAGATGAACGTCTAAATAAACACCCGAACACAGAAAAATTGATATCATATATTTATAACATTTTATTGGAAAACGATGTCCCAATGACAGAAATATATACAGGCAATCATGGGAAAACGAATTAGGTCAAATAATCAGACCAGAAATATGGGATGAAAGTTTACAACATATACACCACTGTTCGTTAAATGCTAGACACTCTCTTATACAATTTAAAATATTACATAGATTACATTATTCAAAATCCAAATTACATAGTATTTTTTCAAATGTATCTGCCATATGTGATAAATGTCAGCACTTAGAAGCTAATTTAACACTCATTTACAAATTGTATAAAAATTACTAAATTTTGGACAGAAATATTTAAGATAATTTCGAATGTTGTTAATATGAATCTGATCCCTGACTCAAAATTAATAATATTGGGAATATTAGAAACAGATCAACTAATAACAACGAATCAAAGAATTTTTATTGATTACAGTTTAATAATTGGGAAAAAATTTATATTGAAATTCTGGAAAGGTCCTTCATCCCCCACAACCAAAATGTGGATTACAGGAATGTCGGAGACACTTCATCTGGAAAGATTAAGGCTTGTCCTACTGGACAAGTTGGATATTTTCAGAGGGATATGGTCTCCATTTATTGAATATTTAAAGGGTCAAAATGGCTCGGTGTGAGAGCCTGACTGAAGCCTGAATAAAGGAATGGATGAAGAATCATATATAACAAATCATGGATATATCTCCAATGATGGATAACCTGTTTAAAACTCCACTCATTTTTTTTTAATTTTCTATTTTTACTTTATTTTTCTCTATTTCTTCCTATCTGCAATAAAAAAAAAAAGTATAGAAATACAAATAAGACAGAATTGTTAATATTAATAAGATTACGAATGTATGTGACAAGTATATTCTTTTAATATGTACTTGCGCCTAATAAAAATATTTAACCAAAAAAAACATTTTTATTGTAAAGATGCAGCATCAAAACAGGCCCATCAGGCCACTGAACCCATGCTGACCACCAACCAATCACCTGTTCACATTTGTACTATCCCACTTTTTCCATCCACTCCTTACACACCAGTGGCAATTTACAGAGGCCAATTAACTTACGATCCCACACCCGTTTTTAGGATGTGGGAGGAATGCAGAGCACCTGGAGGAAACGTGCATTGTCGTGGGGTGAACCTGCAAACTCCTGACAGGCAGTACCGGAGGTCAAGATTGAACCCGGGTCACTGGAGCTTCGAGGCAGCAACTCTACTAGCTGCGTCACTGTGCCACTTAAAAGGCTTAAACCAGAAGGCGAAGATGCTATAAATGTGAACAACCTCGAAACATGGACTACAACACAAGATTTAAAACGCATATGTGCATTCAACTATGCAAAATTGTAGCACGCTTTCAAGCATCAACTTCAAACTTAAACCTTGAATTCTGAAACAAACCACGCACACAGATAAGAGTATATTCGCAGTTATAAAAATCAGACCTTGCTGGGAAAATCCTTCTCATGCCTCTCCCATAAGCAACATCTGTTAAAAAAATATGGGATGAAATATTCAAGGTTTTTTTCGAGAAAACATAACTGAGTCACCACCAAATCTTTTTATAAACATCCCCAATGTTAGCAAGGCAGTTTGGGGAATTTATTAACCTAAACTATGTAGCAGGGAAGAGAATTAAAACTGGGGAAATTACAATACAGATTGACTGGTTGAGGCTATCGAGGTACATAAATCACGGTGGGATTAGATAGGATGAATGTAGAGTCTTTTTCCCTCAGCGTAGAGTTAAAGGTCACGGGGAGAAGGCAGGAAAATGGGGTTGAGAGGAAAGATAGATCAGTCATGATCGGATGGCAGAGCAGACTCCATGGGCCAAATGGCCAAATTCTGCTCTTATGTCCTATGGGCACCTTAGTCAGCATGTGTGACTCAGCCATCGTGAGCCACAGTGAGTAATAGAACAAATGAATGAAGGATGTGCAAAAAAGTAGCAATGATAAAGAAAACAGGCTACTGTTAGCTGTGGACTAGGTGAAAATGAGTTACAGACAATGAGGCTCAACAAGAGAACTTTGAACCTTGTACAAGGACTTGGATGGGGGAGGAAGGGAAGTTAGGCTCGAAGGGCTGAATGGCCTACTCCTGCACCCAATTTCTAGAGAAATCAATATTTATACCGCTGGATTGTGGTCAATGGTAAACAGTTAATGCCATCTTGGCAATGGATCCGAAACTAAACTAAAATCCAAACTTAACTTTTTTATTTAAATGCCATTCGAAACTTTAAAAAAGCAGACATTAATAAAAAAGACTTACAATGGATTATTTATGATTCTTCTCCGAGGAGAGAAGATAATATTTTCCCAGTGTTCTGTTCTAGAGATATTGAAAGTTGTGGCATAACTGGTTAGTTCACACCAAACCCAAATGTAAGTTTAAATTCAATTTCTCATCAAAAGTCACCCGACTCAATTTTGATTACACATTGCCACCAAAGGGAACAGAAACATTCATTAATAACATTGCAAATTGCAGAACAAAAATATGTAATTTCTCTTACTCTTCCATCAACCACACTTCCTATGAATTGTCTTTAAGAAACGTTTGGCCACAAAGTACAATAAAATGTTGATAATCCAGTGGCTGATCATTTGGACATTGGTGCTTCGGCAGCTGGCCCATCAGGAAGCACTTACCACTTTCCCACCTAAGATAGACACAAAATGCTGCAGGCAACACCTCTGGAGAGAAGGAATGGGTGACGTTTCGGGTCGAGACCCTTCTTCAGACTGAAGTCTCGACCCGAAACGCCACCCACTCCTTTTCTCCAGAGATGCTGCCTGTCACTCCGAGTTACTCCAGCATTTTGTGCCCATCTTCGGTTTAAACCAGCATCTGCAGTTCCTTCCTACCACTTTCCCACCTGACTTGCAGGTGCCCTGGTTCCTAGGTTCCCTTCGAACTGACTGCAATCCTATGTTCTGTGCTTCCTTTAACCTAACCAGGTTCACTGTGAGATTTTATTGTAGTTTATTATTGTCACGTGTACGGAGGTTAATTGTAAAGCTTTTGGTCGCGTGCTATCCGGTCAAAGAATGGACTGTACAGGAATGCAATCAAGCTGTCCGCAATGCACAGGTAAAGATATAACATTGAAGTCTAAGAGAGTCCGATTAAAGAGAGGTACAAGGCAGGTCAGTAACTAGCCGATGAGAGGACCGTTCAGTTGCCTGATAACATCTGGGTTGAAACGGTTCCTGAATCTGGAGGTCTGCATTTTCAGACTCCTGTATCTCCTGATACAGAAGGCGAGCGGCAAAGGACCTGGTCCTTGCTTATGCTGGTTATCTTGAGGAGGCAGCGTAGATGAAAAAGGTTCATGTTTTTAATATGAATAACATTCAATGGTCCAAAGAATCTATTATTCCAGCACCAAAGTCCCAGGTGCATTAGATTACAGGAGGTTTGCTATAGTTTGATCTTTAGAAATTGAGGTGCCCAGTAATTAAGCTTCAAGTTCACAACCCTTTCAAAGCAATCCGCCAGTCTGTTGTTTCACCACCTGAACCACTACAGCTCTAATGCCACATTGTTAGAAGACAAAAAGAGGAATTAAGGAAAACTGTAGTTGAAAAACTTTAATTCTGCACCATGGGAACCAAGGTGCAGCCAACAACACAGGCAGATGAGCTGGGCCTGCCAGCATGTGACAAGTCAGGGCAAGATATCATTGGCAACATAAATTGGTATTGGTGTAATTATTGTCACGAGGTCAAATTTTAAAAAAAAACTTTGTGTGCCTTCTATCCAGTCAAACCATGCTTTTCAAGAGTACAATCAAGTTATACACAAATACAACATCTAGCGCAAAGATAAATATACCAGAGTGTGTTTTTCCCTATTTAGTTAAACAGAAAGTTGTTAAACAGGACTCAAAGTTCAGCATTTCTAAGAACTAAACATAAAGCAAGTCAACAATAAAAAAAAAATTAAACATAATCTCTTCGATGCTAGAGGCTACCGTTACATCAAGGTTTTCCATTTCCTCAGATACTGCATCTGCAATACTTCTCCCCAGAGCTGGTTAAATTATTTGGGCTTATTGGATAAATTATCTTCACATGAAAATAGCCTTTTGAAAGGTAGTCACAATAAGAAACTAAAAAAAGATAACTATGTTATATTTAAGAAAGAACTGCAGATGCTGGAAAAATCAAATTGTGCTGGAGAAACTCAGCGGGTGAGGCAGCATCTATGGAGCGAAGGAATAGGCGACGTTTCGGGTCGAGACCCTTCTTCAGAATATAATAAGTTATATGTTTGGTTTTATAGGAAGTACTTATAATGTGGAAGAACGTCCTACAAATCGTTGCCGAAATCTATAAATTTATCCCAAGGAAATTAGATGACTGTTCAAAAAAGGCTGTTGGTAGTGAGCAGGAAGGTGGGATTAAAGCATGTGGCTGATTTGGAGAAAAACACAGACAGATGTTGGGAAAATGGCCACTGTCCATTTCAAAAATTATATTGGTTTATATTGCTTACATAACATCTCAACTCTGATACTCAATGCCCTGACTGATGAAGGTAAAAATACCACATGCCTTCTTTACCACTCTTTTGACTTTTGTTGCCACTTTCAGGGAGCTGTGGACTTGGACCCCAAGATACCTCTGTACATCAATGCTACCAAGGGTCTTGCCATTAACAGTATACTTTCCCCTTACATCTCGCACTTGCTCGGATAAAACTCCATCTGCCATTTCTCTGCCCACTTCTGTAGTTGTTCGATATGCCACTGTATACGTTGGCAGCCTTGAAGATCCGAATTTTTAATGCTATATTTCAGGCTATATTGTTACATCAAGAGTTTTCTCCATGATGTCATTTAACCAAGGAGTAGGGATTTTAGGAGCACTGAAAACTTAGCCAAGAATAGACTTTTATGTTGAACTCTGCAACAACTGTAATTATTTTAATTCTGGGAATTTTTCACGCAGACTGAATGTCTGTAACAGATAATTTACTGCAGACAAGTTTTCAGAATATCCTCTAAACCCAAATATAATTATTAACTTAAAAGCACAAGCTAACTATCATAACAGTTAATTTTAAACCTATGATTTAAAAAAAAAAGCCTTTATTCACTGTACAATCTGAACTGATTATCACTTAAAACACGTAAAAAGAGCCTGTATTTGACTCTTGGCACAGCTGCTACTGCCTCACAGAACCTCGGTGCTGTCTGTGTGGAGTTTGTATGTTCTTGCTGTGACCACATGGGTTTCCCCCAGGAGCTCCAGTTTCCTCCCACGTCCCAAAGATATGCTGGTTTGTAGATTAATTGGCCTCTGTAAAATGTCCCTAGTGGGCAGGGAGTGAGATAACATAGGACTAGCGTTAATGGGTGATCTCGGTGGGCTGAATGGCCAGTTGCCATGCTGTATCTTTCAATCAATCAAAATTAAAAAAATCCTTCAATTCAAATTTATATACCCGAATACAAAGAACACATTTATTCAAAGTAGTATGACTTGTCAATTTGAAGAACATGTTAATACATATATTCACCGAAAACCAGCTTGCAATAGAAACACAAAACTTGAACTGGTGCAGATAAAAGGCTATGCTTCCGATTGCAACAACATTAACAGACCAAGGAGCCTGCCCCAGCATGAAAATAATCAATTGCATCATTTTGGAGACAAGCTTATGGTATGGCTTAAAATGTCATCACAATAGAGGCAGAGAGCCAAAATTAACAGCTGTCAAAGGTGGAGCCAGAAAAGTACTTTTTTTTTAAAATGAAAAAGAAAATCAGGAAATGTAACTATTAAATCAAAGTCGGAATTCTTTAATAGATCAAAAATTGACAAGCAGGAAACGTTAACTACATATTGAAAGTACGGCTATTATTTGAAATTTTATATTGATTGCAGAAATAACAGAACCATTGGGTGAAGTTTTTCCAAAACTCAACAACGAGTCCTAACAGCAGGCTAACAACCTGAAAAATGCTGATTCTGAAGCTCTTTTTCAGGCAGGGAGTCAAAATGTCAGAATATATTGGCCAGGCAGTTCAAATCTGCTGTGGAAAGATGCAAGTTTTGATAAAGCAGGAAGAAATAGCTAGCTTGGTTTAGAGATACAGCGGGGAAACAGGCCCTTCGGCCCACCAAGTCCATGCTGACCAGCGATCACCCTGTACACTAGCACTATCCTGCGCACCAGAGACAATTTACAATTTTACCAAAGCCAACTAACCTCCAAACCTGAACGTCTTTGGAGTGTGGGAAGAAACCGAAGCATTTACTGGAGAACAAACAAACTCCATACAGACAGCACCCGTAGTTAGGATCGAACCCGGGTCTCCAGTGCTGTAAGGCAGCAAATATCTGCTGCGCCACCCTGCCACCCAGGTCATTTAGAGAAGTCTAAAGCAATCAAATCAACATAGTTTTATGAAAGGGCAATCATGTTTACTAAGGGGCTGTAACCATTGTTAAAGATTCTGAATAACATGAAAAAACTTAAAATCCTGAAATCTGAATTAAAACAGAAAAGGCCATTCTTGCAGCATCTGTGGAGGTGTGTGCACAATTACATTTTTGAACTAGAAACCTGAGAACGCACGTGGATTTTAAGCTGCAAGGAGGCCAGGGAGTGGAGAGGAAATGTCTGTGATTGGGCCGCAACCAGTCCTGCCCCGGTGACAACCTACTTCTGGTGCCACCCGAGAGGGGGATGTGATTGGAGGAGTGTGAATGGAGGAGGATTAGTGGGTGGAGTTAGACAAGGCAAACAGTCCATCAAAGCTGAAGCCAAGAGATGCCGTCATCTGAAAGGCAAGTGGATGCTGCCAATACTCAGCAGATCAAAGAGCATATATGGGGATAGATAAACGTTACAGGCACACGGGCTGACATCTGAACTGATCATAAACCGGAAAGACTGCTATCTCTTTGAACAGAACTATGTGGAAGAGCAGATTTAAACAATCGACTGGCGGGTCTGACTGGTGCAAGGGTGCAGCCTTACAGCAGAGACCCATGTTTGATCCCGACTATGGGTGCTGTCTGTACGAAATTTGTACGTTCTCCCTGTGACTGCAAGGATTTTCTCCGGGTGCTCTGGTTTCCTCCTGCACTCCAAATCTGTAGATTAATTGGCATTGGTAACATTGTAAATTGTCCCCAATGCGTGGGATAGTGCTAGTGTCGGCGCGGACCTAGTGGGCCAAAGGACCCATTTTTGCACGGGATCTCTGAAGTCCAAAGACTAGTAATACGGTTAAAAGGCACAGAGCAGCGCAAATGGATTTGGACCTTGTGGTTTCTCTTTGTTGTACATTGCATCCCGAGTCGAGCATTATTCTAAAACCGTTCACTCATGCAATGAGAAATTTCCAGATGCTAAGTAAATGCACACAATTAATAATCTCTATCTGCAGGGGAACAACCACCTCATAATCGTAATCAATAGTTTCTACATAGATTTTACGGGTCTGATCCATTGAATATTTAAATGAGTATCGCAGAGTCTAAATAGAGTTGCAGGTTTTTCACATTAATCCCTTTATCATATATCTGTGCACTGCGGGTGACTTGATTGTAATCACGGATTGTCTTCCCACTGACTGGCTAGCACGCAGCAAAAGCTTTTCACTGTACCTCAGCACATGTCACAATAAGTCAGGTTTGGTGCCGCATTCATTCGCCCCATTACTGGATCACACTGCAAGCTGCAGGAACGCAGCAGCAGCCACGATCAACGCATCCAGCGCTGCAGTAAAATAGGGAAGTGTACTTTCCTAGAGATGACCGCAGGAGGGCACATGTAAGAGCAACCGAGCTCAGCCGTGAACAAAACCAATAATGGATAGAAACAAAGAATAGCAGTTGCTGGTTTACAAAAAAAAAGATACAAAGGGCTGGAGTAACTCAGCTGTTCAGACAGCATCCCCAGAGAACTTGCATAGATGAGGTTATTATATGGTACGCATCTGGGATTGTAGCAGTCTGTTCAAACTATTAGTCCAAAAGTCCAGACCATTGACTAGGTAATGGAGATTTAATGACAAAACACTTGGGGAAACAAATGTTGTTAATCAAACTGAGAAATAAAGAAGTAGAAAGAATGAATTGCAGATATTGGTTCCCAAAAAACCCCCCACAAAGTGCTGGAGTAACACAGTGGGTTGGGCATCACCTCTGAAGAACATGGATACTGCCAGACCCGCTGAGTTACTCTGGCATTTTGCGTCTATTTAAAAGATGGGGGGTCACCGGGAATATGGGCGCACCCAGAGAGAGAGAGCACTCAAAGTCCGGATCAAATCCATTTCCTTGCTGATAACCACTACACCAGTGTGCCACATCAGCTGTCTCCCTGGCGAGCTACCGCCTGCACTTTGCAAAATGAAAACTATACACAAAGAGGAATCAAAAAGAATGTACCTCCTTTTAAAATGTGAGAAGGATGGAGGCAAAGGATAACCAAACATTCCATTGGAAACGCAATTAGTATCTGAATCCAAAATTGTCTTTGAGACACATGTTAAATCCTACAGCTACACCTCTATTCCACAGATCAGAAGCTCTGAAATTTAAATTATGGCATTATGGTGAAAGACATTTCAGTGTTAACCAAATAGTTAAGAGCGTCTAATAGCCATATGAATCTAAATGGAACAATAAAATCCTCATCTGCAGCAGCATAACAGGCCTGCAAACTCAGTACTCATAGTAAACAAATAAAGCCGTAAATTAAAAAATCCAATATTACTGCAAAAAGCCCAAAGCAATTAGTGCAGACTAGACTGTTGACAGTTTAGTTAGTGTTTGTGGTTCTATAGCCTGGTGGTTGTTTGGATAGGGCTTTGTGTAACAGGTATTGTAAACCAGCATCCACACTTCCTTGCTTCTACAGGTTTGGTACAGATATCGCTTAAAGTACCTTACAAAGGACCCCGACATAGAATTGATCACACTAGGTATGTTAGAAGCCTGTTCTGAGCTAACACTATTTCAAAGACTACACTATGGCCTAATAACGGCGAAAAAACAAATACTTACATTTTGGAAACAGACGACAGTCCCTACAGTGAAGATGTGGATCACAAACATGTCCGAGACACTACATTTGGAAAATATTAGGCTTGTCTTGGCAGAAAAACCAGATAAATTTCTCAAGACATGGACAGCCTTCACCAAATTCTTACAAGAATAGTATGGCAAAACACAAATCTAAATTTAAATCCGATCCTGGGCTGGGTGAGGTGGGTGGGGTGGGGGGGGGGGGGGGGGGGGGGGGGACGGGGGCAGGTATATCTCCACTTTTCTTTTTTCTTCTTTTTTTCTTTCATCTTTTTTTTCAGCCACACTACTTTGGTAGTTTAGGGGTCTTTTCTTTGTGCTTTTTTCAAGCTATCTTTTCACTTCTCACTTTTTCCCACTCTTGTTCTCTTTTTCTTTTCTTCTTTCATTTTCAGGTTATAAGGTTAAAAATGAAGCTGTACAAGAATTGTATAATCTGAGATGCCGAATGTTTTATCTTCATACAATTATTTCTAATTTAATTTTATTTTTATTTTTTTTTTTTTTTAAAAGTGCCTTACAAACTAGAGTAATCTGTACAGATGCTTTCTACCTCTTTATCCAGAGGAACAACCACTTAATGCCACAGAATATTCAAAATATTTCCTAATTCATAAGCCAAATATATCCTAATTAATGAGCCAAGTCTTCAAATATGCAAGGCTTAATGATACGCCGTCCTGACTTGGAAATGTTTATTCCCTTCTTTATTGTCACAGGGACCTGGCCCTATTCTATGTATTCTTATCACAGATAGATAAACACACATTTTATTTACAGCAACAAAATATATAATAAAAAATATCCAGCTAAATACTGGTTCCAGTGTTACAGCGTATTCCTCTCTAAATAGAAACATAGAAATTAGGTGCAGGAGCAGGCCATTCGGCCCTTCAAGCCTGCACCGCCATTCAATATGATCACGGCTGATCATCCAACTCAATATCCTGTACCTGCCTTCTCTCCATACCCCCTGATCCCTTCAGCCACAAGGGCCACATCCAACTCCCTCTTAAATATGGCCAACAAACTGGCCTCAACTACCTTCTGTGGCAGAGAATTCCACAGATTCACCACTCTCTGTGTGAAAAACGATTTTCTCATCTCGGTCCTAAAAGACTTCCCCCTTATCCTTAAACTGTGACCCCTTGTCCTGGACTTCCCCAACATCGGGAACAATCTTCCTGCATCTAGCCTGTCCAACCCCTTAAGAATTTTGTAAGTCTCTAAGAGATCACCCCTCAATCTTCTAAATTCCAGCGAGTACAAGCCGAGTCTATCCAGTCTTTCTTCATATGTAAGTCGTGCCATCCCAGGAATCAGTCTGGTGAACTTTTTCTGTATTCCCTCTATGGCAAGAACGTCTTTCCTCAGATTAGGAGACCAAAACTGTATGCAATACTCCACGTGTGGCCTCACCAAGACCCTGTACAACTGCAGTAGAACCACCATGCTCTTCTACTCAAATCCCTTTGCTATGAATGCCAACATACCATTCACTTTCTTCACAGCCTGCTGCACCTGCATGCCTACTTTCAATGACTGGTGTACCATGACACCCAGGTCTCGCTGCATCTCCCCTTTTCCGAATCATTCACCATTCAAATAATAGTCTACCTTCCTGTTTTTGCCACCAATGTGGAGAACCTCACATTTATCCACATTATACTGAATCTGCCATGCATTTGCCCACTCACCCAGTCTATCCAAGACATCCTGCAGCCTCCTAGCATCCTCCTCACAGCTAACACTGCCCCCCAGCTTCGTGTCATCCGCAAACTTCGAGATGTTGCATTTAATTCCCTCGTCCAAATCATTAATGTATATTGTAAATAGCTGGGGTCCCAGCACTGAGCCTTGCGGCACCCCACTAGTCACTGTCTGCCATCCTGAAAAGGACCCGTTCACTCCTACTCTTTGCTTCCTGTCTGCCAGCCAGTTCTCTATCCACATCAATACTGAACCGCCAATACCGTGTGCTTGAAGTTTGTATAAATAAAAGTACAAATAGTTGCATCTGCAAGTGGCATGGACGAGTTGGGCCGAAGGGCATATTTCCGCGCTGTATCACTCCAATCTACAGTTGTTACAATCCAGAACCAGCAAACTATAGGCATTAATTGATAATCCACAACAGATATTTGAGAATTAACATTCAAATGAAAAAGAAAGTGTAGTCTTTTTTTTAACTAAATGGTTCATTAAAAAGTTGGCCAGATCAGACTTGTATTTGTTTCTATTCTCAAAGCATTACGACTTCAAACACTCTCTTAAGTAGTAGCCTCATAAGCCTAATCATTTATGTGTTTACACACACAGACTGGTGGGTGCCTCGAAAGTGCTGCCAGGGAAAATCGTTTACTTACTTTGACATATGGGAAGAGGGATTGCAGGGAGATTGCAGTTGGCAGGGATTCTGAGGGTTAATTGCTGAAAGGTCACCGAGCGCTGTGGAGTTGGCCAGATCATAGGAAGGAAGGTCAGGGAGATGGCCAAGGGTCAGAGGTCGGAGGACTCTACTGAGCAAGATCCCAGGGGGAAAATCTGGCTCAGACTAGAAAAGCCACCACATGTTGAGAAACCTGTCGCAGAAATGGCACAAAATACCATAGACACAAAAGGCTGGAGTAACTCAACGGGCCAGACAGCATCTCTGGAGAAAAGGAACAGGTGGCGTTTCGGGTCGAGACCCTTCTTATACCAGTGGATGTGAAAGAATTTCTTGAAACCAGCAATATCTGCTTGTTTATTCAAGCACAAAGGTGTTACAGACACTTATTTTCAGTCTAATTACTCATCTCAGCAAGGTGGAGGCACCAATCCACAGAATTCAAAATGGGAGAGCAAATAACATACTTTGGCCAGGCCCTTCCACTGCACGGCCAACAATCCTGACAACACACACCTCCCACACAAAGCACAGCCGAGAAACACCAGTTTGTCCCTCCGATTGAAAGCAAAGCTGAAAATATCATATGTCATCAACTGCAAGGACCTGTTCGTTCCCTGCCCCGAGTCCCCGCCCATTTGGCAGGTTTTTGTTTGCACAACGAGCGCTGTTGGGAATTTAATTCTGCACCTCACGAATATGGTGCACTCGGAAATGTTTATTTGACAGCTTCCAGGATGTTTAAGGAGGCAGTGTATTTCATAAAAACTCCTCATTCACGAATCCTTTTTAGAAATGAAATCTGACGCAGTTCAATTTCCAACAATTAAAATACACTCATCTTGTTTAACCGTGCTCTATTTTTTATTCCTTATCCTCTTAATAAATAACCACAGCGCCGGTTTTCTCCAGGAATAGCCAATAGATGCAGGAGCAGCCAAATGGCCCTTCGAGCCATTCAATGCGATCATGGCTGATCATCCCCAATCAGTACCCCGTTCCTGCCTTCTCCCCATATCCCCCGCCTCCGCTATTTTTAAAGAGTCCTATCTAGCTCACTCTTGAAAGCATCGAGAGAACCTGCCTCCACTGCCCTCAGAGGCAGAGGATTCCACAGACTCACCACTCTGTGAAAAAAAGTGTTTCCTCGTCTCCGTTCTAAATGGCTTACTCCTTATTCTTAAACTGTGGCCCTTGTTCTGGACTCCCCCAACATCGGGAACATGTTTCCTGCCTCTAGCGTGTTCAAGCCCTTAACACTCTTATATGTTTCAATGAGATTCCCTCTCATCCTTCTAAACTCCAGAGCCCAGCTGCTCCATTCTCTCAGCATATGACAGCCCTGCCATCCCAGGAATTAACCTTGTAAACCTACGCTGCATTCCCTCAATAGCAAGAATGTCCTTCCTCAAATTAGGGGACCAAAACTGCACACAATACTCCAGGTGTGGTCTCTCTAGGGCTCTGTACAACTGCAGAAGGACCTCTTTGCTCCTATATTCGATTCCTCTTGTTATAAAGGCCAACATGCCATTTGCTTTCTTCACTGCCTGCTGTACCTGCATGCTTACTTTCATAGACTGATGAACAAGGACCCCCAGACCCCGTTGTACTTCCCCTTTTCCCAACTTGACATAATTTAGATAGTAATTTGCCTTCCTGTTTTTGCTACCAAAGTGGATAACCTCACATTTATCCGCATTATGACGGGGAAGCTCCAGCTTCCTCCCACACTCCAAAGGCATACAAGTTTGTAGGCTGATTGGCTTGGTGTAAAAGCAAATTGTTCCTAGTGTGTTTGGAACTAGCGTTAGTGTGTGGGGATCGCTGGTCGCCGTGGGCTGAAGGGCCTGTTCCCGCGCTGTATCTCTAAAACTGATAACTAAAACATAGAAATTTTAATTGCAGGCATGGGTTGCAAGATTGAAATAAATGTTTAAGGAGCAATACATAGACATTCTGTTATCATTCAAGTGCATGCAAAGGTTGGTCACATGACACCCCACGCTACCATATGGCTCCCAAGGCAATAGGATTCACCAGTCTAACAGTCTCTCCGTTAGCCGGTGTTACTGTCAGGTGGGAAGTCAGTGACGGTGTTCTGCTCCACCTGTCCTGGGCTGGGACACATCAAGAGGCCAGAACATCTATACTGCAGTCGCTAACTTCCCCTTCCCAGAGGAACAAACGTAACGAGCGCCAGTCACTCAGTCACACGATGAGGCTCAGGCACCAAGTACATTCAAGACAGGCTCCGAGAGGCTTCTAGGTATCAAGGGAATCATGGATGGAAGGATGTGGAAGGAAGCTGTTGGAGCCAGAGACGGTTGCGAAGGAAAGCGATGGGGTTGTCGGACATGAGTGCAGGAATGTGACAGAGATAGAAAAATCAGCCATGGTCTACGTCAACGCACAGAGCAGCCATGGGGCTGACAAGCCTCCTCCTGCTTCCATTTCTTCACTTGACCTGGATCCCTGAACTCAGATCAGCAACGTTTCTGCCAACGCCAGCAAATATCGCTTTAGCTCCTGCCGGCAGGAGCCTTCACCACGTGATCTCCTATTCAGTGTCACGTTCCTATTGCTGGCTTTAGCGTCTACAGTTATTGCTATCCTATCCACCACGTGCAACAAAACGCATAGCTGACCCTCGGCAAACCTGCCGCATGTCTTCAACGAAAGTCAGCATGTTGAAAAAGCGAACACGGAAATATATTTGCATTACATACAGACGTTGTGGTCAATACAGTGATAATTCTTTTTTTTTTTTAAAAACAGGATCCGAAAATCAAAACTAGTAGTTATTTTTATATGAACATGGGGATCTAGAACTCGCTGCCTGAAGGAGTGGGAGGCTGAAACTCGCAACTTTTAAAGAGTATCTGAATGTAAACACAATGAGCCATGACCAATAAAGGCTACAAAACTAAGGTCTGGGTGGTGAAATGTGAGATAGACACAAATTGCTGGAGTAACTCAGCGGGACAGGCAGCATGTCTGGAGAGAAGGAATGGATGACGTTTCGGGTCGAGACCCTTCTTCAGACGGAGATGCTGCCTGTCCCGCTGAGTTACTCCAGCATTTTGTGTCCATCTTCGGTTTAAACCAGCATCTGCAGATCCTTCCTTCACATTATCGTAAAATGGTAGGTGGTACCCCCTCTCGCTGATCTCCTTCCGATTCCCACCGCTCTCAGACTCTTCATACATGTTGTTGCCCAGACTCACTACCACAGCCACTTGTCCTTCCTTGCCCCTTTTCCTTACTGCCACCTTGTCCTTTAGAACTTCTATATAGCTATATTTCCAGGCCTCCCAGTTCAGTCCCAGCCAGGATTCAAGTTTCTTTATGCTCTGGATTAATCCAAAATCAAGTTTTGGTCGACATGGACACAATGGGCTGACTAATCTGCTTCTGTGTTGTGTGTTTAAATTGTTCAGCCAAAATATCAAATAGCTGGATGCAACACAAGGTGAGATCTGCATTGAAATAACACCTTAGCCTTCCTCAAACACTCCCAAGTGAGTCACAGGCAATGTTATATATTTAAAGGAAAAGGAATTTCTCCAGAGATCCTGCCTTTTCCTTTTCTCCAGGGATGTTGCACGACCCGCTGAGTTACTCCAGCATTTTGTGTCTATCTTCGGTATAAACCAGCATCTGCAGTTCCTTCCTGGACATGCTGAGGAGTGTGGCCATCTCTTTAACATGTCTTTGGTTTAAATTACATTTGAATAATGACACCTTCAACAACACAGCACTCCCTCAGCACACACGTGGGTTAAGCATTCAACTCTCAAAATGGGAAATAAACCCACAACCTTCAGAGCAAAGTAGTGAGAATGTTTCTGGAGCTGCAATCTACCAAATAGTGACGAGTAATACAAGGTTGAGTCCAGAGCAGAGCTGCTAGTCTTTGCCAAGGAAATGATCTCAAACAGGATACCTAACGCACGGACGGTGTCAAGAGGCTGGAGGTCCAGAGAGAACATTTCCGTGGCAATTCTCATAATTGTTTAACAACACACTGAAAATTCAGTCTGAAGAAGGATCCTGATGCAAAACGTCATCTATCCATGTTCACTATTTCACTGTTGTCCTGCTGAGTTTCATTGTTTGTATCACTTGCTATCACCTTCCCCACAGCCTACCTTTCCTTGGTGGCTTTGATTTGTTCTTTTCAATATCTTTCATTCATTTGTTCTATGTGCCTTTACGCTTCTCTCGTTTCCCTCTCTCCTGCCTCACAGTCTGAAGAAGGGTCCCGACCCGAAACCTCACCTATTCCTTTTCTCCAGTGATGCTGCCGGACCCGCTGAGTTACTCCAGCTCTTTGCGTCACTCTCCAGAGATGCTGCCCAGTTACTCCAGCATTTTGCGCCTTTCCGAAAATGCAATTACGTACAAGGACGAGAGCTTGGTTTTACGTGTCAGAAACCACCAAATCTGTGCCCATTGCCACCAAGCCCAGATTAATTCCATCTTACTCTCCGTGCATTCCCATTAACTCAGCCCCACCCACTCGTCCAAAGGCCGGGACCATTGACAGCAGCCAATTCACCTGCCAACTCGCACATTTCTTAGTAGTGGGAGGAACATGGAGAATGCAGAGAATTTGCAAACTCCTCACAAACAAGAGCGAAGGTCAAGACCGAACGTGGCTTGTTGGACGTGAGGGGCAGCAGCTCCACAGCCTGAGCCGCTGCCAAGTTGCGAGAAGAAAGAAACCATTCAACTGAAACAAAACATTATTCTCACGGCCTTTTTAAATGCGGAATGCCAAACAATGGGGGAAAACAAGGTCTTAGGAAGCAGGATCTAGTAGTGGATGGGACAGAACAGCCGAGGGACAGCTCCACAGTTCGGAAGATCAGAACCGCATCTGCTTTTATAAGATTCTACTGGGATTCAAAAAATTCTCAAAGTTATAACATAGTGCATAGAACAGTAAAGCACAAGAATAGGTCCTTCGGCCCACAATTTCTGTGCCGAACATGGTGCCAAGACCATCACTTATCTACCTGCACTGAACCCATACCCATTACGCCTCTCTAAAGGTCTTTTAAATGCCACTAATGTACCTGCTTCAAGCAGCATGCTCGAGGCACTCGCCACCCTGCCCCCGCACATCTTCTTTAAACGTTGCCCCTCCCATCTTAAAGCTGTGCCTCCTCGATTTAATTTTTCCTTCCTGGGAAAGAGGTTCCGACTGTTTATCCCATCTGTGCCTCTCATAATTTTATATACTTCTATCAGGGCTCCCTGCAACGTCCAGTGTTCCAGGGAAAACAAGCCAAGTCTGTCCAACCTCTCCCAGTAGCTAGTACCCCCTAATGTGGCCTTCGTTGCTGGGGAACCTCCTCCACACCATTTCCAAAGCCTCCACGCCCTTCCTGTATTGGAACGACCAGAACCACACACAATACCCCAAATCGACCAAAACTGACCAAAGTCCTATAAAACTGCAACATGACTTCATTTATGTTTCCGGTTTGCCAGTTCAGTCACCGCCCAAACGCGCTGACCTACAAGCCGGGCTTGAAACTGGCCACCTCCTTGCTAGAAAGTAATGGCTATGCAATGCTGAGCAACCAGCACCAAACTGCAGCTTCGCCCAATTCCACAACCATATCAGATGCTGACTCAATCACTGACTCACTCACTCACTGAAATGTACTGTATTCAGAACATTTACAGCAGGGGTCGGCAACCTTGTTCTGCATAGGGGCCAGGACGCATGTCTGTGAGCGGATGGCGGGCAACATCTACCACATGTTCACGCAGATCCTGCTCCCATCCTGCCCCGGATGGCAGGCATCAAATCATGTGTTCACATGGATCCCACCCGGAGCACTGGCCCCTAGTGGCGTACCTACGGACCATCGCCTTGGCTCCAATACTCACACATCCCCAGCCTATTGACCACCCTGATCCCGACAGTGAAGCCCAGACACCGAAGGTGCGCGGCTGTGCCGGCGGCTTTGCGCAGGATCGGTACAGCCAGAGCTCGGCGCCACTCGGGCCCGCTCTGCAATTGCGGCCGCCAGCGCAGGCCTCCTTGCGTCACCGTGCCTCGGTACCGGAGATGAAGGAAGTCTGTGGGACGGATGACTGCGGGGAAAAAAATCCACCTGCGGGCCGGACGGTTTTGGGTTACGGGCCGCATTCGTGCCAGGGCTGAATGTTGCCGATCCCTGATTTACAGGATCACTCAGAGATTCTACATGTCAGTTAGTACGGTCACACATAATGATTGGGGTATATAATAATTCAAGAAATGTGTGTTGACACTTGCCAATTTGCCCTGGGTACCAAGATGGCCAACACTTTGCACTAATTCATTAAGATAATTGGCATCAACTGCTAATGTGTTGCATCATCAACTTCCTCCAGAATTCCAAGGCAAAACTGAGAGTCACAATAACACCCCAGTCGTATTAAGCCAAACTTCAAATCTGAAATTAAAATTGAAAAGTATAAACAAACGCTTTGTTTAAAAACTTACAGAATAAAAGCTTTTAATACCTAATCACCCATCACATGGTTCTATAAATCTTTCAGCATGACTGAAGTAATCTCCTTGCAGGGACACTGCAGGCCCCAATCCTGGTACATACAGAACTGGAAGGAAAGATTTGTATCCTCGGTAATGAATAAGACAGGACATGACAGAAAAATACTGCAGCTTTATCGGACTTTAGTTGGGCCAGGCCACGCTTAGAGTATTGTGTGCAGTTCTAGTCGTCCCATTACACGAGGGACCTGAAGACTTTGGAGTGGGTGCGGAGAAGATTCACCAGAATGCTGTGGGTATTATCGAGAGGGTATTCGCTATAAAAAGTGGTTGGACATTTTTTCCTCAGGAGCACTGGAGGCCGAAGGGCATCATAATACAATTGCATAAAAGTATGAAAGACATAGATAGGATAGTCAGAAATCCCCCCCAAAAATGAAAATGGCAACGATTAGAGGGCATTTAAGGTGAGATGGGCAATGTTTAAAAAGATGTACGGAGCAAGTTTTTATGGGGGAAAAAACCTTGCATCTTATCCAACAGGTTACTGGTAAAGTTCCAATGGAGTCAATTTAAACAGAAAGAGTGTGTTTTGATCACGTATCATGCACTGAGGCCAGATGCAACCTTAATGAAAACCATCACCAAACCTCCATTTACAGATGTCCAGCATAATCTCTGGAGTTATATTTAAATTGTACATCTCCTGCACATGAATACTAAAATAAAACGTTATTCTGCCTCACGTCATTCCCTCCCAAATAAACTAGAGTCCAACTTACTGAGGCTGTTTACTACAGTCAGTACAACTATACGCATCGGAAGGAACTGCAGATGTTGGAATACACCGAAGATGGACACAAAATGCTGGAGTAACTCAACGAGCCAGGCATCATCTCTGGAGAGAGGAAAAGGGTGACAGAGGGTCTCGAGCCACCCGTTGTTTCTCTCCACGGATGCTGCCTGTCCCGCTGAGTTACTCCAGCATTTTGTGTCTATCTTCAGTGCAACTTTACTTTGAACTTGAAAGCTATGAACGTAATGCTCATTCTAGATCCCGGATGCATGATCCAGTGCGCATTGACGGAGTACTGCGCTGGTGGAATTAACTTCCATGTAAGGTGCTCCTTTAGCTGTTCATAACAATTAACCCTGGTTTTTTACACATTACACGCAAGTTTAATTCTCTCAATCAGCACCGTGGCACATTATTAACGGGGTAATCAGCAGCTGCAGGAATTTACAACGTTCTTTCTGTGCATACTTATTGGATTATGAATTGAGGGATGTCCTTAGGCACAAGACCTTGTAGTTGTGCCTGTTTATTTTAAATATACAGAATGTTTTAGAAAAAAAAAGTGTTATCATTAGCAATGCAGGAAACAAACACTACTAGTTTTTCTTCTTGTAACTAACATTCCCAAGAACATATACTGTAAACTGATTCACAAAAGTGCAGGACAAATATTGTACATGGATAGGAAATGTTTCGATGGATGTGGGCACCTCAGCAAGGACTTGTTGGGGCCACAGGGCCTGTTTCTACGCTGTACAACTCTTCATTGAGTCGGACAACAAGCTGGAAACTACCTTTTTCCACGGGACAATACCCCAAAAATCCTGAAAACAGTTCTGAACAGAGCATATTTGACGAATCTCTAAAGCCACAGGCTTACTGATCCACTCTCAGTTTCACTTAAAAATCTCATTAGCAGCAGCCTTGGGCGTCATTAGTTCAGATATTTTAGGAATGGCTATAACGGCTTATGTAATGCTGTGGGCAGCTGAGTCAATCGGACTAATCGGTTGGAACAGATAGCTGGCAGGCCATCACTTCTTGACACAGAAAATACGATGGCCCAGTATTGAGAATAAGATACACACAAGAGACTGGAGTAACTCAGCGGGTCAGGCAGCATCTCTGCGGAAAGGGAATCGGTGACATTTTGGGTCGAGACCCTTCTTCAGACTAAGAGGCAGGGGAGAGGAAAACGAGAGGCATAGTAGGTACAGGAAACAAATGAATTAAAGATATGCAAAAAAGCAACGATGATCAAGGATAGGTGGAGCCCACAATGGTCCATTGTTGGCTGTGGGGAAGGTGATAATGAGTGATACAAACGGTGAATCTCAGCAGGTCAGCAGTGAAATTAGTACGACAACTAGGGTGGGGGGGGAGGAATGGAGAGAGAGAGAGAGAGAGAGAGAGATGGGGGGGTGATGCAAGGGTTACTTAAATTAAAGTTAGAGAAACATACTGCTGGGTTGTAAGCTGCCCAATATAAGAATCCCAATGCCTTACGATTAAGCCTCTACCAAACAGACAACAAATTCTGCCAAATGTGGAAGCTGAGTCTGCACAATGCCAGACTTAGCAGAAGCAACTAATACAAACGCTACCCTTCATTGTTTTCTTTTTCTATGGATTATTCCCATAGTAAATCAACAAAATGAAAACCAGATGCACAGTTATAGTGTAAAGTGCAGATGTACTTACAGCCAAAAAAATAATTCTCTGTCCCATAAAATGTAAATATGGAGGATGCAATACAATGAATTCCACATTCAAAGCCCAATAGTTTTTTTCCTCATTTGGTTACGTTATTATATCAGTTGCTATTTTAACCCCACCTCAATCTTTATTTCAATCCCTGAAGGAATAATGCTCGCAACTGGTGAAACACGAAAAAGCCAAGAATGATGTAATGAGCAGGGGAGGGTACACAAAAGGCTGGAGAAACTCAGCGGGTGCAGCAGCATCTAAGGAGCGAAGGAGATAGGCGACGTTTCGGGTGGAGACCCTTCTTCAGACTGGTTAGGGATCAGGGAAACAAGAGATATAGACGGTGATGTGGAGAGATAAAGAACAATGAATGAAAGATATGCACAAAAGGTATTGCTGATAAAGGGAACAAGCCATTGTAAGCTGTTTGTGGTGTGAAAATGAGAAGCTAGTGCGACTAGGGTGGGGGAGGGAGATAGAGATTGAGAGAGGGAATGCCAGGGCCCGAGGGCTGAGGGAGAGGTGGGAAGGGGAGGAGACAGCAAGGGTTAACAGAATTGAAAAAATTCAATGTTCAAGCCCAGAGGATGCAGACTCCCCAAGCGGAATATGAGGTGCTGTTCCTCCAGCTTGCGGTGTTGCTCCCTCTAGCCATGGAGGAGGCCCAGGACCGAGAGGTCGGATACGGAATGGGAGGGGGAGTTGAAGCAGGGGAGGTCACTTTCCCCTTTTTGGATGTGACGTTCCTCCGTCTCTGTACACGGGCGATCAGCGATGCCCCAGGTACAGTAAACTCAATTAAAAATGAACATGTTAATTATAATTCACATTTTATTTTTGTTGGTTAGTTTGCTGTGGGGAAGCTTTCAGCCTAATTGCAAGTTTACTGTTCCTGGGGAACCTCCAATCCCCTCTCTACAGAGTGGGGGGGGGCAGGGGCAGAGGGCAGAATGTATGGGGCAGATGGGAGGGGGGGCATGGGAAAGGGGTGATGGGGGATGTGGGTGGGGGGGCGGATGGTGGGGATGCTAGGGGGATGGATAGGGGGATGTGAGGAGGCAGATGTAAAAACTGATTCCACGACCATTCTGAGCGTTTTTCAGCCTCACCACTTTTGTACAAAAACATAATCCCTTCAGTGCTGGCCACACAATCCAGGGCAAAGTAAACCACAACAACAGCTTCTCATCCGAAATACTACAGAGGGTATAATGCTGACATTATTACAGCATGCTTCAACATAGTAGTCCACAGCTTGGATGCCAGTTGAGATAGCTGGCAGCCAGCACGTTACAAAATGAATGGCAGACGGCAACTTTACAGGGTGACTGACACAAGAGACTGCAGGTGGAATCTGGAGCAAAATAAAACAAAGTGCAGAAGGAACTCGACAGGTCAGGCAGCATCTGGGGAGGGAAATGGACAGAGGACGTTTCGGGCCGGGACCACTCTTCACACTGAAAGAGGTCCGTCCATTTCCCTCAACGGAAAGAAGGGGCACAACTCGAAATGCTTCTCTCCAGAGATGCCGCCTGGCCCGCTGAGTTACTCCAGCATTTAGTGTCTGTCTCACGGTGTGAACCAGCGTCTGCAGTTCCATCCTACACAAGCAACTTTACCCCGCATGGGTTCCAAGAACTGCAATGAACGTGAACATGAATAGCTGGCCATGTGGCTCGGTTGGAGGCGAGGACATAGCTGGGATTCCTCCCCCGGCCCCGGCCCCGGCCCCGCCTGGTGGGTGAGCGCTTCAGCCGGGGGGAGGAGCCGGGCAGCCTCGGGGAGTCGCCTTCAAAACATGTTTTTGGATTTTTAGGTTTTTTTTTAAAAAGGCAAGAACCATGAGATGTCGGTGTGATTCGGGCCGGGTTGGTAGCCGCACCATTACTGAGCGATCGCGGGTCAAGGTACGAGCGGCGGAGCTGTCAGTTTCCTGGTCTGTTACTCACACGCTGCGACCTGTTGGCGGTCCGACCCGCTGCAAACGCGCCCCCACCCACCCATTCACCCACCCACCCACCCACTCACCCACCCACTCACCCACTCACCCACTCACTCGGCCCACCCACCCACTCATTCCCACTCACTCGCCCACCCACTCACTCATGGAAAGTTTCACCACAGAACAGGTTGCGTGCGAGGGGGAGAGAGAGGGGAAGGGGGGGGAGAGAGAGGGGGGGGGGGGGGAGAGAGAGAGAGAGAGAGAGAGGGGGGGGGGGGGGGGGAAGGGGGAGAGGGGGAGAGGGGGAGAGGGGGAGAGGGGGAAGTGGGGAGAGGGAGGGGAGAGAGGGAGGGGAGAGAGGGAGAGAGGGGAGAGAGAGGGAGAGGGAGAGGGGGAGAGAGGGAGGGGAGAGAGAGAGAGAGGGAGAGAGGGGGGGGGAGAGAGATTGAAAGAGAAATTGCCAGCGCTCTCCAACAAAGCTCGCACGCCACGGCGTCCCGTTCCCGGTAACGTGGCCTCCCTGACCCGCAACCAAGTCCCCCACCAAACCAGTCCCGTCCCCAACTCTCCAAAGCACCCCACCCCACCCCACCCCACCCCTCCTCCCCTCCCCGTCCCCTCCCCCGCCCGGTCCTTGTAAATAAACCTACTTTTGTGTTTGCCGCTCCCCCAGCTTTGTTTCGCGATGCTGGGACTCCTAATGATCGCCCGTCCGGCTGATTTTAAAGCATCCATATTACTAACAGCTTCCTCCTCCCGAAACACAGTGAAGCGGGGTCTGTGCGGAGTGAGTACGCTCCCTCCCTCCCGGCCGGCCGGCCGCGCCTTGTCTTCTCTCTGCCCCCCTCGCGTAAACTTTACTCAACCCTCGCCACAGTCCAGGGGAGGCGGCATTTATGTAAAGTACTTGACGCCGCCCGCCCCTCCCTCCCTCACTTCACGACTGCACATTGCCAGTAAAAAAAACACCAAAGGCTCTTGCTCGAGTATCTTTGGTTTTTAAAAAACCCAATCTGCTTGACGGGGCGGAAATTCGAAACCCGTGTCTCTGCGTGTGTCATCGCTGGAGTTGGGTGATTGTGCGCTGCTGGCGTTTCCAGGCATTTAATCTGGCTGCTCCCTGTTAGGCAGGAGCTGAGGAGACATTTCTTTACTCAGAGGGTGGTGAATATGTGGGATTCTTTACCACGGAAGGCCGTGGAGGCCAAGTCAGTGGGTATTTTTGAGGCAGAGATAGATTCTTGAATCGCACAGGTGTCAGAGATTGTGGGGAGAAGGCAGGGAGAATGGGGTTAGGAGGGAGGAATGATTGGCATGATTGAATGGCGGAGTAGACTCGATGGGCCGAATGGCCTAATTTTACTCCTATCACTTATGATCTCTGCAATGACAGGGACACCAGGGAAGGGTCTCGACCCGAAACGTTGCCTATCTCCTTCGCTCCTTAGATGCTGCTGCACCCGCTGATTGCTTTTTGTGTGAATTTGATTGTGTGTTTTTTTTAAATCACCACGAAGAGGATTGATGGGAGCAGGGCAACAGATGTTGTCCATATAGTTTGAGTAAGACCTTTGACAAGGTGCTTCTCGGTGCGCTGCTGGGGATAGTTAGAACATGTGAAATTCAGGTTGAAGAAAGACCCAGAGTGCTGGAGTTACTCAGGTACCATCTCTGGAGAACTGAAGAAATCGGAATTATGAGATCTGAAGAAGGGCCCGACCCAAAATGTCACCTGTCCATGTTCTCCAGAGATGCTGCCTGACCCGCTGAGTTACTCCAGCATTTTGTGTCTTTCTTTGGTATAAATCAGCATCTACAGTTTCTCGGTATTTCATATTTAGGTGAGAAAGTCAATTGGATACATAATTGGTGAGTCTGTAACGTTGTCGATCTATGTTCTCCAGAGATGCTGCCGGACCCACTGCGTTACTGTGATACTTTGTGTCTTTATTTTGTATGGATTCAAAATTGACCTGGTGGTAGGAGGCAGATGGTGATAATTTTCCATATTGGAGGCCTGTGACCAGTGGTGAGCCGGAACAATTAGCACTTGGTTGGCTTTTATTTGTCATTTATTAATGATTTGGATGAGAATGTTGAAGGCATGTTTAGTAAATATGCAGATGATGTTAAAATGGGCGGTATTGTGGATGGGGACATTCTTTCGCATGGCGTGCACAGCCTAAAGTTGTTGGACAACTTGTTCTATTTGATCTTCCGTTTGTGCACGTCGAGTTGATTGCATTAGTCGAAACAGGGCGGACCACGTGAAGGTTGCAATCTCACCAAAGGGAGACACAAAGTGCTGGAGTAAATCAACAGGTCAGACAGCGTCCCTGGAGGAAAAGGAAGGGTGACGTTTCAGGTCGGGTCCGATGAAGTGTCCCGACCCAAGATGTTATGAATCCTTTTTCTCCAGAGATGCTGCCTGACCTACTGAGTTACTCCAGCAGTTTGTGTCTATCTTTGGTATTGTGGACAGTGTTGTCTCGAGTTCCAACGGGGAATAGAATAACTGGGAAAGAGGACAAGAGTACAGGGGATGGAAATTAACTGACACAAGTGAAAAGCCATGCATTTGGGAAGATAAACCAGAGCAGGACATACGCAGTGAATGGCAGGGCTCTGGGGAGTGTTGCACAACAGAGAGACATGGGATAGAAGTACATAGTTCTCTGAAAGTGGCAAAACAGATGGACAGGCTGTTGAGGAAAGCATATGGAAAGCTTGCCTCATTGGCCATCTTTGAGTGTAAGAGTTGGGATGTCATGTTATAGTTATATTGTGTTGTGTTTGCCGCACTGCAGAAAATATGTGATTAAGATAGAAAGGGTGCAGAAAAGATTCTCAAGAATGTTGTCTGAATTAAAGGGCTTGAGTCCGCACCCACCAGCAATCCCCGCACATTTACACTATCCTACCCACACTAGGGACAGTTTACATTGACACCAAGCCAATTAACCTGGATGGCAGTGCGCCTTTGGAGAGTTGGAGGAAAAATGAAGATCCCGGAGAAAACCCACGCGGTCGCGGGGAGAACGTACAAACTCCGTACAGACAGCAGCCGTAGTTGGGATGGAAACCGGGTCTCCGGTGCTGCAGGCGCTGTACGGCAGCAACTCTACCGCTGCCCCACCATGCCACCCGTGAGTTAGAGGGAGAGATTAGATGGGCCGAGACATTTTTCTATGTGAGCTGAAGGATGCTTGGAAGCTACAGCCAGAGTATGTTCCCATACAAATAGCTGGTATCTGGAACGAGCTGCTAAAGGAGATGGTGGGGGAAGCAGCAGAAACAACACTTAAGTGACATCTGGACAGGTACCTGAGTGAACCATGCAAGAGAGATATGGGATTAATGCAGGTAAGTGGGGGTAGTATGGATAGGCTTGATGGTAGGCATAGACATGGTGGGCTGAAGGGCCTGCTTCTATGCTGTGTATAGATACATGATAAGGGAATAATGTTTAATGCAAGGTGAAGCCAATAAAGTCCGATCAAAGATAGACCAAGGGTCACCAATAAGGTACATAGTAGTTCAGGACTGCTCTACTGCGCAATGACCACAACAGACATATATTGTGGGGGTTACATGAATGCACTACAGGGCAGGATAACATAGAAACATAGAAAATTGGTGCAGGAGTAGGCCATTCGGCCCTTCGAGCCAACACTGCCATTCAATATGATCATAGCTGATCATCTAAAATCAGTAACCCGTTCCTGATTTCTCCCCATATCCCTTGATTCCGTTATGCCCCGAGAGTTATATCTAACTCTCTCTTGAAAACATCCAGTGAATCGGCCTCCACAATGAGAACCAACACTGCCCCCGACATACGCAAACACAATGTTTCCTTTTGTTCACACTCTTACAGTAGCTGTTTATAGTCAATAACATTTTTTTGTAAAACTAGAGGTATTGTTGTATTATTTGAAATGTGGCAGTCAGATTACGGAGAGTAAACTCCCACAAACAGTGGGACACACTGCTTTTGCAAAATAACACTATTGGATCTTTTCCTTCACTCTGAGAAGCAAAGACTGCGTGTGCGTTAATCATAACTAGAAGAAATGTACTTGTATGTTTTTAGTGATTGATTACATAGGTATTACAATTGCAGTTGGTGCATCCATTATTTTGAGAAACTATTCTGCACCAATTCAGATCAATCCTGCAACCATTTAGTTTAGTTTAAAGATACAGCATGGAAACAGGCCCTTTGGCCCATGGAGTCCGCCTGACCAGCGATCCCCACACGCTAATACTATCCCACACACACGGGACAATTTACAAATTTACCAAATACAGGTGGGATTGTTAGACCAGGATTTTTAAAGTTGTTCACTGTCTCTGGTCTTCCTGATTTCTATTTCTTGTGATTTGGTTCAGAGATACAGCATGGGAACAGGCCCTTCAGCCCCACCAGGTCCATGCCAACCATTGATCAACCGTTCACACCAGTTCTATGTCGTTCCACTTTCTCATCCACTCTCTACACACTCGGAGGAATTTACCTACAATTAACCTACAAACCAGCAAGTCTTTGCAATGTGGGAGGAAACTGGAGCGTTCGGAGGAATCCCATGCAGTCACAGGGAGAACATGCAAACTCCACAATGACAGTACCCGAGGTCAAGATAAACCCACGTCTCTGGCACTGTAAGGTAGCAGCTCTTATTCTGACGATTCGTTTGTGCTAAATCAATGGTGGCACTGTATATGTACAAAATGACCAAACTGCTCTGAACTATTTACCTACCCCACTCACTTGCACCTTTGAAATCTTCTATCTATCCTAAAAAGATCAGAGGCATTGCAAATAGTTCACATTGTTACACACGGTTCCAACAGTCTACACCAGTATAGAGTCTGAAGAAGGGTTTTGGCCCGAAACATTGCCTATTCCTTCGCTCCATAGATGCTGCCTCACCCGCTGAGTTTCTCCAGCAATTGTGTCTACACCAGTATAAACATTTGGAAATAATTTTAAAAGTGTTTCTTTTTAAGCTACACTGTTATCAATATGTTTCTATGACCACTTCAGATGAAATTTGATACACTTGACAGTTACACTCAGGCAAAATACTAGCAATCCTTTTGCCAGTGCTATTTTAAGGTCAATTTTATTTTAGTTCATTTCAGAGGTACAGCATTGAAACGGGCCCTTTGACCGACCAAGTCCACGCAGACCACTGATCACCCATACATTATTATCCCATTTTCACATCCTATTGGTGTTTTGTAATTAATGTTTTATTATTATTAATGTTTAGTGTTTTCTGAGTCATTCGTAACTGTCACTGTATGTCATGTTGTTACTTATGGGTGGGGCACCAAGGCAAATTCCTTGTATGTGAATACTTGGCCAATAAACCTACCTACTTACTATTCACTAAGGACAATTTACAGAGGCCACAAACCTACAAGCCGACGTCTTTGGGATGTGTGAGGAAACCGGAGCACCCGGACACAAGGGTGACAGCACACAAGGTCAGGAGCAAATCCGGGTCACTGGTGCTGTGAGGCGGCAGATCAACTTTAAGATTTATCTGAGCTTTTCGGAGATCTAGGAACGAGTGACGCAGCGGTAGAGTTGCTGCCTTACAGCGTCCGAGAACCAGGTTCGATCCTGACTACGGGCGCTGTCTGTATGGAGTTTATATGCTCTCCCGGTAAGCGGGTGGGTTTTCTCCGGGACCTCTGGTTTCTTTCCACATTCCAAAGGCATGAAGGTTAATTGGCTTTGATAACATTATAAATTGTCTCACGTGGGTAGGATAGTGCATGTGTACGGGGATCACTGGTCAGCGCGGATTCGGTGGCCGAAGGACCTTTTTCCGCGCTGCTTCTCTAAACTAAATCGGGTGCATTGTGTTTGGTTCCAAATTTATAATCATTTCCACTCAAAACTGGTAAAAATTACAGTTAAAAATTTAACATACACAATTTAAGGAAATGGCTGGTGATGGAAGCAATGATATAATCTGTTTTGATTTATGGCAATGACAAATATGATTATGATATTATGATAACATTACAAGTGGAGCCTCTTCATAAACATTCACAACAAACGCACATGATTTCCCAACTGCAATATGCACCTTGACATTATCTTCAAAGGTTTCAAAGATCTTTCGTTGTCACGTGGACCAATTAACGTACAGTGATATGCAAATCACCATACAGCCATTATGAAAAAAGCAACAAGACACACAACTACATAAAAGTTAACATGTGGGGAATCCACCACATGTGGGGAATCCACCACAGCAGATTCCCCACATTCCTCACTGTGATGGAAGGCAAAAAAGTCCCATCCTTCCTCTTTATCTTCTTCCTCATCTGTCGGGGCGATCGAAACTCCCGCGTCGGGGCGGTTGAACCTCCCACCTCGGGGTGGTCAAAGATCATAGAAACATAGAAACATAGAAATTAAGTGCAGGAGTAGGCCATTCGGCCCTTCGAGCCTGCACCGCCATTCAATATGATCATGGCTGATCATCCAACTCAATATCCTGAACCTGGCTTCTCCCCATACCCTCTGATCCCTTCAGCCACAAGGGCCACATCCAACTCCTTCTTAAATATGGCCAACAAACTGGCCTCAACTACCTTCTGTGGCAGAGAATTCCACAGATTCACCACTCTCTGTGTGAAAAACGATTTTCTCATCTCGGTCCTAAAAGACTTCCCCCTTATCCTTAAACTGTGACCCCTTGTCCTGGACTTCCCCAACATCGGGAACAATCTTCCTGCATCTAGCCTGTCCAACCCCTTAAGAATTTTGTAAGTCTCTATGAGATCACCCCTCAATCTTCTAAATTCCAGCGAGTACAAGCCGAGTCTATCCAGTCTTTCTTCATATGGAAGTCGTGCCATCCCAGGAATCAGTCTGGTGAACCTTCTTTGTACTCCCTCTATGGCAAGAATGTCTTTCCTCAGATTAGGAGATCAAAACTGTACGCAATACTCCAGGTGTGGCCTCACCAAGACCCTGTACAACTGCAGTAGAACCTCCCTGCTCTTGTACTCAAATCCTTTTGCTATGAATGCCAACATACCATTCGCTTTCTTCACTGTCTGCTGCACCTGCATGCCTACTTTCAATGATTGGTGTACTATGACACCCAGGTCTCGCTGCATCTCCCCTTTTCCTAATCGGTTACCATTCAAATAATAGTCTACCTTCCTGTTTTTGCCACCAAAGTGAATAACCTCACATTTATCCACATTATACTGCATCTGCCATGCACTTGCCCACTCACCCAGTCTATCCAAGTCATCTTGCAGCCTCCTAGCATCCTCCTCACAGCTAACGCTGCCCCCCAGCTTCGTGTCATCCTGTGGCTTGAAGTTCTTGAAGTCGGTCACTTTGACTAGAGACCGCGAGCTCCGTGATGTTGAGTCCGCAAGCACCCACCATTGGAGCTCCGAGATCGATCCCTGGCAAAGAGATTGTGGGCTCCGTGATCTTAAAGTCTCGTAGGCTCCCCGCGGTTGAGCTCTCACAAGTCGGTCTCCAGCAAAGGCCACCGGCTCCTCGATGTTAGGCCGCAGTACAGGTGGAGATACGATATGGGGGGGGGAAAAATCACATCTCCGTCAACGTAAGAGATTAGAAATGTTTCTCCCAACCACCTACCCCCTCGCCCCCCACATAAAACAAGTAAAGAACACTAAAAACATACTATTAAAACACAAAGAAGGAAGTGACAGACAGACCGTTGGCGAGGCAGCCATTGCTGGTGCCACCAATTAGTTCAAACTGAAACTATCTTCTTTGGTTCAAATTTGTTAGACTAACTGCTGAACATCAACTTTGTTAGTATTTCCAACAATGCTGCCCGACCTGCTTTATGTTTCCAACCATTTTGATTTAATTTCAGATTTACATCATCTGAAGTTTTTTTTATTTCTCAGTGCACCAAATTAAAGTTGGCTTCTGCTGATCATATAATATGTGTAGGAAGGATCCTCTCCCTGCCAGCCAGGCAAGGTCTTGGTGCCTGTCGCTGACAGTCTGCTCAGGAAACCATCTCACAGAAAAGGACGAAGTGCTGGAGTAACACAACAGGTCAGGCAGCATCTCTGGAGAACATGGACAGGTAACATTTCAGGTTGAGACCGTTCTTTAGAAACACAGGCAGACATACACACAGCCATCTCACACACAGATATCCAGGGAGCTTACAGGATGTTCTGTGCTAACCACTTCTTGATGGACCTGTAGCCAAAAGTAATTTTCCATCTGAACCTTTCTACCTAGGTCTGGTAGTGTTGGTGTATATGGTGCAGTCGTAGCCCCAACACCACTCTTACACTGTGGCAGTTACCCAACCTCTCTTCTGTTTCATGTTCCAACTGAATGGAACACTGTGCAGTAACAAGGCCAGGCCTATCCTTCATAACGCTGGGTATAGGTGGGACTTCAGTGCGTAGCCACACTTGGCGTACTTCAGTTCGATGCACAGCTTGACGCACCCACACACTAAAGGTGACATCAGGACAAGGTTATGTCAGGAGTTCCTTTTCCCCTCATTCTTTGAAGACGTGCATTGTGAACCATTGGATGGGCTTCATCTTGGAACCAAAAATGAAGTGGAAGATGGTTCGGGTGACTGCCTTGGTGCAGGAACGGTGTACGGTCTACTGTCGTACCATGTACATCTACACCAAGAGCACCTCACTCCTGATGACCAAGTTCCTGTCCAGCATTGAGATGGTTCACCGCTCCTGAGTTCCCAATTTCTGTTGAGCCTTACTACAGTATCTGCTCCAGGCAATCTTTGCCCTGTGCACGGATTCCTCTGGATCAGATCCCCAGCACCTTTGGGAAGCCAGCCCTGTTAGTGAAGCATAAGGAGTATTGGCCAGGCCAGTTGCAAAAAAGCTTACCCTCATTCTTGTAGTAAACAGGAACTGCAGATGCTGGTATACAAAAAAAGACACAAAGTGCTGGAGTAACTGAGCAGGTGAGGCAGCATCTGTGGACATGGAGAACATGGACAGGTGACACTTCGGATTGGGACACTTCTTCAGACTGCCCTCTTTCTTCCTATGTCTAATGCTGGTCTGGAGATCCAGGACCAAGACCAACGTAAACATTTTACGAATACTAGAAGCTGGATGACTCTTTTGTTCCATAATAGCAGCCTTCACTGAAGAATGCTGCTGCTGCTGTTAGCACTCGTGAGATGTGAAACCCTTGTGAGTGCCGACTGTTCCTAATACTCAGGTTTTGCTCACTTGACTGCTCCAGATAGTTAATTCCCCGGGGTTCATCAATGCAAGGGGTTGGTACAAACCTCACCACAAACTGGGGGTTACCTTTTGGTTACACTTGGCACACCTGCATTCAAAAGTCAGTATTGCTATTTTAGTCCTTTTACAATATGAAACCAGGGAGCCATTTCATATTAAAATTATTGGTCTCAATATCAAATGAAACCCACAATGTGATTCTTGGATGGACGCAAAATGCCAGAGTAACTCAGCTAATCAGGCACCATCTCCAGAGAAAAGGAATAGGTGACGTTTCGGGTCGGAACCTTTCTTCAGACACTTCAGCCTGATCTGAAGATTGAGAAGCATCACCTATTCTATTGCTCCAGAGAAGCTGCCTGACCTGACGAGTTACTCCAGCATTTTGTGTCCATAGAGTCATAGAGAGATACAGCGTAGAAACAGGCCCAACTTGCCCACACCAGCCAACTGCCTGCATTTGGCCCATATCCCTCCAAACTTGTCCTGTCCATGTACCTGTCCAACTGTTTCTTAAACGCTGGGATAATCCCTGCCTCCACTACATCCTCTGGCAGCTCGTTCCATACACCCACCACCCTTTGTGTGAAAAAGTTAGCCCTCAGATTCCTATTAAACCTTTTCCCCTTCACCTTAAACTATGTCCTCTGGTCCACGATTCGCCTACTCTGGGCAAGAGACTCTGTGCATCTAAACTTTGTGTCTATCTTCGGAATAAACCAGCATCTGCAGTACCTTCCTACATATGTGATTCTTGAAGGCAGTTGCAATGTATGATTATATTTACAGCCACGTTGGTTATGGGAGAACACCAGGCTGTGTTGATGTACAAAATTAACAGGTAGGACTTAGGAGGAGATCTGTGTATGAAGGAACTGCAGATGCTGATTTAAACCGAGGATAGACACAGAATGCTGGAGTAACTCAGCGGGACAGACAGCATCTCTGAGGAGAAGAAATGGGTGACATTTTGAGTCGAGACCCTCCTTCTTCTGAAGACGGGTCTCAACCCGTAGCATCACCCATTCCTTCTTAATTTGACTGCAGGTGTGCCATGTAACCAGATGTTAACCAGCCAGTTTGTGGTGAGGTTTGTGTCAACCCCTTGCATTAATGAATCCCATTGAGTTCACTATACAAGGAGACCGTACAGCCATTTGAGCTTGTTCCGTCATTCAATAAGATCACAGCTGATCATGTACATCATTCCCTCTATTAGGCAATTGGCACATTCCCTACATGGCCAAAAATCCATTGCCGTGTTGTTCATCAAAATCAGAGGCCTCTGGGCAGAGAATCACCACAGACAGCCAAGTCCTTGGGTATTTTTAAGGCGGAGATTGCCAGATTCCTGATTAGTGAGGGTGTCAAGGGTTATGGGGAGAAGGCAGGAGAACGGGGTTGAGAGCAAAAGATAGATCAACCGTGATTGAACGGTAGAGTAGACTAAATGGGTCGAATGGCCTAAATCTGCTCCTATGACTTATGAACTTATGAAGAATCCCGAAGATTTACAAGCAGCTGAGGAAAGACATTTCTCCTGCACACAAGTATAGGAACACTTTTAAGAACTGCATATGCTTTGTGGCATGACTTCATTGAACTAAGCATCACTGCTGAGTTGAGGATTACTGCCTGCAATAAAGGATAGAAACAAAGAATGCTGGCTTACAAAAAAAGACACAAAGTGCTGGAGTAACTCAGCAGGTAAGGTACATCTCTGGAGAACATGACAGGTGACATTTCAGGTCTTTTTTTTCCTCCCAAAATGTCACTCTCCATGTTCTCCAGAGTTGCTGTCTGACCTGCTGAGTTACTCCAGCAATTTGTACCTGTTTTTCAACAAAGGATGTTCTGTTCGAAGCTTTACTACCATCTAAACATCCATGCTTGCAGCAATAGTACAGTCACAATATTTTTCTCAATCTTACATGGCTAATCCCTTGACACGGAGAGTTGCCTTTGGATATACGTACTTTGTTTATACTTAGTTATGGTGGCTTAATTGGAGCTCATTAATTCTGCAAAATAGTTTTTTTTAAATCATTGTCAGTTCCAGAAACACAGGCACGTGGAGAAAATGTCAGTTAGAGTTGCCATAGAAAAAATGCTGAAATAGAAATAATTATGGTTTCGCAATAAACATTGCGCTTGCTAATAAGGCCCATTTATGTGATAATAACGAGTAAAATGTATACACGGTAAAGATTGAACAAAAAGTCATGCTGACAGGTTAGAACTTGTGCAGAGAGATGATGTTTTGACTTGTTGCAGCGAGTTCTGTCAGCTTCAGAACCCAGAAGGTTTGAAGATTGCAAAGAAAACGTAGCAGGTGTGAAGATTGTATGGAACTCTGCTTCTCAGGTGGCATTGTTTGATTTAGCGGGTGGCCTCTGAACCTTTCCGGACCAAGGGCTGGTGTTATTCTGAGAGCACATCTAGGGTTATTGAGCATCTGCCAACTGCCCTGTGTTCACACAGTCTGGCAGTGCCTTTGTGGTACTGGCTGCACACCAGCAGTTCCAGTCCAAACCTATCCTGTTTGCTTTAGCATACTGTGATCCAGCTCACCAAGAACCAAGAGCTTAAAGGTCGATGCCATGTACAAAATGTGAACCCGAGTCTTACCTTTCTCTCGAGGATAGGAGAGGGGTGATGATGGATCCTGCACTGCCCCACTCTGGATTCGAGAGGTACAGACAAAGAGTCCCAACTCGAAACGTCACCAATCCATGTTCTCCAGAGATGCTGCCAGACCGACAGAGTTACAGTACATCAGCACTTTGTGACTTTTTTTGTAAACCAGCATCTGCAGTTCCTTGTTTCTACATTCTGAAAATTGGGAATTTGTTATTGCTTATGCACCAATTATGGAATCCGTGAACAACAGTTGCTTTTTCTTCTATTTTATACCATAATTTATTAATACAAATGTTAACCTTAGAACATAGAAAAGTACGGCATAGGAACAGGCCCTTTGGCCCACAATGTCCGTGCTGAGCTTGCTGTCAAGATAAACCAATCTCCTCTGTCTGCACATGACCCATATCTCTCCATTCTCATGTGCTTATCTAAAAGTCTCTTAAACACCACTATCGTATTTACCTCCACCACCACCCCTGACATTGCAGTCTAGGCACCCCCCACACTCAACATAGAAATTCAACCCCACACATTCCCTTTAAACGTTGCCCCTCCTACCTTCAAGCTATACCCCTTGATATTTAAAAAACAACACCCCATTTCATTATGACACATAAGGAGCCCATTTGGCCCATCAGGTCAATACCAGCTCTCAGAGCAATCACATTAGTCCCACTTATTTTCCCATAACCCATTCTCTCTTACACGTTTAACAACGTTCCCAGTTTTCCCGCCACTAGGGGGAATGTACAGTGACCAATTAACAATTCAATTCAATCTTTAATTGTCATTCTGCAGTGTACAATACAGAGACAACGAAATGCAGTTGGTATCTCCGAAAGGCGAACTTACGAATAAACAAGTAATTGCGCAGTAGTATGAGTATATACATCTACACATATACAGTGGTATCCGTGCAATTTGCTGGTGATTGGATAGTCCGGGGGGGGGGGTGGGGGGAGGGAGACAGGCAGTCATTGAGGTGCAGCGTTGAGAAGTGTGACAGCCGCAGGGAAGAAGCTGTTCTTGAGCCTGCTGGTACGGCAGCGGAGGGACCTGTAGCATCTCCCGGATGGGAGGAGGGTAAACAGTCTATGGTTGGGGTGTGAGCTGTCCCTGACGATGCTGTGCGCCCTGCGCAGGCATCGTTTACTATGGACAGGCTCAATGGAGGGGAGTGAGGAGCCTGTGATGCGTTGGGCGATCTTCACCACCCTCTGCAGAGCTTTCCGGTCGGCGACAGAGCAGTTACCATACCATACTGTGATGTAGTTGGTAAGGATGCTCTCGATGGTGCAGCGGTAGAAGGTAACCTATCAACAGCACATCTTTGGGAGAAAACCTGTGGACTAGAGGGAAACCTACATAGTCACAGAGAGTCTGTGCACACTCCACACGTGCAGAGCACCAACAGAGGGCAGAATTAAACCCAGCGTCCCCCTTGGTTTAATGGGGCAGCGCACTAGCTACCGCAACATTGCGCAAGAGGAAATAGCAATGAAACTGAGTTTCACTGGTGTCAATGTGATGATATGCCGCAAGTAAAGATGTGTAAGAACTCAAACTGATAATTACATTCATAGACACAAAATGCTGGAGTAACTCAGCGGGTCAGGCAGCATCTCTGGAGAGAAAAAAAAGGATCGAGTAGATACACAGAGTCTCTTGCCCAGAGCAGGTGAATCGAGGACCAGAGGACATAGGTTTAAGGTGAAGGGAAAAGATTTAATAGGAATCTGAGGGGTAACTTTTTTTTTTTTACACAAAGCGTGGTAGGTGTCTGGAACAAGCAGCCAGAGGACGTAGCTGGGGCAGGGACTATCCCATCATTTAAGAAGCAGTTAGACAGGTACATGGATAGGACAGATTTGGAGGGATATTGACCAAATGCTGGAAGGTGGGACTACTGTAGCTGGGACATATTGGCCGGTGTGAGTGAGTTGAGCCGATGGGCCTGTTTCCACGCTGTATCACTCTACGATAGGTGACATTTCGGGCTGATAAAGGGTTCCGACTTGAGAAGTCACCTATCCTTTTCCTCCAGGGATGCTGCCTGATCCGCTGAGTTACTACAGCACTTTGTGTCTGTCTTAGGTGTAAACCAGCATCTGCAGCTCTTTGTTTCTACATCCTGATAATTGCATTTGTTCCCCATCAACCAACCAGTGGATTTAGGAAAGGAAATATTACATCAAATGGTATTACCATTTGTATATTCTAACATCTGCCATTAATAACCTTGCTCTTAGATAGCTGTTGATAGGTTTTTGCAAAGAATAGGTTTAATGGCCCATTACTGACTGAAAGCCCCCACAACATTATTTAATGGACAGAAACATGGATTGAGGCTAAAACAAAACATACTGAAAATACTGCAGCTCAGGCACCACTGTGGCAGGTAGTGTTTTAGTTGAGGACACGTTGTTCAAATTGGAATAAATCATAGGTGGATTTAAGGAAGATGAGAAGGGATGATGCACAGGTACAAAAGGTCATAAGTGAAAGGAGCAGAATAAGGCCTTTTGGCCCATCAAGTCTACTTCGCCATTCAATCATGGCTGATCTATCTCTCCCTCCTAACCCCATTCTCCTGCCTCCTCCCCATATCCTCTGGCACCTGTACTAATCAAGAATCTATCTAAAACTAAAGAAATGTGGTAAAATATTGAAAACAGTCGATTAAATGACCAGCAAAATTACATTGAGCCATTAGAAGATATACCAAAGGGAGATCAGAGACATGGATTGGTAGCAGTGAAGTCACTGTTTCGCAACAAGGTCAGAAACAGAAGCAGAAGTCAGCTCGATCGTCTGACAAGATAATGGCTGCTCTCATCACCGCCACTTTCCAGCACTAACCCCATCTCCTCCGATTCTCTTAATTTGAAATAATCCATCGTTCGTGTCTGTATCAGTGACCAAACTTCCACAGCCTTCATGGGTTCTCTACCATCAAAGACATTCTTCTCCTTCAGTCCTAAATGGCTTTTTGTCCATAACAGAGAGCAGCAATTAGAGAAAAGCCTTTACAACTGCATGTGCAGGCCGGACAGACTGTTAGGGATCTTGCTTCTGACATTACAAAAAGGGCACAAATAACCAACTTGCCAATTAGTGAGGAGGAAGTTTGCAAAAGGAGCATTTCTGCCACAAATAATAATGCTACAGAAGATCTTACAACATTGACAGTGAGAGGAGGTGCCTCATTACAGGCACAAAAACAATCAAGAAATGTTTGTGTTCAATAAAAGAACAAAGGGGCATTGCAGGGGCAACAGCAATAGCACTCATCTTAACAAACCTGTGTTTGTCCTCAGCGATACAACACCTTGGCACCTACCAGGCCTTTGGTTAGGAAGCAACTGCAGATGCTGGTTTTAACTGAAGATAGACACAAAAAGCAGGAGTAACTCTTTTCTCCAGAGATGCTGCCTGTCCCACTGAGTTACTCCAGCTTTTTTTGTGTCTATGCAGGCCTTTGGTTGTCAGTCCAAAATATCTAGAGAGGAGGATGATGACAAGTGTAGGGTTCATTACCCAATGGAGAACCAAGCCAAGTAACACCTTGGTTGTTTTTGTCTTAGTTCTCTATTGTATTATGAAAAAGGAAATAAGAGGAGTAAAGAGAATGCAAAAAATGGAACATTGCTTCAGAGTAAAGAGGAACCGAGAGATATAAATAATAAGTAAATGGTTAGAGGAGGAGTAAGGTAAGGTGATCTTTTCATGAAATTGAAAAAGCAAGGCCGAAGAATAAATGATTACTTTGTCTCAGCCTTCACGTGAGAAAACTGGTAAACACTGGCCAGTCCATCATGGGTACTGACCTCCTCACCATCGCAGAGATCAACAGGAGGTGCTGCCTCAAAAATGCAGCCAGCATCATCAGAGAACCACACCACCCTGGCCACACTCTCATTTCATTCCTGCCGTCAGGAAGAAAGTATAGGCGTCTGAAAAGTGTAATGTTCAGATTCCAGAAGTGGCTTCTTCCCAACAACCATCAGGCTATTGAACACTACGAACTTCAAATAAACTCCGAGCTACGAACTGCCTTGATTGCACTAGGGACCCGAGGCATTGTTTTTGTCTTTCCACAATTTAGATTTCTAAAAAAAATATATACAGTTTCCTTATTAAAGTATTTTACAAAAGCTTTTCACTGTATCTCAGTACACCTGACAATAAACTAAACTATGTTTACCTATCTACAAGCAAGAATTTCATTGTTCTGTTTCAGAACATATAACAATAAAACACCCTGGACTCTAGAGAAGATGCTGCAAATACTAGACAATAGGCAATAGACAATCAGTGCAGGAGTAGGCCATTCGGCCCTTCGAGCCAGCACCGCCATTCAATGCGATCATGGCTGATCTTCCCCAATCAGTGCCCCGTTCCTGCCTTCTCCCCATTACCCTGACTCCGCTATCTTTAAGAGCCCTATCTAGCTCTCTCTTGAAAGTAACCAGAGAACCGGCCTCCACCGCCCTCTGAGGCAGAGAATTCCGCAGACTCACAACTCTCTGTGAGAAAAAGTATTTCCTCGTCTCCGTTCTAAATAGCTTACCCCTTATTCTTAACCTGTGGCCCCTGGTATTGGACTCCCCCATGTTTCCTGCCTCTAGCATGTCCAAACCCTTAACAATCTTATACGTTTCAATAAGATCCCCTCTCATCCTTCTAGGAGATAGTGGTGACACTGGATAGGCTATTTAAAAGCTCTGGAAGAGCAGAAAAGTCACTGTATCCAGATGACATGAATCTTGGTTGCTGAAGGAGGAAGGGTGGGCACGACAGACACTGGCCACAGTATTCCAGCTCTCATTACATGCGGGAGTAGAGTAGATTCCGAATATTACACTGCTGTTCAAAAAGAGGGAGGCGATAAGTCTACAGGATAACTGAATCCAACGTATGCACAGGGGGCAATATTCTGGGGCAAAATGATCACTTCGGAAATTTTAAAAGTAAATAAATGCAAACAAAGCATGAATATAATGAATGGCGACCCTGTGATTAACTAACTTGATGGAATTAGTTAATAAACTCATGAAAAGGTTTCATGATTGAGAATCAACTAGACCGAGTGGCTACGACATATGGATAATACATAAAGCCAGGAGATTGGATTTCTTGTTTCTCTGACGGGAGTTGGGGGGTGGAGGAGTGAGGGTGATGGGGTTTGAACAGTTGTGTTCTGCATCGGGGCACCTCACTTTCTGTTATATATTAATGACCTCGAATAGGTAACCATTTGCGGGTAACATGAAACTTAGAAAAAGAGGGGACAGCAATAAACCTTAGGGGCGTACGAAAGAACAAACTCACACAAAATTAACTTTTACTGTAGAGCAGTGCAAAGTGACATTTCTCGACATAATAATGGAGAATGGAAATTTGTAATAATAGCACAAATTTAAAAGGGATGCAGGAACTGAGAGATTTGTGGGTGGATGTAGTTCAAACATTTAAGTTGAAAGGACATACCGAGAAGGCAGACAAAACGGCGCACAGGTTTGCTGTCCATAAACAGAGCTGCAGACGGCAAAAGCTAGAAGTTATACCAAATGTTTATAAACAGCTGGGGCTTTGTGGCTGTTTTCAGTGCCACAGGAAGGATAGTGCAGTATTAGGCCAGATGCAGAAGAGATTTACTAGCAAAGAAAGGGGACACCAAATAACCTTTCCAAGGTCAATTTGATTTAAACCAAGGGTTTCATGCTTTCTCACCTACAGTCCGTTTACCCCTAACACAGCCAGGATATATATTATCTAACAAGTTCCTCTCACCACGCCCCAAGGTTGGTTGATGTCGATCCCAACCATTTCTAATTCAACTTTTCACATTCATTTTGTTTTTCCTGATCACACGGCAAGATCCTCACCTGTTTCCATACCTCCTTCCAATTACCAACTAACCACACCCCTCCTTTACAAACTGAAATCACTCTTCAAAGACCCCGGTTCTCCTCAACTTTCTTGATCTCTTGTTGCATTCCCAGGCTTGACTCCCGCTCGGATAAATGCACAGCTTCCCTGCGTCCGTGTTGGCCATTTATTGCTGCCCCATTATGAACACCTACCTCTCCCTCCACCACCCCCCCCCCCCCCCCCACACCCACAGCTGCTGAAGGGTCCCTCTACAATTCTCACCGCATGTTGGTAACCATGAAAGCTCAGTCAATGTTCAAGTGCAAGGAGTTGTCTCCACACCTCTCCTTGCACTTGTGAACAACTAGTTCCTTCAATCTCACCTCCAACAAGGGCATGGAACTGAAATGAAAACTTAAGGGCCTGTCCCACTTTCACAACCTTTTTTACTCATGGACATTTTTCATCGGGCTCGAAAAACGCCCCGACCTACTTGATTCCACGAGTAATGATACCTATGACCTTGTGACGACCATGCTGCGAGTATGAGTCAAGGGCAAACTCGGCAGAGGTTGTGAATTAGGTTGTGAAAGTGGGACAGGCCTTTAAAGAAGAAAATTTGCAGCGCTGTGGGGAAAATATCAGACAAATTTAAAAAAATTCCAAAGAGCCAGCATGAGATCAATGGGCCAAATGGCCTGCTTTTTTTGCATGTTTTTATGATTCTTCAATTGATTGGAAAATGAAAATAGCAACATACTCTGGAGTATACACTCATCTACAGTATACTATCAAGGAATCCCATGTGCAGTACTATATATAACCTGTTACAAGTTTATGAATGCATTATTTTTCTAAGCTCGGGAAGGCTGAGTTTTACTTTCTTTGTTACATCATCTCTGGGAGGATTCTTTATGGCATCCTTCAAGTACCAGATGTTTTCTGGAAGGTCATCCAAGAAGCAGTATTAATAGTCGATGTTTACTAGCTTAGCTTTCTTGAGCAAGACAGCAGAAAATGTTGTAGAGAAATTATTACAGAAGTACTTCATTTACATTTGAAGTTTTAGTCCTGGTTTCTCACACAGTAGATGTTGGGAAGATGAAGCCAATTTGTCCGTTTTAGTCGTTGCGAGACTGCAGATGTTAATGTTGCCTCCTACAACTTGCTGCCTCAAAGGACATCAATTCTCTCCGTTTCAACTGATCAGAACTACACCTGGGACCATTTGACCTTTGGATCACCAGTCTAACTGGGAATGGGAACTATTATAAATCACCCTTTTACCAAAACAGCAACTAAAAGACATTGTCAGTCTTAACTATTTGCCCAATCAATTATTTTGCAACTTCCTACAAGGAGTTGTGGGGTGGGTGGTGAGGGCGAGGTGGAGAATTCTACCATTGGCTCCCACAAGTGATTTTCACCTCGCTGTAAGCCACGTTGCCAGAAATGTTCACGTGTTCAATGCCCGTGGCCAAACACTAACTGCTCCCATGTGATCTTTCCTTCGTCTTTCTTACAGCTTAAGTAAAAGCCTTTCGTTGAATCACTTGAAGCATTTCTTAAAGCACAGCTGTCCTTCTAATGAAGCTACTCCTGCAATGCTCTCAGATAGGTAGTTGCAGAATTCATCTTATTGGAAAGTGATGTCCCATCAACGGAAATATATAGACAATCTTGGGAAAATGAACTAGGCCAAATTATTAGACCAGAAGTATGGGACGAAAGTTTACAACATATACACCATTGTTCGTTAAATGCTAAACACTCTCTTATACAGTTTAAAATACTACATAGACTACATTATTCAAAATCTAAACTACATAACATTTTTCCAAAAGTATCTCCCATATGTGATAAATGTCAACATTTAGAAGCTAATCTGTCACATTCATTTACAAACTGTATAAAAATTACAAAATTCTGGACAGAAATATTTAGGATAATTTCGAATGTTGTTAATATAATTTTGACCCCTGATTCAAAGTTAATAATACTAGGAATACTGGAAACAGACCAATTAATAACAACGAATCAAAGAATTTTTATTGATTACGGTTTAATAATTGGGAAAAAATTAATATTAAAATTTTGGAAAGGCCCTACATCCCCCACAATCAAAATGTGGAATACAGAAATGTCGGAGACACTTCATCTGGAGAGATTGAGGCTTGTCCTAATGGACAGGTTAGATCTCTTCAGAGAGATATGGTCTCCATATATTGAATATTTACAGGGTCATAATGGCTCGGTACGAGGGCTCGACTGAGGCCTGAATATTAGAATAGATGAAGAAGTATACATAATAAATCATGCCTATATCTCCAATGACGGATTAATGATTAACACTCCATTCGCTTTCATATTTTCTATATTATCTCTCTCTATCTTTTCTTACTTTATAAAAAAAATTAGAAAAGTGTATAGAAGCATATAGTCTTAAATTTTAATATTAATAATAATATTAATATTAATATCATGAAAGTATCTAATAATGTATTTTCATTTATGTAAAATAATGTATTTTTCATCAATATGTTTCTACAATAAAAATATTTAACAAAAAAAAAGAATTCAGACCTAGAAGAATACTTTACCAAATTATTTTCAATTTTCCCAACTCAGATATTTACTTGCCTTGTTTTCCCCACTGATTACCTTTGCCAGGGAGAATGGCTTCCAAACTTTTCACTTGAGTTTTGTGCTCACATTCTTGATTTCTACTTAAAACATCTGAGCTGAGGCGATGTTTACAGTCAGAGTTATACAGCATAGAAACTGGCCCTTCAGCCCAATGCGCCCATGCCGATCAAGGTGATTAATCTGACTGTAATTTGCAACCGCAAGAAATGCAACACTTGTCCCTTCACCTCCCCCCTCCACTCCTTTCAGGGACCCAAGCAGTCCTTCCAGGTCCGACAGAGGTTCACCTGCACCTCCTCCAACCTCATCTACTGCATCCGCTGCTCCAGATGCCAGATGATCTATATCGGTGAGACCAAGCGGAGGCTTGGCGATCGCTTCACCGAACACCTCCGCTCGGTCCGCAATAACCAACCCGACCTCCCGGTGACTCAGCACTTCAACTCCCCCTCCCATTCCACATCCGACCTCTCGGTCCTGGGCCTCCTCCACGGCCAGAGTGAGCAACACCGCAAGCTGGAGGAACAGCACCTCATATTCCGCTTGGGGAGTCTGCATCCTTTGGGCTTGAATATTGAATTTTCTCAATTCTGTTAACCCTTGCTGTCTCCTCCCCTTCCCACCTCTCCCTCAGCCCTCGGGCCCTGGCATTCCCTCTATCTCTATCTCCCTCCCCCACCCCAGTCGCACCAGCTTCTCATTTTCACACCACAAACAGCTTACAATGGCTTGTTCCCTTTATCACCGATACTTTTTTGCATATCTTTCACTCATTGTTCCTTATCTCTCCACATCACCGTCTATATCTCTCGTTTCCCTGAGCACTTCAACTCCCCCTCCCATTCCACATCCGACCTCTCGGTCCTGGGCCTCCTCCACGGCCAGAGTGAGCAACACCGCAAGCTGGAGGAACGTCTGAAGAAGGGTCTCGGCCCGAAACGTCGCCTATCTCCTTCGCTCCTTAGATGCTGCTGCACCCGCTGAGTTTCTCCAGCTTTTTGTGTACCCTCTCTCGTTTCCCTGATCCCTGACCAGTCTGAAGAAGGGTCTCGACCCGAAACGTCGCCTATCTCCTTCGCTCCTTAGATGCTGCTGCACCCGCTGAGTTTCTCCAGCATTTTGTGTACCCAAGGTGATTAATCTGTTTGCCTGCATCCCTTTAAACCCATCCTTTCCAAGTATTTGTCCAAACGTCTTTTAAATCATGTTATATACTATATATTTTCTGCACTTTAAATACTTAGATCAACTAAAAATTAACTTCTTAGTTCCTGCTATATCTTCTCTCCAAGGAGAATTATTCTGTTTTGATTCCCAGCTCCATATTTTAACATCAAGTCCCTGGCGCATTCCTACATCTGGATTTATTATTAGCAATAGCTTCACTAAACAAAGTGTAAACATTGATGATTCTAGGGTAGTAGAGGAAGCTTTGTTACATAAGCAACGTACAACTCTGGCACAAAATAGCAAAATAGAAATCAAATTGCAGAAAAATATAGAGACGACAGGTCATTATGCGTGTTAATAAAGGCTTTAAAAGGCAAAGCAAGCATTAGAATTTATTTTGGAATGGATAGCTTGGAAAACATATCAAAGTTATACTTCAGACATTCACAGGCAGCACAGTGGCAAAGCATTAGAGTTGCTGCCTTACAACACCAGAGACCTGGGTTTGATCCTGACAATGGGTGCTGTTTGTACAGAGTGTGAATGTATATGGGGTGATCGCTGGTCTTGATGGGCAAACTAGGTGGTCTGAAGAGCCTGTTTCCACCCACTGTATCTCTAAATTTGAGGAAGGACATTCTTGCTATTGAGGGCGTGCAGCGTAGGTTTACAAGGTTAATTCCCGAGATGGCGGGACTGTCATACGCTGAGAGAATGGAGCAGCTGGGCTTGTGCACTCTGGAGTTTAGAAGGATGAGAGGGAATCTCATTGAAATATATAAGATTGTTAAAGGCTTGGACACATTAGAGGCAAGAAACATGTTCCTGATGTTGGGGGAGTCCAGAACCAGGGGCCACAGTTTAAGAATAAGGAGTAAGCCATTTAGAATGGAGATGAGGAAACACTTCTTCTTACAGAGAGTGGCGAGCCTGTGGAATTCTCTTCCTCAGAGGGTGGTGGAGGCAGGTTCTCTGGATGCTTTCAAGAGAGAGCTAGATAGGGCTCTTAAAAATAGCGGAGAAGGCAGGAGCGGGGTACTGATTGGGGATGATCAGCCATGATCACATTGAATGGCGGTGCTGGCTTGAAGGGCCAAATGGCTACTCCTGCACCTATTGTCAATAAAACTAAACTATAACTATACACCAGTAGCCCCCCCATCCCCTACTTTCAATTTGAAGAAGGGCTCTCACCCGAAACCTCACCCATCCTTATTCTCCAGAGATGGTGCCTGAAGTTATTCCAGCAATTTTTGTCAATCTTTGGTATAAACCAGCATCTGCAGTAACCTGTTTCTACCACGTGCTTTCCTCCTTGGACTTAGACACATCCATACACATGCAACAGTGTCATTTCCCATGCAGCGATCATTTAAGGGGCCATTGGGTGAATTGAATACAGATGGTTATGAAGATCATCTGTTGCTGAATAATCTCAGCTAATTTGTATTTCATTGCCCTGCTTTCTCTGAATCCTGAGCTGAATATCAAGGCGTAAAGCTTATCTTTTACATAGTTGCTAACCCATATGGACCCAACCAGTACCAAGATGCCCTAGCAACCTCTGCCTGCCTCAATCAATAACCTCCAAATGTCCAAGACTCCCACCTCATATTGATCCATCCACCTCATGCCCACACATGATGGATTACCCAGCCCTGGCTCCCATCACCCACCCAATTCTGGGCACAGACATGAGGTCTACTAAACATGTCGACATCTACCCACCATGCCAACCTTCTTCATCCGATTCCCCAGTCTCCAATCAATACACGCCCCCTCTCCCCAATTACTCTCTGGTACACCGATGTGTGACTCGGCGATCCGCATTGCCCTCGAGGGATCAGCCCCTCGATTCGCAATCCTCACCCTCTCTCCACCAGCAACTATTCCCAGCCAACCCTCATCACGATCATTCAGCCTCTCTCTAACATGAGCTACTGAACCCAGGATGGGACCCAGCTGTCTACTATATATAGCTTTGGGGAATGGTGTCAGGCTAGGTTTGGAGCAGAGGTTGTTCCAAATAGCCAAAGAGGCAGATATAGATGTAGGCTTCAGTTTAGTATATTAGTTTATCGTTATGTGTACGGTGGTACAGTGAAAAGCTTTTGTTGATGCAGATGTATGCTTCATGTACAGTAAGTGCCCATGGCTACACCTTAAAGAGGAATCAAAAATAAGTTATTCCAGGTAGGAACACATTGTTACAGGTGGATGAGAGTGTTAGTAGAGGGAAACTGGTTGGATCTATTTTCTCTAAAAATGTAGAGGGCCCTAAGACATTCCTGACGGTGGACACTTTTCTTCCCAGCTGTGATATAGAATACATAAGCAAGGAGATTTTGGTACAACTTCATACACCATTGGTCAGGCTACACTTGGATTACATGGTGCTGTTTGGATTGCCTTACTATAGGAAGGATGTGATTGCTCTGAAGAGGACGCAGAGGGTGCCCGGGATGGAGCATTTCAATAATAAGAGGCTGAATTTTGTTTCCCCAGGAGCTGAGTTATGAGGACCTGATTGAGGTATTCAAAATTATTGTGGACATGGGTAGATAGTAGGAAATGATTCTTCCAACAACTTATATTTTCCTCTAGATAGTCAGAACCTTTTTTTTTTCCATACCAGTGGTGGCTGAAACCAGAGGGCATTGGTTCAAGTCAAAAGTTAGGAGATTTAAAGTGGACATAGACACAAAATGCTGGAGTAACTCAGTGGGACAGGAGCATCTCTGGATAGAAGAAATACAATACAATACAATGAACTAAATGTTTCCGTTAGGAGCTTTGCTTTATGCGGCCATACAACAAGAAGAAGCAATTTTGCAAGACACACAACCAACTCAATTCACACAAACATCCATCACAGTGAATCTCCTCCTCATTGTGATGGAAGGCAAAGTCTTGTCTTTCCCCTGCTCTCTATCCTCTCCCGATGTTAAAGCCCCCGGCGGGCGATGGCAAGTCCCGCGGCCGTAGAAGCCACGCCGGGCGATGTCAGGCCCCGCTCCGGGTCTTTATCAACCCCCTCAAAACGTCACCCATCCCTTCTCTCCAGAGATGCTGCCTGTCCCACTGTGTTACTCCAGCACTTTGTGTCTATCTTCGGTTCAAACCAGCATCTGCAGTTCCTTCCTTCAGATTTAAAGTGGATATGGCTGAATTTTCTTTCCATATAGTGGGCGGTTGGAATCTGGTATGCACAACACGACTCTCACAATATTTAAGTATCTTGGTGAGCACTTGAATTACCAAGACATAGAAGGCTTTGGACTAGGGGCTGGAAATTGGCATTAGTCTAGAAGGGTACTTGCTGATCATAATGGTGGGCCAAAGGGGAGGCTTCTGTTCTGTATGATCTAGGACTCTAATTACAGGAAGATTGAAGTACGTAGGGATGTGAAACATGCTGATGTGCTGGTCAATCTGGAGCAAGAGAGTTGCACCAGGGTATGCTACAATAGGTCACGTACAAGTCTGCAGCAGATGCCAGCTTGGAATTAGCCCAGATTCACAGCTTTCACTGTTGCACAACATATTTTACACAAGGCTTGAATGGCAATAATACTCATCTCACTGAATGGGAAGTTTAACAAGGGACAGGAAACATACATCTCAATTTAATTAAATGTCCTGAAATGTGGAGGTCAAACACAGTTTCTAGAAACCTTCCTGAAATGTCCGTTCTGCAAAGCACCTCCCTGTCGGGCAGGTGCACCACTCACATTAGAACATTAGCCATTCTTAAAATGGTTGGGTAGTCACCTGGCCTTGATTTCCTTCCTCTCAGTCTATTAACAGAAGCTGGTGTTGGCTCATATATAACAGTTCCACAGAAACCAAAGATATGGCACCAAACGAAGGCTGTGCAATCATAGGAACAAATCAATCGATACGTTTACTTACCAAGCCATAAAAGTTTAACAAAAGGAATTCAGTGATATTCATACTTTGAGAGTGAAAGAGCGGAGTTTAGTGAACCAACATCTGATGAAGGGTCTTGACCCAAAACCTGACCCATCCTTTTTCCTCAGAGATGCTGCCTGAACCGCTGAGTTACTCCAGCACTCTGTGTCCATCTTTAAGCACTTCGATGAGTATGTACATAGGTTTTGTGTGCCTTTTTTTGTGATTCCACCCATTGCTCAAATCTCTTATCAAAAATAACAGTGCTGCTCAGAATATATATTGATAGATTGAATCAATATCACTATTGATGCCTTCGATTAACCTATTTAATGGAAAAGGCTCTTCACTTTGTTATTATATCAATATTGGAGGATGACACATTTGAAGATGGTGAAATGTTTGTTTAGAGTAAGCATTAAGACTTGCTTGCACAATATTTACTGCCATCATGGTACTTTAGTGCAAATGTTCAATTCTCTCCATCTGTGGATGATGGCACTCTGAATACCACTGCATTGTCAATACAAGTAATGAAGTGCTCGTCCTGTCAGCACAGGTAATTTGTCGCACTTTGTTAATGAATTTTCCCTCAAGGAATGTTGATGACACTGCTGGAGATGTCAGAGAGCTCACTTACAAAGGTTGTAGACAGATCCAAAGTTGGCATTGGAAAAACCTGAGGAGATGATGGAGAATTATTGACTGGTTTAGTAATGGCTTGCATTACTAATGCCAATAGTTCCACACTTAAAAGGTAAGCTTTTTCCTCAGCATACCCAGCCAGCTCCCCACATAGAATCTGTCCTCCTTGTCAAGTCCATTTAAAGTGACACCAGCAGCCCTAGTTTTTGCAATCATTGATTTCCTAATCTGTTATCCTCTTCAACTTGGTAAACATAAGAAAGTTGCCAGGTCATTATATTTGCCTCGTTTAAAATGACCAAATCCCGGGGGGGGGGGGGGGGATTGGGAAGGGGGTGGGGGGGGGGGGGGGTGGAGGCCAGGATTGGGTGGGGAGTGGAACCAGGTGGGGGAAAGAGGGGGTCGGAAGTTTGGAAGGGGGTAATTAGTGATCAATGCAGTAAGAGGGCTGAAGTCTTGTGAAATCTACAGGCCTAATGGAGTAGTCAACCGTGACGTCAGTATTCCAAGTCCAGATTTTCTAATATACTGTAGGAATGTACATAGCTTCAGAACAGAAACACACAAACTTAGCTCCAGAAAAGACCTGGCCTATTGGCTACCAACCTATCGGCACAGCCACTTATTCTGCGATTTGGTCATTTTCAACGAGGCAAATATAATGACCTGGCAACTTTCCTATGTTTACCAAGTTGAAGAGGATGACAGCTTAGGAATCTTAGAAATAATTAAAGCTGGCTATCACTCAGAATATTAAAGTTTTGTAAAATCAATGATGCAAAAACCAAAACATATTTTGATTCCATATTTAGAATTCCCACACTTTACGTTGACTTGAGAATGTGCAAACCACATGCTGCACTGAATAAATATAGTAGGTCCAATACTCATCAACATTCAGGCTGCGGCTCCAGGTTCACACCAGGAACACTTACACTTCTGTAGCTGCTGCCCAACATTCTACAATTGATGGGAATAGTTACAGCAAAAAGAAGCAAGTTGCTGCTGAGATGTGGTGGAGTGCCCCCTCTCGGTTCATGTTCATAGGGTTTGACTTGCATTCCCACAAGTGCATTAAGGGCCTGTCCCACTTGCATGCGTTTGGCGCAACCAACCGGAGCTGAGTTCACGCGAAGTTCGCGCTAAGTTTGCACGTGACGTCATTCACGTCATGCTTACCAATCAGCTGGGCAGGAGGCAGGCCGACTGAATTTGGGCGTCGCACTCCGTCAGGCGGTGGCGTCATCACGCAACGCCACGCACTGGGTATACGTCGGCAAGACGCTGCGTACGACCGCAATGCGCCTGCGTGCCGACAGGCCGTTGGCGCGTGAAGATTTCAGTCACTGCAAGAATTTCGGAGCCCCGCGCGATGTCGGGACCAGCCCTGCACAACTCCGCGCTTCTACGTGGGACCGGCCCCGCGTGGCTATACGGTGCCCGTACGCCTCAAGCGACCACGAGGTCGCGTGATTTGCGAGCCCAGGTCGCATAAGTGGGACAGACCCTTTAGGCCGCACTTGGGTTGTGTCACACGACAGGAAGGATGTGATTGTGGTGCCGGAGCGGCAGAGCAGATTCTAGAGGATGCTGCCTGATTAGAGTCCTTCAGCTATGGGAAGAGTTTAAATAGACCAGGTGGCACCAGCAATGGCTGCCTTGCCAACAGTCTGTCTGTCCCTTCCTTCTTTGTGTTTTTATTAGTATGTGTTAAGTGTATGTTTTTAGTGTCCGTCAGCTTGTTTTTATGTGGGGGAAAAGTTGGGGGAAACTTTTTCTGATCTCTTACGTCGACGGAGATGCAATTTTTTTTCTGTATCACATCTCCGTCCGCACTGCGGCCTAACATCGAGGAGTTGGCGGCCTTAGCTGGAGACCGATTTTGAGAGCTCCACCGCGGTCCCCTGCGGACTTAACATCACGGAGCCCATGCTCCCTTTGCCAGGGATCAACCTCGGTGCTACAACCGTGAGGGGTTGGACAGGCTACATGCAGGAAGATTGTTCCCGATGTTGGGGAAGTCCAGGACAAGGGGTCACAGCTTAAGGATAAGGGGGAAATCCTTTAAGACCGAGATGAGAAAAGACTTTCTTCACACAGAGAGTGGTGAGTCTCTGGAACTCTCTGCCACAGAGGGTAGTTGAGGCCAGTTCATTGGCTATATTTAAGAGTGAGTTGGATGTGGCCCTTGTGGCTAAGGGTATCAGAGGGTATGGAGAGAAGGCAGGTACGGGATACTGAGTTGGATGATCAGCCATGATCATATTGAATGGCGGTGCAGGCTCGAAGGGCTGAATGGCCTACTCCTGCACCTAATTTCTATGTTTCTATGTTTCTAACCGTGGGTGCTTTGAGAATTTAACATCACGGAGCTCGCGGTCTCTGGTTAGAGACCAACTTCGGGAACCAAGCCGCAGGAGCTTCAACCGCCCTGACACGGGGGCTTCGATCGTCGCGACACAGGGGCTTCGACCACCGCAATGCATGGTTCGACTGCCCCGACAGAGGGAGAATTAAGAGGAAGAAGTTTGGAATTTTTTGCCTTCCTTCACAGTGAGGAATGTGGGGAATCCCACTGTGGTGGATGTTTATGTTAATCTTTATGTAGTTATGTGTCTTGTTAATTTATTTTTCGTATGGATATATGGTAATTCGTATATCACTGTACCTTAATTGGTACACGTGACAATAAAAGACCTTTGAAACCTTTGTTTTTCGAAGATTGAGTATGTTTTCTAGAATTTACATAAAATAACTGTTTTTGTTTTAAACATATTCTTAACAAGGAAGATGCTGGCTAGATGTTATTCCTGGCTGGGAAGTTAAGATGGAGGGTTCAAAGTCTCAGAATAATAGATCAGCCATTCAAGACTGAACTGAGCAAAGGTTTTTAAGGTATTTCAATGCTTAAAATTATCTATGCCTGAGAAATGTGGCTGCTCAGTACATTTCAGGATAGATATCAAATCTGGATAATAACAGAACCAGTGGGCATAGCTACAATGCCAGAAGCAGAGTGGAGATAGCTGAACAGCCATGATTTTATTTATTGTCTGAATTGATATGAAAGGCTCAAAGGCCTATTCCCTATTTCTTATGAATCATGTTGAGTTAATCTCAAGTATCTTATATGGAAGACTGCTCATTCAGAAAAACTGTGTTTAATGGAAAACATTCCAGTGTGTAGTTTTAGTTTTAAGTCTGAGGTGCAGCACATAAATGGCCCTCAACCCACAGAGTCTGTGCCATCCAACGATCCCCGTGCACTAGTACTATCCTACACACTCGAGACAATTTACAATTTTTACCCTAGCCAATTAACCAACAACCCTGTACGTCTTTGGAGTATGGGAGCAAACTTAAGCACCAGGAGAAAACCCACGTGACCACAGGGAGAATGTACAAACTCCAGACAGACAGCACCCATAGTGGGGATCGAACCAGAGTCTCTGATGCTGTAAAGGGCTTGTCCCACTGTACGAGGTAATTCAAGAGTTCTCCCGAGTTTCCCTTGATTTGAAGTCAGAGATTTACAGTGATAGCCGCTCGTAGGTACTCGGGGCTCTCGTGGACATTTTCCAACATGTTGAAAAATCTTCACGAGCTTACCGTGTTTCCCAAGTACCTGCCATTAGCATTACGAGTCGCTAAGAGACGTCCCGAGCTCCGACGTACCCGCTACGTATTTACCACAAGTTTGATTTTTTTTTAAACTCGGGAGAGCTCTTGGGTAAACTCGTATAGTGGGACAGGCCCTAAAGGCAGCAACACTTTCACTGTGCCACGGTGCTGCCCTCTAGAGGTCTATAGCCATACTTTTCACAAAGGAATGTGCTTGAAATTGTTGGGAGTCCAATCATTCCAGCCTCTGCTCCGCTGAATGAGTTTCTCAGGGCAAAGTCTTGGTCCTGATTACCTTCAGCTGCTATATCATCAAACTTCCTTCCACAAAGCCACCCGTTGCACAATTTTCAATCAGTTTCGTTTAGTTTTAGTTTCTAGAGATACAGCGTGGAAACAGGCCCTAGGGCCCACCGAGTCCATGAAGACCAACCCGTGCACTACTTCTCTCCTACACACGAGGAGCAACCAACCTACAAACTTGCACATCTTTGGAATGTGGGAGGAATCCGGAGCACACAAAGAACACCCCCATGCGGTCACAGAGTCAAAGTATAAACTCTGTACAGACGGCACTCATAATCACCCTGGGTCTCTGGTGCTATAAGGCAGCAACTCTATTACTGCATCATTACGTTTATAGCCTTTCAGAAAATGCAGCCACGGATGGCTTCAAGTCCCAGATCATCTTTGGGCATGAACTCATAAATGGCAGTGAAATTTATGCCCTGCAAGTGTTGGCCACTGATTTTCTCCAACAAAAGAGTCTAACAACTATCTTTAACATTCAATAGCATCACCATTGCTGAGACACTACCCTGAACACGTTGAACTTCAATTAACTGGACTCGCCAAATAAATTGTGTGACTAGAGGAGAAGATCAGAGGCTGAGCATCCTGGCGCAAGTGACTATACTTCCGATTCCCCAGAATGTTTCCTTCAGTTTTGAGGCACAAATCAGGAATATAATAGAACACTTTCCACTTGCCACTTGCTGTAAGTCCAAGAGCACGAGTTCAAGTCCAAAACCTCCTGCTTCACACGTCATCAGCCTAGATATTCACTTCCTCCATCATGGGCATGCATTTACCATATGTTTTATCATCTACAAATGCATTCTAATTACTTGCCAAGGTGATTTCGACAACATGTCTGAAATCCCCACTCTATCAGGAGAGGACATGCATAGGAATCACATCCACTTACATATTCCCCCCCCCAGATATGTATCATCCTGGCAACAATCCCCTGAATATAGACACAAACAGATGGAGTAACTCAGCAGGACAGGCAGCATCCCTGGAGAGAAAGAATGGGTGATGTCTCGGGTCGAGACCCTACTTCAGATTAGTTTGGGAGCAAAACTATCCCCTGGGTCCAGTCTCTTGGAACTGCCTACCCAACATCATGGAAATAATTTCACCAGTAAGGCAGCTGTAGTTCAAGGTTGTGGCACGTCACTAGTATCAAGGAAATTATAAATGAGCAATAAAGACTCAAGTGCTCTCTTAATTTAATATGACTTGATTTAATTTAACTCCCAGGTATTTTCCAAACTTGTCAATGCAAACATATTGCAGTTCCAGCCATGATTGCTTAGTTTAGTTTAGGGAACAGGACCTGTGGCCCAGCAAGTCCGTGCCGACCAGCGATCACCCGTACACTTGTTCGATCTTACAAATTACAGAATTTACAAAAGCCAATTAACCTACAAACTTGCATGTCTTTGGAATGTGGGAGGACACCAGAGCACCCAGAGAAAACGCTGCACGCAGTCACCGTTCCGTACAGACAGCACCCATAGCCAGGATCAAACCCACATCTCTGGTGCAGTAGGGCAGCAATTCTACTGCTGCGCCACTGAGCCACCCATGATAAGTAATTGTTCTGACATTACCCAAGGAGCATTTTAAGCAACTGTGCGAAATTGATCAAAAATAAATGTGTGACTTCCTTCAGTTAATTTCCTTTTCGTGTCTTTTATGTTTAATATCTTATTTCGACTGCCAAACTGTATTTAAAAATTATTTCAGTTATGCATGAACTAGATTTATGATAGCTGAAATTTCATAAAAACGTAATAACTTGCATTTGTGACATTTGTAACGTTGATGTTGATGAACGTTTTCAAACAACCTTGTTCTTTGCAATATAAACGCCCTGCAACATACAATTACAAACGTGTTTCTGAACATACAACTCCCTTTCTTTTCGTCTTTAGTCTTTTTTTTTAAGCATTGAGATGATGCCTATTGCCCAATTTACTCTTTTCATTCGATTCTGAAGGGAAAGTGAGAGGCAACTTGTAGTATACACTGCTGAGGAATACTATTCGTCCTTTTGCTTTGTAGCACACCAAATATAATGAATGTGCGACTGAATGCTGACTCATTATGCTTACAATACACCGTGATACTAATGGCCACTGCAGGGTGAAAACAAAATCATGATCAAACCCCACCTCCACATGTGCATCCAACCAAAGCACTAATACTTTATCACTGACCTTACATTAGAATAATTTTAAAAAGCACCCTGTTTATAGTGCAAGGAGGAACTGCAGATGCTGGTTTACACCATAGACACAAAATGTTGGATTAACTCAGCGGGTCAGGTGGCATCTCTGGAGAAAAGGAATAGGTGACTTTTCTGGTCAAGACCTGAATGAAGGGTCTCAACCAGAAACATCACCTGTTCCTTTTCTCCAGAGATGCTGCCTGACCCACTGAGTTACTCCAGCATTTTGTGTCTACCTATCCTGTTTATAGCTTATCCTCCCAGTTGTCCTTCTGCTTCAGAGACATTCTGCTTTCCCCCACCCTCCCTGTAATTTAGAACGCCTCCGTTGTCTCCTTCCAAGTTCTGAGAATGTGTTTTCAATCTGAAATATTAACTCTGTTTCTCTTCCCTCTGATGCGGCTTGATGCACTGAGTATTTCCAGCATTTTCTGTTTCTGTCTCACACAAGAGAACTCTGGCTTCAACCATGGGAGCCAGCGGACAGCACTCGGCAGGGACTAGAAAACCACAGGTATTGCAGTCGCCTGCTCCACAAGTGAAATAGGCAAAATGTCCCCACTTCCCTCACCAGGGGAAACATCTTCACTCTGCCCATTAAGATCGGTTGCTCAAGACAGTTCATTTTACCACAAGGCATCTGAAGAAATTATTGGTTCCATTCACACTAAAATCCAAATGCAAGACTTGTCACATCATCTAAAAGAGAACAAGCCATTCAACTTAAGGGGCACGATCGTCACATCAACTCAGCTGCAAATGTGCTCCGATACACGCACACAGTACATGCAATTTTCCCCAAACTAAATCAGAAATTAAAATCATGTATCATTACCTCCCAGCAAAGACCAATGTAAAATGCTTTTAGTAAAGTATTGCACTGGTATGTGTTTTACATTGGTACATAGTTCCAATAACTTAATAGAAAGCAATGATAGGATTTACAAATATAGATTTTTGTTGAAGATTAAGAAGATAAGTTTCAGCAAAAAAATTAATCCCACCATGCAGCAGAGCTGTATCAAGTTTCAAATAAGATAAAAGATCGTCAAACCACCCAATACCTGACTGGAATGTTCCCTTGCATTACATGAGCAGCATCACTAGATGGCAACCTTCACTCTTACAACTACAAGTCAACCATCCATACATAATTGCTGGGGTCCCAAATCCATATTCTCTTGCATAAAAATTAGCAATTTGATAGTTGTAATTTTGTAAAACGTAACGATTTTGAACACTGTTACTTTATCACACTAGAAGTGGACATTCATACTCAAGCGAAAGTATTAAGACATTCCATATGTAATAAATGGAAATAAAACACTAAGAACTGGACATAAAATTACAGATCACCCTATAATCCCACAAAGCAAGAACTTCCAGGCACACTGAGATCTCAAATTTGACTTCAACACATACTTAGCAATTCAGCAGAGACGTAGTGAGAATGTCCTAAATTCAGCAATGTTTGAGTAAAAGGGGTCTCATTGAAAAATGGAAAAGGCTGAATGAGTTGATGGAGAAAATAAAAAGGGCTGCAACAAGGTGGCTTGGAAGGTTGAAATTCCATTCTTAGCAAAAGAGGCTGATTCAGGAATATGATAACAGTGGAGCAAGAACCGTTCTTGAATGTGGTGGTATGTACTTTCAAGCTTTTATATCTTTTGCCTGACAGGAGAGGGGAAGAGAGAATGACCAGTAGCTCTTGCATATGTTGTGTGCTTTCCCGAGGCAGTGAAAAGTATAAATGGGATCAATGAAGGGTGGGAGGCTGGTTTGTGTAATGAACTGGGCTGTGTCCACAAATCTAGTCCTGTGTCCTTGCAGCCTTGGATAGAGCAGTTATCATACCAAGCTGTGATGCATCTGGATAGGATGCTTTCTGTGGTCCATTTATACAAAGACATTGGAAACATGGTGAATTTTCTTAGTCTTCTCAGGAAGTAGAGACATTAATGTGCACTAATGATGTGTTTGGACCACGTCAAATTATTGCCGTTATTTATACTGAGAAACTTGAAGCTCTCAATCACCTCCACTTATCAACATTTATGCTGGGGCATGTTCGCCACCCTGCTTCCTGAAGTCGACGACCATCTCCTTTGTTTTGCTGATACTGAGGGAAGAAGGGTCCCGACCCAAATTGTCAACTATCCAAGTTCTCCAAGGATGCTGCCTGGCCCGCCGAGATACTCCAAACACTTTCCGAGAAAAGGGGTTGTTGTCTTGACACTACACTACTAAACTCTCAATCACCTTCCTGTACCCCACCTCATCATTGTTTGAGATATGGCCCACTGTAAGTGGTATCATCAGCAAACCTTTAAATGGGGAACTATGGTTGCAGTGAGAATTAGAGGGAACCTAGTAAGGGGGGAGAGAACACTACCTTGCGGAGGTCATATCATTCCAGCAGCAGGCAGTAGGGATGACACTTCACCATTAGATATTCCAGGTCCAGGAATTAGGAACTCGCTGGGATTGTCTGTTCCATCAACAAGGTGTTGATTAGAAAGCAGACCCCTCCACTTGCTACCTCGCTGGAGGATGCCATTCAGATCATCTGGTGAACTGAAGCCCTCAGATTGCACATCCCAGGTTACACAGCTGTGAGCTTTGTCTCTGTGAAACAGAGCACAGCAGATACCCAAGTCATCACTTTGAAGGAAGCAGAAATTGTAGAGAATGATCTGTTGAACGTGGAGATCGCCATTTTATCCTAGCTCAGTCTCTCTTCTCCTCCAGATTCCATCACGAGACCAATCTTCCTCCTTCCCTTTCAGGATTGCGTAAGAAATATCTCCTTCACGAGTAGCTCTCTTCTTAAGCACTTTACCTTGCAATCTTAGGCAAATACTTATCCTTTCATCTCTTCGCTTCTCACCATCCAGGAAACCAGCCTTCTGAAGCAGCAATTCACTTGCACTTCTTACAACCTATTGCATTGCATTCGATGTTTCCAATATGATCTCCTCCACCTTGGAGAAACCAAATAGATTCCCTATCCCACTGCCACTGATATATCAGCCTGTGGTCTCCTGCATTGTTACAATAAGGCCCAATGCAAGATTGAGGAACAGCACTTCATCTACAACCTTCTGGATTCAGTGTTGAATTCATCTTCAATCAGTGTTGAATTCATCTTCAAGTAAAAAAGATTGGATTTTATTGCCTTCTATCACATTGAGGAATGTGGGGAATCTGCTGTGTTGGATGTTTATGTTAACTTTTATGTAGTTGCGTGTCTTGTTGCTTTTTTTTAGTATGGCTGTATTGTAATTCAAGTTTCACTGTACCTTAATCGGTACGTGACAATAAACTAACCTTTGGACCTTTGAACTTCTCTCGTTCATCAGCGATATTGCTTCAAGTTGATTTTCCTCCCCTTGTTTCTTCCTTTGAAAGTCAAGTACTTTCACAGCCTGACTTGTCAGGCATATCGTCCTGTCCTCCCTTTTGCCACACATACATTCCTTTGCCTATGTTCATAGGTCTGTACTCTCAGTCCCAATCTACACCCATCCAGACTACCTTGCTTTCAATGTATCCCCACCCTAATAAAGTCAAAGCCCACTCTCCCTGCAGTTCCACGCTTCTTGTCTCTTTCCCAGTTCTGATGAAGATACTTTGACCTGAAATGTTAACTCTCTCTTCCTACACCTGCAGCCTAATATGCTGAGTATTTCCAACCTTTTTGGTTTTCATTTCAAATTTATAAAACTGGATATCTAGCAGAATATTTAAATTCTGCTTCTTAAATTAGAATGATACAATGGTTAAGATATACTGACCAAAAAAATGCATTAAACAAGATTAAAATTTTGTATATTCCAACAGTTTGAAATTCAAGATAAATGCTTCATATACTGACTATCTGAATATGGGATACCTGGCTTTTAATGGACAGCAAACAGCTTAACTTCAATCAAGATTTCAGGCTTCAGATTGCACAGTCCTTACCCAAGAGATAACCAATTACTTACACTCAGTTCAATGGAAAGGTTGTGTGTCAAAAGGGGAAGTTAACTCACTGTTGTTCTTAGTCAAATAGTATAGCATAATTGCGTAAATCTCTAAGTATGGACAGTATCTGATCTTCTAACCGAAATGTGTATGTCATTTATCTTGCATCAATTGCTGCAAATGTACTCAGATATGAATTTTGCAATTAATGAAACACAGCAGAATCCATCTGCAAGAAAAACATTTATTCCTTGTAAACCCCACAGAAAGAGAATGCAGCCAAGACCAGTTATATAAAGAAGTGCCAAAGTGGCAACAAGTGGAGATGGGGTTGTTGTTAACTTCAACACAAAAAAAAGTCAGTGACAATATTTCATGTTCTGCACAATGCTCAAAGAATCCATGAGACAATTTTCTGCAACATTGTTTATGGTGACAATTATACAAGGTTATTCAAAATTGAAAATGGCAGCCAAAGCCATTCTGATCTGGCTTAAGCTAGTATTCAGTCAAAGAAAAATAATTTAGCAATATTTGCTGGTTGCAACAGAGTCCTGTCCTTAGAAAAAACCCTAATTTGTCATTTAAACAGAGTGTCCATTTTGAACCAAGGGGTATACATCAGTCAAGCACAAAAGAAATTGCGGGGGAAAAAAATCTGGAAATTGATAACTCATTTGGAGTCTACTGGAAGCATACAAAGTGCTCTTGTAATAGTTTAAAATGCAAAATAAGCATCCAAATTAAGAGAGGAATGTGGGTAGGGAAAGTGACATTTAGACATTAAGAATTACTGCATACATTTGTAGATTTCAAAATCTTAAAATGCAGCAGCAGTGCTACTAGTTTAGCTTACAAAACTATATACTCAGTTTCCCAAGGTTATAAAAGGTAACACATCCATATAGATGGACAAGAACAATGTTAAAAAGTTAGCTCCTGACCCGAACATTTTACTTGGATGCATTTTAAACAATTTTATTTAAACCATTTGTACGTCTTGTGAAGACATGACTGATATTGTTCACGGTTCCATTTGGATTAGGTCGGGACATTATCACAGTATAATCAATACTCAATATTGTAGAACACTGCTTAAAATCTTGAATGCTAATTTTTGGAAAAGTAATTTTTGCATTGTAACTTACCAAGACCATTTCATGGGAACTGCTGAATAGCTACTTCCCACCTATATGATTATGAGTTGGAATTTGAATAGCTTGATACATGAAGGTGCCTACCACAATGGAATAGCCTTTGCCGACACTATATGGTTGTACTTTAGAATTATGCAAAATAAATCCATATGATATGCATCACTGGACTATATGACTAGGTATTCCTTTGATAATCAAAAATTAAAAGTGCTTCAGAATTAAATATTATTAAAATCAACCTACAGGATTTGAACTGAATTCTAGTCTCACTATACCATATGGTAACGATCTGCCAAATATTTGCTTGCTCTCAAAAGTGTATTTCATTAAATTGAATAAACATTGGATTGGGAAGGGAATTGCAAAAAAGCAATTGTTTGAGTCTATCATGTCTTTTAGACAAAGACATTTTATTGGACAGTAAAAATTGAAAATCAACTTCAATGCACAAGACTACATGGTCAAAAACTTTAATTTTGGGCTGGGGCAATTGGATGGATGCAAGGTGCACTTTTCATCATTTCAGTCCTTTCTTACTTTAATCCATATACAAATATATTCATTTTAAGCACCTATGATGTGCTATTAAATTATAGCAATAATTTCAAAATAAAAACATTGCGAACTTCAGTAACAACTTAAGCAAAAGCCTTTTCTGGCATTATTTAAAAACAAATTATGTCTTTGATGACTTGGATAAACTCAAATTAAATTATGTTCAAGCCTAACATAAAAAATAATTTTAAACAAGGTATTCACTGCTAATTCCATGCCCGTTTCAGAAATTATTTATCTTTCAATAGAAAATGTTTTGCCTTCCTCCTAACAAATCATATTTTGGCATACTGTTCAGGTAATGACAATGTAGATGCCTCATGAGAAGAAAATTAAGCATTTAAGGTTTGAAGAACTTAAAATATATCTCAACATCAGGTCTGCATGTACATTGGAAATTCTTCCTTCAGGATAAGATTACATACTATTTGGTCTGTATTTTGCCTTCTGCACCAAGTTTTGTGTAGTACAATAAATATCTAATAGAAAGTAGAGGCCCGTCTTTAATCCAGTTTTAATTAACACCTGTTCTTAACTGATGAATCATGATTATTTGTACTATTTCATTCTGCAGATCTAGCACTGTCCAATTTGTAAATTCAACAATCTTCAAATTGAATGAAATTAAGGGTTCATATAAACACTAATGCTAAGTGGTAAATGAGAGACAATATTCAATAACTTTGCTGCTGACCTGTGCAACAAAAAAAACAAAAGAAAATCTGTAATAATACTTAAAATTGAGGCAGTGATGTAAAGTATACGATAGCTGTGTCAATAACTGAAGGTTATAAAAAGCACAACACATTAATTTCAAATGTGTCAACTAGTCTTCACTGGAGATAATTGAAAATTTGAGTTAGACCTTTCAACATGACAAAGGAAAAGAATGAGAGCATTATTGAAAATGTGGTTTCCTCTGGCTACAAATTTGAAGGCACTATGATTACTACTATTTTGAATCAAACATAAAAAAAACATTTATCTGAATCATGAGGCTAATTGTTTCAAGTTGGTACCCATTAAAACGTACAATTAATTACAGGTTTGGTCCAATTTGTCCTAGGATAGTTAGGTCCGAAATGGTAATGTGAAATATTCTAGAATTTCAATAAAACTGAGTTTCGTTGTTAATATGACAATCACAGGAGTGTTTGTTCGCTATAAAAGTAATAGTCATACTTTCAAGAACAGCAACATTAAAAATAAATTTGATAGTAGTTTAGCTGATCAGTTACTTACAAATGTATACCTTAATAATCCTCTCATTGATGAAGGAATGGCACCTTTAGGGGGTTTCTTTCAATAAATCTTACTGTAAACTAAATCATGTGACCTTCCCCTCTAGTTTTGGTGATAAACAACCATCAAGGTCTAATCCACATTTTATGACAATTAACTTGGTATTCTGTAGCTTTATGACAGTGTTTGTTCAAATACATTTATGCCTTTTAATATAGATAGAATTATATGGGTAATTTTAACTTAACCTGTTGTGTAAATAATCTATTAACCTTTTAAACTGTCCAGTTACACAAGTGAAACACTAGATTGCTACAAAATGGTAGTAATGCATTTATATCCCATTTACTGAAGCCCTTTTTTGGAAAAATACTCAGGTTTTCTGTGGTATCATACCAAAATGGTCAAACGTGGTATCAAACCTAATCCTGGCATCCAAACCAATCATTTTCCACCAGTCATTTTCAACAACATGGACATTTCTACAATGTCTTGAAAGGAACTAATTCATGAGAAATGGCACTCTAATGATTTTTCTACTGCAGTAATATTAGCTTCATTAACATATTGTTAGGATGCCATGAACTACAAGCTTAATCTCAGAAAAGTATTATATTTTGTGGGTAAATGCTGGGGGGAGAAACCGTAACTTGCAGATGTGTGTTGATGAGTCTCCTCATACAAATAACTCCAGTTTTCAATAAATTGTTGAGCATCTCTCTCTGGACATCTTTAGGCCTATTTTGGATAACTTCCAATTGAAAGCAGGATCTAGAAGTTGGATATAAACAAATTACAACACATCTTAATTAACACATTTGATTTTCTAATTCAATGTCTAATTGGCACTGCATATATCCCTAACACTTGCACTAAGTGCATCCCTTCCTTTTTTGAATTCTGCAGACTTATTTCATGTGATTAATGTGGAATTAATACACATTTCCAGCATGTAATGAAACTGTTAAAATGTTTACTATACTTAACAGCACCAGATAAGTTTAGAGCTAGAAGTGCAAGTTAATATTAAACGTGGAGGAGCTGAGGTGACCGATGCACATTATCTTGTAGGAAGTTTACTGAAAGCTCTAAACTTCTACACTCGTGTTCGAAATGTTGTATATTCAATAGATTAAATGGGCCAGTGAAAGAGCTAGTCAGCAACAATGATTCAAAATCAATCTAAAATTTATTGCCGAGTTTCCAACCCTGTCATTTTGCATGTGTGGGTTTGCAGATCTGCTTTAATAAAAAAAAAAATCTTCAAGAGGAAATCAAATTAAAATAAGAAAAAAAGAAAAAAAAACTTAAGTCACAATGCACTGACCAGACTTTCGAAAACAAACTGCAAAGTTCTGGGAATTTTCTAAAAATTTACAGGAAAAGAAGCAGCCATTGGGCAGTTCTAGTCGACACCATGATGTCATGTTTTGTATTTTTTTTTACTACAACTAGTACGTACAGTCACACATTACATTGTCATCTTGACTGCAGAACACTCTTGCATGATGTCACCACATCGATAAAGTTCAGGAAAGGAGAGAGGGAATAGGAAGGACAGGAGAAAGAGGCTCGCAGTCACTTCTTCATGGGCTGATAAACTGAGGCATTGGGATCAAGTCCTGAAGGGCTAGTCTCCACAAATTTGGAGGAATAATGTGGCGTCACAGGGCTCAGAGTGCTGGTTGCTGCTGTGTAGGCAATACTGGGCATTACAGCCATGACTTCTGCAATTTTCTGTTTCAATTCCTTGATCTCTTGATCCTTCTGAATTATTTGCCCTAGAAAAGACAATGTACGCATAATTAGTCAGAAAACGAACTTTATTCGCATCTGAACATCTTATAATTTGTCCTGGTAAAGAAGACAACAAACCATTGAGACAAAAGATTCCCAAGAGATTCAAAAATTGCAACACATCTTAATTAGCAGATTTAATTTTCTAATTCAATGTCTAACTGGTGCTGCATATATATTGAGAATTCAAGTTAGTGCACTCAGAGGCAACCTTCCACACCTGCATACCCTTCTCTAAATAAATTGCATATTTTTATATCAACGGAAATTTAGGATATATTAAATATTTGAGAGGGACCTCAGGGGCAATCTATTCACGCAAAAGGTAGTCCATACATGGAATGAGCTGCGCAAGGGGCACAGCGGTAAAGCTGCTGTCTTACAGCGCTGACAAATTATTCAAAAGGATCAAAAGACCAACAAGCCAATTAACCTACACGTCTTTGGAATGTGGGAGGAAACCAGAGTACCCAGAGAAAACCCACGCAGTTACAGGGAGAATGTGACAAACTCAATGGAGACATCATCCGTCGTCAGGATTGAACCCGGGTCTCTGGCAATGTACGGAAACAGCTCTACCGCTGTGCCACTGTATCGCACTGGGCAGCTTATTCCAAATACAGATTAACTTCTGAGTGAAAAGGTTGCCTGAGGCGCCTCTCAAATTTCTTCCCATAAGCCTATGCCCTCTGGTTTTAAAATGCACTATCCTGGGAAAAAGACTGAGCATTCACTTTATCCATGCACCCCATGACATGAGAATTAAGGGACAGAAGTTTAGGGGTAACATGAGGGGGAACTTCTTTACTCAGAGGATGGTGGCTGTGTGGAATGAGCTTCCAGCAGAAGTGGTGGAGGCAGGATCGATTTTAACATTTAAAAGTAAAGTGGATAGGTATATGGACGTGAAGGGAATGGAGGGGTATGGTCTGAGTGCAGGTAGATGGGACTAGGGAAAAACAAATGGTCGGCACGGACTGGAAGGGCCGAGAGGGCCTGTTTCCGCACTGTAATTGTTATATGGTTATATGGTTATATGATTTTGTATACTTTGATAAGGTCATACCACTCAGCATCCCACAGTCTAAAGAAAAAGGTCTAAACCTATCTAGTCTTTCCCTTCTACTCAAGCCCGCAGCCCTGTGAATCTCTTCTGCTTCTTTTCCAACTTGATGACATCCTTCCTGTAGGAACTGCAAACAGTATTCCAAGTGTGGTCTCACCAATGACTTGGAATACTTTCAATGATGATTATCATGATGTCTTAACTTTTGTTTTCAATACCCTTTCCACCCAGTTCATCAGGATTGCTACTTTCAGGGAACCATGCACATGTACTCCTAGATCTTTCTGTTCAACAACACTCTCCAGGTCTTTACCATTCACTGTGCAAGTCCAGCCCTGGTTTGACATACCAAGATACCACACCTCACACTTACCAGTTCAATCCATTTGCCATTCCTTGGCCCACCTTCCCAATTGATCTAGATCCTGTTGTAAACTTAGATACCTTTTTCATTTTATCATCAAACTTTATCCTATTTCAAAGTTATTTCTAGTCTTTGTGGCCAAATCCAATTTTAGGTCTAACTACGATGTTGATTCACAACCTCTCAGCTGAATCAGGCACGAATATCATAATTATTTTGGATCACAGGATAATTTTATTGTGAACAAGGCATTGGAGGCAGGCTTACATTTTAGCTGCCACCTGCAATCTTAACCATGGTCCAAGTGACTTTGCTTCACTCAATCCATTCATTAAGCATGCATACTACTAGGATGTTGTCTCAACTGCAGAAAGTGAAACAATTCCAATTGTGCAAATTACAGAATTATTGCAGAGTATTTAGAATTAAACGACAGAACCTGCTAACCAGTTTCTTACCCTGTGCAATTTCCAGCTGTCGTTTGGCATCGCCTAGTGCAGAGAAGAGATCCAACTTGATCCGAGTTTCAGCACTCAGACTATTCTCTAAGTGCTGTGTTTTATCTTGCATGGCTGAAAGTGCCGACATCAATACTTCTGTGTCTTTTTCATTTTCTTTATATTTCCGCAATTCCTTAATCAAAGAAAATGAGCATAAAATGCCACGAAGAATGTACAAATTATACTTTCAGCCTAGAATGTACTATCAATTATTTGGTTTCATGCAAGTGTACATTTTTGGCTAAATGTGAACATTTGATTACATTTTAATTCCTTCTTTGAAATCAGCAAACAATGCTAATTTTATAAAGCTGCACAGACAATGGCATCTTGACATAAAATCATAAATGTAGATGATAGCAGAGTAACAGGATTGAGTGGGGGGGGGGGGGGGGGATACGGAGGAAGATGTGAAAAATAATTATTTTTACTTTGATTCGTCAAATCAATATAACATTTTATAACCACTGAATAATTTGAGTGATATTTTTGGATATCTGCAAAAATATTAGTTATATTTCACTTTTCATCACCCATCATCAGATATTCTTTAAAAACTGAAAGATTTACCTGTACTTTCATTTCCAGCTCACGGATTTGGTCTTCTTTGACTTTCATGTCCATTGTTAACTTCTTGCACTCTGCTTCTAGGTCTCGAATACGAGTTCTTAGAGTTTCTGTACATTCCCCCCTTAAAAATACAAAATGGCAAATTTATTCCCTGCATAAATATAAATCATGTAACGGTTAATACGATGTGGTAAAGGTTAATATTTTACAACTGTAAGATGAGGTTGTAGGTGTTTTCAGGCCCATATATTGCGTTAATGAAGCTTAGAATTGACCCATTATGTTTATGATGGCACAAAACATCTTGTTCATTTTTCATAGTTCAGTACAAAGTTCAAACAACACGTTCAAAAATTAATTTGTACATTGTTAATGGTAAAGTTATTAACAGTTTTCTGTTCCTTTTATGAATAAACAATACAAGATTAAATTATTCAGGTTTCAGATGCTGCAAGATAAAAGTATTTTCTCAACATGGTGATCCGGATCACATTTGGAGACAACCATTCTCTACTGCACTGGAAGACCAATCATCCATATAGTATCTGGAGAGCAGGAGTGAGGAAAGCGGAAAGGGGCGGAGTTGGGAAGACGTGGCTTGTGGTGGGATCCCTTTTGAGGTGGCAAAATTGTTGAGAGGATTATGTGCTGTACGCTACGGATATTATGTGCTGTAAGCATCTAGAGTGTCTTTAAGTCAGTGTATACTTTGGCTACTGGAATTAATGCTGACATTAGGGCATCACTTCACTTGCATTAACGTCTATTGTATCTATGTCTGTTTTTATTATATATGGTACTGGAATTATCCATTTGAAGGCTCAACATATTCCATGATTGGACATTTTAAAGCCTATCATTTTTTCTGAATTTGCCATTTAACTCTTGTAAGTTAATATAGGATAGAATCCCAATATTCAAATAGGATAATAATGCATTTCTCTTTGCACAATGATGTAATAACAGATTTAACCCAGTCTAAAAACTGTATATTGTCACATTGAGCAATAGGTGGCTAGTGTACCTTTATAGGACTGCATATTAAATGTGACATTTAAGTCCAAAGATCTGTGTGTTTATTTTCCAATAATTTATCTGCCTTGTGCGAACTGTGGTATTATTACCTTGTGGCTGCAGCAAGTGCCACAGCTCGAGCCGCAGATGCCTCTTCCAGCTTCTTCCTTTTCTTCTCTTCCATCAGTTGTTTTTCAAGACAAGTCTTTGCCTCTTGTTCTGCTTTGAGTTTCTTCTCTAACTGGCTGATCGTTTGTTTGTCCTTCTGTTTGGCTTGCACTGCAGTATGTAATCTAATGTGCAAAAAAAATTGAGCTCAAACCAAACCAAGTAGTAATGGAGTCCAATCTAATAAATAAGACTATAAGACATAGTAACAGAATTAGGCCATTCAGCCCACAGCATCAACCCCTCCATTCAATCATGGCGGTTCTATTTTTCCCTCAACCCCATTCACCTTCCTTCGTCCCGTCACCTTTGATGTCCTTTCCCCACATCCTATCTCAAGGATGTCCTACGTTTGCAATATACAAACAAGATCATGGTACCGCTGATCAGATTATTTGAAAAAAATAGGTAGAATAATTCCACAAATAAATCACAGAAATATCTTTCATTCCTTACTTGTTCTGTAGTAGCTCATTCTCCTGTCGGAGCTGTCCTACTTCTGAACGGATACCACGCTCAGTGCAAGTCAGGGAGTTGATCTGACTGCGCAATTCTTGTTCACACTGTCTGCTTGCCTGCAAGTCTGCTTTCAGCTTCTTAATATCCTGTTCCAACCTATGGAAAGTAAATTCATGAGTATAAAACTTCTGCAGTTCTGCTTATGAAGCAAGAATGTGAAATTGATGCTGAACATGCATCTATCCTTGAGAGTGCTGATTCTGCTCATTTGAGTAAGAGTTAAAATAAAATCTAACAGAATCGGTATACATGAAATCGGTTACTTCAGTCCCTGCCTTCCCATATCCAAACCATGCACATATACTGCCTCTGCTCGGCAGCAGGTTACTCAATTGCACACATGTGAAAACCCAACGGGTCCTTAGCTAAGCTCGAGTAACTTTACTGTATTGATGTTATACAAGTTCACGTAATGTCTGTCAAAAATTAAGGTAAAAATAGCCTTGATTTTTAAATCAGCAATAAAGAAACAGCATCTGGTTCGGACCTGCAAGGAAAAATAAAGAGTCACTCAAGAAGAAATGGTCTGGATTGTTGATTTCCTAATTTCCAAAGTCTCTTTAAATGCGGTTTTACCAAGTAACTAGCGAGGCTGATCAGCTATTTCAGAGATAAAGTAGGCCATTAAAAAGCTAAGAAGAATATTTAAATCACTCTGAAGAAAATGAAATAAAGAGTGGGGAAGAAGAAAGATTAAAGGAGAGGTGAGGCTTACATATCATGTAATGATCTTTACAATTTTTCTGAAGTGTGACATTTTTAAATGTTCTTTAGTTCTTCTACCTTCAAAAATGTACTTTACAGATCAAAGGATTTGCTCAGTCACAATTAAGACTTTGCAAACCTAATTACATCCAAGGCTTTAACTTTTTAGGAGTTTTTTTTTTAAACATTGAGATGAGTGCAGAAATATTTGCAGTTAATATCAGTAATGGTTGCGGTCATCTGCAAAAGTTTTAACAGTGCACCATATAGACCACAGATAGATGGGGTTATGAAAGCAGCTATAATTGCCTTAAAGATCAGGGCATAGAAAATAAAGGTCAGGATGTTATTTTGCAACTTTACAAAACACTGGTTAGACGGCACTTGGAGTTTTGTGAGTTCTTTAAGTTGTTTCATCATTGGAAAGATGTTCTGTTGGAGAGAGTGCAGAGGAAATTCAACTGGATGAAGTCTGGATTAAACGGCTCTACGTATGGAGAGAAATTGGATACAAGTAGTTTGCAAGTGTAGGGAATTGAGGGGTGATTTGATAGAGAAATATAAAATCATAAGAAGCATAGATACAAGGGTAAATAGTGAAGTTCTCTTTTTCCATTGAAGTGATATCAGCATCAAGGGCATGGGTTTAAAGTGGGAGAAAGGGAATTTCAGGGACTTTTTTTTTTAAACAAAGCGAGTGATTAATATCTTCAACGGTGACAGAGAAGATGGTGAAGTCAGTTATTATCACTAGGTCAGCATGAAGGTGGTGGGCCAAAGGATTCAATTTCTATACTGAGTAACTAGGATTCTATGACATAAGAGAATGGGCATCACAGGTAGCAATGTCTTAATTTTGATGTATAAATGCACAAGTGGATGCCAAAAGTTGCTGTCAGTTTTGCACAGCACGTAGAGCATTAGGAGTTGGCTGCTTAAGACTCACAAATAATCTTTTCCTCCTTGAAGGTTGCAAATCTTTGAAAATCTCCACTCCCACACCCACGAATGAAAGAAGCTGCAGAAAGTGGTCGACATTGCTTGGTCTGTCGGATGTTGACTTCCCTATCATTGAAGGAATTTACTGGAAGAGCTGCCTCATGGAAGCAGTCAACATTAAAGACCCACATCACCACTATCATCTCACTATTACCATTGAGGATTTGGTACAGGAGCCTGAGAACCAATACCTCAAAGTTCAAGAACAGCTTATTCCTATCAACCATTAGGCTTCTGTACCACACTGCACATCCCTACCTCAGCAATGAGCTACCAGGAAATTTGTATAAGGTCACACAACATACTTTGATTTGCACTATTATGTTCTGGTTTAACTAGTATAATTGATAATTTATCGTACATTTATCGGTTGTTTTGTTGCATTTAATGTGCTAATAAAGCTTCAACAACAACAAAAAAAATCACTGTTCCATTCCAGGTGCAAATAGAATATTATTGATATTAGAGGATGCTCAAACACTAAATATATTTAAAGTTGAGACAGGCAGACATTTTGCTATAAATAAGATGTATGGGGATCAAGCAACAAAGCTTTGAGATTAAAGATCACATCAACCAGGATCAGGCTTGAGTAGTACGGCCTTTTCCTGCAAGTCTTCATAATCTTCTTAGTGACACCGAGAGGTTCCCATATTATTATAACGATAAATTCAAGGGCAAAATGATGATCCTTGAAAGTTATTTCACTTGTGTTAATGCAACTAATATTATATGATTAACAAGGACCAGAAATAGACAGGCCTTTGTTTGTTTTCCATATAAAAGTTCAGTCACATTTTTATAGGCTTTGTGCATGTTCTCAAAACAAAGAAACTCAAAGTAATGCACCTACAAGAATGTTGCTTCAACTACGCAATACAAGTATTAGATCTTCTTTACTATGTTAAAAGGCACCATGTATTTGAGTCGAGCACACCATCCATCACAGTGACAATGTGCTAAATGAGTTAAACCGAGAAAAATCTGGATGTTCAAAACATCCAGGGACTGGTTGCAAGATCATTGTACCTGGCCATAATCTGTAACACGATGATTAACATTAATGCCAAAAGAAACCTGAATAAATGGGGAGCACTGATCGGAGTACCAAGAGAACATGGATTGCCATCAAACATCAAAAATTCATGTAATTTTGCTGCATGAATGATGTAGATCCAACACGTAGGAGATCAGATTAAACCTCTGAAAGTCTTGTCAATGGTGAATGATAACTAATAATTAGTTAACAGGGGAGAGGGTGGGTTGAGGTCCCAAGTGTATCCCCATTCTCAATGATGGCAAGAGTAAACATTGGAATCATTAGAAACCATGCTCTTCAAACTGAAGTACAGTGGATGATCAATTTTCCTGAAATCTGTACCATCACAAAGGCGAGTCAGCCAATTCAATTCACTCCACAACAACAAATAGGCAAGTACCCTCGCCTCTCCACCGCGCCAGAGCCATCGCTTCACCTCAGTTCCAGGTTCAGTACCAGACCCAGAGCCTCCACGATGCAGACTCCAACATCACGTGGCCTGACTCTGCTGGGTATTACTGCTTCCCCCCCCCCCCCCTCATACAGGGAACCTCAGAAGAGATGGGTCTTCCCCATCCCCCTCTTTTAACAAGGTTTCCCCACCTACACAATAGTCCTCACACCCCCTCCTCTCTGAACACCCACCATCCCCTCCCCCCCCCCCCCCCCCCCCCCCCCACATCAGATCTCGTCTCGGCCTTTGTCCACTCCCCGGCACTCCACTGACACCACCCCCAGCCTTGTTGTGTCTTCACCATCCCCCCTGACCTCCCCCTTTCTGATACGGAACTGTCTGTCCTCAGCAGAGGCCTCACCTTCGTTCCCCTCCGCCCACACCTCAACGAGTTCCGGGTCCGCCACGATGTAGAGCTTTTCTTCCGTCGCCTCCACGCCTTTTTCTATGGGAAGGAGTCTTCACCACCCAGTGATGACCCCTTCTCCACCAGTCCCCCTACTCTTGGACTGCCCAGAACGGCCATCTACACTCTCTGGACCTCTATTTCTAACTGCCGGCGTGACATGGAAGCATAGAAACATAGAAAATAGGTGCTGGATTAGGCCATTCAGCCCTTCGAGCCTGCACCGCCATTCAATATGATCATGGCTGATCATTCAACTCAGTATCCTGTATTTGCCTTCTCTCCATACCCCCTGATCCCTTTAGCCACAAGGGCCACATCTAACTCCCTCTTAAATATAGCCAATGAACTGGCCTCAACTACCTTCTGTGGCAAAGAATTCCAGTGACTCACCACTCTCTGTGTGAAAAATGTTTTCCTCATCTCCTTCCTAAAGGAATTCCCCCTTATCCTTAAACTGTGACCCCATGTTCTGGACCTCCCCAACATCGGGAACAATCTTCCTGCATCAAGCCTGTCTAACCCCTTAAGAATTTTGTAAGTTTCTATAAGATCCCCCCTCAATCTTCTAAATTCTAGCGAGTACAAGCCGAGTCTATCCAGTCTTTCCTCATATGAAAGTCCTGACATCCCAGGAATCAGTCTGGTGAACCTTCTCTGTACCCCCTCTATGGCAAGAATGTCTTTCCTCAGATTTGGAGACCAAAACTGTATGCAATACTCCAGGTGTGGTCTCACCAAAACCCTGTACAACTGCAGTAGAACCTCCCCGCTCCAAGACTCAAATCCTTTTGCTATGAATGCTAACAAAACATTCGCTTTCTTCACTGCACCTGCATGCTTACTTTCAATGACTGGTGTACCATGAAACCCAGGTCTTGTTGCATCTCCCATTTTCCTAATCGGCCACCATTCAGATAATAGTCTACCCTCCTGTTTTTGCCACCAAAATGGATAACCTCACATTTATCCACATTATACTGCATCTGCCATGAATTTGCCCACTCACCCAGCCTATCCAAGTCACCTTGCAGCCTCCTAGCATCCTCCTCACAGCTAACACTGCCTACCAGCTTCGTGTCATCCGCAAACTTGGAGATGTTGCATTCAATTCCCTCGTCCAAATCATTAATATATATTGTAAATAGCTGGGGTCCCAGCACTGAGCCTTGCGGTACCCCACTAGTCACTGCCTGCCATTCTGAAAAGGACCCGTTTACTCCTACCCTTTGCTTCCTGTCTGCCAGCCAGTTAGTTTTCTATCCACATCAATACTGAAGCCCCAATACCGTGTGCTTTAAGTTTGTATACTAATCTCTTATGTGGGACCTTGTCGAAAGCCTTCTGAAAGTCCACTTATCCACTCTACTAGTTACATCCTCGAAAAATTCAATAAGATTCGTCAGACATGATTTACCTTTCGTAAATCCATGCTGACTTTGTCCAATGATTTCACCACTTCCCAAATGTGCTGCTATCCCATCTTTAATAACTGACTCTAGCAGTTTCCCCACTACCGACGTTGGACTAACTGGTCTGTAATTCCCAGTTTTCTCTCCCTCCTTTTTTTTAAAAAAGTGGGGTTACATTAGCTACCCTCCAATCCTCAGGAACTACTCCAGAATCTAAAGAGTTTTGAAAAATTATCACTAATGCATTCATTATTTCCGTGGCTACTTCCTTGAGTACTCTGGGATGCAGACTATCTGGCCCTGGGGATTTATCGGCCTTTAATCCATTCAATTTACCCAACACCACTTCCCGGATAACCTGGATTTCACTCAGTTCCTCCATCTTATTTGACCCCCGGTCCCCTGCTATTTCCGGCAGATTTGTTATGTCTTCCTTAGTGAAGACAGAACCAAAGTAGTTATTCAATTGGTCTGCCATGTCCTTGTTCCCCATGATCAATTCACCCGTTTCTGACTACAAGGGACCTACATTTGTTTTAACTAATCTTTTTCTCTTCACACATCTATAAAATTTTTTGCAGTCAGTTTTTATGTTCCCTGCCAGTTTACTTTCATAATCTATTTTCCCTTTCCTAATTAAGCCCTTTGTCCTCCTCTGCTGGACTCTGAATTTCTCACAGTCCTCTGGTAGGTTGCTTTTTCTGGCTAATGTGTACGCTTCATCTTTTGTTTTGATACTATCCCTGATTTCCCTTGTTATCCACGGATGAACTACCTTCCCTGATTTGTTCTTTTGCCAACCTGGGATGAACAATTGTTGTAGTTCATCCATGCAGTCTTTAAATGCCTTCCATTGCACATCCACTGTCAACCCTTTAAGAATCAATTGCCAGTCTATCTTGTCCAATTCACGTCTCATACCTTCAAAGTTACCTTTCTTTAAGCTCAGGACCCTCGTTTCTGAATTAATGTTGTCACTCTCGATCCTAATGAAGAACTCAACCATATTATGGTCACTCTTGCCCAAGGGGCACCACAACAAGACTGCTAACTAACCCTTCCTCACTATTCAATACCCAGTCTAGAATAGCTTGCTATCTCGTTGGTTCCTCTACATGTTGGTTTAGAAAACTATCCCTCATACATTCCAAGAAATCCTCTTCCTCAGCACGCCTGCCAATTTGATTCACCCAATCTATATGTAGATTGAAGTCATCCATTATAACTGTTTTACCTTTGTTGAACGCATTTCTAATTTCCTGTTAGATGCCACCCCCAACTCCACTACTACTGTTAGGTGGCCTGTACACAACTCCCACTAGTGTTTTCTGCCCCTTAGTGTTTCGCAGCTCTGCCTTTATCGATTCCACATCCTCCAAGCTAATGTCCTTCCTTTCTATTGTGTTAATCTCCTCTCTAACCAGCAACGCTACCCCACCTCCTTTACCTTTCTGTCTATCCCTCCTGAATATTGAATATCCCTGGATGTTCAGCTCCCAGCCTTGATCACCCTGGAGCCATGTCTCCGTGATTCCAACTATATCACAGTCATTAATAGCTATCTGTACCTTCAAATCATCCACCTTATTCCGAATGCTCCTCGCATTGAGACACAAAGCCTTCAGACTTGTTTTTACAACACTCTTACTCCTTATGCAATGATGTTGAAAAAATCAAACCCGCCGACAAGTGAAGTGCCGTGGGAGTCTGGCGCTCTGACCTCTACCGGGCTGAGGCCAGGCGACAACGCTCAGACACCTCCTCCTACTTATCGTTGAACCATAATCTCACAGACGAGCACCAGGCCTTAATCTCAAACACCATTACTGATTTCATCACTTCTGACTGTCTTCCTTCCACAGCCTCCAACCTTATCGATTTCCAGCTCCACACAGCCCGTTTTTACCTTCTCCCCAAAATCCACAAACACAAGTTCCCTGGCAGACCCATTGTTTCTGCCTGCTCCTGTCCCACAAAAATGATTTCCACGTACCTCGGCTCCATTCTATCCCACCCTGGTCCAATCTCTCCCAACCCATGTCCAAGATACCTCACATGCCCTTCTCCGAGCCCCTTCTCCCTCATCTTTACTGTGGACGTTCAGTCACCCTACACCTCCATCCTCCACCAGGAGGGCCTTAAAGCCATCCGTTTCTTCCTTGATCGCAGAACCATCCAATTTCCCTCGACTAACACTCTGCTCCGCCTAGCAGAGCTGGTCCTCACCCTCAACAACTGCTCCTTTGACTCCTCCCACTTTCTCCAAGTCTAAGGCGTAGCTATGGGCACCCACTGACTCGAACAACTATCTCGGCTACACTTCTTCCCACCCTGCTTCCTGCAAAGACTTTATCCCCTACTTCCAATTTCTCCGTCTACGCCACATCGGCGCCCAAGATGAGGTGTTCCACATTAGAACATCTGAGATATCCTCATTCTATAGGGAACGAGGGTTCCACCTCTCCCATCATAGATGAGGCCCACACTCGTTTCTTCTCAGTACCCCGCAGCTCTGCCCTTGTCTCCCTCCCCCAAGTCGCAACACAATCAGAGTCCCCCTAGTCCTTACCTTCCACCCCATCAGCCATCGCATACAACATATAATCCTCCGAAATTTCCGCCACCATCAACGGAATCCCACCACTAGCTGCATTTTCTCATCTCCACCCCTTTCCACCTTCCGCAGAGACTGTTCCCTCTGCAACTCCCTGGTTATCTCATCCCTTCCCAGCCAAACCACCCCCTCCCCAGGTACCTTCCCCTGCAACCACAGAAGATGCAACACCTGTCACTATATCTCCTTCCTCGACTCTGTCCAGTGACCTAGACAGTCCTTTCAAGTTAGGCAGAGGTTCACTTGCACCGCCTCCAACCTCATCTATTGTATCCATTGTTCAAGGCGTGGAGACGTGTACATCGGCGAGACCAAACGCAGACTGGGCGATTGTTTCGCGCAACACCTTCGCACAGCACATGTGAACCAACCTTATCACCGGTTGCTGGACACTTTAAGTCTACTTCCCAGTTCTGCACAAACCTTTCTGTCCTCGGTCTCCTACATTGTCAGAGTGAGGCTAAACGCAAATTGGAGGAACAGCATCTCCTATTCTGCTTGGGCATCTTACAGCCCTGTGGTATGAATATTGATTTCCCTGACTTCAGATAGCCCCAGCGTTCCCTCTCTCTACCCCTCCCCCACCCAAGTTGCATAGCTTCTCATTTTCACCCTACATACAGCTTACAATGGCCTGTTTCCTTTATCATCATTACGCAAGATAGCAGCCTAGCCAACAGTTTTTTTGTCTTTTTAAAATTATTTTTAGTGAGTTTTAAAAGTTTGTGTTAATGTTCTCTGGTTTGTTTTATGTGGGGGGTGGGGGGAGGGATTTGCGGGAAACTTTTTTTTCAATCTCTTACCTTGCCGGAGATGCTATTGTTTTCTGGATCGTATCTCTGGTTCCTCTGCAGCCTAACATGGAGCTGGAGGCCTTGCTCGGGACTGACTTTGAGCCCCACCGCGGGGCCGTGGACTTACCATCGGAGCCGATCCCTTGCCTGGGATCGATGCTCCAATGGTAAGCCTGTGGATTTTAACATTGCAGAGTCCAGAGTCTCGGGTAGAGACTGAGCCGGGAATGTCCAACGACGCAGAAGTTTCGACTAGCCCCAACCAGGGGTCCAATCGTCCGGCACGGGGAGCTGACAATCCCCCCCCCCCCCCCACAGATTCAGATAGCCCTTGCTTTCTCTCTCCTTCCCCTTCCTAGTTATCCCACTAGTCTTATTATCTCCGCCTACATTCTATCCTTGTTCCACCCCTCCCCTGACATGTCTGAAAAAGGGTCTCAACCCGAAACGTCGCCCATTCCTTCTGTCCATAGATGCTGCCTCACCCGCTGAGTTACTCCAGCATTTTGCATCTACCTCCTGATGCAGGAGCTTGATTGCCCCGATGCAGAGGGACTGACCGCCAGCTATGGGAGCCAAGATCGCCCTGTCAACGGGAAGCTCGAGGCCCCCGACAGCGGGAGAACAAAAGGAAGAGATTTAACTTTTTTTTATCACCTTCCATCATGGTGAGGAATGTGGAGAAGTCACTGTGGTGGATGTTTATCTTAAAATGTATTGTGTGTCTTGTTGTTTTTTATTTGTATGACTATGGTAAAACAAATTCCTTGTATGTTGCAAAACATACTTGGCTAATAAAGTATGCTTATGATTATGATGATTTCTCATTTATTGTTCTTGATCTCTCCACATCACCATTTATATCTCTCCTTTCCCTTATCCCTAACCAGTCTGAAGAAGGGTCTCGACCCAAAACGTCACCCATTCCTTCTCTCCAGTGATGCTGCCTATTCCTTCAGCTGTTAGTCCAGCTTTTGGTGTCTATCTTTGGTTTAAACCAGCATCTGCAATTCCTTCTTTAACAAATAGCTAAATACATTGGATACAGCAGACCAGACAAGATTACCAACATTAGCGTTCGAGAATGTACCACGTCTATGACCAGGTTGATTTAGTACGGTAAGATTACCATCAAGACAACAAGAGAAAATTGCTTGGGTTTGTTCAGTTAATAACATGCAGGATCAATCCAAATTCAATACTAATTATCCAAATCTAATCACCCAATTAGATGTTTTCAATCATCAGCAAGGTGACATCATCAGAACATTGGGAGTGACTACTTTCAATTTGTTCAACTTGTTCAGTTTAGATTTTGCCAGGTCCAATTCACTCCAGACCTTATTACAACCATGATCCAAATGTGGACCAAAAGTTGAATTCTAGAGAAATGAGAACAACTAGGTGACCATCTTTGATGGCAGGTAGCATTTGACAAAGTGTGGCATTGAAGAGCCTGAACAAAACAAATGTGAATGGACATTATCAGGAAAACAGTTCAATGGTTGGAATCATGTCTTTACAAAAAAAATAAGAAGATTGCTGGAAATTAATCATCCCTGCCCCAGGACATTGCTGCAGAAGTTCTTCAGAGCAACGCCCTGGCCCCAACCATATACAGCTACTTTACCAATAACTTTCTATCATATGATCAGAGGTGGGGAAGTTTGCTGATGATTGTGCAACCCCTCAAAGTCTAGTCCATGCATGCATCCAGCACACCAGACCAAGAAGGCAACCTGGCACAGGCTTATCAATGGTAAGTAATATTTGCTCCATGAAGGTGCCAGCAAGAGTATCTCAAGAAGAGAGTCAAACCACCTTGTCTTCACACACAATGCCACTATTATTGTTGACATCAAGGTTTGTTTCAAGTCGTTCCATCATCTTGACTTGGAAATAAATGATCATCCCTTGATTTCAGGGTCTAACTGCTTGAACTCTGTATTCAACAGTATTGTGGGGGTATTTTCATCAGTAGGACTATAGCAGCCAAGAAGGTGCTTCTCCATCACCACCTCAATGCTGGCATTGCTAATATACTTGTATCCTGAAAAATGAAGAATACTGAACAGAAGAACATTTTCAGATATGACAATGTGGATATTTCCTAGTTATCAGCCATACTCTTCATTGTATTATGCTCATTATTTCCCCAAAGTCAGCACATTCGTAACTGACATGAAAATGAAAACCAGAGGCATTTAAAAAAAATTATCCAGAGAAATGCATCAAGAAAATTCTTAGCCAAAAATCATTCCCAAGGATTATCTTCGTTTACTAAGATCCTAAGGGGTAGGACAGGCTAGATGCTGTTCCCGATGTTGGGGAAGTCCAGAACAAGGGGTCACAGTTTAATGATAAGGGGGAAGTCTTTTAGGACCGAGATGAGAAAAACATTTTTCACACAGAGAGTGGTGAATCTGTGGAATTTGCCGTCACAGAAAGTAGTTGAGGCCAGTTCATTGGCTATATTTAAGAGGGAGTTAGATGTGGTCCTTGTGGCTAAAGGGATCAGGGGGTATGGAGAGAAGGCAGGTACAGGATACTGAGTTGGATGATCAACCATATTGAATGGCGGTGCGGGCTCGAAGGGCCGAATGGCCTACTCCATCTATTTTCTATGTTTCTAAATGGGGCACTTTATAGTGTTGTACACACGCGTGGGTGCGCACACACACGAGGAATATTGAAGCTAAGCCTAGCTTTTTACATAAAGGTGATCCTTCTTTCTCATTGGCAGGATTGCACTAGGGTAAAAGCAACTCTCAAGCATACACATTGTAGTAAAATGCTCAATTCCATCATAAGCAACCTGTAACTGGCAGACAAGCTTTCAAGTCCAATTGTATTGACACCCAAATCTTGAATGTCACGTCAGTATGGTGGCTCACTCACTCATCCCATTTTATCAGGAAAACTAATGTCTACGTAGCCTCAAAGAAATGTTGAAGCGCGAGATCCCTGTTGCTATTAAAGCCATCAGGTGATTATGGTTGCTGCAGCACACCTACACCAAACACTATTTAAGCTGATTTTTGTGGATCCGATCTGGAGCTCTAATTGAGTTTTAAAAAATTAATTTAAATACTGATTTTTCACATTAAATAATGTAATCGTCATTGCTCCTTAGCATACACAGCTACATTAAAATCAGTAGGAAAGAACTGCAGGTGTTGGTTTAAATCGAAGGTAGACAAAATGCTGGAGTAACTCAGCGGGACAGGCAGCATCTCTGGTGACAAGGAATGGGTGACGTTTCGGGTCGAGACCCTTCTTCAAACTGATGTCAGGGGAGTGGGCGGGAGAGAGAAAGAATATGGTTGGAGACAGTAAGACTGGTGGGAGAACTAGGATGGGGAGGGAATGGAGAGAGAGGGAAAGCAAGGGTTATTGAAGTTAGAGAAGTCAATGTTCATCCCGCTGAGATGCAAGCTACCCAAGTGAAATATGAGGTGCTGTTCCTCCAATTGGGTGGAAAGGGGTGGAAGGTGAGAACAAAAGGGGACTCTGCCCTTACGAATGGGTGAGAGGGAGCAAGAGTGGAGCTGCGTGATATCAAGGAAGCCCTAGTGAGAGCCTCATCTATAATGGAAGAGGGAAAAATCTATTCCCAAAAGAATGAGGACATCTCCGATGACCTGGTATGGAAAACCACATCCTGGGTGCAGATGTGGCATAGATGGAAGAATTGGGAGTAAGGGGATAGAGTCTTTCGAGGAAGCAGGATGAGAAGAAATGTAGTCTAGATAACTAAAATTTAAAAAACCTGCGATCAAAAAAATAGCCAAAGTACCTCAATAAAATGCAGACTAGATAGTTTGCAACACTATTCTATGATAAAGTACTGCAGCCACGTTATTAATAAGAGAATTGAAAGCTTTTTTCTTATTATAACAAATTGAAGCAAAACTGTTGAGTATGGTGAGGAACATGCTGAGCTAAAGTTTGAGGCTGACAGCATCCATGTAAATATAGCAGTTCTACAACAGGAGCATGAAAAGATAATTGCAGAGAAGCACTTTATAAATTGTGCTTACTACAATGAATGCATGTGCAACAGATTGTTCAGCAAAGGTATTCACTGTTTTATTAAACATAGTTTGTTGGAAACGTCTGGTATTAACAGTCAATAAGAATCAATGAATACCTCTTCTGCTTATTGGTAAAACCTTGTCCTTGTAGAATATGCCCTCAAGAAATTTCTCAAACACTATTTTGACCCAATACATTTTATCCTTGACACATGACGCTTCAGTAACGCATTGTTAGCAACTATAGAAGGTGGTACAAAAGACTTGAGAGGAATGTTGTCAGAAAATCAGGAGCAAGAAGATAGGTTCAGGAAAATCTTGCCATAGGAAAAAAACAGATGCACAGAAAGGTTCAGGAAGAGAATGTCAGGTTTTGGTGAAAGGGGCAAAGTTTAAAGATGTGTGGGGCAAGTTTTTTTTTTTTACAGAGATTGGTAAGTGTCTAGAACATGTTGCCCGGGGCGACGGTGGAGGCAGCATGATAGTGGCGTTTACAAGACTTTTAGAGAGGCAGATGGATACGTAGGGAAAGGAAGGATATAGATGTGACAGAGCTTTATGTGTAAATATGTATGGAAACTAATGTCCCGTTTTCATATGGAAAACTAGCATGCAGATGGAACCAAAGATAGATCTCCTGGGATAGAAACGGTGAAGGATCCGTTTCTGGAAGGGAAGTCATCGATAATACTCTTACTACTTGTTGGACAGACAAGCATGGAATGAGGCAAGCATGTCGTTTTGTTTTGGACAGCAGCACAGGAGTGTTGGAGGAAAACTGTGTGATGAACAATACACATGACAAGACTGGACAGGTTTATGAAGTGAGGAAGGGAGTATTATCACAGTTACATCAAAACTATAAATGACATACAATAAGAGTTTATCAAAAGTGTACCAGGTACCAAATCACAATTTCAGACAGAATGTGGGGCAGACAAGCACGAATTGAGGCAACAGCACATTCAAGGAAGATGGAAGAGGGATGGAGAAGTGAAAATATTCAGATTTCAAGGTGCAAATGTCTGAGAAATGGATGAAAAAAAAATTCCCAAACAGGATATTTATAAACTTTGGCTTATAAACCTGGACATCAGAAAGGAAAAATGAGTGGTTAGTTTTGTGGTTATAGAACAAACTTTGGTCTCATGGACATGTTCACTATGAAAGAAGATGGGAATAGATTAAGGACTTGAGAAAGTTACAGATCCCAGATAATGAGAAAGTTTGGGCCAGTGCTCTACGGGGAAGAAATGACGCAAAAAACATCCAGGCTTCTTTGTCAATATGATTGCTGTAAGCTTCATATATTTGTTGCTGAAGATAAAATATGAGAGAAAGGGAGAGAAGTTCAAACAAATTGTTAATGATTGCACATCACTTTTCACATCTAAAGTATACAACAATTGTCTGCACAGACAGTGAGTGTTACACATGAGCACATTCAACAAATATGTTCGACAGTATAAGGTTACACTAGCGTTCAAGTAATATGTTAGTATTACATTTCCAAAATATCTCAACTTCCAAACCTTGGTCTTCACTCCTGACATTGAACACAATAAAACAGAATTAAGAAATATTGGTTCTGAAAATCAATGGTAAAAGAAACTTGCTTTTCATATTGATGTTGATTTTTTACATTCCATATGTGTCTTTTTACAATACTGGAGAGATTTTGAGGAACAAGATTATTATTCAGTTTTTTACACCAATACACTGTTCTTAACAAAAATCTACTCATCATGTGAAACCATATAAATAACAGATATAAAGTAGATAACTTCAAGACCGAAAGATAAAAAAATATTTCATAGCAGACAAATTTTCATCATTTACCAATTTGGACACCAAAAATGATATTAAAAACATTGCCACATTTAGTCAGCATATTGAATTAATAAATAAACTTCATATGGCCCATCATACATATATACGTTTTGATAATGATCTAGGGAAATATGTTCATCAATACCAGGACAAAAATACAGTAACATGTCTGGTATTCCGCCTCGCAAAGATCTCGGAACGGTCGTTGTGCTTGGTGTCCATTGTCACAACGACCGTAAGATAAACCACGGAGGATCCAAACCTCTAATGCTTTTCAAAAACCCAATGAGATATCCTATGGTAGTAGCGATTTTTGGGCGAGTTGATTATTTTTTTCTTATTTTCCAATTTAATATATCAAAAACATTGTGGTGTCTAAAACGCAACAAACGTTTACAATAGACTTTCTGACTTTTTTAAAATCAATTATAAAAATGTGGACATAAATTGGTCATCAAAACGAAGAAACTGAGCCAATCTTCAATTTGGTAACACACTGTCGCTTGTTTACCTTTTGTATGGACCAAATAGCTAACTTCATTCCTTCGTGTCAACTACTGGAAGTTCCACAACGACCGTTACGGAGACATTTTACTTACTAAAAAATCATCCCAAATCAAACCTTCTGACGAATCAACGGCCGTCGATATAGCTCAAATCCATAAGGTAACGTACCTTATCCATAAGATCACATTGGTGAAAATGTTTGGTTTTCCTTAATGTAACGTAGCGGCCTGGATGAGGTCAGGAAAAGGCCAGACGCCAGGCAGGTTCAAACGGTAGTCTATAATCGCACAGCGAGAGTACACACCACACAGGGACCTCTGGAAACCCCGTGGCAGACCAACGCCCCTGTCCCTCAATAGGCGAGGGGGATGATCCAAGGAGTGGCCTAACCCCCAGGGACCGCCACATGACACCCCCCCCTCCAAGGACACGAGGCACAAAACGGACAGGAGGGCGTACACCGCGACCAGCCAGGGTGCATACCATGCCCGGCACAGGAACAGGCAACTGACCAACAGGTGCAGGGGACGGAGTAGCCCGAGAAGGAGGTACCCTAGAAGGAGGGGGCCCTACCTTACCGGGCTGCGCTACCAGCACCGGCTGATCAATGCCAATATACGCCGACTTCAGCCGTGCAACCAAAACATTCTCATGCCGACCCCCCCATGACCTGGACGAATGTAGATGAGCCATGCTCTAGGACTCGGAAGGGACCCTCGTACGGCCGCTGGAGAGGTGTCCGTTGAGCATCCCTGCGCAAGAAGACGAACTGGCAGTCCTCCAGAGCAGAGGGAACGTGCGGACGTAAGGACCCATGATGAGCGCCAGCTTACACACCGTCTGCCGAAGACATTGCAGAATGTCCGAAGGCTGCTCCACGTGGCCCTGTGCCGGTCGGATGAACTCCCCGGGCACCGTCAACAGAGAGCCATACACCAACTCGGCGGAGGAGGCCAAATCCTCTTTCGGTGCAGTGCGGATCCCCAGCAAAACCTACGGAAGAGCATCCACCCAGTCCGGATCATTCAACCGTGCCGTTCAGGGCTCGTGTTGGCAGTGAAACCGCTCCATCAGTCCGTTCGCCTGTGGATGATACGCCGTCGTGTGGTGTAGACGATCCCCCAGGAGGCGTGCCATTGCCGACCACAGTTCCGACGTGAGCCGAGGCCCCCAGTCGGATTTTGTGTCCAGTGGCACACCGAACCGGGCGATCCAGTGCGCCACCAAGGCTCGAGCACAAGTGGCCGTTGAAGAATCAGGTAGTGGAATGGCTTCAGACCACCGCGTGAAGTGTTCCATGACGATGAATAAATAGGTCATGCCCCGGGACAGCGGCAGCGGCCCCACGATGTCCACGTGAATGAGATTAAACTGCTGCCGAGGGATGGTGAACTCCTGCAACGGCCAATGCCCAATGTCCAACCTCCTTCCGCAGCCCGTGCCACATGAAGCGGAAGGCTACAGAGCTGTTGCCGCCCGGATGGAGGGATGCGCAAGCCCATGGAGCACCTCAAACACCCTGCGCCGCCAGGCGATGGGGACGATGGGTTGCGGAACTCAAGTGGAGACATCGCACAGCAGCGATGCGCCCCATGACCACAGTCAACGTCCTCCAACTGCAGGCCCGAAACTGCCGTACGATAGGCAGTCATCTCCTCTTCGACCAGCTGAGTGGCTGCCAGGGCGGAATAATTAATACCCTCAGCGACTTGGCGAACGGCGTGAACTGCAAGCAGCGATAAGGCGTCAGCCACCCTGTTGTATTTGCCCTCAACGAAACGGATGGAGGTGGTGTACTCGTACACATACGCCAACTGCCTCTGCTGCCGGGCAGACCACGGGTCTGAAAGCTTGGTGAGCACGAAGGTTAGCGGCTTGGGATCCGTAAATGCAGTAAAAGGCCTCCCCTCCAGGAAATAGCAAAAATGGCGTATGGCGAGATACAGGGCAAGGAGCTCGCGGTCGAAAGCGCTGTAACGGCGCTGAGCACCATTGAGATGCCTGCTGAAGAAGGCGAGTGGTCGCCAGCAACCGTCAACGAGCTTCTCCAACACTGCCCCAACCGCAATCTCAGACGCGTCTACCGTCAGGGCAGTCGGGGCATCCTCTCGTGGGTGGACGAGCATCGTGGCCACAGCCAGTGCCGCCTTAGCCCTCTTGAATGCCGCTGTTGCTTCGTCGGATCACTCAACCTCCCTGCGATGACCAGCAATCAGGTGGAAAAGCGGACGCATGACTGCGGACGCTGCCGGCAAGAAACGGCGATAAAAGGTGACCATCCCCACAAATTCCTATAGGCCCTTAACTGTGGTCCGATGGGGGAAACCTGCGGAGAGTGTCCACCCTGGCCGGCAGAGGCACCACCCCCTGTGGAATTACGCGGTGGCCGAGGAAGTCGATAGCCGTCACTTGGACGAGTTGATGGACAAACCAAAATCGCGGAGGCGCTGACACAGCTGACGGCGATGAATGCAGTGCTCCTGCTGCGAGCCACGAATATGTCACAAATACGGTCCAGGCCTTAAGCCGCTAAGAGGCCTGCGCAGCATTCTTCAAACCAAACGTCATCCGTACAAATTCAAAAAGTCCAAATGGCTTTATAATGGCTGTTTTCAGGATATCATAGGGGTGGACCGGAATTTGGTTGTACCCTCGCACGAGGTCCACCTTGGAGAATACCGATGCTCTGGCCAGATGGGCATTGAAGTCCTGAATGTGCGGGACTGGGTACCTGTCGGCGACGGTCGTATCATTCAGGCGACGGTAATCCCACACGAGCGCCAGCCCCCTCCCACTTTAGGGACCATGTGGAGAGGTGACGCCCATGGGCTATTGGAGGAACGCACGATGCCCATAGCCTCCATCAGGCGGAACTCCTCCCGAGCCAGGCGGGCCGGTAGTAGGAATATAGTGCTCCACCCCGTGCAGATTTTGCCGTGGGGGCCAACTGGGAGCAGCGGTGGATGCTGCCCCGACCTGCTCCGAGCCTCCCAACACCGCGGGAAGGACGGTCAGTGCATCCAGGTCCCGCTGGCGGGACATCCACAGCTCGTTGGCCTGCTCGGCAAAACCCCGTGGCAGACCAACGCCCGTCCCTCAATAGGCGAGGGGGATGGTCCAAGGTGTGGTCTAACCCCCAGGGACCACCAGAGTTTTCTGGGACACCAAATTTTTGTGTGTCCACTGCAACGTATGTTTGTGTATATGATGTGTAACGCGCGTTGCGGTGTCCACTCAGATGGATGCAGTAAGAAATACGTGCACTTACTGTGCCAACCAGGTCACTGGTGGACACCACTGGACTACCGTTGCACAAAATGTATTTGTGTATTCTGATGCCATTTTCAGAAACTTGTCATCAATATGCTATCTTTTATATTTTTTGTTGATACTATGTTAGTCATGAACCCCAATAAAGTGCTTGTCCATTTTTTTGAAGGAAGTTGAAATTTGACCCCCTTTGTCACATTATTGTGTGCAGTATTGTAAAAAGACATACATGCGAAAATATGTGACATTTAACAAAACTCTTTATACATTTTACCAATTTATTTTAGAAATTCATATAAATTTTGCAATTATGTGAAGTGAAGGCTCTTGCAATTGTAACTATTTGGCCTTCAACTTTCCAGGATTCCACGATAACATTACTAAGAGCAGGTACTTCCCATAAAATGTATTGGCATTGGTTATAGTATTGGTTGATTATTATCACGCGAACTGAAATACAGTACAAAACAGTTTTGTATGTTATCCAGTCAAAACAATACCATGCATAAATAAGATTAAGCGATACACACCAGGTAGTGCAAAGAGAAATATAACCAGAATACAGAGAAGGCAGCTTAAAAAAGAGAAAAGGTGCAAGGGCCACAATGAGGTAGGTCAGAAAAGCAAGACCCATAGCTCTGAAGAAGGGTCTCGACCCGAAACGTCGCCTATCTCTTTCGCTCCTTAGATGCTGCTGCACCCGCTGAGTTTCTCCAGCTTTTTGTGTAACCCCCATAGCTTATAGGTCTAGTCAGCATCTGATAACAGTGGGAAGAAGCCGTTTCCGAATCTGGTGTCAACTTTTTGTCTCAATGAGAGAGAGAGATAGGAAAAGAGTGAATAACTAGGAGGTTCAAGCAATCCTTTGTTGATGTGGTTGGAACAGGACAATTTATTGCTGATATTTATGTCCAGGAACTTGAAGCTCTCAACCATCTCCCATTGGTGCAAACTGTGCCACGTACACCATCTCTTTTCCTGACTAGCTCCTTCGTCCTGCTTACACTGAAGGGTTCTTGCATTTCATGTGATGGTAAGGACTTTTAAAGACATTTGACAATGCAGCACTTTTGAAATATAGAAACATCTGTAATGCAGGAAATACAGGTGCCAATTTGCACAACATTTAGGAATCTGAAAGAGGAATAAAGATTGGCATTGTACAGTGAATTATTCACTAAATCATTTTCAAAAAAATCGAGAAATAGAATCTCTTGAGTCAACCCGAGAGTGTAGATGGGGTGCTGACACCTCTGCAAACATAACTTCCCCAGTAATATCCAAATTTAGCTGCTCAAATCTCCCGAGAGGGCTTTGGGTCACCCTAGAGCCTCCGTCGCAGATACTAGGATACTTGGAAAACTTTATTGTCATTCAGACCTTGCGGTCTGAACAAAATTTTGTTGCCTGCAGTCATACATATAGTAAATAACAAAACACACAATAAACACATATTTAACATCCACCACAGTGAGTTCACCAGACACCTCTTCACTGTGGTGGAAGGCAAAAATCTTGTCTTGGTCTCTTCCCTTCGTCCTCTTCCTCGGCGCTGAGGCGACCCGGGCCTCCGATGTTGTGACCGCACCGGGCGATGCAAACAAGTCCCGCGGGTGAACCGTGCTCCGCGAGCGGGCCGGTTCAACTCCGCGGCCCGGGGCGGTCGAAGCTGCCGCCCTCCAGTCCAGTGGACGCAGCTGTTGCTGCGGGAGCTCCGGAAAAACAGGTCACCAACCCCTGACAATGTCGTCCACTGGGCCCGCGGCCGGGCCTCCGAAGTCGCTGCCGCCGCCACAGCTCTGAGTCGGGCTATCATCAGAGATGTGGAGGCAGAGATAAGAAAGCACACACTCTCTGTGGTGCAATCCATTAGTACACGGATCCGACTATTGTGCCATGTGAATGCCAGCTCCAGAACTAAAATTGTCTCAGCATGATTCAACAAAATGTACAACACGATCATAGTAAGTGCAATATCATTAAGGGGCTGAGCATTCCCAATTGGGAACCAGCTTTAGGCGATTAAATAGCTTAGTTTATTTTCATTTATCTGCAATTTTCTTGCAAGTTATCACCAAGTTAAAGTAAATTCTTCAAAATAAAAGGTAACTGCAGGCCACAACAACCCTATTGTCAAGTACCAATGTGTTAATCTGAGCAATGTGGGAGTATTGAAAGGAAAAAGAAAATCTGTTTTCATAAATATGTGCAATGCAGTATTGTACACTGAAAGGCTAAATCCCACAGGCTGCAGATTGATAGCAACAAGCTTTGAAGAAATAAATGAGGAAATCCTGGCTAATACAGATAAACGTAAAACATTATATTTTGGCAACAAAAATAAATAAATAATTGAAGCAGACATCAATGACTGATGTTTCAATATGGTAGGACGAACAATTTCAGACTTCGTATCATTCCATAAATGTTGGAAATTAGAACTAAACTAGCTATTGATATTACTAAATCATGACGATATGACCAGATCAAAAACATATTCTGAATATTGTTCCTTTAATACAGAAATATTGTAAAAAGACAAATAAAATGTTTTATACTACACAAAAAGGCTAGGATGACCCAAAGTGCTTTAAGATAGTTTGTTTGATTAATTAATAATGGTAAATTATCTAGTCTGTAGATGAATTGTAGATAAAATAAATGGTCCAGGAACGCTGAAGCCCTGTACAAGAAGGGACAGAGCCGGTTGTACTTTTTGAGCCGGCTCCGCACCTTCAACGTCTGCAGAAAGGTGCTGCAGATGTCCTACCAATCGGTGGTAGCCAGTGCCATCTTCTTCACTGTCATGTGCTGGGGCAGTAGGTCGAAGGCTGAGGACGCCATTAGGATTAACGAACTCATCAGGAAGGTTGACTTGGATTCATTGGTTTGAGTTGGGGGTGGTCTTGGAGGGGTGGATGCTCCTCCCCCTTCTGTCATGGGGTAGACAGCTTCCCCCCCCACCCAATATTTGCATACCCCCAACCCTTTTGTCACTTTAATTTAATGTTTCATGTATCTTTTGTTTTATGACTTCTTGTTTCCCTCCTGGGATAAATAAAGTTCTATCGTATCGTATCGAATCCAAGGTGGGGAAGGGGGTAAAAAAAAAATCTAGATTACCTCTAAAACTAATACCACATATTCTACACTATTTGCCTTCTGCGGTACCAGACGTACTCGTGTATGGTATGATTTGCCCAGATAAAAGAAAGGTTTTTCACTGCATCTCAGCACACATGATAATAAACCAATACCAAATTGTTCCTTTTACACACATTTTACACACATTTATTTTTCCAGTAGCCACGATTAAGCCTTGATTAACTCTGTCTACCATCTTTCATATCCATAAGTATCCCAAAAATCTCACAACAAAATACTTCTAAAGATCACGAACTGTAGAGCACGGTCAATAGTTAGTGTTTTGTGACAACTGAGGAAAGGCATAATGGCGAATTGCTCTTTTTTGTTTAGCATTATGAATTCATTTACATCCAATAAACAAGATGAACCATCATAATTTCTCATTCACAAAATCAAATATCAAATAAATCTTCCTTTCAGTCACAGCTGTTTTGATTCCAAAAACAGATATCCCAATTATTTGTAAAACCTTACATTTTTGGAAGCAGGCAATCAGATTTAGCAGCAATACAAATCATGTAGAAACACCACCAGCATGCGCTATTTTGGATGGTTTCTATCCAATTACTCACAATTATTATTATTTTTAATTGCTCTCTCTCTCTCTCTCTAAACAGCATCAGTTCCAAGTCATAAAATGTCTATTCAGTTCTTTCTTTCCACCCGCACCAAGAACTTTTTCATTGTTCTGATTTTGGCAGTTTTTATCTTCTTTAAACCCCCACCAATCATGTCTACAGTCTCTTATATTGGCAATCAAATACCCTTCTGTTTGCCACTTTTATGCTTCGAGTGCATTCTGCTCATTTTTAAAGGAATGTTACTTGATCAAAACATTTATAAAAGGCACTAAAATTTGCAAGGATAGGCAAATGTCATCTAACGCTTAAGGATTTAAAATCCTTTCATTTTGTTTATTTGCAGCAACATACTCTTTATTCCAAAACCAATTTTTTATATTAATGGTCATAAACTTTGCAATTTATAATCTTCAGGTATGAAACAATTGCATTTGTCCAAACAGTGGCTGGAGACACAATGAAAACAGACCTTTAAGATGGAAAAAATAATAAAATTGGAGGGCTTTAAATTTTACACTTGGATTTTATACTTGATCTGAAATACACAAAACACATCTTAAATACCACCTGCAGAACCACCTGGATCAATTCAGTAACAAATGAACTAGAGCCAATTGCTCTCACATAAAATAGACCCACTTCTTCAATCTTTTGAATGCTATGTATAGCAACGTTACAAAATTTTGAGATTTTAAAAATCAAGTCTGCAATTTATCCCATCAGATAAAGCATAAAAAGTAGTTTAATTTAACACCTAATTTACTTTCATATCTACAGTATTAAAAAAGTTATGGCCATTTTCATACTCGGAAATTATCATCTTGTTCCCCATTGCCTTTCCATTGACTTAACTCAAAAGCTGTAATCTAGGACAGTCAAAAGCCCATAACTTTCTTAAAAATTAAGAGAACTCAATGAAATTTTCAGTTATTATAGATTGAAGCATTCTGAAACAAATATGAAACTATCTTACTTGGATGACCTGAAATTAAAGCATATAAGTAGTTAGTTACCTAATTGAAGCTAATTACAAGATTCAATTACTAGATCTAAACATCAATCCATTTCTTAAAAGATAAACATTTTTAAATTTCCTAAGTGTCCAAATAACATTCACACAATAATTCACAATATAACATGATTTTAAAATCTCATTTTCATGAATTTATAGGCCAAATGGAAGGAATTTAGTGTTTAATTCCTGCAAATGAATGGCCATTTAAATCAACTTGCGAGTGGATTTTAGTGGAATGCGGTGGATTAGAACGTTGCGGTTTGCGGTGAAGTTGGCAGGGAAAATACTGCCGGTTCGTATATTATTTTTGTCCCCATTTCGCAACATGAAAATGTGATTAAATGCATCCTAAGAGCACATTTTTATGTAAAAATAAACTGTGTACTTTATTTTCTCCCCTAAGTAAAATCCTCCTGTTGTCGGCGCTCACGGCTTTAGAAGATGATTTTTAAATTACTCTAGCTAATAAATAATCTAGCGTAATTGAAAAATACATTCATAAATCAAATGTCGGAGCGATTTTTCTTCAGCAACGAAATCCCGACATGGATCGATTTACCATGTCTGTAGAAAAACGGCACTTTACACACGCCCCCCTCTGAAAGGCGCCAAAGTCATGCACATTGGGAGCGGCAGAACTGCAGCGCTGCTCAAGGTAAGTTTTGTAACATAGCTACGTGTCTCCTAAAGTAGTAAATCTGATAAATTACTAATCAAATAAATTTTAAATTCAAGATGGATATTAATATTTAAAATAAAGTTGTTCACAAAAGGTTCCAGTGCAGAGCCACTTAAATACCTATGGATGAAAACTAATTTATAAGAATCAAGCCATTTCACTAACAGCTACTTTCATTTTTGAAGAAAACACATCTATTTCACACAGAAGTATATATACACACTGAAGAATTTTGTCTGTTTTTAGTCAGCATAGTAGGGGGAAAAAAGGTACTGCTCATTTAATGTTACAATTTTAGAACAAAGCAATTGGCAAACAATTTTACACCAGAAACATGATAAATTTCAACATCATACAATCATTGAGAATATCAATTTCTTAATAACTAAATCGGAAATGATTATTAGCTCAAAACTTCATTTTTCTAAAGGAAAGTAGATACGAAAGAAAAAGGAAGTTTGAGCTAATTATCATTTCCTGATTTAGTCAAGGAAAAGTAGATATGAAACCTCTACGGATTGTTTTGCCAGAAAAACAGGCACAAAGTCTCCTGGAAGCATCCACGTTCCAAACACTGGCACCTTATCGACTACATCATCCTACGATCCCATGACAAACAAGATGTACTGAAAACAAGAGCCGTTACTGGTGCTGACGAGTGCTGGACAGACCATCGTCTCATCTTGTCCACCATGAGAATGAAGATTCAGCCCAAAAGGATACATCAAAACCAGAACACCGTCAAGAAATTCAATTCAAGTCTTTCAAGACACCGACCATGTACAGACATTTCAACAAAAACTTCAAGAACTGCCTCAACTAATCCCACCATCTGTCGAAAAACAGAAATCTATTGAAGAACGCCATCATCGCCTCCTGCAAGGAAACAATTGAGTTCAAGTAAAAAAAACCCATCAGGATTGGTTCGACGATATGACAAACAACTCCAACAACTCATTGATGAAAGAGAAACGCTTTCATCACCTTACAAACTGACCAACAGTCGGCTACCAAAACAAATTGCTATCAGGAATGCAAGGCAGCAGTCCAGGAGAGCACCCGGAACCTGAAAAACCAATCGTGGAGAAAGCTCAGGAAACCCAACGCATAGCAGACACTAACGACACTCGAGGCTTTTGCAACGCCACCAAAGCTATTTTTGGTCCATCCACTTGCGGTCAAGCCCCTCTCAAAAGCAAAGATGGGTCAACCATCCTGAAGAGCAATGCTGACATCAATTCTAGATGGAGGGAGCACTTTGAAGATCTTCTAAATCAAATCACCTCATTTGACAGGAATGTGATCAATAACATTCCAAAGCAGCCTGTTGACAACTCCCTAAGCAGAATACCATCACTTGAAGAAGTCAAGGAAGCTATCAAAACCTTGAAAAACAACAAGGCAGCTGGACTCGACAAAATACCAGCTGAGGTCTACAAAATTGGAGGTAACCTGCTCCATTACCAACTGCATTAACTTCTGATCAAGATCTAGATAAATGAAGACGTACCAGGAGACTTCAGAGACTCAGCAATTGTTACCATCTACAAAATGAAAGGCGATCGATCTGACAGCGGAAACAATCGTGGAATTTCCCTGTGAGCAACAGCAGGCAAGGTCCTCGCCCACATCATGAACAACCGACACAAGCCTTTAGCCGAGAAGATCCATCCGGAGAAACAACCTGGTTTTAGACCATCATGTGTGTGATGTATGTGATATTATTAGCATATGTTATATCTTGTGCGAGGGGACGCATGCGCTGTGGGAGACTCAAGGTGGCGTCCTGGAATAAAGAAGCTTGATAGTTTACTCCCGTATCTGAGTGTTCTTTTAAGTCAGTTCCAAGCACCCAAATACACAACAATTAGTAATGAGGATGGGATAGAGTTTGTGAACTCCTTTAAATACAGTGCAGGACTGTTTTGCAACACGCAGTATTGTTTAACAGTTTAAACTGTAAATACGGAGTTGTGTCGCAGTTGTTTGGAAGCTGGACATGAGAGGCCTGCAGATCCTTCTATGCAGGGGAATGAGGTTTAAAAAAATCAGTTGTACAAGTCGGCGAGTTTGACAGGCTATCTCTATGTTGTGTCTATGTGGCAAGGTGTCGTCCTTCGGATTGTTACACATTTTAGACTGAAAGAGAAGCGGACCGGCCGAGTGGGAAAGCCGACCGCGAGAGAGAAGCGGAACCGGCCGAGTGAGACAGCCGACCGCGAGAGAGAAGCGGGACACAGAGCTTATCCAGCCCCCGACAGTGGGGCAGTCCCGACGAGCCGAGCAGCCAGGCGGGCCAGAGAGCCAGCAGCGAACCAAGCAGCGGGAGCCAGCAGAGTGAGGCCGCGCCGCGGAGTCGACTTGGCAAGCAAGTCAGCGGTGAAACAGCAACAGCAACGGATGAGCCAGCGGAAGCAGCAGAGATCCAAAGTGGCCAGCAGCAACAGTATCCTTGGGAGAAGCTTTGGAGAATCCGAGAGGTCGAGGAGGCGCCGGAGTCCATAGGCCGACCAGCGAAATACTTCACAATAAAAGCGGGACTGTTTGAATGTTTTGCATTATTCACTATTCCTTCAAATAAAAGCAGGACTGTTTGAATGTAATGTATTGGTCACTGTTATTAATAGTAAATCTGTGTGCATAGAAAGAATATGGTTTAAAATGTTCTAGTTGGCTATTAACATGAAATGTTGATTAATAGTATAAATCTATTATTATAAGAATTAGTAATAGTCAGTGGGCTGGATCACTTCTTAGTGTGTAAAAGGATTAGGTCCAGTGCAGAAAACACAGTGAGAGAACAGAATATAGTGCACTTGAATAGCAACAGGTAGCATGGCTTTTCAAATTGTAGGAAAGTTGTCTCAGTTAGATTCTGGGTGTAATTTTGAGAAATGGACCGAAGTCTTGGAGGCTTGTTTCATTTCCAATGATATCACGAGCATGGTTCATATTAGGCTTAGGAAGAGAGGGTTATCAGACCTTACCTATGTTACTGCAGCCAGCAAAGCCCACAGACAACATGTATGGGGAGTGTAAGGAGGCATTAATGGCTCATTTCTCGCCAAAACCTCCAAGGGCATCCAGAGGCAAGGAGCCTGAACTAAAGAGGGCAGGGAGTCCCTCAAAGGACAAACAGGAGGTGCAAAGTGACAAAAGTCAAGGGCAAAGTGACAAAAGTGCCAAGTGTCGAAGGTCAAGTGCAAAAGGCCAAAGGTCAAAGGCAAAGGGACAAACATCAAATGCAAAGGGACATTGCCATCCAGAGGGCAACACTAACTATTCAAGCTGCATTCAGGGGTATGAAGGTACAGAGAGAGATCTAGAACAAACAGAAGGCAGCAACGGTAATACAAACAGCATTTAGAAGGCAGAGTATACTGTCCATACAGGGCAATGAGATTGGCAGCTATAATAGTACAAACCTATTATAGGGCACATCTTCAAATGGAAAGTGATCGCAAGACTTACATGAAGGTACACAGCAGTGTTGTGCTGCTTCAGGCTGCCTACCGAGGAATGCTTGTTGGAAAGCAATTGCGGTGCATGCACAAATCTGCCATGGTCATACAGACTTATTATCAGATGCATAAACAGCGTCAGTATTTCAAGAAACTACGCTGGTCTGCCATTGCTGTACAGCAACGATACAGAGCTTGCCAGATAAGAGATGTCCAAGTGAGGCATTATAATAGTTTGAGAAAAGCAGTGGTTTGTATTAGGCCTTCTACCGCAGGATTAAAGCCAGAGAATTGGTTGAGAAAATCAAGGCAGCACGCCATATTAAGTCAGTCTTAATGATGTGCATTACAAGAAAACATTTCTTGATGCAAAAGGGGGCTGTAGTCACTCTGCAAGCTGGTTACTGATCAATGGTATGCTACAGAGCTATGTGACAAGCAGTCATTTGGGTCCAGACATTCCCAGTTTGTGCAATATCAGTCAATGAGGTATGCAACCATTACCATTCAGGCTGCCTACAAGAGTATGGTGCTTAGGCAGTGGGTTAAGCAAAAGAGGGCTACTGTAAAAGTTCAGTCAGTACTTCGTATGAGTTAGTATATGAAAGACCTAAGAAAACAAAAAGATGCACAACAGAAGAGGCTGAAACTATACAAAAGGCTTAAACGATATAGGAAAGACTTCCTCAAACTGAAATATACAACAGTTGTAGTGCAGTCTCACTACCATGCTTATGTAGTAAGAAAACTATACAGAGCACAAATCAAAGCCACTGTTGTATTGCAATGACAATACAGATCCTACTTCTTGATGAATAACCAGAAAGGTGATTTAAGACGACAAATAGATGAACAACAGAAAAGGCTTAAACGATACAAAGAACGGTTAAATAAATGTGTGACAATGAGCAAAAAGCTGGTAATAGAAAAGTCTAAAGAAGAGAGGCTTGTCGGTCAAGACAAAAGTATGCAGGACCGATTGCGATTAGGGCACTTCACTATAGTCCAGCATGGAGCTTCCTTCACTGAGCAATGGACAAATGGTTATGCATTGCAGAATGTCATTAAACAACAAGAGCAGATAAATATGCAGCGAATGGAAATTGAACAGAGGAAGCTGCTAGAAAACGAAAACCTGCAGCCATGGGTCAGATCCCACCTACAAGGAGGAAAACAAAGCAAATACATGAACCAGAAAATGAAACGCAGAATATCAGGAACAGGAAGAAATTTGCAAATTAGATTAGGACATTTAAAAAGGGAAGAAGCAGAGATACAGGCAGAGCTAGAGCGATTAGAAAGTGTTCGCAATTTACACATAAATGAACGGAAAATTATAACACATAAAGCAAGGGGTAATGTATTTGGTTTAAGAAGGATGAGTAGAATAGAAAAAATTATAAGTGCTAAGTTTAGATACGATTATTACAGTTATGAGGATGTCATGTAAGATGACTGTAATAATATAATTTGGCAACAGTGTGTTAATCAATTATATTTAACGTAATCCAAATAGTGTTAACTGCCTCCAAGTTAAAGGGGGAGCAGTGTGGTATATATTATATAAATGGTGTTACCTGCCTCCAAGTTAAAGGGGGAGCAGTGTGATGTATGTGATATAATTAGCATGTGTTATGTCTTGTGCGAAGGTGCGCATGCGCTGTGGGAGACTCAAGGTGGCGTACTGGAATAAAGAAGCTTGTTAGTTTACTCCCATATCGGAGTGTTCTTTTAAGTCAGTTCCAAGCACCCAAATACACAACGACGTGGAACAGCCGCAATGATCTTCACAATGTGTCAACTACAAGAAAAATGTTGTGAACAACTTCAACCTTTGTACATGGCATTCATCAACCTCACTAAGGCCTTTGACTTGGTGTCAAGGGAACTCTTATGGGACATCCTATCCACCTATGGATGTCCTGACTCCTGAGACTCTTCCATGATGACGGGCTTGCCACAGTCATGGCCAGCAACAGCAACTGTGGGCAGTTTCAAGTCAGATCAGGAGTGAAACAGGGGTGAGCGATTGCCCCAACACTGTTCACCATCTTCATTGCGACAACCATCCACATCAAGGACGACCTACCCCCAGGAATTGAAACCGTTTACAGAACAGATGGCAGACTTTTCAACCTTGCCCGTCTCAAGTCCAAAACTAAGACATATATGAGCTCCCTCATTGAGTACCAATATGCAGACGACAACTGTATTGCAGCTCTCTCAGAAAATCATCTGCAACAGACCCTACTGCCTTCAACAGTGCATATACGAAACTTGGAATTACCATCAACTCCAAGACGACTCAGGTTATCTATCAATCATTACCAACTGAGACAAATCGGAACCATCAATTCAACTTGGTGAAACAATCCTGGAAAATGTGGATCATTTTCTGAACATTGTAAGTCACCTCTCCTCCAATGTCGACCTTGATGACGAGATCCAACATAGTCTTAAATGTGCTGGAACAGCTTTTGGACGTCTTCGAACGAGAGTCTTTCAAAATCGTGACATCCGAACAGACACCAATATGTTAGTGTACAAAGCAGTGGTGAAACCTGGACAACATACCGACGCCATCTGAAAACACTTGAAAGGTTCCATCAATTATGTCTTTGAGGCAGCTTAACTATCAGCTGGGAAGACAGAAGAACCTATGTCAGCATGCTGAATGAAGCAAAAACATCTAGCATCGAAGCCCTCGTCATCAAGAACCAACTAAGATGGGTCGGGCATGTTGTTCGGATGGAAGACGAGCTTCTAACAAAGCAAACCTTCTACTCCCAGCTTAAAGAAAGCAAACGTAAAAGAGGTGGACAAAAGAAGATATTCAAAGATGCTTTAAAAGCCAGGATGAAGAAATGTGAAACTGTCATCGACAATGGGGAAACCAATGCCAAGGACAAGAAACTCTGGCGAACCATCATCCATGAAGGAACAGTGTCCTTCGAAGCCAAGAGATGCACAGAATTAAAAGGAAAGAGGAGAAAACGGAAAGGGAGGCATCAATAACCAAAGCCCGATCTGCCATCTGGAATTACCCGTCCTGAATGCCGAAGAACTTTCAAAACCAGGATTCGACTCAGAAGCCATTAAATATTTCCTATAAATAAGTGAACTATTTTAGTAGTGATAATCAATCTGAAGATCACTCAACGGCCCGTGCACACTTTTGCCTTAATTTGATTTTGCTTTTGCGCTTTTTGCAACATTAATCTGACATTCATCTGTAAATTATATCAACTATTTTTTGAATAAGTAACAATTAAGCAGAGAATATAAAAAAGTACCCAGAGAGTATAAAAAAAAAAAATTACCTTAATAATGTGTCTGGCTTGCTGAGCTGATTATTAGGTATACAGTTTTCCATTATTTCCTTGTGTACACTCATGCTCTTTCCAGTGCATTTTTGCTTCTTTTCATTCTTCGCAGAAGAGGAAGAAGGAATGCTGCCATTGGACGTGCAGTGACTTCTGGGTGAAGAATTTACTCCCCCCGTGGCGTTCTTGTAATTTTTTGAAGAAGCCGTAAACGAGTCCTCTTTCAAGAGATTCTCTGTGCTTCCCACAAGCTCATTATTCAATCTTTTATTGATATGATTTTCCATGTACTCAATCTCTTGTATTTTTGAGTCTACAGGTTGCAAAATATTATTGTTAATCCCAAGATTGGGTTTTTTGGCTTCTTTGTCCTTATCTTTCCCTTTTTCTTTGTATTCTAGTTCTGGTAAAGCCGTCGTCAATTTTCGACTTGCTGGAATTCCTCCATTGTGTTGAGGGAGTTGTGCAGAATCCATATCTGAGATTCCTTTGGCTATAGCAGCTGAGAAAAGAAAAAAAAGTAAGTGCACCAAAGAAAGAATAGGTGATACGTTGTTTCTTCAACCCTTATTTCGAAAATGATTGAAGGATTACATAAAGCAAAATATAGCGAGAACCACAACAGCTTTATTTGTTAGATTTTATTGCCATTCCAGTGAGATTTAAAAAAAATGCAATCTAATCTATGCCTGAAAAGGGATTTTTGACACTTGAACAAAATCCAAATTCTACGTTTTTAATCCCCTTATCGTCAGTTCTTTCAAAAGATAATTTCTTTATAAGCAATTCTTGAATACCCTTTTAACATTGTAAAGCTGCAATCAGATAGTCCTCCGTATTCTGTAATAAGGCAAACAGAAGTCAAGTTCACGTAATCCACACTCGTAATTTAATGTATGAAGTGCTAGTTCAATTCTGATGCACTTCTCGATCCACTCCCTGGACAGTATACAAATGACGATTAATTCTCTACCATGGTTTTTAAAAATGGGCTTAATATATAGCTTATGTGGGTAATTAACTGCAAATTACTTCAGTCTATTTTAAATTCATTTACAGGGGATGTGGACATTATTAGCAAAATCAATTATTTATCAGTCATTACCAAGCTCTATCCAGAAGTTGGTGGTGAGCAATACCTTAAAACATTTTTTCAAAGCCTGAAGAAGGGTCTCGACCCGAAACGTCGCCTATCTCCTTCGCTCCTTAGATGCTGCTGCACCCGCTGAGTTTCTCCAGCTTTTTGTGTACCTTAAAACATTTGCTCACCATCCTGCTGAATTGCCACAATCCTAACTGTAAAGGTACTTCAATGGTACTATCAGGTAGAGTGCTGCAGGAATTTGATCCAACAATGATGAGAGTTCGATACATGCCTCACTCAGGATTGATGTCCCTTCAAACAGGAATCTGAAGGTGGTGATACCCCCTTGCATCTAATTCTTCTAGGTAGTCACATGTGTAGGAGGTGCTATTAAAGGATCCTTGGCGCATCACCACAAAAACATCTTGACTAATGACTTTGAGTAGTTATGTTTAATGCAGTGTGTGTTTTGAATAATGGTTGGACTATCCGTTAACTGACCAGTTGGTGTGAAGCTTGGAGTACAATTGGAGGAGGAGCACTTATCAATGATTTGAAATTAATTAGTCTCTTGCTTTGTCCCAGAAACATGGTGAATAAACATTGGGAAAAATCACTCAACACAGAAGAGTGATTTCCAAAACAGATTTTGTAGCCACAGTATTTTTTAATTTTTGGCTTAGTTTGATTATTACCCCAGTTGCCTCTCCTGTTGGAAGCAACATACATCATATAACTATATCAGCCAAGCTGGTACAATGTGTATAATTTTGGGGAGTTGCGAATAGAACACAACATTGTGCAGCAACCAAAAAACTCCCACGTCTGGTTTTAAGATGGTGGAAAATTCAAGGAGCAAATCACTGAAAATAAATGGGGCCTAAGACGATGACATAAAGAACTCTTGTGATTTTCTGGAATGTGGATGAATGACCTTCAAAATCCATGGCTTTCATTTGAATAGAATAAGATACATCCAGGGATCCCAACATGAGCAGTCTGGAGTGGAGTACTGACTGAAAGGCCAGATTCGGTGGGTCAGTGTGACTGACTTTGTAATTAAAGCACAATGCCTGGATTTTCATTTTTATCGCATTAAGCAAGCCAAGTGCGGCTTTCAGTCCTGACCAGCCATGTAGGGGGAAACAACTTGAACGCTTCCCATATGACAAACCTGAAAGGATGATATCCTGGCACAATAATTGAAAAGAATAGAATTAAAAACAAACCAACTAACTAGCAAATGTGCAAACCAAAAGAGAATCTAAATGTATCACACAATTCATTCATTCATTCTTGTACCAAGATAACTGATAGTAAAATTATAGTTTTAATAATACTTTCATTTCAACTACAGGCTGGTCCTGAGCATATTGCAATTTAGTCAAAAATCACTGCAATATGCTCCTGACAAAGATTGCTCAGACAATACGGATGCAAAACAAGATGCATTTTTTGAACTATTCCTATTTTTTTACTTCTGCTAATAAATAATATTGCTACTAATAAACAACAAAAATATATTATCGTCATTTTTAATTGATTAGAAAGTTTTGATAGGAGACTAGTTATGCAGCATTCTGAACTACTTATTTCTAATATGCCAAATAACTGATTTAAATTGCTTGGGAGGATCTCTTTCACCGATATCGATGATAAATAATTCAGGAATTATCGTTATGGCCTCATCTCTCTTGTATTAGGTATTGCAGTTCTTTCACAATACTTTCCACTATTTCAGTAAACTGTCTTATTTTATTTGTCGTATCATTGGAAGTGAGATGACACATCTAAACTGAAAACAAAGCCATCAGATTGCGTTCTCTTTATCCATTAGTTGTACTGCCCACAACCATTACCTTAATAAATGCTTACCTTCTTCAGCTTCTCTTTCTTGCCTCTGTAACATCTGTTGCTCTGGCGGCAAAGCTTGTTGCAGGAGCTGCATGTAGAATTCATTCTCCTTCTGGACCTCCTTCTGTTTTCTTAATCGCATTTTGTAGCTTACATAACTTTTGAAGCCAAATCCCAGTGTCACCACAGGATAGCCAATGCTTTATTTATGGGATGAGAAGAGAAGAAAAGACAATCCTCTTAAAAAAGGTAAATTCAGAAATCACAAATGCCAGATGGTGAAAAAAAAAAATCCACTTATTTCTTTTCACATTTCTATAAAATTGTTTGAATGAATTTTAGATAAAGAAATTTGTGAAGAATATGTCAAATTACTTTTTATTAAAATCTTCCATAAGGAGCTACCTCAGCAATGCTTAGAAGCTACTAACAGCAAGTTAGGCAATCTAGGAAATACAGAAGCAGAGTTGAGTATTAAATAAATCTAATCTCACATTTTACTCTCTGCACATTGCCATCAACTCACCTCAGATTCCATCACTCGCCTATACACTAGGGCAATTTCCAGAAGCCATTTAACTTACCAACCCCATCATGTCTAAGAGTTTGGGAGGAAACTTGGGAAAACGCAAGCCAACCCAGGCTATCACAGCAAGAATGTGCAAACTCTACACAGACAGCACCCAAGGTCAGCACCAGGGATACTGCGCTTGCACGGCAGGAGCTCTATTAGCTGAGCCACTATTTCAACCTGGCCATTAATTTTATTGCTTGGCAATCTGCTTTTCATGAAAGTAATGAAACATCTTTGAAAATACGAAAACACTGGTTATAAATTAAATACTGAACTACTTAAATACTCCATGCCAAAGATGGTCTTAAAAACAGGCAATGTGAAAATCCCTCCAGGACCAAGAAGCTCAACAATTTTATGTTAGTTTTATAATGAATATTACAGATTCAGCCACATTTAGCCTTATGAAATAAAATTTGATTTAAATATTCCACAATTAAAACACTAATACAGGCAATCCCTGGGTGATGCAATGGTTCCATCCAAGAGATCTGTCCATTAGCTGATATTTCTGCAAGTCAGAAAGTAATTTTTTTATACAAACCTAGATCATATTGTTGTGCATATATTTGCCATAATTTTCTCATTGAATAGTTATTCTATCGCTGCTCAGAATTAAACTAATGGGATTTTTTTTTTCCATATATCCAGTCATTAATGAATATCATGAAACATTATCAGCTTGGAAATTGCTTAAATTATTTATGGGAAAATTTGAATAAAGCTGGATTTTCGTAAGTCAGGCCATTCGTAACCCCTATATAGAAACTTAAATCCTATTTCCCACCAATTCTCCACAAACTAGAACAAAACCCAAAAAGCTGAAAAGGTCAGGCGGTCACGCAACTTCTGAAAAAAAAGAGTCAACACATGAAGGGAACTGCAGATGCTGGCCTAAATCGAAGATGGACACAAAATGCTGGAGTAACTCAACACTTCGGTTTGAAAGCCCCCCCCCCCCCCCAATCAGAACTTTGAATTTCCTCCACTAACTGGACCTGGTCTTGCCCTTACCATGCCCATTTGGAATTTTATAAGCCTACATTTTTTTGCCTCCAATTTCATTTTCACCTAGATGTTTCCTAGTTGTGATTTGAATTAATTAGTAACATCTGCTCTGAGATTATTAATGCAGTAGGAATATTATTTATTCCTAATATGCCAAATGTCAGACTTAAATTATTGTTCCTCTGGTGTAAGTCAACACCAATTTACTTATTCCAAATGCCACTCAAATTAAAAAAATGTAGAAATGATATTTGAGTGCAAGAGTTCCCATTAGTATTTTTAAGACCTCCTTCGCCCAATTCCCACGTAAAGTGAGTCTCCTGCCAAACTGGATAATATAAATAGAATATCATGTGGAAGTGCTTAAACAAGAATATTGGTACAAAATACCCACATGTAAAAATAATTTTCTAGAATGATGAAAATTGTAGAAACAAATCTTAAATAGAGTAGCTCATCTAGACATTGTGATATTACAAATATCATGGCATTGCAAATGTCATAACCAGTGCCAATGTTGTGAAAAATTATAGAATCCTAGGTTTCTCAGAAAGTATAATTTTAATTAATATTTGTTTTAATGTGCTTACTTTTGTGGTATATATTGGCAAGGTACAATGAATGAAACAACAGTAAATGACAAGCTTTCATTCAGGTATATTGGGCTCATTATTGGATGATATCATTCAGGAATATTGGGTTCATATTATTGAATGATACACAGTTCCTGTAAAGGTCGCTATAATTAAATATAACTTTATCAATGGACGTTATGAAAAGTGTTAACTTACCAGTGTGCAGCAAAAGGACGACAAAGATCCACATGAAAATTTTTTAAATCTTTAAATCTGATTGCTGCTTCTATATAAACAAATAATATCCATAGTGATACAGTTGGTAAACAAACTCCCCTTTCTGAAAAAGAGAAAAGTATAATCTCATCAGCCAAAAATTTCAACTATAAAATAATGGTCTATTGACATACAAATAAAAGCCAAAAAAGGGATGATTGTAGCTTCCATTTTATCACATAACACATCAACCATGACAGTGCAAGTTGGAAATTCAGATTCCAATATAGTAAATCATGAATTTGCAATAGGTCTCAAAAAGATGTCCCTTGATGTGCACTGTGCTAACATAAGTTTAGATCAGATTATCGGCAACAGATAAAATCGGTGCTTAAAATTTCAGACACGGGAGGCATCAAATGATGTGGATAGTTTTGAATTCTTTACACATTAGGACATTTATTTTCAATAAAGTTTTGCTTGTTCCAATTATTTTATATGATTTTGACTCCTAAATTTACATCTAGGAATTCAAAAATAGGAACGAAATATTGTCAAAGGTACTATTTTTCTACTGCATAGCAAATAAGAGAAGTAAAGAAAATTAAGTAGCCGTTTTTAGGTCACCTGCCTAAGACCATTGAAAATCAAACAAAAGATTAGGGATGATATTAAGGAAGATCATATATCAATGCATCCCAAATGCAACTGTTGAGATAAAATTGAAGTTCTTTCTCACTGTCTGTTGTATTGGTTCTATTTTTATTAAATCAATCTCAACACGGGCATTAGTGAATTCATGTGCCAGTGATTCAGTACAAATTAAAATACTCAAGAGTCTGAAATGGGAGAATGGAATATGATATGTGGTCAAAGTTAAAACCGATTATTACCTCGTGCTTATTTTTACTGCAGAGACATCTGCAATTAGTAAGATATAAGCAAATGTGAAAAATACTATTTAATTCATGTTGTAATTTTCGAAACGTACTCCTTTGTATTACCTTGCCTTATATACACCAGGCAATCTATATATAACAGTTCATTCCCTAGCCATTGAAAAAGTGTACAGATTAAGAAAAATGATAGTCAGATTTATCCTTCTTGACCATTTCGGAAGCAACAGCTTGACTCCATGCAATGTTTTCCTATGTGATTCAGTTGAAATAAACAGCTTTATAAGCAGTTGCCTTCCGGCATTCTAACATTGCACAACATGGATAACTGCTAAAGTGATGGGGTAAAGGCAGCATTTAAAACAGAGCAATCACATGCTCAGGAAAGGAACTGTTCCATCATAAATTTCAATTCTACCTTACTTTTTTTTTGTCTTTTTCACTGGACCCAACATGAATTAAAGACTTTTTAATCAGGGACCAGGGCCAAATGGAAAGCAGTCACTGGATAATACAGAAAAAGGGATCTTATATTCTGGCAATAAACAAAATAAAAGATAGACATTACAATATTAGATCCCTTTTTCTTTGTGGCAAAAAAAAGTTAATTCAAAATCAGTTTGGATTGCAAACTACTTACTCATTAGCAATACCTTTCACTGATGTCAACAAAAATGTTATTAATATTTTTAGCATTCCATATCCTAGGTTGATCTAAGCAGGTCAGCTGAAATAAAAATCTACCCATTATCCATTAAAAAAAAGGAATTCGGAGCAACGGATAGATTTTGTCACAACAAGTTAGCATTTTATTGATGCATTTGCCTGAAAAATAACAATGGATTTTATAAATTAAGTGGTTGAGGACACGTGGGCAGAAAGGACAACCACTTCATAGTTTACACAAGCCATTCAAGTTCATGGCTTGAAGCCAAGTTCACGTTAATCTTTTTCCTTCACATTCACAATCAATGAGCCCATGCTTCATTACCAAACAGCATCCTGGTGCAATACTGTTTCAGTGATAGGGACAAGACTATTTCCCCAAATCAACAATTTTTTAATTTCACAGATTAATGGTCCAGATTATTCCATGTGGTTTTCATGGATTCATTTCATGGTTTTACATGTTCTGTTGTTAAATTATTCAACTTCAACAACAGAACCTGCAAAACCATGAAATGAATACAAAAAATACAAGGAATAAACTGGACAACTTAAGTTACCAGGTCAATGAAGCAATATTTACTCTGCAGCATTATATCCTCAGTGAATCCTTCAACTTGCGATTGGACATTATGACTGAAGGTCGCTGACGGTTTCTTCAATGAAGTGGATCTCGGGGTCAAAAGCAGCAAACAAGCATTTAAAATTCCACCTACATCACTATGTTTATGAATGGGCAAGCAGTCTGTCTACCATCGGTTGGAAAAAGTGGCTGTTTTTTTAAAAAAATGGATTGTATTGAAATGCTAACAGAAATTTAAAAAACTATTGGTGCCACTATGCAAAAGTAATTGGAAAATACACTAAGTGGAATAAATCCTTCGATAAGGACAAAGTTATTGAGGTGTTCTGACCTCCTAAAAGTCCAGTAATCCAAGCAGAAAATATCATAAACACTCAGGTCAGACGGCATACATAAAGAAAGAAAAGCAACATTTCAGGTGGATGTGAAGAAGATGTTTCCACTAGTGGGAGTCTTGGACTAGAGGTCATAGCCCCAGAATTAAAGGACATTCCTTTACGAAGATGAATTTCTTTGGTCAGAGGGTGGTGAATCTGTACAATTCTTTGCCACAAAAGGCTGTGGAGGCCATGTCAATGGATATTTTTGAGGCAGAGATAGATTTTTGCTTAGTACTGGTGTCAGGGAATATGGGGTTAGGAGGGAGAGATAGATCAGCCATGATTGAATGGTGGAGTAGACTTGATGGGCTGAATGGCCTAATTCTGCTCCTATCACTTATGACAGTATGAACTATCACTTATGACAGTCTAATGAATGATCTTTAACGTGAATTGTGGACCATTTGTCTCTCCACAGATGCTGCCTGATCTATTCAATACTTGTGACATTTTGTGTCTTTGTTTCAGCAAGGACATACCCAAAACCACCTCACCCACTTCAGACTGAAGAAAATATCTGTCCCAGGTAATCCACAAAGGGATTACAATGAGTGGGACAGAAGTACGTGGAACTAAGGATTTAAAAAAAAACGTTTTAGAAAACCTTTACACATTTCAAAATGTTTCATTGAATTTGGAATTCGCGAAATTGAAAAATACATCTTTACATTTTTCACAGCTCCAATTAACAGCTTTCAGATGTGGCTATGGCTTTACACTGATAAAACTAAACACGCAAATTATATAAAAGGTTGTTTTACATGCTCCAATATGCAAATGCAAATGCAGCTTGTTTATAAATTCTTACAATTTGGTCAAATACAAATCTTAAGAAAAAATGTTCCTTTCAATTCAAGGCAGTAAGTTTTATTTCCATTTTGCATGAAATGCTATAGTTAATGGTCCAACCCTTATATTTGCTTATATGGAACATTAGTGGTTATAAGCACATCTTAAATGACTAATGACAATACATTTGTATGTTCATTCAGTTCTGCAAAGAAATGCAATTGGGTCAGGGAAGGAAAAAAATTGATAAGTTAGTTAGCATGCAAGTCAAAAGCTACCAAGATGCAACTTGTACTATAACCCTATAGTTAACCAGAAACTTGCACCTCTCAGTCATTTAACCAAGAACTAAGCAGGATCATTATTGCAAGAATGCCAATTTTCTGCTGCGTAATCAATCCAACTTTTACAAGTTAATTTTTTGAGTAAGTGTAAATAGTTATCTCTCGGGAAGAATCTTTCCACGGGACTGCAGCAGTATGCCACGGGTCATAGGTTGCATCAGTGAGGTTAACCAGAAACTTGCATCTCTCAGTCATTTAACCAAGATTTAAATAACGTATTAAGATTGATAACCCTATAGTTTATCTTTCTTTAAGTACAAAGACAACATCCGTTGGAAAAAAACTTGAACATACCTGTGTGCCAGACGTACTGAACCCATACATAAGTACTGGCAGCAAAGAAAAGCCACTGCACTGGTATGAAGAGTAGGCATATTATATCTGATGTGAATGCTACACAAACAAAAAATACTGAAAAAGCCTGCAAGAAAAACAGAGCAAAGGAATGCATTACAAGCTCAAATTAATACACCGAGCTTCTTGAAGATCAATTCTAATTTCCTAGGGGCAAAACAAATTGTTAACAGGATTTTGCATCAAAAGGGATCATTACTGTAGCAGATGGTGAAAAAGCGCCTGCAATGTAGAGTTCTGTGGTTTTAAGAGTGCAGTACATTACCCCTTCCATTTTTCTATTCATTAATATGCAACCATTAAATCACAACCAAAGCAGATTTTCTTTAACAAATTGATATTCTATTGAACGTTATATACCATATTGATATAAGCCATGAATCTTCATAAATTGCTGTGTTAAGTTTGAGAACCTTTTAACATAGGACAAAAGGCCAAAAATTGACATTTTCTTGGAATCCAGTGCACAGTTTATATAGTACAAATAAATGCTAACAGGTTACAGTGGTAGAATAATTAGAAACATGTTCTTGGTGAACAAAGCATGTTGGACTTAGTTAGGTCCCATCATTAATTTAGACAAATACCTTTATGGAAGTGACTAGTTTGGAAGAAACCAAAAAAGAAAAAAAAATCCAATTAAAATTCTATAATTGTGGTCTGATTTATAATGAATTATTTTTATGTACACTCACCCCCGAGTCGAATGAAAACAGGATCATGAGCGAAAGTTTTCCAAGATAGTTCTGGTGAGTGTTCAATCAATTTGTTCCCAAATAGAATTCATAAAAAACTTCGGAAGCCGGTATTTATCACAAAAAATGCTTATTTCCTCACGGAATGTATTCTGAAGTAGACTGCACCACTTTGGTCAGCTTACATTATAAATAGGGACAGAAGAGATTGTTGCAATCTTGACATTAAAAAAAAAAATCACATTGTTTTTGATCTTAGCAGGTCCCGTGGAGGGAAATGGACAGATTACATTTTGGGTCAGAACCATCCAGTCCGAATATGAACCCCAAATTGAAACATCGTCTTTCCATTTCCCTCCACTAAGTTCCTCCGGTGGTTTATTTTTACAGTATAAATTATATTTTTTCGGGCAAATTAGAACATTTTCATTTATAGTATATCTTCTGTGCACCTTTATACTGAACATAGAAATGCTGTAATACAAGGCCATATTTAATTGCTACAAATGTTTTCCCACTTATAATTTTACTATATTTGTCATCAAACAAGGCCATCGTTTTGTCCTGATAACTGCCTCGGAATTTAAAAGTAAGTTTTCAAATGTTAGTGCACTGAGAGGGGAAGACAAGTTGTCATATTCCCTTTATTCTAAATTATGATTAGCAAATTTATTCCAGATCTTTGCGTGATTAATATCCTGCTAAAATAAATCTCACTGAAGGTACATTTGTACACATATGCAGAATGAGTTCAGGCTCCAATAACACAAATTTACTTGACAAGTAAAACTTATGGGATGCACAGGAAGGAACTGCAGATGCTGGTTTAAATCGAAGACAGACACAAAAAGCTGGAGTAACTCAGCACGTCAGACAGCATCTCTGAAGAAAAGGAATAGGTGACAAGACCCTTCTTCAGACTTACGGGACCCGTGAAGTAAGATGACAATAAGATATTAACATGCCTAGCAACAAGGAAACAATTTTCCAAATTTTGCCATTGGAATTTTTTTGTGTTCTAGTGATTGAAGGAGTCAAGAATCTGGTCTGTTTAAAATATCAATATGCTTCCTAATTTAAAAACGAGGAACCATCAAATTTCCTACAGTTTAAGTCTTCAAGTAAATTTTACAACACCCTGCATTCAAATATGTAGTAGTATTGTTCCTGGAATGATTCCAGTACAACTATGTTACAGAGAAGATATTCCCCAGGGCAGCTGGCATAGCTACACTGCTCAGTGGAGATCAGTTCCAAAAGGGTATGATGGGCCTGACTACATAGATTTAGGAATCGCATGAATCACTAGGCAGATTTTACAGGTGTGGTGCTAGAAAAACTATCATCCAGAGAAATTGCTCTCAGTGAGATCCACCAGAGGTTGCCCTGCTGAAGTCTTTTGAGGATGGGAATTAATTCAAAATAACCAAACTGATAACTACCTCAATGCTTGATGCAATGTTTTCACTATGGTTAAATACTCCAAAGTTAAGCCTTATTCAATAAAAGGTAACTGGGATTTTAAGTGGCATGTCAAAATATAATTACTGAACAAACCCTCCGGCACAGTAATAATATTTTATGTGCAGAGTATAATCACTTTAATTACTTTAAAATATCATGTTTATTCATTTTTAAGGTTAATATCTCAGCTGCTATGTATATGTCTCAATAACCTTCTCAAGGGCAATTATGCACTGAACAAATGCTGGCCTTGATTGCCTTGCCAGGATCCTGATAAACAAACAATTTTAAAAAATCCTTACTTTTGTTCTCTGTAAAATATGAAAAAAAGTTTTAAAAATTACAGCTTTTTGCTTCCAAGGTTGCCATGAGAGAATATCTAAATACGACTTTCTGCTTAGCCTACTTGATGAAATCATGCTACTGGACACCACCGATCATTTATTACTGATGTCAGAAGATAATTTTAAGCTGGCAAAGGAAATTGTTCTATTGTTGTGGGCAGCTTTCAAGGCAAGCAGATAGTGCAGTCAATTTGCCACTGACTGCAAAATGTAATGTTATTTTTGTCATTTGCGTTACGGTTGCAATAGATATGTAATGGCAAATACATATTTAAGGCAGGCATAGAGTAAAACTGGTTAAACACTCCCACCAGTAACATTTTCAGACAGATCTAATATTGTGATTTTTTTAAACTGAAAACCAAATTCCTAAATGTATTTGAAAGCAGAAAGATTGCAAACTTTAAAATACATTCCACCTTCCTATCTTACTTTCTAAGCATCAAGCCCCTGCAACAGCAAGCTATTCTAACCAGAAAGTTAAGGCAAAGTAGTTCTGGATTAAATTGTAAAACCAACAGAAATATAACGTATATGCAGCACAATTATCATCTAGCTGATTCCACAGTAAACTGTATGCAGGTTTCATCTTTGTATTTGCACATGATGTCATGTGAATTGTACATCAGATTTTCTAGTACTAGTAGTTAAGGTATCAATTTTCACTTTTGTAGAGTAGAAAAATAGAAAGAAATTAGAACACACCAGTATTTTGGTTAAACAAATACAGCAAGTAGAAGTGTGAATGTTACCTTATACAAGTCTGGCTGCATTTGTAAAGGTTTTAACAAAACAGCATCGGGAGTAATAAACAATTCTAGTCTTCATAGGGATGACTACTTGTATGCATTCGACGCAGTGAAGTGCAGATTAACTGGCCATACAAGATTGACATATTAGATTTCCTCTGGCTAGAGGATTATAGTCCAGGTGACACTGTTTCAGGGTAAGTGGTTGCCCATTTAGGATTGAGATGGAGTAACCTCTTCTGTGAAATTCTTGGAATATTAGATTCCTGAACCTACTGCTGCATATTAAATTTATACAAGATAGCAATCAATAGACTTTTGGGTGTCAACTGAAACAAGGGATCTAGGATTGCTGACAAACACGGGAATTACCTATAATCTTACAATACCAGATCAGGTTTGAAAGGCTGTATGGTTCAAGTTTGTTTCTATTTATTTTGCTGTTTGTAAAAAATGTTAGAATTTAAAAAGCATTGTGGAATGAGTGGCAAAAGCATGAGTTGCAAAGCCTAGAGGTGTAAAGGTGACAAAATGATGTCAGATAAGAAAAGGGGAATGAAATGCAAAGCTGTAGAGAGGGATAAGAGTGGAAGTGGATTGAGGGAAGAGGAAAGAGCAACTCCAGGATGGGAGGTGATTGAATGAAGGAAGAAAAAAGAACGGGGTTATGGAGGGGTGGGGAGAGTTCATACCACTGGGTTGTAAGCTACCCATACTAAAGATCATATCCTAGACAATATGGTACATTTCATGCAGGGGAATTAGGAAGAAATCATGATTTCAGACACCAAATCACATTCTAAAAGGACTAGATATAAATGGATAGAATATTCTTGACTTCTGGAGAGTCAGAATCAAGGCA